>CM017322.1:18133800-18168925 GCA_006937295.1 Carpinus fangiana
TGAACGCCTCGAGTGTGTCTTCTAATGATGGTTCATGCGATACAGGAATGGTGGGTTGGCCGACTAGTTCCATGAATTCCTTAAGAGTGTCTTCCAAGGAAGATCTCTCAGGAGGATAGTCATATGATGAATGGGAAGAAAAATGGTTGTCGAACTGCAGATAATCAGGATGGTGCAGTTCGTCAACCTGGGGAGCAAAATTTTCCGTAGCATGAGCTTGCCACGAAAAATCAGAATGGTTACTCCAATCCGGGTTATAAAAATTTGAATCTGATTCAAACCCAGGACTGGAGAAACTGGTGTTCAACTGCTCATGTGAAAAATTAGAAAATTGTCCCCAATGTGGACAATCACCTAAACTATGATAAGGGCTGGAGCAGTGTGAACATGGTTCATGTGGGTGCAAATTGGTAGGATTAGGCGTCCTACCACTAGGGGAAACATCAAAATAATTAAACGGAAGACTTATGCTTCACCCAAACAGTTCAAAATATCCCACATGAAACAATTAACAAAATACAAAAAATAAAATAAAATAAACAAAAACTAACAAAAAATTAAACTAAACAAATAACTAATAAATAAACTAACAAAAATAATAAACTAATTAAATAATCAAAAATAAATTAAACTAAACAAAACTAACAACAACAAATAAATAAATAAAAACAGGAATAATAAATAAATAAATAACTATAATTAAATAAAACAAAAAAAAGGAAAACAGAACCACATACATTGCCTTGGGTCTGTTGGTGCAGCCAGCTGATGTGCGTTTGAACGCAGGGCACCATGATCGATCGCAGACACGTAGATACGCAGAAAATGTTGCAGTCTGTGCACGTACGTTCGAACGCAACAGAGGTGCGTTCGTTCGCAACGGCGCACTGCGGTTTGTCAGAGGCGCGCGCTCGCACGCAACAGCGTACTGGGCGAGCGCAGGTACGCGGCCGACCTGGAATAGGCCCAAGTGCATTCGATCGCAACAACTGCGTTCGACCGCACTGACGACGCCTGATTTTCCAGCAACAGTAATTAAACTAAAAAAAATGCAAAAACAAACACTAATCTAATTTTTTTTTTGGATTTTTTTTTTTTTTTTTTTTTTATACAGAAGCACGAAACAGATAAAATAAAATGCACAATTAAAATAACTAGTAGAAAAATAAAATTAATCTAAGCAAAAAACTTAATTTCAACAAAACAACGATTCCCCGGCAACGGCGCCAAAATTTGATCGTACAAATTTAATTATACTCGCCAATTGCACGAGTCGATCGTAATAGAGTGGATGTGCAAGTGCGAGTGTCGAACCCACAGAGAATCGGTTTTGCTAAAAATCAACTTTAAATGCCTAAACTAATAATATCTTAACCTAGTCCCAAAATCAAACAGTTGGTGTGCACTAAAATAAACTAAATTAAATGCAATAAAATAAATAAATAAAAACGCTAAGGTCCCTAATCTACCTCACCATAATTTAATCAACATATAAAAATGCATAGTTCATACTTCAACAACAATTACGCTACTAGGCGTATTCTATTTGCTATTAGTTAGTGCGTACGTCCGTCTATCGATTAAGCATTAATGCGTATCCTATTGTTGCTACAAAATCTTGTCGAACTAAACAACGCAAACACTGTTTAGAGGTCACAACGGATATTGGTCCAAAGACGAATCATTCGATGTATCTCCGGTTGCAGCGAAAGTCGACGTTTAATGAATTGCAAATAACAATCAACACACTTTTGTCACTAAAATGCATTGAAACGGATAAACATAAATTGAAATGACGAACGGAGTATTAAACAAAGCATAAAAATAATTAGATAAAAAGCATGGTGAAGGGAATAAGAGATTAAAGCAAAATACACAAAAAAATTAAATTAAATTGATAAAATGACGTTTAGAGGGTTTTACAGTAATGAACGGGGAGGATTTAGGCCACAAGGGGCGCCTCCAAGCGTTTTCCAAACATAAGGTTTGTTTATAAGAGAAAGGGAGATATTTATAGGCTAAATTTAGGGTTTCAGCGCTGCCAGGTCAGATGAGGTGCGTTCGATCGCACTTGTGCATGAATTTCGGCATTTGATGGGCACAAGTGCGTTCGAACGCTAAATGTGCGTTCGAACGCACTTCCTTCAGAATTAGCCCTCACATGTGAAATATAAAGTTGTAGATCTTTGAGTTAGCTTTCCAAAGACACCAAGATCACCCCAATCGAAGTTCTACAACTCCAGATATGGCCGTTTTGGTGGGACTCGTCGGGTGCGAATTATCGCTCGACTCAAATTTGCTGTCAAACCTCCCTGAACTGTCTTAAGCCCCAGAGTTGATGGCATTAGCCCCAAATGCAACTTAACAACCTACAAAACACTAAAACACCAAAACTAACCAAGACATTAGAAATTAACAAAGCTAAGAGGTTAACAAACATAAGTTAAGAGGGGTAAATATACAATATTTGACACCGATCAGTCACGAAACAAATGGATCCAAAACCCCGTATAACACACATTTGACCATAAAGCTAACATGTATAGTAAGCCCATGGCCATTACTACCGCACGTACCGGTGTACCATGTCATACGTTCCAATTTATCTTGTTTGTATTTTATATGCATGTCATTTTACAAGTCTCACTTGGTTAACATGTTCAACTATAGGACGACTAGTGAAAATAGAGTTTTATTGTCTCACAATAACTGTAAGTTCGGGCTCGGGGCCGTACATCCGGTCACGATATTGTACGTCTGCTCTGAGGGTTTTCAGGGAGAACCTCATTTTCTCTCCACTGTCCGCCTATTCTCCGTCTCCTAGGGCTAGAAGAAACACCCTACAGCCTCATAGTCTAGATCACAACCTCCATGCAACATAACAACACTAAGCTAACAAAATGCTAACCTAAACAAGGTTCAAAGCGTATGTAAGCTAATAACTACAACCAAATAGAAATCGTGCAGCATAACGACGTAATTAAAAAGCTAAGGATCGAATGTTACCTCCTTGAAACAAAACCGCTAGAGTTCCACCTCACGAACATTCCAAAACACACAAACACCTCACAACACACACTCACAAACACACTCCAAACACTTTGGGAACAATCTGGCAACCTGGGGGCGTCTGCAACTTATGTAAAACATGAAGGGGGTAAAGGGTATTTAAAGGCCTAAAAAGCAGCAGCGGATGTCCAGCCAAAGGGCTTACGTCTGGTGGTTCTTGCCCAGTGGTCCAAAGGCTGCCTCGTACGTCCAGGTATTAACCAGAGGGTATTCAAAAGGTAGTGTACGTCCAGTGGTCCCACGTACGTCTACCTGTATGGTTTGCAAAGCGTACGTCTGGTGGTCCCCCCTAACGTCCGCACTACAGACAACAGCGTACGTCTGCCAAACCTAGTGTACGTCTGTCCAAAAGTCCAAATTGTCCCTCTGGTGTCCTTAGTAACCCAAAGCCCAAATTAACTTCCCCAACTAAGCTACTTACGCCTAGTTAATAATTTGGGTCACTACATTGGCTTGGCTTCATCCTCAAGGAAAATTTGATGCATGCATTTTGTCGGGCTTATACCATTGATGTCAGCTAGAGTCCATCCTAATGTAGTCTTATGCTTTCTAAGAACTCTCTCAATAGCTTTTCCTCTTCCCCCAAACTTAGGTTTGCAGCAACTATCACAGGTAGTGTTTGGTTCTCTCCCACGTAAGTATATGTTAGATGTCCTGGTAGATGCTTCAATTCCAATTCTAGTGCCTAGACAGTAGAAGGAACAATAGTAGTATTAGTTGGCACAAGAGTTTCAAAGGGAGGGATGTACTTACTTGGATGTGGTGGAGAGGTTTTAAGGAGGTGCACGATTTCAATGATGTCATTAGTACCATCTTCAAAATTTGGCTCAATGTCTTGTCTTGTGAAACTGTGAGTGAGAGTGGCCTCCAATGGATCCATATGACAGACTTGAAAAACTCTCTCAACAGCTCTTTGAATTATACAGACATTAAAGCATTCCACATTATCTTGGGGTAATTTCAATGCAACAAATATTTTGAATTCTATCTTCTTCCCATTTACCTTCATACTCACAATACCTTTTTTCACACAAATTTTTGTATCGGCAATTCTCATAAAGGGTCTTCCTAAAATAATAGGCCAGGGCAATGGCATAGGGGATTCTTCTATATCTAATACAACGAAATCAGTAGGTAAAACAAATTGATCTACCTTTACCAAGATATCCTCTAGTATACCTCTCGGTCTTTTAATACTCATGTCTGCCAATTGTAAGGTGATTGAGGTTGGTTGAAGCTCCCCCAAACCCAATATCTTATACACAATGTATGGCAGGAGATTGACACCCGCTCCTAGATCCAGTAATGCACGTTCAAAAACTTGATCATCGATCCTGCAAAGAATAGTAAAACTACCTATATCTTTAAGCTTTGGTGGTAATTTTCTTAATAACCCCGCACTTACCTCTTTTGTTAAGGCCACTATTTCATGATCCTTAAACTTTCTTTTATGAGTGCAACAATCCTTTCAAAATTTAGCATAAGAAGGAATTTGCTGAATTGCATCTAATAATGGAATGCTAATTTCTACTTTTCTCAAAGTCTCAAAAATATTAAGCAGTTGCTTTTCTTTCTTAGGCTTTACTAACCTTTGAGGGAAGGGTGGTGCATTCACCTTCTCCATTTCACTTACCTTGGATGTTGAGGCTTCAGCTAGAGATGCTTGTGTTGGCTTATCAATTCTTTTGATCTTACCATTTCTGAGAGTTGTGACTGCTTTCAGTTGCTCAGGACCTCATGGATTGGGTATTGTCTAGGATGAAAATTCACCCTTCTTTCTTTCACTTGGCTCCTTAGCCATTTGCCCCTTTGTGATTCCAATTCTGAATAGCTAGACTAGGTTGTGCAGTAAAAAATTAGAGTAGAGTTGTTACACCCCAGTCACATATTGGGAAGATGAGAAGAAGCCCACATAGAGTGGGTGGTTTACAAACATGGTCATGGGTGCTAAGTCCCACATTTCCTAGTTACTAGGTAAAACTGGGCTTTATAATGAATTCTAGGAAAGCTTCAAATTGAATAGTCCTTTTGGGGTGATATCGCATATGTGGATAGCGCTTTTCCCTAGGTTGTTACAAGTGCTATAAGAGCCACCTAGTAATGCCAGGTCATGTGGTACTAGAGCATTACATGACGTAGCCCTGATGAGGATGTCAGGAATTTGAGAGGGGGAGTTTGTAACACCCCAGTCCCATATTGGGAAGATGAGAAGAAGCCTACATAGAGTGGTGGTTTATAAAGATGGTCATGGGTGCTAAGTCCCACATTGCCTAGTTACTAGGTGAAATTGGGCTTTATAATGACTTCTAGGAAAGTTTCTAATTGACTAATCCTTTTGGGATGATAGCGCACATGTGGCTAGCACACCTAGTAACTGGGCAATGTGGGATTCCACCTTGACTTGTTGACACGTAAGGCATTGTTCTATGTACTGCACGATATCCTTCTTCATTCGTTTCCACCAATAGTTTTTACGGAAATCCTGATACATCTTGGTGTTACCTAGATGGACTATATATAGGGAATGATGCGCTTTTGACAAGATAACCCTCTTCAATACCACGTCATTGGGAATGCACACCCGATTGTGCCACAATGTTACGTACGGTATGTTGTGCAATGGCTGGGGCACTGCCCCACTATAGGTCCCTCGGGATAGCACCAACCTTGCTTCACGGTATCCACTATCTATAACAGCATAATTGAATATATGGAGAAGAAAGGGAAATAATACAAGGTAAGTCCGACGACTTAATGAGTAGAAATCCACATGACGTACCCGTTATTAATTTGTGGATTCTTTTATTTATAAAACACATGCAACATTATGAGATGTCAGTTATCATGCAGGTGATATATATATATAATATAATATAATATATGCTTATAATCATGAATAACAATAATAGTTCAACAGTATGGTCTACCCGAGGTATTACCCTTTCTCAGCAGGGTTGATGCTGTCCCGAGGCACTTGTAGTACAATGCCAGTGCCCTAGCCATTGCACATTGTACCGTACGTAACACTAGCGGCACGACCGAGCCTACCTCGGGTGGCCCACACCGCTAATGACGTTCGTCCTGTAGTGACCATCCATTGGGAATGACTGCATTATTGGTCACAAAACCATTGGATCCAAAGCCCCCCCCCCCCCCCCCCCCCCCCCNCCCCCCCACACACACACACACACACACATTGATCATAAAGCTAACCTGTATAGTAAGCCCATGGCCATTATATCGCACATACCAGTGTTCCATGTCATACGATGCAATTAGTCTTATCAGTCTTTTACATGCATAGTTTTACAAGTCTCATTATTATCTTATTAACCGACACACATTTTCACAAAAGAGAGTTCCTAGTAGTTCCAAAATGTATTTCATGAGAGTTGCAAAATACACATGTTTGATATATATATATAAAATAGATATGCAATGCAGGAAAAGTAAAAACAAAGCATCCATGTGAGTTTGTACTCACTTGGGCCGTAAAGCTCCTCCATGTAATTCCCTTGAGGCTCCATAACCTCGAATACTGAGAAAAGACCTATCATCAGTTCTATTTCTACTAAAGCACAACTCTATAACAAGGAAATAGGAGCTATAGGACGGTTGGTGAAAATAGGGTTTCCCTGTAACACTCTGGCCGTACGTCCACTGCGTCACGATGGGCCGTATGTTCGGTCACGAGACTGTACGTCCGTTCCAACGTCTTTCAAGGAGAACTGCATTTTCTCTCTATTGTCCGCCTATTCTCCAACTCCTAAGGCCATCACAGACTTCCTAAGGCCTTCAAACTCAGATTGAAACCTCCATGCAAAGTAACAACGCTAACCTATCAAAATGCTAGCCTAAGCAAGATTAAAACATAACTAAGCTAACAACTACAACTAGCAACATAGAACTATAATCGAGTAGCATAACGATGTAACTAAAGAGATAGGCAACTGAGCATTGCCTATGATGTACCAAATTTAGTACTCGCAATAGAACGAATCGTGGTTCGTATAGCGTTTGTGCAAGTACGTGTTCGTATCCACAGGTACAAGCGTTTTGTTCAAAAACTAATATTATATCTAGACTAACCCTATTTTAACCTAGTTCCAAGTTTTGGTCGTTTAATCGAACATAAGACTTGCAAAAACATAAAATATTCTAAAAAAAAGCTTAAATTAAATTAAGTAAACAGCTAAGGTTAAAGAGTTAGCCTCACCCAAAATTAAAGTTCATGCTTAAATGTTAAACTTACACATCCGTCTATTGATTTCAACCTTAATCATACTCTATTGCCTTTGTGACACTAGTCAAACCGATTTGATGTATTTACCGTTAAAGAGCCACAACGAATATTAATCCTCGATAGAATCATCCACTGTATCCATAGATCACAGTGGATATTTAATCGAGTTTCAATCATCCGTTCTGCCCCCGGATTGGAACACAACAAACGTTGGACTTTTGATGCATCACAAACAACAATCATCACAACTTTTGTCACATAAATTGAAATGAAACGAATATGAAATGTAAATGACGGAATGTAATGCGTTTAACGTAAAAGCTAAAAGAAATGCTAAGGATGAGGCTTCATCTTCAACCTTAGTTGAAGATTTAGCCACCCATAATAAGAGTAAATGACAATAAGGAAAGAGAAAACATTAAAAATCTAAAGGAAATACAAAGTTTGAGTTTTAGAGAGGCAGGGCAGACCCAAACAGTGCTTTCTGGCCTCTGGCTGGGCTCTCAAAACGTAAGGCTAAAATTATTACACAAAGCTCGTATTTATAGAAATCTAAGGTGCTGCCAGGTCAGAGGGCTGAGCTCGATCGCAGGTTGTGCGCTCGAGCACCGTGATGTATGCGATTGATCATGGGAGGCACGCTCGATCGCTAGTAGTTGCCTCAGAAACTCCACGGCGAGGGGATGAAAGCGATGGCGGCTAGGGCAACCGCGTGAGACGCGGGCTGACAAGGAATGCGCTCGATCGTAGGCCTTGAGATCGAGCGCAGTGCGCTCGATCGCTCCTTGTGCGCTCGAGTGCAGTGGCAGGGAACATACTTCACTTCTTTTGCTCTTTTTCACCATTTCAACCATGGTTTGGACGCAAGGACCTGCAATCACCAAAAGACACTAAAACAACACAAATGTTAGATATTAACAATGCTAAGAGATTAATAAATAAGTTAAGGGGGGTCAAATATACAATATTTGGCACCGATCAGCCTCCTTGAAGCAAAACTACAAGAACCTCCAATCCACTAGCTCTGAACTCACAAAACACTCACAAACGGCCAACAAGCAGCCTAGGGGTGAAGAAGGGGGTTGAGGGGTGGAATTGGTGTGAAATGGGCGAGGGGGTGAGGGGGTATTTATAGGGCCAAAAAACAGCGGACGTCCGGTCCTAAGGATGTACGTCTGGTACTAATACACAGCGGTCTAAGGGCTGTTTCGTATGACCAGGTATTATCCAGTGGATTCTGTGAATAATGTCGCGTACGTCTAGTACTTTTGGGCGTACGTCTGCTGTACTGTTCACAGAGTATGACGTACTATATGTCAGCGTATGTCAGGTGGTCCCCCTACGTACATCCGCGCTAAAGACAAGAAAGTACGTCCACCTAACCTAGCGTACGTTTGCACTAAAACACAAAAGCATATGTCCGCCAAAAAGTAGCGTACGTCTGGTCCAGAAGTCCAATTCCCTAAAATGCCCTTATGGCAGATCCTAGTGACCCAAAGTCCAAATTAACCCTCTAACTAAGCTACTTATGCCTAGTTAAATATTTGGGTCACTACAATAGATAATCATCATAATGTATCGGTCATCGGACTATCATCAAAAGGAGTTACAGACCACAAATTCAAATAACATTTTCTTAGAAAAAGATCAGCAGATCAAAGCCTAAATCTAAGCTTAAGTAAGTCTAATGAGACTAAAATCTCAATCATGTCGTCATGGGCTGTTCATCCATCCTCCCACATGGATCTAAGCCAAACAGGGTCCATGTCCTAAAAAATAACTCTGATAAAGTCCTGTGCTATCACCCAAGTCGGCTCTGACGGCATCCCCTCCTAGGATAGCTAAACCGCACAGATATTCAAAATGATAGGGGGAAACATAAATAAAAGGGGTAAGTTTAAGACTTAGTGATTATTAACATAAAGAATGCCCATGCCAGTTTAGTATTGAACTCTAATGTTTTTGTAAAGCATAAGACAGTTCCATCACGACAATTTATCTTAGGTGTGATATATATATTTACTTGTCCACACAAGAGAAGGGTGAAGGGGGATTCAAACTAGTGACCTTCGCTTCATTAAGCATGATCCACAACTGATTGAGCTACCCCTTGGGGACATCTTAGGTGTGATATAGATATACAGTATATGCATATGATACAGAGTAACAGCCATGGTTCAATAGTATGATCTACTCGAGATATTACCCCCTCTCAGCAGGTTTGGCATTGTCCTGAGAGACCTGTAGTACAATGCCGATGCCCTAGCCATTGTACGCTACCGTACATAACACAAGCGGTACGACCGAGTACGACCTCGGGTGGCCCACACCGCTAATGATGTCCGTCCTGTAGTGATCACCCATTAAGGCTGTGTTGGCCACGAACAACCATTGGATCACACACATTTGACCACAAAGCTAACATATATAGTAAGCCCATGGCCATTATACCGCACGTACTAATGTACCATGTCATACGATGCAAATTATCTTATTTGTATTTTACATGCATGCTTTTACAAGTCTCACTTTATTAACATATTCAGTACAACATTTTCACAAAATACTAGAGTTCATGTGCAACAA
This sequence comes from Carpinus fangiana, assembly GCA_006937295.1. Taxonomy (NCBI): domain Eukaryota; kingdom Viridiplantae; phylum Streptophyta; class Magnoliopsida; order Fagales; family Betulaceae; genus Carpinus; species Carpinus fangiana. The sequence goes on from CM017322.1 coordinate 18,143,699, forward strand.
GTATAAATTGTGAGAATTGCAAATATGCATGTTTTCTTGGTATACAAAATAGTCGTGCAGTGCATGGAAAATAACAACGAGCATTATGTGAGTTAAAACTCACATGGGTCGAATAACATCTCTGAGTATCCTAAAGGTTCCAAGTTCTCCAAATATGTGGAAAACCTTCTATTAGTCCTATTTCTACTAAAACAACTCTAGAATAAGAAAACATGAGCTATAGGACTGCTGGTGAAAATAAAATTCCCTGTCACACTTTGGACCGTACGTTCAAGCTCGGGGCCGTACGTCCACTATGATACTTCGGACCATACGTCCACTTCGAGGTTTTCAGGGACAACCTCATTTTTCTCTACTCGTCCTCCTATTCTCTAAATCAACTCCTAAGACTATCAAAGGGCTTCCTAAGGCCTCCTAACTCGAAATGAAACCTCCATGCAATGCAATCATGCTATGTTAACAAAACGCTAACCTAAACAAGATTTAAAGCATAACTAAAGCTAAAACTACAACTATCAACACAAGACAATAATTAAGCAATATAACGATGTAATTAAAGAGCTAGGTAACCGAGCATTACCTCTTTCACTTCAAGAGTTCCTTCACCGTTAGCACCAAAACACATAAAACCTCACAAAACACTCACAAAATGAAGGATTTTCGCAGCTTGAGGGCCTAAGAGTGCGTGGGAATGAAGAGGGGAAGGGGGGAAGGGCTGTCACCAACTCCCTGAAAAAGTAGCAAACGTCCACCAAACCCTAGCGTATGTCCGGTACTATTACACAGTGGTCAAAAGGTTGTTTTGTAAGTTCAAGTATTAACCAAAGGGTATTCCAAAAAGTAGCGTACGTCCGTGTGGTCCTGCGTACATCCGTGTACTATTTACAAGAGCGTACGTCTAGTGGTCCCCCCAATTATGTCCACACTACAAACAGTAGCATACGTTCGTTAACCCTAGCGTATATTCGCCAAAAGTCTAAATTACCCATCTATTGTCCTTAGTGACTCAAAACCCAAATTAACCCCCTTAACTAAGTTACTTATGTCTAGTTAATTATTTGGGTCACTATAGTTTCTAAGTCTAGTTACTTTAGCAATTTGAGAATTCACTTGTTTTTATTTTAAATTGCCACAAGCACATTTGCACTTAGTTTGTGGGGTATGACATGTTAATCTAATTGTGTATGTTTCAATGTCTTGGGTGAATCTGGGTGACTAGATGAATACTTTGGCATTTATAAAAAAAGAAAAAAAAAATGATCATTGTGAGATTTTTGCTAAGTAACTAGACCTTTTGCCTCATTAAGCAATGAATGTTCACGTCAGAAGGTGAAACTTTTAATACGGTTAATATCATGGCTAGTTTGGTTTTGTAGCCTTTTTTACTCGAGTTAGTAAGTCCTTATGAGTGTGCATTTACACCTAATGCCCTAAAGCCACCTAGTTTGGGAGTTATTGGCTTAACACTTGTTACATGGGTCAATTAGAAAGCTTAAGGGAACTAAGCATTGTAGAGCTGCCTAAAAGAAGAAGAAAGTTATGCCTTGGTTATTCATTTTGATGGGAATCCTAGTGAACTTTAAGGTATTGAGTCATTGCACATTGGAAATAATTTGGAAGCCTCATAGTTATGTGTTAGTTCACTTTACACTAAATTGAACTTGTACTGCCTTAGCTTGTCTTTTGTAAGTGATTAGACTTTGGAATTCCAATTCATTGTGGAAATGGAGTTTTTCTTTTTAAGCTTGGTAATGAACGAAAATCAGTGTTTTAAGTAATACTTCAATCTTTGGGATTACATAAATTTTGCATAATGTTTGGGCGTAAATTTCTGTTAAACTCTCATAAGACTTCACTCGTTCGACTAGGGATGCTCAAGGGTTTAAAAGGCTTGTTGTATACGCTAAATGCAATCGTATATCCCACGAAAGAAGGATTTATTTTATTGTTTTTCTATTTTTCATTTATTTTCAATTTTGTATTGCTAAGGGACTAGCAATCTGTAAGTTTGGAGGTGTGATAAGTGCTAAAATAAACAAATTTTAGCCGCTTAATTTACATATGTTAGGCTCTTAGTTTTGTTATTATTTGATGTTTTGTTTCCTTTCTATGTTTTATGTCTTTTTATAGGTTTTTGAAGAAAATGAAGCATTTCTAAATATTCAGACTTAAAAGGTATTTTTGGGAAAATATTGAGCATAGGATCAAGCACATGCAGACTAGGCTCGAGCGCATCAACGCTCGAGCACTAGAAGAACTACGAGCGAGCGCAACCGTGCTTAGGGTGTTTAATTTGATTACTTCCTATTTACTTGAGTTCTTCATATGAATGTGCTTGATCATATGCATGTGTTTGCATTTATGTTATTTAAGTCAATTTGGATGACCGATTTCTGGGCATAACAAAGTGACAAAAGAACCCCATCATAGGTTCTTGGGTTAATCAACATGGGGAACTGGGAGTAGATACCAACCCTAGGACTTGTGTGATTGTCGATTTCCATAGATCTATGCTTCCTTAGAGAACAACTTAGGTTATGTTTGGTATTGCATTTCAAATGATCAAACGTGCGTTTACATTCAAAAATGCACTTTCAAGAAAAAATTGGTTGTTTGGGTATCTTTTAATAAAGAGCTTTTTCTCCTCTAAAAAGCCAAAAACTACGTTTAGTCCAAAGCTTAAATTCAAGGTTTTTGACAAAACGCACTTCCAACTCTCAATGCGCGCCGCAGTTTTGCTTTAATGAAAATCACACATGGCCAAAAATATCCAACAAATTTCACGTAATTACAAAAATACCAATATGTATACACTTCTTTTTTTTCTTGCTTTACATCATCTTCTGTGAATTTGAGTCCAACAAAGTGCAAACCCTTTTGCGAATTTGAGAACTGGTTATTGAGGTGAGTCCAATTTCTCTTTTGACTTTTATATAATTTTCTTCATTCGACTTGATCTTTTTGGGGTCTTGGCTGCCATTAATGTACGAACAAGCTTTAAGATGGGTTTTGGGGGTTCAGAGAGAAATATAAATGAGTTCACCCTTACAAAAATCATGACTGAGTAGAGCTATTTATATAGAGAGATTAGGGTTCTTAGATAGATTAGATGAAGAACATCATGACTGAGAGAGAGAGAGAGAGAGAATTGACCCTCAATTTGGTTGAGAAAACAAATTGAGAAGATAAGAGTTATGCTTTTTTTTTTAAGGCAGCTAGCTGTGTTATACCCCTTGGATTTTAAAAGAAGTCTGATGATAAACGTGTCAATCTAGACAAATGTATTAATGGGAACAAGCCATGTGATGTTACAGGACAATAAAAAGTATGACCTTTTTTATTGCATATCAGTATGTGTTGACATTGGTGTGAAAATTTATTAATTTATTACTATTTCTTCTTTGTCTCGGTTGTTTTCTTTTCTACGCATGACTGAACGTCTCTTCTCATATGATTTTTTTTGTTTTTTTAATAAACTTTAAATCCATCCTAGTGAAACAATTAGAAAGGAAAAAAAAAACAAGTATACCCGTTGCCCATTGGATAGAGACAAATTCTACACCTCTCAAGTTGACATGAATGTACAAACTACAAAGAATTTAAAATGCAAACAATGAAAACAATTTTACAGCAGTTTTGAATTTAAATTTTATTTATAGATTATAAGTTGGAACCTATACATGTTTTGATGTTTTGATCAAAATAAGTATATATATAAAAAAAAAAAAAATATGATGGAGATCACTTTTTATTACATACAAGTATAAAAGAAAAAGGAAAATGATGTTTTGATACATAAACTATTACAAAATAATAATAATAATAATAATAAAAAGTTAACATTAACCATTTTATATAAAAAAGTTGTTATAAAATGAAAAAAAAAAAAAAAAAACTATTACATGTCCTTTATTGTCATTTTTGCAACTAAAAGCATTTTTTTAGTTTTGTTAGCAAACATCAATAACTTTAAAAAAGTACTTAAGACATGAAGTTACTAAACATGTAAACAGCTTTTTAGTAATAGCACTTTTGACAAAAGCTTATAGACAAAAGCTCTATATCTAAAAGCTCTATTTGCCACTGCAATCCCAAAACAGGCTCATAGTAGATATCATGCTAAATCCTTTAGGGAATAAAAGAAATAGAGTAGATACCATGCATAATTCGTTGCTTAGGGAAATCAATAACTTAAGGAGTAGATACCATACCGTTAGGTTGACAAACATTGGATATCTAGAGATAATTGGAATATTGGCATTTTGTTAATCTTACTTGAGTGTGGTTAGCAGTGGATTTCAAAACCCTAATCCTTTTTAGTAGTTCTTGTATTTCTTTAGTTTAATTCAATCTTGACAATTGAGTTATTTTTGTTAATTAAATAGGAAATTACTTCTAAGCATAATTTACCAGTCCTGTGGGAATGATCTCGTATTTGCCTGCTATACTATCGTTTTGATCTTGTGCACTTTTGAGTAAAACGTACCAAGTATTTGCCTATTAATTTAGGTGGGTATTTGGCACAACACACGTACAGGTGTACCATGTCGTACGATGCAATTTGTCTTATCCATATTTTACATGCATGCTTTTACAAGTCTCACTTTTGTCAACATATTAAGCACAACGTTTTTCACAAAAACGCTAGAGTTCATACGCAACAAGTGCATATTGTGAGAGTTGTAAATTTACATGTTTTTGTACACAAAATAGTCGTGCAATCATAGGAAAATAATAGCGAGCACTATGTCGGTTAAAACTCACTTGGGTTGTACAAAATCTCCAAATATTGTTCCAAACGGTCTGGTTTCTCCAAATCTATGGAAAACCTTCTATTAGTCCTAAGTTCGGCTAAAACAACCCTAAAACATGAAAATAGGAGCTATCAGATGGCTGGCCAAAATAGCGTTCCTGGAATGCTTCTGACCCTACATCCGAGCTCTAGGTTGTATGTCTGCCCATAAGGTTTCAGGTGGAACCTCATTTTGTCCATGCCTCTTCCTATCCTCCCAAATTGGTTCTAAGCCTATTTGAACGAATTTTTAAGACCTTCTATCTCAAAATAAAGCCTCCATGCATATGAAAACACATTTGATAAAGATAAAACACTTACCTGCCAAAATTAAAGCATAACCTAGCTAGAAACTTAAATCAACAACTAAGCTAGTCTAAAAAGCATTAAAATAGCACGACTTATGAAATGAGTAGAGTTTAGAAGGTTACCCTCTCGAAGACAAGGAATCACCTCCTCCACAAAAAACTCGAACACACAAGAATCACTCACACAAGGGTTTCATAGAGCTTGGGGCAGAAATGAACGTGAAAGGGTGAGGGGTAAGGGGTATTTATAGGTGAGAAAAAGTTGAGGGCGCTGCAGGCTGTTCTAAAAAGTAGCGTACGACTGGGTGGTCCCTAGGCGTACATCCTTGTACTATTTGTAGGAGTACGTACGGTGGTCCTCCACCATATGTCCTCTACTAAAGACAAGAGTGTCATATGGTACTGTTAAGCGTACGTACGGTTCAAAAGTCCAAAATTCCCAAAATGCCCTTCTAGTTGTCTTTAGTGACTCAAAACCTAAATTAACCCTCTAACTAAGCAACTTAAGCTTAGTTAATTATTTGGGTCACTACAGTTTTGCAGGGTTACAGGGTTGTCGATCTCAGAATTTAGCCATCATTTTGTACAATCCAGAAATTGAATGGATCAATCGACAAAAGGCAAAGAGACAACTCCGAAACTGATGTAGATTGGACTTATCGTCAATCTATCTATCTTATCTGTCATTATTGTATTTGAATTTCATATTTTATCTTTATTAAGTATTTATTAGGTTTAGGGAGTCTGTAATTCATATTTTATCTTTATTAAGTGTTTATTAGGTTTAAGGAGTCTATAATTCGTATTTTATCAAGTTTAGGGCTCTGAGCTATATATACATGTTTATAGCCCTCAGAAAAGCAGTTGTTATTGATTATTGATTTTTAGTAATGAGAATGCTCAGAGTTGAGTTTATTCCTCTTTTTCTTTCAAAATGCTAATCTAGATTTTCTAGAAGAGTTCTTAGATCATTGATAATCTCAAGATCCAGAATTAGTTATCCGCTGCATATTTGTTGTTCTTCGCTGCAGCCCACTAAGTCGTGCTACATCAGCTGGTATTAGAGCTCAGTCACTTTCCATGAATGGGGAGGAGCAACCGCTTTGCAGACATGAACGAGGTGTACGCACATACGAGGACAACACGTAAGGAGCAACTAGCAATTCATTTGTAATACATGGGTCATGGGCCGAACGATTGTCGTCGCCAACCAAGACCGTAATTCGTGGTGGCGGAAGGCAAAATTAAAGTTGAAACCCGGCAATACAAGGAGGATCAATTTCGGGCATTGGAGGATCGACGTGAAGCCTCGCCTACCCAAATATCTAACTTGTATCGTCACAACGGTAATGGATCTGGAGACCCTTTTGCGGAGCGCGAAATGCACAGATGTCAGCACCGTGCACAAGATCATGCCAATCATTGGGAAAACGGATTCAAACTCAATATACCGGAATCCCAAGGTTGGTTGCAACCCGAAGAGTTCCTTGTAACAAGAAAAATAGAAAAAAAATCGACAAAAAGAAGGTGCTTAGAGAGGCGGCAGAGATTTGGAGTCAATTGGTTGAGGAGGAGGAAGATGGATTTATTAAGGAAGATTGCTCGATAGATTGGGCCTCTCCACCAATCTATGACACCTATCCCGACGAAGAGGTGAGTTCTATACATCAAGTTGATTTCCTTGGAGAAGATGCTATCTTGTCAAAAACTTTTAACCAAAGTTGTGATAAGATCTATGGAGTGGAGATGACTTTTTTATCAAAGAGTGAATGGATCGTTGTGAGTTCGTTGGGAATTCTCATAACATGTGGGAAGGGCAAGGCAAGACAAGGGCATGGCAAGCCTACACGGCAAGGGGAGGCTCATGGTTGATGTGGTAGATTTGTGACCAAATTTATCAATAATAAAATACCACTCGCAATAGAACGAATCCCGTTGGATAGGGCTATATTGAGGGTGTCGAACCTCAAGGACTGTAGGGTTTCGTTACTAAATTTGAAAGACTAAATTTAACCTAATTAAAAAAAACGAGATTGTTTGTTTGTGAATTGAAATGCATAAAATTAAACGCAGTATTAAAGGTAATAATATCAGAGAGAGAGAGAGTAGGGTACCGACTTCACCACAATCCGCACAACAATGGTAATCGTAATTCGATTCTAGAAATTCATAATCATGTATGTTATAAAAGACAAGAAATTACATATTAAGGGGTAATAATAATTCATCTGCGGTTAGCACAGATCGTCCGCCTAACCACTAAGATGCGGCAAGACCCGTCTTCCCTAGGAATAAACTATAAAATTCCTTAATAAGTTTTATACAATTAACGGAATAGTATAACCCATCTTCGGTTGGCACGGATCGTCTACTCTAAACTAGGGTGTAGTACGACCCGTCTTTCCTAAGCATGGTCTATCTAATCCTATTAATCATATACATATTAAACCCATTGCATAACTATCAATTTTATGATCACAGAAAATAAAATTGATTGAGTTCAATACAGGCAAAATAAATTCTAAGACAAGATAAGAATTTCGCAAGTACTGATTTTAGAATGAAAGAACAATTGCATTAAAATTAAGAACGGAATTCTAAAGTTGCAATCCTCACAGTTATGCAATCAACATAAATAATATGAATTAACTGAAATCAAATACAATCACCATTGTGTTTGGAAAGGGTTACATCGATACCCCACAATGGGGGTTTAGCCGCTCATGCTGACGAATGAACTCCAAGGAAATTGTATGTAAAATTCGCACTAAGGAAAACCGCTCCTAGAAGTAGCCTCCAAATTCTCCTCTCTGAAATTGTGTATCTAGTTGTGAGGCTTAGAGGTCTATTTATAGGCTTTAGGAGAGTCCTAGAAACCCTAGTAAACCTAGGAAATTCAGAATTCTATCTCCTAGTCAATTTAGGAGACAATCCTATTACAAATCGGAATAGAATTCGTCCAGAATTGGGCTCCTATCTTGCAGGGTAATTTTAGCATTGCGCCGGTCTGAATTAGGAAAATACTATTTCACAATTATTTTTAGCTTGTTGAGTCAGCTTTCCAATGCCGTTGGAATCACCTCAATCCGATATTTTACCTGAAAGTTATGGCCAAAATACCGAGACCTGTTCAGAATCCAAATTTGAATCCAATCCGATTTTAGCTCCAATTTGATAAATTCCGATTCAATCCTTTCCACATCTTCTAGGTCTTCCCAATTCGCCCTTTAAGCTTGGAACATTTCCAGAAACGCTTCCTTTTCTTCCATGACCTACAAAAACACAGAAAACACAAAAAGGAAATAAAATAGAACAAAATAACAAAAACTAAGAAGTTAACAAATGTAAATTAAGGACTAAAATATGAATATTTTGGCACTTATCAATGGTCTTCAATATAAATGTGGCGGTGTGTTGATGAATAAGGCCATCATGTTTATTATGGGGTATGGCCTTGTTGTGATTTTGAGAAGAGAAGATTGGAATGAGTTGACAGGGCACCCGAAGGACCGTGGAAAAGACAATTCAAATTCAAGGCGAATTCTCTCCAACATGGGGAGGATGACGTAGATTGGACTTATCGTCAATCTATCTATCTTATCTTTTATTATTGTATTTGAATTTCATATTTTATCTTTATTAAGTGTTTATTAGGTTTAGGGAGTTTGTAATTCATATTTTATCTTTATTAAGTGTTTATTAGGTTTAGGGAGTCTATAATTCGTATTTTATCAGGTTTAGGGTTTTGGGCTATATATACATGTTTATAGCCCTCAGAAAAGCAGTTGTTGTTTATTATGATTTTGTTGAATTAGAATCTCAGAGTTGAGTTTTCTTTTTATCTTTCCTTGAAATCGTAGATAGACTCTAGATTTTGAGAAGAGTTCTTAGATTGTTGATAGACTCACGATCTAGAATTAAATATCCGCTGCTGTTTGTTGATCTTCGTTGCAGCCCACTAAGTCGCGCTGCATCAGAAACCAAAGAAGAATTAGAAGTTGAGGAAAAGATGGAAGAAGAACATGTCGCAAATCCGCCTATGAACAGTTCTTTCATCCCCCAAAACCTTAACCAGCCATCATGCATTGATTTCTAGCCCATAGATATTCCAGTCTACAAGGCAGCCCCCAAGAAGATATCAAGTGATGGACGCAATTGGCCAGTTAGTGTCGGCCATAGACCGAGATAGGGTGGCAAGGCAGCCAACTGCAGGGCCTGGTTGTTCTCTAAAGCATTTCTGTAGTCATGATATGGAGGAGTTGCTTACTACTACTGGGTGTACCGAGGAGTAGAAATTGGTATATACTTCTTATAAGTTGACCGGAGAGGCTAAGCGTCGGTGACAGGACGAGAAGGTAATGCTCGTTGCTGAGTTGGGATCAGAGATCACCATTACTTGGGCCATCTTCAAGCATAAGTTCAATCAGCTCTTCTTTCCCAAGGTTGTGCAGGAGGTGAAGGCACGGGAATTCATGGACTTGGTCCAAAGAAGAATGTCGGTGATCGAGTATGCTGCGAAGTTTCCTGTCACAATTTGGCATGTACCACATCCCTGATGAGGAGAGGAAGGACAAAAGTTCAAGCGGAGTCTGATGTAACACCTCCAAAACTGACATTGGCCAGCATGGCAGGGATACTGGCAATTACCCTACTTTAACCAACTGGAGGCTAAATGTTGAACTGCCCCTCTAAGCATTATTAGAGTTAATGCATAAAAGGTAAAATAAATTTGAGAAATCTATAAATCATTATGGTGCAAGTATAATCCTCACTTTGAAGACATGGAGCAACTAACAATAACATATGGCAATCCTGTCAACAGCATCAAGATCTAAAAGCAAGGTTTGAGGTGGCAACCATACCACTTTTGGGTTCTAGGAACAAGCTTCTTATAAGAGTAATAACCATGTAAGTTTATCGACTTAGTAAATAAACCTAACAATTGGGTATGTCATGAGCCTATTATTATTAAGTTGAAATAAACATGCAATTTTGGTAAACATTGAAAAGAGGTGTTGTCTTCGTTAATACACATTGAAAACATCATTTGGTTAATAAAATGGTGGTGTACTCCCGACGGCAATCGCCTAAGTATTTTAATGCAGAAAACTAATGTTTTATAGGTCATAACTATCATATATGGTCTACCCGAGATATTACCCCTTCTCAGCAAGGTTGGCATTGTCTCGAGAGACCTTTAATACAATGTCGGTGCCTTGGTCATTGTACGCTACCGTCCATAGCACTAGTAGCTCTGCCAAGGGTGGCCCACGCTACTAATGATGTACATTTGATAAGTGTTGAATATCTCATATCCTAGCCCCTTAATTCACATATGTTACGCTATTAGTTTTGTTATTATCTGAAATTTTGGTTTGTTTTTGTGTTTTCTTGTGTTTTAGGGTTTTTGAAGAAAATAAAGCATTTCAAGAAAGTTACAAGTTTAAAGGACAAATTGGGAGAAAAGCTGCAAGCAATCAAATCAAGAACAAGTTCTTAGGCTCAAGCACAACAGTAGAAGGCTCGAGTGCATTCGTGCTCAAGCACAGAAGAACAAGGATCGAGCAGACTAGTGCTCAATCACACAAGGAGCCAAGCTCGAGCACATCTGCGCCTGAGCACACAAAGCCTAGGATACTTCTCAGTAGGGTCGGATCTATCCCAAAAAACCTGTAATACAACACTGGTGCCCCAGATATTGTATGTTACCGTACACAACATTAGTGGCACAACCGAGTCTGACCTCGGGTGGCCCTCACCACTAATGATGTACGTCATGTAGTGACTATCCATTAGGGAATGGTTGGACCTGGTCACGAAACCATTGGATCCAAAGCCTACACACACACACACATTTGATCATAATGTTAACCTGTATAGTTTGTTCCTTAGTCATTATGCTATTTAAGTGCTTTTCATAGTTAACTTAGTTGGTAGTTTGTAGCTTCTAGTTATGTTGTTGCCCTTAATCTTGGTTTAAGCATGGGTAAGCATTTAATTCTTGTTGGGCATATTTCCTTTCGTATGGAGGTATTGTCTTGAGATAGGTGGCCCTAGGAATCCTCTTGATAGCTTTAGAACCAGTTTGAGAGAATAGGAGGACGGTTGAACCAAATGAGGTTATACCTGAACCTACTTGGTAGACGTACAGCCACGAGACCGAGCGTACGAGCCTTCTAGGTGGGCGTACGGCCATGAGCCCGAACGTATGGCTAGAACCGTTCTAGTGAATGCCATTTTGGCCAATTGTTCAATAGCCTCTATTTTCATGTTCTAGTTTCATTTTACTTGGATTTAGAACTAATGATAGGTCTTTTCTCAGTACTCGAGTTTATGGAGCCTCAAGGAAATTTTATGGAGGAGACTTATGACTCGGGTGAGTACAAACTCACATGGATGCTTGTTGTTACTTTTCCCACATAGCACGTCTATTTTATATATATTGAACATGCATATTTTACAACTCTCATGAAATACATTTTGGAACTACTGTAAACTCTCTTTTGTGAAAATGTATGTTGATTAATAAGATAATGATGAAGCTTGTAAAACAAGGAGAAGATTAATTGCATCTTACCTCCTTGAAGCAAAACCTCCAAGAAATCCCTCATTTTCCTCCAAGAACTCTCACAACTCACAAAATCACTAAGCACGGTTTCTAGAGGGTTTAGGGGAGAAAATGGGTCATAAGGGATGAAAGGGTATTTATAGGTGAGAAAAGTAGAGTACGTCTGATACTATTTGCTTAGAGGTACAAAGGCTTCATCGTACGTACGCTAGAGGTTATCCAAAAAGCAGAGTACATACAATGGTCTCCCTACGTACGTCCATGTACTATTTGTAGAGTACATCATACTATTTAAGCATACGTCTGGTACTATTTACTAGAGGTATAATGGCTGCATCATACATAAGGGTATTAACTAAAGGTTATCCAAAAAGTAGAGTACGTACGGTGGTCCCCCTACATACATTTGTCTACCATTTGCAGAGTACGTCTAGTGGTCCCCAGGCGTCCGGTCAGAAAGTCCAAAATTCTCAGAATGCCCTTCAAGGTGTTCCTAGTGACCAAAAACTCAAATTAACCCTCTAACTAAGCTATCTAGGCTTAGTTAATTATTTAGGTCACTCGTATGGTCTACCCGAGATATTACCCCTTCTCAGTAGGGTTGGCACTGTCCTGAGTGACTTGCAACACAATATTGGTGCCCTAGATATTGTACGCTACCATACATAGCATTAGTAGCATGACCGAGTCCAACCTCGGGTGACCCATACAACTAATGATGTACGTCCTATAATGACCAACCATTTGGGAATGGCTATGCCAGTCATGAAACCATTGGATTCAAAGCCCTCACACACACATTTGACCATAAAGTTAACATGTATAGTAAGCCCATGGCCGTTATCCTGCACATACCAGTGTACCATGTTATACGATACAATTAATCTTATCCGTCTTTTATATGCATGGTTTTACAAGTCTCATTATTATCTTGTTAATCAACATACATTTTCACAAAAGAGAGTTCACAATAGTTCCAAAAAATTTTTTTATGAGAGTTGCAAAATATATATGTTTGATATATATATAAATAGACATGTAATGTGGGAAAAGTAACAGCAAGCATTTATGTGAGTTTGTACTCACCCAGTTCGTAAGGCTTTTCCATAAAATTTCCTTGAGTCTCCATAATCTCGAAGACTGAGAAAAGATCTATCCATAGTTCTAAATCCAACTAAAACAAACCTAGAACATGAAAACAAAGGCTATCGAATGACTGGCCAAAGTGGCATTCTCTAGAACACTTATGACCGATGTTTGGGTCCATGGTCGTACGTCCATTTAGAAGGCTTATTGTTCGGTCTCGTGGCCGTAAGTCTGCCCAGAAGGTTTAGGTAGAACCTCATTTGGTTCAACCGTCCTCCTATCCTCCCAAAATGGTTCTAAAGCTACCAAAAGGATTCCTAGGACCTTCTATCTCAAAACAATACCGCCATGCAAAGAAAAAAAATGCCTAACAAGAATTAACATTAACCCATGCTTAAACTAAGATTAAGGGTGACAACATAACTAGAAGCTCAAAACTACCAACTAAGATAACTATGAAAATCACTTAAACAGTATAACAACTAAGGAACAAACTAACCTTAGAAGATAATCCTCTAAGAAATCTCTCATTCTCTTCCAAGAACTCTCACAAGTCACAAAATCACTCAAGCAGGGTTTCAGGAGGGCAACAAGGGCGCAATAAGGCTTAAGGTTGAGTGGGGAGTGGTATTTATAAAGCTGAAAAGCCTATGGCTGCTGCTAGAAAAATCTTGAAAAGTAGAGTGCGTCTAGTATTGTAGAGAGTACGTTCACATACTTTTCACCCATTGGACCAAGACTGCATTATATGTATGGGCATTGACCAGCGGTCAACCAAAATGTAGAGTATGTCCGGTACTATTGGGGCGTATGTTTGCATACAATTTGCAGAGTACGTCTAGTGGTCCCTAGGCCCACATACTATTTGTAGTATTTGTAGAGTACGTCCGCTACTATTGAGAGTACATTCAGTCAGAAAGTTTAAAATTCCCAAAATGCCCTTCCAGCTGTCCCTATTAACCCAGAACCCAAATTAACCCTCTAACTAAGCTACCTAAGCTTAGTTAATTATTTGGGTCATTACGATTCTCCATGCCCAACTTCTCTCGGTTGAACCTAATCATGTAGTCCTTCAAGGATTCGTTCTTTCCTTGAGTTAGGGACAACATGTAGGCAAGCGACTTCTTCCTCTTTCGGACCGCCAAGAATTGGGTTAAGAATTGGCGTTCGAGGAACTCAAAATTGTCTACAGACTTGAGAAGCAGCTTTCCGAACCATTCTCGAGCACTTCCTTTCAAAGTTAAAGGGAAAGCTTGGCATGAAATCTTGTCAAGAGTATCATGGAGGACAAGGTGAGCTCGAATCTCTGTTGGAACTCCATTCCTGTCATATACGTCAATGTGTGTGACTTGAAACTTCTCGGGCAATGGGAATCTCATCACCTGATTAGTGAACGACAAATTTGTGTTCTGCATCAGAACGTCCATGATCGATCAGTCCTCTCCTCTTCCTTGAGCCATTTGTCGAGCCATTCCTGCATACTTCATCTTCAAATCCCTTACTTCATCGTCAAAATTGGGAGTCTCCGACTCCTTGTCCTTCGTATGTCTGGAGCTGCCTGCAACTGTTTCATCGTGATACTGAGTAGAGCTCTGCTAATCATGTTCTCTACACTTTTCCTTGCATCTTTCTTCACGTTCCAGATCCCTCCTTGGAAGGAGTCAAGAAATAAGATCTTCATTTTGTTTCTGGAGGGGTTGCATGTCCCTCGACATGCACTTCATGTGATCCTCCAGTGAAATGATCTGATCGTTCAGACTGAAGGGTTTTCTAGGATGTCTAGTTTGTAAGATTGGCTCAGGAACATGTTCATCCCAAGGATCTCTTGAACATGTAGTCACCATCTAGGATTTTGTTTATAGGAACTGAGATTATCTCGAATTCTCACAGATGGCGCCAAACTGTTGATAACAATTTTCTAAGAGATGATGTGGCACGGATTCTGAGAGATGCTAGCCTGAAAAAGCAAGAAAGTAGGATAAGAGCTATCGGGGTGTGCCTGTGGGAGATAACTCTAATGCCTAAGTCAGTTGATGATTTGAGAGAAAGATAGGAAGTGAGCAAAAATAGCTTGAGAGTGATCTTTTTCTTCTTCTTCTTCTTCTTCTTCTTCTTCTTCTTCTTCTTTTAATTTTTTATTTTTTTTATACCTGGTGGGAGCTTCTCTTTTATAGGCATCAATAAGCGGTTAGCATTCCCCGATTTTTGGTTGCACTTTCCCCGAGGATCCACTGTGCACAGTGCTAGAGAGGTGGATCACAGAATCGAGGGTTACTCTTGATCATGGGATCATGGAGTCCGCTGGTATCTAGTCCATGTTCGTATCGAATGTGGTTTCCTGCTTTATTCTTGGGCACACCTACATGTGGCTTGGTTTCGATGTTATAGGTTTAGACTATGCTCTTTGGTGAACGTGGCTTCTCCTCCTGTAACAGTCTTTTCTTGTTCTACCCTCAGTGGGCTAGCTTGGCTAAGGCCCAGGCCTTTCACTAGTGAGCTTTATAAGATGTAAACAAGTTTGGGGTTCGTTGGGTAGTTGTGACTGATCCATTATGCAACAATATTTAACCCTTTTTTTAATTTAAAAAAAAGTTGACTAAACAGATCGAATGTTCATTGGAAACTTCGATTGTTCAAGGAAAATTATTCAAATCCAATTTCAATACTTCTCTGGCGATCATTTGAGCCAAACTTCAATCGTTCGAAGGTCGCAGGTTTTTAAATAATTAAATAAGAAGGATATCCTTTTATATTGTTTGAAAGGCGAGCTATTTAATAACGAATTCAACAGTTCAATTTATTAATAACACTTGAATTAGAGCTAGGGTTTATCAACATTATTCCACACCATGCTAGAGTGTGTATTTGTGGTTGGACTGCAAAGTGTAAAATAATAGATTAAAAAAAAAAAAGAAAGAAAGAAATCAATTGAGAAGCAACAGAAATGAACAGTCCTTGGAAAATAATAATGTTGAAGAAATAATGAAGCACTACATGACTGAATTTCGTGTAGCCAACCCAAATGCTTTCTCTTTGGAACAAAATGGAAATAAAAGTTGAATTTTTCTGTGAATGTCCTCTTCAAATTACATGGACGCAAACACTTAATTATCTGCTACTGTCTTCTCCTCTGCAGGCTTCTTTGCTTCGTCGGCTTTTGCATGGTCTGATGGAGCCTCAGATGCTTTCATGGCTATTTCACCTTCAACCTTTACCTCATGAGCAGTCTTTGCCTCCTCTTCTTCCTTTGCCTCCTCCTCCTCCTCCTTCTCCACAGTCTTTGGCTTTTCTTCTTCTTTAGTACTCTCTGATGGTACTTCAATTCCTCTTTCATTCTCTTTTGCTTCTTTCTTTTTTTCCTTCTGTAAAACATGTTGAATATTAATTAGATAATTACTTTTTTATTAATTTCAATTTTTAGAAATAAGTAACTATTTATTTTCATTTTAATTAAATATTTCAAAGGTTAGAATTCATTTTAATTAAATTAGTGAAAACTTCACTTAGCCCCTCTTGAATTGTTATCAATTTTGCAATGTTTCCCCTAAAGTTCAATTGTTGGCAATATAACCCTTAAGTTAACTTTTCTCAAAATACCCCTATTTGTTTTAGGGGGAAAAAAAAAAGAAAAGCAAAATGAAGGCTTTGGTCCAAATTTAATGGTGTTTGCAAAAATACCCTTTCCTCAATCTTTGCAAAAAAATTAAATATTTTTTCTATAAAAAAATAGGATATTTTGGAAATTTTGTTGGTATTTAACAGAAAATCCCAATGGATGACATTAAAAAAAATTAAAATTTTAAAGTTTGATTATACTAAATTGAGAGGTTTTGAACTTTAGGGAGAACATTGCAAAATGAGTGACAATATAGGAAAATAAGTGAAGTTTCCACATTAAATTATTAAATTAAACATTTACTCTCAACTTAAACTTTTAAAATAAATAGTAATTTAACTAACTGGAGCACTTAATTGACTTGATATTTGGTTTTATATGTTTTGAAAAACAAAAAACAAAAATTCGAGGTCGGAGGAGGAAAAAGTAAAAGATATATAATGAAAAATAGGGTCACACTCCAAAGTTAATTGGCAATAATAAATTTGATTTCAATTTAGTTAGCAAAATTAGCATAAGGGTAGTTTGTACTTTTTCATCCTAAACCAAACTCAAACATGATTTAACATTCGTTGCTCTTTTCTTTTCCAACAATAGAGAATAGCACACACCTTACAGGTTGAATGTTTAATGGTGGATTTGCTTGTTTCTTGAACGGAGATGGACAAGAGCCGAACAAAAGATAGAAAATAAATATTTCGCAATAGATAAACGACGAGACTTGCCCGTTTGTCTTCATGTAAAATATTTTGAGTGTTTAACCCAGCGTAAAATATTGCTCAGTTGATCAATAAAATTAATTGTCACAATGCGTAAAATGATGGTTTACGACTTTACGTTTGATTGAGAATATAAGGTCTTTATTATCTCTCTTTTCCTCGTAGATCCTCATATTACATGAAACAAAAATGACAATTTCAACCAACATTTAAATTTTTTTAGAGTTGTTTTATGTTAATTTATAATACATTCTCAAGTGAAAAACACTATTAAATTTTAAATAAATCACTACTAAATTTTAAATTCAATAAGAATTTTTATTCTTCGGTGCATGAACTTATATTTTTATGTTGGTTTCTACTTTCTACTAAAAAAAATATAAAAATATTTGTCGAAATTAAATAAGTGTCACAATTTCCAAATAAAGAATACCTTATCCGGCAAGGAGCCAAGTGATGAGGCGTCATTGTCATCGACAACAGAGTTGTCGCCACCATTGTTCTGTCTGTCGTCATGTCCATCTTCCTTCTTCTCTTCAGGCTGAAGCTTGGCCTCTTCGTAGGTCACTGGCGCCAAGTTGTCCTTGGCCAGCTCAGGTATCGGTAGCTCATCGTTGTCCCCCTTGGTTTTGGGCGAACCAGCACAATTACCCATCCTTGAATCTTAACAATCTGCTTTTTCTCTTTCCCTCTCCCTATACGCTAGTGAGAGAAAGGTTGAAGAAGACAAGAAAAAGGAAAATTGATTTGTGAAGAGACATTAATGGGGATGGCTTATAAAGGGTTGGTACAGGTAACAGACTTTTCCATGGCCTGGATAGATTTGAGGAGGCCAACGGTTGCCATTGGTTGGATTCTTTGTATATTTAGCATTTATTTATGATTCTAAACAACTGTCTCATTGTCAATCTCGGCATGTCTATTCAAATTACAATACATTTAATCCAACCCTTTCTTTGTCTTTTTGTATATTTTAAAAATTGCCCAATATAGATCCAAATATAGAAAATTCATTTCCTTTGTCTTTTTTCCGCTCTAAATATTCCACTTTTGATCTTCAATGAGTAGCTTTATCGGTTACGCATAATATATATAAAAACAGTTATTGTGGTTTATCTAAATTGTTATTAGTTCATTTTGATTTTAAAATGAACTCAAAGATCATTGAGGCATGCCAAAAAATAATATAATCCCTACACTCAAATTTTGTTCATTAACTTATCAGATTTTGATAACTAAAATGTCAACGTCAATAAAATTGTGACACTTGTCGCATTTAAATTAATCTTACACTACATGAAATTAATTGTAAATCACAAAACCGTAAACCATAAGAATAAATTTTACATTTTTCTTTAAATGAAAAGAAAAAATAGTTGTCTGCCATCATAAACAAGTTTTTCAATCAGAGACATGTGTGGTGGTTTACCAGGTGGGTCTAACGGGCATGCAGAGCACAAAATCAATATAATCTTCAATGTTGGCGCCATGTGATTGGAGGGAAGGAATTCTCTTAAATCTTATTGAATATCTCCACCACACTATAATGCTTCTTTTCAATTTGTTTAATTTTGAAATAATGGTTAACACTTTATATATATGATTATTCAGTTAATAAAAATGAAAGGTCAAGATTCATATTGCACAAACAACATCGTTGGTGATAACGTGTTGGAAACGCAAAAGGATTAATTTTACAAGGTTAATTCATGTGGTTTTACAATTCCTGAAAAATTGTTTTCAAGTTTATGTTTAGGGTTAAATGCAATATTGGTAAATGTGGTTCGGCTCAAAATCAAACAAATTCCTTGATTTCAAAACGTGTCTCAAGTGGTGCAATTGAATATTGAAAAGACATATTTAGTATTTTCGTCCATGATCTATTTAAATATTTAACGGCTCTCGATGTCAACACTTATAAGAGCACTAGCAGCAGCTTCTTTTTTATTTTCCTTAAATTTAGGGCACAAAACTACTGTTTGCTTCCCCATGAAAATATATTTCACAATAGCATATTATTAAAATATTATTTCTTTACAAAATACAAGTTCCCTACTTACCTTCACTTTTTTCAAAAATTCCAACATAATCCCTGATTAAAGACAAAAAGATGAGAGATGAGAAAGGAAAGATAAATGTTTATATTAAAATAATATATAGCCTACACACTAGGAAACACTTTTGGTTCACACCATGGGGTGGTTCAGTGTAAACAAAAATCTTTTCTATAAGAGCAATCAACAAAGGTTTTCAATAATGGTGTTTTAACGAGACCCAAAATCCTTAGAGTTAACCTAGTCACGCTCTAAACCTTTAGAAAATAGAAGCCAAACAATAACCCTCAGGAGGAGGACGTACGCTAGGTCTGGCGGACGTACGCTGTTGTCTGTAGTGCGGACGTACGAGGGGGGACCACCAAACGTACGCTACTTTTTGGGATACCCTTTGGGTAACACCTGGACGTACGAGACACCCTTTGGACCACTGTGCAAAGACCACCGAACGTACGCTAGGGTTGCCGGACGTTTGCTGCTCTGTCAAAGAGTTGGTGGCGAACTTTCCCTATAAATATCCCATTCCATGTCTCATTTATCACGCATGTTTCCTTCCCCTGGTATGCCCCTAGGTTGCCAAAACCCTTCCCTTGAGTTTTAAGTGAGAAATTGGTGAGAGTGAGCTTCAAAGAGGAGTTTCCAAGGAGGGAGACCATGTCCGTACTTAGCTTCGAGATAAGCTCTATTCTCTTTGTGTTTAGCATTATTTTTAACTTATGTTTCTGCCTTGATGAGGTTTTCCAAGTGTTCATTAAACGTTCTTTAAAGAAAATGATGTTTTCAAAGGATTTTCTCAAAGTCTCGTTGTGTTGTGATTCCTTTGTTGCATGTGTTGTTTTGTTAGCTTTGAAGAGGTTTAGAGGTCTATAATGCCATTAGAAACATGCACTGTTCAAATCTTAAAACGGTGTGCTTAACACATTGAGCGGACGTACGCCATCAAGGCCGGACATACGGTCAATAGGCAGAGCACTGGTTTTTGAGTTTCACACGTGTTGCTTAGGCTCAGCCATTTTACTAGGTTTCGTAAGGCTTAGAATAATGGTGTCTTTGTATTCGTTATAACAGGAACTAGCTTGGTCAGAGGACTCACTCGAATGTGCGAGGTAAGTAGACACTTACACCCTTTTTACGTAAAATGTGGGATATGTTAGTTGACTGACCATGAGTATGATATAAGCATGCCTACTTTCTGTAATTACTTGGTAACTGTGCTATTAATTAATTGTTAAGATGCATCGTAAGACATGGTACACCGGTACGTGCGGTATGAATGGCCATGGGCTTACTGTTAGACTGTGTATTATGGTCAAATGTGTGTATTATATAAGGGCTTTGGATCCATTGGTTTCGTGACCAAGGTGCAACCATTCCCATTGGTTCGGTCACTATAAGACAGACGTCATGAGTTGGTGTGGGCCACTCGGGGTCGGACTCAATTGTGCCACTAATGTTACGTACAGTATGTTGTACAATGGCTGGGGCACCAGCATTGTATTATAGGTCCCTCCGGACAGCACCAATCCTGTTGAGAATGGGTAATATCTCGGGTAGACCATGTATGAGAGTTATGACCTATAATTTTTTTTGCATTAAAGCACTTAGATAAGTATCGCTGGTTCTACACCATAAGCTTTGAAAATCCTAAAACCTATTAAATGGTGTATTAACGGAGGTAATGCCCTCTTTTTGGCTATACTCAAATTGCACGTTTACTTTCATTAATTGGGCTCATGACATACCTAAATTGTAGGGTTTACTTACTAAGTCGTTAGACTTACGCAGTTATTATTCTCTTGGTAACCTGGTTTATTGCTATGGAAGTGTCAAGAAAAGCTATTGCCCGACTGGTTAGGCTTTACTTATAATTACAGGTTTGTCTTTATTGTTTAGTAGCTCTATGTTCTTACTTGATGAATTATAGTGACTCAAATTTATTCACCTTCCCTTGCATTTACTCTGACAGTTTTATAAGGGTGAATTTCTGTTTGGCCACAAGTTAGCTTAAAAGGGTGAATTGCTAGTGACTCCACCGGATTAGCCGAGGTTAATTTTGGGGACGTTACAATATGGTATCAGAGCGTACGGTCTTGCCGACCGTAGCTGCAAACCTGAGAATAGGATATAGTACCTAGGTTTGATCTTAAAGAACTGGAGCATAGGATAGGTCTAGTTCCCTTGTTTGTAGGTGCAGGCCACCGTAACGGCCTATTTGATTGTTTGACTTGGGATGTCCGGGATCACCTGTTCTGCGTTACAGGCACCTGATCCCTGCTTCATACTCAAATGCGCGATGGTTGTAGATGCCTACCGACTGTTCGAGAATGGCCAGCAAAGTTCAGACCATATGCACCCGGATACCAACCTCGCTCTGGTAAACACAAGGTTTCAACCCGGGCTAACCAGGATCTGAAGCCTTTGCTTGTCCCTAAGCCAATTGAAGGAAAAGAGGCACATGTAGCGACTAAGAAGAAACCAGCCGTACCTAAGCATTGCAGTATCTCGGAGATACGAGATTCTCCACCCATCCCCGGGAGGTTTAACCCTCATCTCAGTGACGAAAGGAAACGAGCAATGCATACTCATCTGACTCAGATTTCAGATGAATATGCCCGGATGGAACTAGAGGAAATCCGACTGCTGAAGGCAAGAGCATAACCAGAAGGATCCGACCGTCAAAGGACTGCGTTTCTCTCCAGCATCAACAAGGATTACGAGGCACTGGTTAAGGATGAGGAAGACTCGTCCGGGGAGTGATAGGTCTTGGGGTAGTAATCCTTAGATGTTAGCTAGCTGGGTTTTCTCTCACCCTTAGTAGTGGTGAGTTTTGTGTTTAGACATCAGGGGTTGATTGTAAAGCACAAAGGAATTTTCACTGTACCCCGAATTTCAAAAGTAAAATCATTTTGACCTACCTTGTTTATTCCTAACTTTTATGTGCCTTGGAAATTTTCTAAAAGCTTCTTAAAAAAAAAAATTAGAAATAAGCGAACGTACGCACTTGTGACCGGACGTACGCCATTAACCCAGCATTTTATAAAAATGGCCGAACATCCTCAAACCCTATTCATTTAGATTTTCTCCTATTTTATCTCTACCCAAACGGTTCTACACTAATTTTTGGCCAAGTCTTTAAAGGTTTGAAGGGATTCCCACCTTATTTTCGAGATTAAATCAAGTTATGAAGATTTTTCCCAATTTTTTTCAAGTTTTCACCATTCTAGGGTTTGGTGTGAAATCTTTGAAATTTCTTGCATTTGGCATTCTAGCTAGCTTGGTTGTGAACTAGGGACATGTTACAAGTTATATGTGCGTGCATTTTTAGCGCTATTCCCTTTGAAATTGTACCCATTCGGATTTGGGGGGTTTTGCCCTAAATCCAAATTTCTTAAAATTTCTTGATTCTTGCATGCAATTGATGCATGAAATGAGACCTAAACCCTTCCATGATGACTTACGAACAAAATCCAATCACTATTTTGCCCGAAGTTGATCAAAAATTTTGGATAAAAAACCCTAGTTTTTGAAAATTGGGGGTTTTGGTTTTTTGTTGATCTTGTGATTTCTTGGGGTCATTTGGACCACTTGAATCTCAAAACTTGTATTTTGGAGCTTAGCCTATGATTTGGACCGTTCGGATTGGAATTTTTCGTCCAAGTCCAAAATTACCAAAATACCCCTCACACCCAAAGGATAGGATTTTTGCCCTAATTCAACCCCGTGAGGCGGAAATTCAAACCTACCAAAATTATTGGAGGCTTGAATCTTTCTCAAGGACTCGATTTGTTAACCCGGTCCTTGAAGACCCCGTCCAAGTCTCACAATTTCCAAAAATACCCTTCTTTTCCTGGAAGGGGCATTCTCGTCCTTTACCACCTAACCTAATGAAATGGGTCCTAATTGATCACCATGGGATCCAATACCCCCTAGCTAATCGTAATCCTTATTATTTTCGATTAACCTAAAAAAAAAATTGACCAAAATGCCCTTATTTTCTTAGAAGGGGCAATTTTGACTTTTAAAGCCTGCCTTATTTTAAATTGCCCTAAATCATTGCTAGGTACTTCATATCTATCTAGCTAACTGAAATCTCAGATATTTTGATGTTCCTAAAATGCCCTAATTTTTCGACGTCATTAAAGCATCTAAGTTTAGATTCGCCAACACAACTTCATTTTTCTTTTCCTGTACCGCATATGGACATGTAGGACTAGGACTGTTTGCATGGGCTTTTGCGTGGGGTAGTTTTTTTGCATGGAACTGTGAGCTTAGTGTGATAAGGTTTTTCCGTGCAGGACGATGGTACGCACACGCGCTAGTGAGGCCGCTTCTTCCTCGGCTGTACGACAGCGACCGAGCCGAGCACCTTCACAGGAGGCTCAGGACCCCGAGTCCGAGCCAGAGGTTGTGATGGCGGATGTTTTTCAGTTCAAGCCTTGGTTAATTTATCGCATCGTTTTCCTTTGAATTTTGGGATACACGTCTTTGGAGGATAATTGAAATCCCATGATTTTATTGTTAGTTCACTTTGCACCCTATGAAGCACGTGTTGTCTCAATTTTCCAACCTTGAGTGAAATGATGTTTGGATGCCTGGATGATGTGGTTCGTATGTTTAACATGTTAAATTTGCTAAATGATGTGTAAACCATGTGTTTGTGTGAAGGGCCTTGTCTGTCAATAACATTGTGTCATATAATTGTTTGTGGGTATCATTCCTGAAAAACCCTCACGAGACTTCACTCGTCCTCTAGGGAATTCCTAGAGGTTTAAAAGGCTTGTTGCATATGCTCAATGCAATCGTCTATCCCACGAAAGCGGACCTATGTTTGTTATGTTTTTCAATTTTTGTTTTGCTAAGGGCCTAGCAAAATGTAAGTTTGGGGGTATTTGATCAGTGTCAAATAGTGTATATTTGACCCCTTTAACTTATATTTGTTAGGCCTTTAGCTTTGTTAATATCTAATTATTTTTGGTGTTTTTAGTGTTTTGAGTTGTGCTGGTCTTTACAACAAAAGTTGGCCACAAGAGAGCAAAAATACACTAAGTGAAGAATTGGATCCCTGCCAAGTGCGTTCGATCGCACTTGGTGCGTTCGAACACACTCACGGTCGAACGTAGTCCCCGTCAGCCCGCATCTCGCGCGGGTGCCCTAGGAGTCCATCGCTTCCAAGCTGCGCCGTTACGGTTTTCTGCGGTCGAATGCACAGTGTGCGATCGAACGCACAACTCAGCGTTATGTTCGAACGCACTGCATGCGTTCGAACGCACTCGTACAAATTGTTAGTCTATAAATAGGACCCTAGGTCCATTTGGTCAAACACAGAGTTTTTGGGGCGAATTTTAGAGAGCATTTTGCTTCTGTTTGCCTTGCTCTGCCCCTTTTCTTTGTAAGCTTTTATTTTCAAGTTAATTTTAATGCATTATTTCAATTCAATTTTGTTTTGTTGTTCAATGGGTGGCTAAAATCTTCAACTTAGGTTGAAGATGAAGCCTCACCCTTAGTTTATATTTCTTGCTTTTACATTTTACGCTTTATTTTCCGTCATTTAATTCCGTACTCGTCATTTAATTTCTGTGACAAATAATTGAATGGTTGTGTGTTTTTGATACATTGATAGTCATCCTGTGATGTGTTCCAAGCCGGGTGCACAACGAGTTATTGGTTGTGATTTAATATCCACTGTGATCCAAGGATACAGTGGATGATTTTATCCATAATCAATACTCATTGTAGCTCCTTAACGGTAAACACATTATTCGGTTTGACTTGTGTCAATAACCACAATAGAGTGTGTTGAAGGGTTTAAAGTTTAAAACGGAAAATTGGTGTTTAATGTATTAAGCTTATTTTTAATGGGTGAGGTTAGTCTTTAACCTTAGTTATTTTATCCATACATTTTTAGAATAATTTAATTTCTGCACTTTTCATATTCGACATCATTTTTCACTGTGGGACTAGGTTAAGATATATTTAATTTAAGAGTCGTATTAGTTTTTAATTGCAAAACTCCGTTCTCTGTGGTTCGATCTCGGTACTTGCGCAACGCTATACGACCTAACGGTTCGTTCTATTGCGAGTACC
>CM017322.1:18181731-18290540 GCA_006937295.1 Carpinus fangiana
AATTTCTGTGACAAATAATTGAATGGTTGTGTGTGTTGATGCATTGATAGTCGTCCGGTGATGTGTTCCAAGCCGGGTGCACAACAAGTGTTTGGTTGTGATTCAATATCCACTGTGATCCAAGGATACAGTGGATGATTTTATCCATAATCAAAACTCGTTGTAGCTCCTTAACGGTAAACACGTTATTCGGTTTGACTTGTGTCAATTACTACAATAGAGTGTGTTGAAGGGTTTAATGTTTAAAGAACGGAAAATGAGTGTTTAATATATTTAGCTTATTCTTATTGGGTGAGGTTCGTCTTTAACCTTAGTTACTTTTATCCCAATAGTTTTCAGTTTAATTTTATTTCTGCATTTTTTTAATTGTTCGAAATCAACCCTCTTTGGGACTAGGTTAAGATACGTTTAATCTAGGAATTGTATTAGTTTTATTTACAAAACGCTGTTCTCTGTGGTTCGACCTCGCACTTGCACAACACTATATTGCACACGATTCGTACACTTGCGAGTATTATTTTTGATACGATCATGTGTATGTGTGAGAAAAATGGGTCGGGGTAGATCTGGCTGCTATGACTTGGTAGAATTTATCACGTATGTCATTGAACTCAGCTTGTAGATCTATACACTTGTTTTCCTCATACATGTTATTCATCTCTTTTTTCTTTCTTTTTTTTAAAAACTTTTTTATTAAAAGAAAATAAACTAAAAACAACTAACCAACTAAAAGAAAATAAAACTAAAATTTAAAAACTCACGAAAAGGACCAAAAATAAATTTTTGGCAAAAATCTACGGAACTGTTGCCTTTGCTATGAGTGCTGCCTGTGGAAGTGCGCTTGAGCGCAAGATAGGTGGGATCGAGCGTAGGTGCGCTGATCCGCCAGTGATGATGCCTGCTATGAGCGTGTGCTCCTATGTTGGTGCTGTCGGCTGCGGGAGTGCTCTCGAGAGTACTACAGTTGCGCTTGATCGCACTCGCGCCAGTGTGTAGACAAAGAATGTGGCAGAAACTGCAAATTAAGCCAAAAACAACAAACAAAACAAAAAAGAAAAGAAAACTTTTCTTTCTTTCTTTATTTTTTATTAGAAACATGGATAAAATAAAAATAAATTGCAGAAAAATAAAATCCTAATTATAACTAGTAGAAGGATAAAATCAATTTAGACATAAATTGGTTCCAAAAATTGAATAATTTCCCGGCAATGACACCAAAATTTGATATACAAATTAAATGTACTCGCAAGCACCCGAGTCGTGTGCAATATAATGATGTGCAAGTGCGAGGTCGAACCCACAGGGAATTGTATTCTTGAAAGCAAATTTAAATCTAAACTAATTAAATCCTAATCTAGTTTCAAAAGGGTTTTGAAATTTCGGTTTTAAAAATTAAAAGACAAAACATAAATTAAATAAAAGGAAACAAAAGATAAAGTTTCTAAGGTTTGGGAATTCACACTCACTGTTTCATAACAACATACTCTATGCTCATTAATATCAATCTGAAGTTCTCACAATTAAAATCTTAAATATGTTTTACTACGCTTCAAAGAATTAATCAAAACCATCACATGTATCCATTCATTGATCAAATCACAAAAGGAATCCAAATTCAATTGAAACACCAGATGTATCCGTAGAACAAATCACAAGGGATATCCAATTTTTATGAGTTAAAAACCAAGCAATTAATCATATGAAATTATCTCAAATCATCACATGTATCCTTGAATCACAAGAGATATCCAAGAATCACTCCACATAATTAATTAGGAGTAAAACAATTGAAATAATAAACTCTATAAAATCATATAAATAAAAACTTACATAACAGCAATGTTGTTCTTCAACGATGAGGTTTCATCCCCAACCTTAATTGGGGAATTAGCTCCACATGAATATGAAAACTCAAACCTAAACTACAAAAAAACTAAACTAAAGAGAAGCTATGAATTTTTGTCTCCAGGCTTGTCTTTTTTTTCTTGAATGCAAAGAGGTCTATTTATAGGCTTAGAGAAGTCCTAGAAGCCCTAGTAAACCCAGATAATTTGGAGGTCAGTCTCCCAGTCAAATTAGAAGTCTAAAATTCGGATAAGATTCGCGCAAATTTGCATTCTCATATTGCGGGACGATTTTGGCATAATAAACGTCCGAATGAGGAAAATCCTATTTCACAATAAATTGTAGGATTTTGAGCTAGCTATCTACTACCATTTGAATCACCTCAATCTGATATTTGAGAAGAAAGTTATGGTGAAAATACTAAAATATGTGCAGAATCTGAATTTGAATCCAATCCGAAATTATCTCAATTTAGGAAAATTCCGATTTTATCCTTTCTTTGATTTGGTCAAACTTAACCACATCTTCCAAGTCTTCTCAAAGTATGCTTTATTCCAAGACTTTGTAATTTTTTCCCTTTTAAGATGCAGTTTCCCTTCAGCAACCTACAAAACACTAAAACACAAATCTAGCACAAAGCGTTAGATAACGACACAACTAAAGGATTAACTAATGTAAATTAAGGGGTTCAAATATGCAATATTTGGCTCTTATCACATAAAATTAGTTTTTCTCAAATGTGATTCCCTGTGGATTCAATGTCATACTTTTGCAACACTACACGAACAACGACTCGTGCTATTACGAGTACATTAAATTTATACATCAGTGCCCGTGGGAGCCCAGGCACGAAAGGGAGCCCGAGCGCGAGAGGGACACCAATATGAGCGTTAGCAAAGCCGACTCCGAGGAGGCGACCCCGCTCGTAGTTATTGTTATTGATTGATGTTTATCTTGTTAGGTTGTTGTTTCTTTTTCGGTTAAGTCCACCATAGTGATGGCAATTTTGGGATGTATTTTGCTACAGCTTAAGTCCACCATTTTTAGGGTGGTAATTTTGTCTTGTATCTATCTATGACTGCTTGTGCATGTTGGTATGTTGGTATGCTGTTTTTACTTTCCTTAAGCTTTGAACTACGAAACTTTTAACATGTTTTATTCTCTCTTTCAAAATTTCAAATTGCAAAACCTTTTTTCAAAAACAAACGTTTTATCCTTGGTTTTGAAAGCTCTAAATTTCGAGGACGAAATTTCTATAAGGAGGGGAGAGTGTAATACCCCAATAAAAACAACCTTTTTATTAAACAAAAATCTTTTCCATAAGAGCAATCAACAAAGGTTTTCAATAATGGTGTTTTAACGAGACCCAAAACCCTTAGTGTTAACCTAATCACGCTCTGAACCTTTAGAAAATAGAATTTTTGAGTTTCACACGTGTGTGCTTAGTGTGACGACCCACTTAATTAAAAACATAGCAATTTTTTTTTTTTTTTAAACGAAACATTACCCACAACAAGCGGATTGTCACAGTGGCATGACAATACCGTAGTATGCTATGAACCCATACATTAACCTGATTGACAATATAATATGCCTCACCGAGGTACATGCATGATCATTGTTTCATTAGAGTTCATATACTTGCAGCGGAAAATAATTAACGTTAGCCTACAAATTACATCAGAGCTGGTTAATACATCTAAGTGATTAGAGATTACATACAAAAGAATGGCTATACAAAAGTGTCTCATGCGACACGAGCCATATACAAAATATCAGAGTCTAAGCATAATCATAAATGCTCTACAAAATAGGCTATCAATTAGTCCAACAAAATTATACAACTGACGCATCTATGCCTCAAATGCCGTAGTAACCCAGATACATTGCCACTGGGTCATCGTCTAAGGTCTCTGTACCTGCATCATCAACATCGTCTGTACCATGGGAATCACCACCACCCATGATACAGGCAGAATTATGAGCCCGTCGTCTCCATAAAAATAGAGACGCTCAGCAATATGGAACTTACTAGTTTTATCCAAAATAAATCATTCAAGTTTATCCACTCTTGCATATCATATAGCTTAGCAATAAAACATATTAGATGTCATCATGCAATGTCTAGCCATACCAATATACATATGTGTTCCGTCCCATACCAGTCACATATGCATACTAATACGTCTAGTATTAAAATCATACAAAACTAATCATCATCATCATACAATCATATGCTATGCGTGCTCATGCTCATCATCTTGTGCCATTTTCATTGTGAGGCCAACTTTGCGGTAGGAGGCTTGCCATCACTACCGGGAGCCGTCACCCCGTTTCTCGTTATGCATGGGCCAACTCTGCGGTAGGAGGCTTGCCATCACTACCGGGAGCCGTCACCCCGTTTCCCGTTATGCAAGAGGCCAACTCTGCGGTAGGAGGCTTGCCATCACTACTGGAGTTGAACCCCGTTTTTGTTACATTGCTCATGCTATAATCATGCTCATGATCATGTTGACAAACTTGAACTTATAAACTAACATAACTCATATCATAACATCATAGATTCATGCCATAAACCATGTAAACCAACCAATGCTCATAACAACATTTCATCAAACATTTATCCAACTCATCTCATGAAACATCATTACTTAATCATATTATCATAAAACACTTTACATCAACCATTCATCCAAACATCATTACATAATCATGTTATCACCAAACACTTTAAATCAATCATTCATCCATACATCTCATGAAACATCATATATAGTCATAGTATCTCAAACTCAAACATCATACATCAATCATTCAACCAAAGCGTCTTTTATACTTTAAAAATAGTAACCTTTTTGCTCAGTAACTAAAATACTTGCCTTGATCCGCTTGGGTTCTCTTAGAAACCTTGACCCACTTGCGAATACCTATGTATTTGCAAGATAAATACATAGTTAAACTCTATACAAGGCTCTAACAACTCAAACTTCTCCAAGATACATGGATCCTACAAGCTTTTCTCACTACAAGGGCACCCATAGAATTCTAGGGTTTCCAATTGACATAATTTTTTGTTTATAACACTAACCCATAAAGAATCTAGATGGTTCAACCCTACAAAATACCCAAATCAACACTTAGGCAAAACTAGGGTTTTGGGTCTTACCTTGGTTTTTGATGGAGTTTGAAGTTCCAAGCTACACAACTCCAACTCAATGCTCAACAAACGTTTGGAAGTCCTTTAAACACAAGAATCCCAAAGAAATTTGAGAGATTAAGCAAAACCCCCAAAAATATAAGTAAAACTAAGAAAAACCAAGAGTTTATGGATTTACCTCAAATAAATCGGTAAAAACCACAATCTAACCTCAAGGAACACGTCCCCGGGGTTGGATTTATGTTAGAAGACTTCAAATGATCAATACCTAAGGTTTGGGTACAAACCCTAGGTGAGAGAATGGTGAAAATCGAGTGGAAGAGGGACAGGGGCGGAAGAAATGGGGTGAAAACGCGTTTCAGCCCTTTATATAGTTAGTAGGTTCACCGTCCGGACGGCAAGCGAACGGGCTGCGAACGGACGACACTGACCTCTTCACGGACGACACTGACCTCTTCTTGGACAACACTGACCTTTTAACCATTCGAACGCCTCACTTCCCCGTTCGGACGGCCAACACTGATTCAGCAGTTTTGGCTAGTTTTTTAGGCCATTCAGAATGACAGAGAATGACAGACTTATTTCCACTGTAAACATTTAAGTAAATGTCTTTACTTTAAGTTTACATTGTAAATAAGGAAGTACCCCCCATTTGGATCCAAATAAAAATACTAAAAAATCAAATTCTCAATAGATCAAAATCCAAAAATCCAGTTTTAGTACAAAATAGGATTTTCGGCAGCTCATGACAAAAGTTTCATCGTTGTTCACCAATGTAAACCCCATCATAAAATCCCATAAAATCACAATTTACTATCTAATATATGAGGAGCACGTGCGGTAGGGAATTATCATGAAAATCTCAATAATTGAAAAAGTCATTTTCCAGACTTAGCCAAATTTAGAGCTGACAGATTTTCCTTTTAATTTTCTTGGGCGTTACACTTAGGCTCAGCCATGTTTCTAGGTTTCGTAAGACTTAGAATAATGGTGTCTTGTATCCGTTATAACAGGAACTAGCTTGGTCAGAGGACTCACTCGACTGCGCGAGGTAAGTAGACACTTATACCCTTTTTTTGTAAAACGTGGGATATGTCAGTTGACTAACCACGAGTATGATATGAGCATGCCTACTTTCTATAATTACTTGGTAACTGTGCTATTAATTAACTGTTAAGATGCATCGTAAGACATGGTACGCCGATACGTGCGGTATGAAAGGTCATGGGCTTACTATATAAACTGCGTATTATGGTTAAATGTGTGTGTTATATGAGGGCTTTGGATCCATTGGTTTCGTGACCACGGTGCAGCCATTCCCAATGGTTTGGTCACTATAGGACGGATGTCATTAGTTGGTGTCGGCCACTCGGGGTAGGACTCGATCATGCTACTAATGTTGGGGCACCGGCATTGTATTATAAGTCCCTCGGGACAGCATCAACCCTGCTGAGAATAGATAATATCTCAGGTAGACCATGTATGAGAGTTATGACCTATAATGCATTAGCCTTTTTCTGCATTAAAGCACTTAGGTAATTATGGCTGGTTCTACACCATAAGCTTTGCAAACCCTAAAACCTATTAAATGGTGTATTAACGGAGGTAAAGCCCTTTTTTTGGCTATACTCAAATTGCACGTTCACTTTCATTAATTGGGCTCATGTCATACCTAAATTGTAAGGTTTACTTACTAAGTCGTTAGACTTACGCAGTTATTATTCTCTAAGTAACCTGGTTTATTGCTATGGAAGTGGCAAGAAATGCTACTACCCGATTGGTTAGACTTTACTTATAATTACAGGTTTGTCTTTATTGTTTAGTAGCTCCATGTTCTTACTTGATGAATTATAGTGACTCAGATTTATTCACCTTTCCTTGCGTTTACTCTGACAGTTTTATAAGGATGATTTCCCGCTTGGCCACAAATTGGCTTAAAAGGGTGAATTGCCAGTGATTCTACCGGATTAGCCGAGCCTAATTTTGGGGGCGTTACATTCAGCCACCCAAGTTTGTCCAATGGGGGTGGCTCAAACCACCTCTACCTAAAATTTGGGGGGGGGGTCGCCGGCAACTCCCTCTAGCCAAAATGGGGTCCAACCACCCCAAATCTCTAGATTTTTTTTTTATTTTTTTAAGTTTGTTAATTAGGGTTATTATTTTTTTTTCAATTCTTAATTTTAAAAGTTCATTTTATTTTTTCCATTATTTTATTATTTTTTTAAGCATATGTGACATCCAAAGCATAGGTACGACCTATGATATAATGTCACATTAGCCAATCTGCTGATTTGGCATTAATATGTGGCATTTGGGACAAGTGTCACCATTTTAATCGTACTGAGGTGTAGTTCCATTAAATTTTTGGACAAATCGTGGACGGAAGTACTAAGTGTGTCTTTTCAATATTCACAAGTATCACTTGGGATACTTTTTGAAACTAAGAGATCTGTTTGATTTTTGGCCTAACCACAGGTACCAAAATTGCATATAACCTTTATGTTTAAAAGACACCATCAAAATTGTTTTGTTATTTTTTTATGTCCAATTATTCAAAAATAGTTTTGATCTTTGGAACTTAGAGTAAGAACACAAGTTTTATTATGGCCGATTGTGGTACTATGGTTTGAGACCAAAAAATACCACGTAGAGGCTAATTGTGTGTTTAACATACAATATTCTTATAAGTCTTGGAAAATAAACAACTTTATTACTAATCAAAATGTCTTAAAAAAATGGTTTTAAGTCATAATTCCTAACAATAGATAATTGTCCTTTTGTGCCCGTCCTTATGTTGTTCTATGAAACGCTGGCACAACTCCGTAAAAGAGATTATGGTACTTAGCTATATGATGTTTAATCATCTTCGGGCGTGCACCTTCAATATGGTGGGAATGCATTGCACATTATCTCATCAGGAACCGCCTGCATGTGCACGTGGCCCTTATAAGTTTCCAAGTGATTTACGGGTTATTGGTGTTGAGGTTCAATAATGCCATTCTACTCATTTGGACGGCTCTTAGAACATGTCTTACGAGGTGTGATTTCAAATGCCATAAAAGGCTTTGGCTTCCCTCACTGGATACCAATTAATTTCAAATGAGATGGTCAAAGGTCCATCCAACACTTGGAGGCACCCTCTATTTGGGGAATGTGAGGTCCATTATCTTGGGGGAAAATGGAGATTTGTTTCTTGGACCTCTCCACCATGGTGGAGTGCTTGTCATTCATGGTCTTCACCACCCCGCCCAACTTAGCTTGTAAATCGTCAAGATGGGGGCATCTGTGCAGGTACCCATTTTGAGCTATTCTAATTGTTTCCCCTTTTAAATCATGCTCGAAGATTCATTTTTGGTTCCTTACATTCTATTTTACTGTATCACTTTCTCCATTCATGCTGGTCTTGGGAATCTTACTAGATTGAGGGGCTAGTGTGATTCCTCCTAGTGTTTGACATATGATCTTTTGTCTAAGAAAATAAAAATGCGTTCCTACAAACAACGCCAACTAATGATGCAGTTGATCACACCCAAATCTCAAATCAGGAATGCCTAGAAGATAGAAAGTGGAAGTAAGCTCAAAGACTTGTTGGGGTTCCAAACGGGGGTTGTCTTTAATACCTCGACAAAACACCTATTTTAAAAGGTTAAAGATTTCTTACTAAAGCAGTTAATGTTTTCATAAAACAAGGTTTTAAACCCAAAGCCTAAATCTTTTCCAAATAGTCCAACCCTTTTAAAACCTTATAAATCAAAAATCCAAAAACACCCTCACTAGTTGAACACTCGCTAGGGGACCACCTGAGTGTACACTCTTGGCCTAGGTACAAGTGCGCGCTAGGGGACCACACGAGCGCTTGTTGACCAGTCTTCAAACCATTGGGCAATACTCCAGAACATACACCTGAATCCTTTTATCCAAGGTGTAATAGTACCTAAACACTCACCCAACAGTATCTGAGCGCTAGCTGACATTTTTTAAAATCAATTTTAACCCATTCTCCACCATTTTGGACCCAAAGCACGCCCCCAAACCCCTATATAAGCCATACCCTTTGACTTTAGCCTCTTTTTAAACTAAGAAATCCTAACCATAGAGTGAGGAGTGATTTTTGAGAGAGAAAGAGGAAGCATTGGTGAAGTTTTGCCATCATCAAGATCATTTCTGGTCTAGTTCTTATTATTCATGTTGTTATTATTGCTTTCCTAATGTTACACATTTTTTAAGAATGCCTTGGCAAACTCTTGGACCCATCTTCATACAAAACCAAGAATGATTTTGAAAAGCTTTCAACTCATTGTTGTTTGGATGATAGTATGTTTTGTACCTGAATGTGTTTGTTTAGAGCCTAGGAAGAGATGTACCAACCCATAGTTCAAGATAGAAGCCTAAAACACAGTTTGGATTTTGGTGAAGAGTCTTATGTCTCTGGCTGAACACTCACCCTCGAGATCCCGCGTTCGCCCAGAGTGCAAGGCGATCACCCTTTAGTCCAAATATGCAGTACTAGGGTTTTTAGCAGCTCTTTTTGTTAAATGGAACCTCATAGAGTTTTTTAGGACTACTTATAATGATTTGTCATATTTCATTATAACAGGGTTTTGTGATGTTGGAGGACTCGAGTGAGCGCATGAGGTAAGAAAACACTTACAACCATTTTCCTTAAAAATGTACTATATGTTAGCTGACTAAGCACGCGTATGATATGAGCATGCCTATATTGTGTACAACTTGGTAACTGCTTTAATAATTGGCTGATAAGATGCATTGTAAGATGTGGTACTCCAGTACGTGTGGTATAATGGTCATGAACTTACTATGTCGACTTGATTCTTTGGTCAAACTACGTGTTGATGTGTTATATGGGCCTTAAATTCAATGGTTAATTTGTGACCAGTGCAACCTTAACGGGCAGGCCACTATAGGACATACATCATTAGCAACGTGGGCCACCCGAGATCAGACTCGGTCAGGCTGCTAGTGTTATGGTGTATTGCAAATATTCATCTAAATTAATAAGTGAATAAATGTACGTTTTACTCTCAAGTGATCAACAATAGTATAGGGTGCAAGTATGAGATCATTCTCATGAGGATTGATATAAACTATGCTTAAAATTAATTTCGTAAATAAAACGAGATAAAAGATTGATTTTTGAGTTAATAGAAATAAAAAGGTAGGGCTATGATATCCACCACTAATCATACTCAAATAATATAATAATATGCCAATGTTTCAATCGTATCATGATTACTTAATATTTGTCAACCTAAGGGCATGAGTGTATGCTCTTTAAGCTATGGATCTCCCTAAGCAACGAATTAAGCATGGGTGTATGCTCTAACTCTTTTCTTTCTCAAAGGATTTAACATGGGTGTCTACTAAATTTTTCTTTAAGAAAGCATAAATCTATAGAAATTGACAAACACATGAAGCCTAGGGCATGGGTGTATACTCCCGGTTTTTCATGTTGATTATTACAAGAACTTAAGATGGGGTTCTTTTGTCACTCTACTAAGCCCAGGACTCGATCATCCAAATTGATTTAAATAACAAATTCATACCACATGTATATGTTGGCCAAACACATTCATATGAGGAATTCAATAAAACAGGAAATAATCAAGTTATGCATCACAATATGATTGTAGCAAAGGCGCTAGTATTGAAATATTAAATAGACATGATTAGGGCTTCAATCTAGCCCTACTAAGTATTTAGATACACATAGCAAATCTGAGTACTACCAAAATGTTATATTCAGACTCGATCAGGCACTCAAAGTTTCAAGAGGCATTGTACAAATAATCACATTTGAGTAAACATCCATGAATATGATGAACAAAAAAAAAAGACCCCTATACGGCTAGGCCATTGTCGTTTATATCGAAGATCATTCTCAATGACCCTCGCTCAGAGGACCGTGCCTCTCTAGAGCCCTTGCTTTCCATAACTGGTAATTCCTCCGGAGTCTCCTGAATTTATCCTATTCCTTCAAAAATAGAAGGGTAGTAGAGTAAATGCCAGAAGCATACTTTAGTTTATTTTCTTGAACACAAACAAGTTGGGCCTCAAGATCTGCAAGCTGACAATCTTGTAGTTCCAACTGATGATCTCTCAATGCAATCTGATGATCCTTCATTTTAACTTCAACCATTACCTCTGCCACTTGATTTGAATGCTCTCTAAGACACTATTCTCGAGTCTTCAGCAAAAATCGCAAACTGGCGACCTTTGTCTCGGAAGCCTGAGGCACTCTAGGACACAGTTGGCCAACCTACGGCTTGGGTGAGAACACTTCCTCCTCATAAGGCGGAAAAAAGGCTAAAGCCATTGACGATTATGTATCCCCCAAACTGCCAGAAGAAGAAGTCATAAAAGCAGAAACATGAAAAACCATGAACAACAAAGAAAAGAGAACAGTCGAATGAAGAATTGTGAAGGCAAAAGCTAGTATTTATAAAGCCAAATCCTCGAGAAGATGAAAGCTCACCTTAAATGTGAGAATACAATCCATGTACCTTGGGAAATCAATTGGCGCATACCTGGAACCAACTAAATGTGTTCCATGTGTCATGCCACAGACAAGCATGCAAAACAATAATAGCCCGGATGCCTAAAATGTCAATACACAAAGGCGCAACAAGAATTTAATTACCAAGGTTAAAATTATCATTTTATCCTTGATCATAGAGGGGGTAGTGATCAGTGTCAAATATTGTATATTTAACCCCCCTTAACTTATGTTTGTTAAGATCTTAGCTTTGTTATTTTCTAATATTTAGTTTAGTTTTAGTGTTTTATTGTGTTATAGGTCGTTGGCGTCGAAATGTGGTTTAAAAGGTGGAATTGGCCAATATACACATTTGGTCCTTGCTAGTGCGCTCGAGCGCACTAGGTGCGATCGAGCTCACTGCACTCGAGCCCAGCAGACTGAGATCGAGCGTGCCTACATCGAACACGCAAAGCCAGTGTTCGAGCGCAACTGCGCTTGAGCGCAAAACATACGATCGAGCGCACTCCACGTTAGCTGTTGCCCTAGCTCCATAACATTCATACCTGTGCCGTGGGATTCTTGATCGGTTACATGCGATCGAGCACACCATCTATGATCGATCACACATAGGCATGCGCTCGAGAGCACTGCGTGCGATCGAGCACACCCACGTGACAAGCAGCACATTAAAATTGCTTATAAATAGGACCTCTTTGTTTATTTGTAATTGTAAACCTACGTTTTGAAGGTGCCCTTGAGGCCAAAAACCTCTATGTTCTTCATTGTAAAGCCTCTAAATCATCATTTATTTATTTAATATTTTTATTTGTTTGTCGATTTGTCTCTCTTTAGCATGAGAGGCAAAATCTTCAACTAAGGTTGAAGATGAAGCCTCACCATTTAATTATCTTCATGTTTTTATAGTTAGTTTGTACTTTAATCCGTCTTTTAACGTCATGAATGTTCATTTCAATTCAATTTCGTGAGAAGATTGTGATTGATTGTGCCGTAGTTGGATATTCATAGTGTTTTGTCCGATGGATACATTTCATCTTTTGATTTAAGTTTATTTATCTTTTGTCTTTTGTGTTAACCACATTCACATTTGATCATTTGAACTGAAATGTTTTGTCTTTTGTCAAATGGACGGATGCTTTGAATATTTCAATAGGCACAATAAGACATTCATAAGGCTTAAGGGTGCATGAACTAACGTGACACTAGAACATGCATTGTTTTTTAATCGATAGACGGATGTATAAATTAATCATGCTAATATGTTTATTAATGTGGTGAGGTGGATTCTAGACCTTAGTATTTTTATCTATTTGTTTTTAAGCATTTATGTTAGTTTACATTTATTGCACGTCATATGTTCGATATTTGGAACTAGGTTACAGTAGAGTTAGTTTAGACATTTAGAATTAGTTTTTCACAAACGCGATTCCCTGTGGGTTCGACCTCGCACTTGCACACCGCTACACTGCAAAACGATTCGTGCTATTGCGAGTACTTGTTTTTGTACGATCAAGTAGTACAACCATCCACAGAAAACAGATAATTCAAGAGAGATTGGAAAAAGAGCAAGCGAATAGAGCAGTTCAAAAGTACAAAAATCAAGGTAAAGAAAAAGAAATGTTCTTTATACAGACAACTAAAGTCTTGTAAAAAAAAAAAAAGAGAGAGAGAAAAAGCTAAGTCTTCGGAGCAAGTCCAGCAACAACGGCATCATCATCATCAATAACAACCTCGGGTCCGAGTGGCTCGGGGGGTAGATTGACCTCCGATCAGAATCCATAAACATTGATCTCTGAAGCATTTGGAATAAGATCTCTGCTAGTATCAACCAATTCATCAATAGCGCAAGCCAAAATTGATAAGAAGTCAAAACCTATTGTGGCTAGGTCAATGTTGAACCGCTATTAATTGATGGTCAGATATCGGTAATTCTCAAAGCCCCAATAAAAGCCTCAAGCCCAAAGCAGATCTTGGAGCCAAGGAAAAAAAGACAACTCCTTGAAATATCAAGTGGCTTTAGCACTCCAATAATGATACCCTCGACGAAATTGGCTACACCTATCTCGAGAGCCCTTCAAATCGGCCTCGGCCTTCTCACAAGCATCCTCAGATTGAGACAACTGAATCTCCAAAGTCTCAGAAAGCTTTCGATAACCTTCCTCAAAGGTCCGAGCCTGATGAAGCTCCTCCACCACTCTGAAATGTTCCACTATTGCCTATTGGACATTGACATGTACCTCCTTGGCATGGTCCACAAACTCTCGGCTTTTCTGAGTCGCATCCTTTAGAAGCTCTTAAAGTTGAACATTAGCAGCCTCCAACTCGAAACACCTTTGCTTGCTCTCAAGAAGCTCTTGATCCTTCGTGGCCAATAAAATGCAAAGATTCTCCACTTCAGAAGCAGGAACATCCTATGAGCTCAATGCTTCTTTCCAATTACTCAACTTCTGGACCGACTCTCGGAGTTCAACCCTTTCATTGACGTACTCCCACATACCTTCCTAGAATTCGTTATACCAACTAGTTAACAAAACTGAAGACTGCAGAGAAGCGTAAAGAGAAGAAAAGCAAAGAAATTGTGACAACCCTGATAGGCAAATCAATTAACTAGTAATTGATCCCATGATTCGCCTCCTAGCCTTTGTAATGCTCCAATAAAAATAACCTTTGTATTTTCCAATAATTCCTCTTTACAAAAATGGTTAAGGAGTTTTTGAAAATTTGTTTTAACCAAAGACCTAGGCCCTTCATGGTAACCTAGTAAAAACCCTAAAATACCTGAGAAAATAGAAGCCAAAACACTAACCCTCTGGAGTGGACGTACGCTAGGGTTAGCGGATGTACGTGGGGGGACCACCAGACGTATGCTCTGCAAATAGTACACAGACGTACATGGGACCACATGGACGTACTCTACTTTTTGAAATACCCTTTGGATAATACCTGGACGTACGATACACCATTTGGACCACTGTACAAATAGTACAGGACATACGCTAGGGTTGGCGGACGTCCGCTGCTTTTTTAGAGAGTTGGTGGCGACCTTCCCCTATAAATACCCATCAGCCTACTCATTTTCCCATCCCATTTCAGTCTCCTGGCATGCCCCTAGGCTGCCATAATCTTGTAAGAGTGTGTTCTTGAGAGTTGTGAGTTTGAAGGAGTTTTGTGAGGAGAAGCCCATGTCTTTGCTTGGTTTTGAGGTAACCCCTGCCTAATCTGCATTTTTAGCATTGTTTCATTTCCTAACATATGTTTTAATGAGTTTTCCAAAGAGTTTATTAAGTATTTCCTTAAAAGTGTTAATGTTTTAACTCACATAATACTCGTTATTTTTCCATGCACTGCATAACTATTTTGTGTACTAAGAAAACATGCATATTTGCAACTCTCACAACTTATGTTTACTTCACATGAACTCTAGCATTTTGAGAAAACGTTGTGCTGAATATGTTAATAAAGTGAGACTTGTAAAAGAATATACATGTAAAATATAGACAAGATAATTTGTATTGTATGACATGATACATCAGTACGTGCGGTATAATGGCTATGGGCTTACTATACATGTTAGCTTTATGGTCAAATGTGTATGTTATATGGGCCTTGGATCCAATGGTTGTTCATGGCTGGCGCAGCCTTAAAGAGTGGTCACTACAAGACGGACATCATTTGTGGTGTGGGCCACCCGAGATTGGACTCGGTCGTGCCGCTAGTGTTATGTACGGTAGCGTGGCTGGGGCACCGGCATTGTACTACAGATCCCTCGGGACAGCGTCAATCCTACTAAGAAAGGTTAAATCTCGGGTAGACCATATTGTTGAACTATGACTGTTATTCTATATCATATGCATATATTATATATCTATATCACTCATAATATAAATTGTCATGATGAAACTGTCATTTGCTTTGCAAAAACATTAAAGTTCATTATTAAACTAGCATGGGCATTATTTGTGTTAAGAATCTGATGCAACGTGACTTAGTGGGCTGCAACGAAGAACAACAAATAACGCAGTGGATATGTAATTCCAGATCTTGAGTCTATTAATGATCTAAGAACTCTTCTTGAAAATTTAGATACTCTCTAGCATTTTTAAGGAAAAAGGGGAAAAACTCAACTATGAGTAATTTTCATTCATAAAATCAATA
Source organism: Carpinus fangiana (assembly GCA_006937295.1). NCBI lineage: Eukaryota > Viridiplantae > Streptophyta > Magnoliopsida > Fagales > Betulaceae > Carpinus > Carpinus fangiana. The sequence continues at coordinate 18,197,403 of CM017322.1, forward strand.
ATAAACATAAACTGAATTGTTTGAAGGCTATAAGCATATATTTATAGCCACAAACCCTAAACCTATTAAAATATTACATAAATACCCTCATAACCCTAAACCTAATAAAATAACGAAATAAAGACTCCCAAAACCATAATACTACTAAAACAAGGAAATAGAGTCATAATTAATAACTAAAACGCAGGAAATTAACATAAGGCCTCGCGTGCGCTCGAGCGCAGACACGAGTGCGATCGAGCGCAGGTGGGCGCTTGATTGTGCACTCGATCGCAGGATCGAGTGCAGTAACAGAGAAGCTCCGAAACTCTGTCTGATCTACATTAGAATCAATAAGTCTTAGACTTACCCCCTGTTTATTTATGTTTTTTCCCATCATTACGTATATTTGCGCGGTCTAGCTATCCTAGGCAAGGATGCCGCAGGTGCCAACTTGGGTGATAGTGCAGGACTTGATCCACATGATTTTTGAGGATCTGGATCCTATTTGGCTGAGGACCATGTAGGATGGAGGGATTGCCCTTGCGGGCATGATCAAGATTCTGATCTCGTTAGCCTTAGTTAAGCTTAAGTCTAGGCTCTGATCTGTTGATCCTTTTTGAGAACGATATTTAATATTATCTTATGGTTTGTACCTCTACTTGATGATGGTCTGATGACCAGTAGTCTTAGTAACCCTAAAACCATTTTGATGACTATCTATCTTATGATGATAATGATGTTATATTTTCTTTGGTGCATATTGTATTAATGTTAAATTATTAATCTTTAATTCTCGTAGTCTTAGTAAAATCTTCTGCTGCACCTTTCTCGTTATGACGAGAAAGATTAAAATCCCTAAGTCTTGTTCTGCGAGAGATAAGGCTGGGATGCGAGCTATGAGATCAAAAACTAGTTAATTAATATGTCCATCAGGGTCGTCACATTAAGAGCCTGAGATCATAGATTATGATAATACGCGGTTTGGCTTTACTGGCGTTGGACACTTGTACCCGAGTTATCCTCGGGACATACGTCTTGATTTGGTGTTGATAGTTGAGCCACATTTTGGTGAATCGCAAAAGCTTGCTTAGAGCGTTGGATGAATCCCGCGTTTGTTGGTGAACGTGGGTTCTCTTTGTTGGCCGAAGACCATTGTACTCTCAGTAAAAGACTATTATACCTTCGGTGGGCTGACCATGCAGCAGGCTTGGCTGACTAAAGGCATGTTTGAGATTGCGTTTGAGATTGCGTTTGAGAGGCTTAAAAATACTTTTAACACTAAAAAAAACCCGTTTGAAAGAAAAAGAAAAAGAAGATAGTCGTTTGGTAAAAAAATTAAAAGCACTTTTAAGGGTTTCAAAAGCCTAAAAATAGTCAAAAAAACACTTTTAGCAAAAGTTTAAAAATGAAGCTTTTGCCCAAAAGCTCTTTTTGGCTTAAAAGCTCTATTTCTCAAACACAATCTCAAACAGGCTCTAAGTCTCAACCTGGGCTTTGTCTTATTAGACTTATATATTGAACTGGGCCTTCTGTGGCTGATCTATAACCCAATTGAAACCAACTAAAAAACTGAATCACAGATAAAAGAACGGAAAAAGTATATTTACTCCCTCACAAGTCACAATAACAACCAAAGAAGTGAAGTTGTGGTATCATTGGAGTCATGGAGCAGCAGGAGCAGCGGCAGCAAGAGGGCAAGGAAGAGCAATCAACAGTGAGTGAGAAACCGATGTTGGGAAGGGCAAGAGGCACACCAAAGCGCTTCGTGAAGAGCCAAATCCCCGATTCCATCCTGAACGACCCAGCCCTCAACGCCGCCATCGCCCTCCTCCCCTCCAACTACAACTTCGAGGTCCACAAGTGCGTCTGGCGCGCGCTCTCCACCAACGCCAAGCGCGTCGCCCTCCAGCTCCCGGAGGGCCTCCTCATGTACTCCCTCATCCTCTCTGACATCCTCACCTCCTTCGCCAAAGTCTCCCACTGCTTCATCCTCGGCGACGTCACCTACGGCGCCTGCTGCGTCGACGACCTCTCGGCCTCCGCTCTCGGCGCCGACCTCCTCATCCACTACGGTCACAGCTGCTTGGTCCCCATCGACTGCACCTCCATCCCTTGCCTATACGTCTTCGTCGACATCCTTATCGACACCCACCGCCTCCTCCAAACCCTAACCCTCAATCTCCCCACCACCAAAACCCTCTTCCTCGCTGGCACCATCCAATTCGCTTCGGCCATCCGAGCCATCAAGCCTGAGCTGGAAAACCACGGTTTCCGGGTCTCGATCCCGCAATCGAAGCCGTTATCGGCCGGTGAGGTCCTCGGTTGCACCGCCCCTAAGATTCGCACGGATGGTGAGGAGGAGAGCGTGATAGTGTTCGTGGCGGACGGGAGGTTCCATCTGGAAGCGATGATGATAGCGAACCCGTGCATTAGGGCGTTTCGGTACGACCCCTACATGGGAAAGTTATTCTCAGAGGAGTATGATCATGAGGGCATGAAGGAGGCGAGGAAGAGTGCCATTTTGAGGGCCAGGAGGGAGGCCAAGAGTTGGGGCATTGTGTTGGGGACGTTGGGGAGGCAAGGGAATCCTCGGATTCTGGAGAGGTTGGAGCAGAGAATGGAAGAGAATGGCTTCGATTACACGGTTGTTCTGATGTCGGAAATCAGTCCCCAGAGGATGGCATTGTTCGTGAACTCCGTGGATGCTTGGATTCAGATAGCGTGTCCTAGGTTGTCCATTGATTGGGGTGAGGCCTTTCAGAAGCCGCTCTTGACTCCGTTCGAGGCCGAGATTGCGCTCGGCATTGTACCCGGTTGGTGGGAGAAGAATGTGGCGGTGACTTCGGGCACAGGGTGCTGCAACAAGAGCGAGTCGTGCTGTGGGTGTGGAAATGGGGATTATCCCATGGATTATTATGCTCAGGATGGTGGGGACTGGAATTCCTCTTATGTGAAGAAGAAAAAGTCGTCCCGCCCAGTGCGGAGAAATTCAGTGTCTTCTCATGTTGCTGTTTCCTAACACTGGCGTATAATATACCAAGCGAGGTTTTTGTTTTTTCTAACTCTCTGTAGTTTTGATCCTATATTGTTCATGGATTTTGATTATAAATTTTATTGAGATCCCCATGTTGTCACAATATGTGCAAAATGGTTTTCATCTGACATTGTTAATGGCAAAAGATCCATGCTTAAAACTGTGCTTATATAATAAAAGCCAAAATGGTGAATATTTTCATGTTCGTCATACTAGTTTTGCCTCTGAAATTGATGGTCGGATATGAACTTATAGCTGATGGTAGTAGATTTTAATCACATACATATAAGCAGATAAGCATACATGCATTAAAAACATCCTTAATCTTCAATTGCATTAGTTTGGTTCTGCATTTTATGTCTAGGTTGTGGCAGCTTCTTTAAGAACTTTGTAGAATAGATGAATATTTAATGTGTACACCTAAATAGGTACTAAAAGCTATAGAAATAGAAAAAGCAGCAATTCCAAATGAAATTGCTACCCTACCATCAAAGAAAAAGAAGAAATTGATCTTGTTAAATTTCATTAGTGAATAGTTGGTAAATTTGTAGGCTGCAATGCATTACAGGGGAACAAACTCCCCTATCAAATTAAGCTCTACATGTGGTCATTTATGCTAAGGAACTGTAGCTGTTTGGAAGAATTATCTGTGAAATAATTGTCACATCACGCATGTGATCTTAGTTCATCCAAATTTGGTTTATATTTGCTACCATTCTATTTGAAAAGGAAAAGAAAGAAACCTGAACTTCATAATCGGTGTGAGGTGGCCTCCCCGCCTCTTGAATATCTAGGGCTTCCTTTGGGGGCTCCCAATAACGCTTCCCATATTTGGGATGGTATTCTGGAGAAGATGGAACGTCGTTTGGCTGGTTGGAAACAGCCTCTTTTGTCTAAGGGAGGAAGAGTTACCTTGATAAAGAGTACCCTAGCCAACATTCCCACGTATTATATGTCTCTTTTCAAGATTCCTGTTAAGGTTGCCAATCGCATTGAGAAGCTTCAACGTGACTTCCTATGGGGTGGAGTTGGGGAAGAGTTCAAATATCATTTGGTGAAGTGGTCCAATGTTTGCTCCCCGCTTTCAGAGGGTAGGCTTGGTTTAAGGAAACTAGTGGATTTCAATAGTGCTTTACTAGGTAAATGGTTGTGGCGTTATGGGCATGAGAGGGAGGCTTGGTGGAGAGTTGTGGTGGAGGCCAAATATGGGAGCATGTGGGGTGGTTGGTGCACTGTTCCTCATACAGGAGTGTCGGGGGCAAGTTTGTGGAAGAATATTCGGTTAGGGTGGGAGTCTTTTTCTAGTCACACTAGACTAATGCTTGGGGATGGGTCCTGGATCCGGTTCTGGCATGATTGGTGGTGTGGGGATACGAAGCTTAAAGAAGACTTCCCTGTGCTCTATAGTATTTCGTGAGAAGGATGCTTCAGTGGCAGCCAATGTGGAAATTTTAGGTGGAGCTCCTCAGTGGAATGTTATCTTTAGCAGGGAAGTTCATGATTGGGAGGTGGATGTTGTTACTGCTCTTTTAGGTGGAGTGGGGATACGAAGCTTAAAGAGGACTTCCTTGTGCTCTACAGTATTGCTCATAAGAAGGATGCTTCAGTGGCAGCCAATGTGGAATTTTTAGGTGGAGCTCCTCAATGGAATGTTATCTTTAGCAAGGAAGTTCATGATTGGGAGATGGATGTTGATACTACTCTTTTCCAGAAATTGCAGTCTGTCTCTATTCAAAGGGGGAGTCAAGATAAATTGTGGCGGATTCCTTCCAAAAAAGGAACTTTTAAGGTCAAAGACTTCTTCAGAGCTTTATCTAGGGTGGAAGGGATCCCTTGGAAGAGTGTGTGGAGGACCAAGTCTCTCCCAAGGGCTGCGTTCTTTGTGTGGTCAGCAACGCTCGGGAAAATTCTCACTTTGGATAATCTAAGGAAGAGACAGGTGGTTGTCATTAATAGATGCTTCATGTGCAAGAAAGATGGAGAATCAGTCGATCATTTACTCTTTCATTGTGAGGTGGCCCATGCTTTGTGGTGCAATATTTTTAGCCGGCTTGATCTTTCTTGGGTCATGCCTAGTAGTGTTTTGGATCTGTGTGCTTGCTGGTGTTCCTCTGGCAGGACTAGGAGTGTCGTGGTTTGAAAGATGATGCCTATTTGTATTTTTTGGTCTATTTGGAGGGAGAGAAACAATAGGTGTTTTGAGGACTTGGAAAGCTCTATGGAAGAGATTTTAGCCTCTTTGTTGTATTCTTTGTACTCGTGGACTGCGGCTTACCTGTCCCCTTTGTATCTTAGTTATGCGGATTTTCTTTCCCACTTTTCTTTTTCTAGCTAGGAGTTCCTCTTGTATATATTTTTTTGGATAAGTAATGTTATATAGAAAAATGTGCAGAGGGGTGTAACCCTAGTACACAGGAAGTATACAAGAGAACGCCTAAAGGGGGCTAGAGAAGAGAGAAAGAAAATCAGAAAAACTAATCACTAAGGGGGCAAGCCAAGCTTCCGTCTAAATGAATAGAGTAGTAAGAAAGAAATGTAAGAGATCCTCCAAGCTTCTTTCGGAGTCTTCGAAAAATCTCTCGTTACGTTCAGACCATAAACACCACATGATGCAAAGCGGAGCCATTTTCCAAACCACGGCACTGCGGGGACGACCCCCCGACCACCAACTTCGCAAAAGATTCACAACCCCACGAGGCATAGCCCACGCCAAACCAAATCGACTAAAAAAAGCATTCCACAAGAATTGTGCACACTCACAATGAAGAAGCAAGTGATCAATGGATTCTTCGTCCTTTTTGCACATCCCACACCTATTGACCAACACCATATTTCTCTTCCTCAGATTATCTAGCGTGAGAATCTTACCAAGAGCTGCCGACCAAACGAAGAAAGCCACTCTCGGCGGGGCTTTAGTGCGCCAAATACTCTTCCAAGGAAACGGCCTGCAATCTCTGGAGATAAGGACATTATAGAAAGATTTCACTGCATACTTCCCCTTCCTATCCGGAACCCACCATATTTTGTCGACCCCACCCTCCAAAGTATGAGAATAAAGGAGACTATGAAATGAAACCAAATCATCCACCTCCCAATCATTCAACGAACGAAGGAAACTAACATTCCACTGACGAGAGGCACTCGACAAATCAATGTTATCCGCTATGGAAGCCTCCTTATTACTTGCTATGTTATACAGCCCCGGGTAAGCCTCCTTAAGAGTCGAATTACCGCACCACAACTCCTCCCAAAAGCTGATTTTGGAACCATCCCCCGGAATAAGTTTGGTGTGACTCGAGAAACGATGCCAATCCCTACTAATAAACCTCCATAACCCCACCCCATGGGAGTCGGCATTGTCTCTGGAGCGCCACCCCCCTCTGACTGACCCATACTTAGCCTCTACCACCTTTCGCCACCGAGCATCCGGTTCACTCGCAAAACGCCGCTGCCACTTCCCAATCAGTGCACGGTTGAAAACTCTCAAGTTCCGAATGCCTAAACCCCCTTCCTGTATAGGAGTACAGACCTTAGTCCAATTCACAAGATGATGCTTGAACTCTTCACCCATACCTCCCCAAAGAAAATCACAATGGATCGACTCTATGCGTTTAGCTACCGAGACAGGAATCGGAAATAGAGACAGGAGATAAGTAGGGAGGTTAGATAATGTACTTTTGATGAGAGCAACCCGCCCTCCCTTGGAGAGATAAATCCTCTTCCAACTAGGAAGAGAGCGAATCGTCTTTTCCACCACACCATTCCAACTCGCCTTGTCTTTAAACCGAGACCCCAACGGGAGACCCAAATAAGGAAGAGGCAAAGAGCCAATACCACAACTCAAAACCTCCGCCAAAGCACCAATATTGTCCACAACGCCAACCGGCACTACCACAGATTTGCCCAAATTCACCTTAAGACCGGACACAAGTTCAAAGCAAATCAACAAGTCCCCCAGAGCTTGCACTTGATCCAAGGTGGCCCCACAAAAAACCAACGTGTCATCCGCAAACAAAAGATGTGAAACGTGAACTTGCTCACTCCCCCTAGCACCCACGGCGAAGCCCGAAATAAGATTATGATCATTCGTAGCCTTAACCATTCTACTAAAGGCCTCCATCACAACAACAAAGAGAAATGGAGAAAGAGGATCACCTTGTCTGACCCCTCTTGAACTGTTGAAAAAACCAGCAGGCGAACCATTGATCAAGACAGAAAACGAAGCCGAGGAAACACAACAAGCAATCCAAGAACACCATTTCTGCCCAAACCCACACCTCCAAAGAAGATACAACAAGAAGTCCCAATTCACGTGATCATAGGCCTTTTCCATATCAAGTTTACACAGCAACCCCGCCTCCCCGGATTTAAGACAATAATCCAAGCTTTCATTTGCTATAAGCACCGAATCCAATATTTGTCTACCTTTTACGAAAGCATTCTGAGGATTAGAGATAATTCTATCCATAACCAACCTCATCCTATTGGCCAACACCTTAGCAATAATCTTGTATATGCCACTCACAAGGCTAATAGGACGAAAGTCTTTAAGATCCGAGGCCCCAAGCACCTTGGGAATGAGGGAAATGAATGTGGCATTACAGCTCTTTTCAAACTTACCACGAGCATGGAAATTCGAAAAAACAGCCATGATATCTTCTTTGAGAACCTCCCAACAAGCTTGACAAAAAGCCAAGGAGAAACCATCCGGGCCTGAAGCTTTATTCCCATCCATACCGAAGACCACATCTTTCACTTCCCTTTCAAGAAAAGGAACTTCAAAAGAAGAAGCTTCAACCTCGTTAAGGGCCGCAAAATTTAAATCATCTAGCTTGGGCCTCCAAGACATAGACTCGGCAAACATAGACTCAAAGTAGCTGGCAGCATGTTCTCTAATGACAAACGGATTAGAGGACAAAGACCCATTTATGCGGAGAGAATCGATGTTGTTAAATCTTCTATTGGAATTGGCCATAAGATGAAAAGAATTTGTACATTTATCACCCTCTTTAAGCCACTTAATTCTGAATTTCTGTCTCCAACAGATTTCCTCTTGAAGAAGAGACCTCTCAAGATCCATACAAAGTAACCTTTTCCTCTCCTTATCTTCCTCACTCAACCCTCCCCTTTCGGCAGCTAACTCAAGGCTCTTCAACTTCCACCCTCTCCTTGACAAGAGCACCAATATTGCCAAAGACATTCTTGTTCCAAGACTTAATATCCGCAAAGAAGTCTTTTTTGGAGAAGATCCGGGTGTCTCACTTCCCACTCCGGGGAAACCAAAAAGCGATCAATTCTGGACCAAGACTGGCTATTGGACCATGTACATAAGCCCCCAGAGAGTGGAAGGTCCATAAGGCCTCTTTCAAAAATGAAGTCAGGAAACTCTCTCATAGCTGGACTGATGCACCTCCCTCCAGACCTCTCACTAGGAAACCGAGGGACATTGAAATCACCCCCAATACACCAGGGCAAGTTCCACCAACTCATCAAACCAGCCAGCTCATCCCATAAAATGCGCCTGTCCGAATCCCTACTAGGGCCATACACCCCTGCAAACGCCCATTCGTATCCATCAACCACATTTTTGAAAGAGCAAGCAACCACATAATCACCAACTTCTACCTCCATCCTGTTGACCACCCTCTTATCCCACATTAGAAGAATACCCCCAAAGGCCCCTAAGGAAGGCATATAACACCAATCCACATAAGCACAACCCCATAAACTCCTGATCAATCTTCTAGAAATGAACTCCAATTTAGTCTCCTGCAAACACACAATATCCACCCTCCAAAGCCTCAACAAATTCCTCACCATAAGCCTTTTGTCTAAACAATTCAGCCCTCTCACATTCCACGTAAGAATATTGCGCTTCATAAGGTAAGACGCTTGCCCCTTCCCTTAACTCTGTTCCAAGACACACTACCTCCACTCCCCTCATAATTAACCGTAGAGATGAGATTAATGAGCTCCCTCATACCTTTTTTAACTGCTGGAGATCCCCCCACAGTTTTGTTAGCCTTCCTGTTTGCCTTATCCGCAAGAATATGTGCGAACGCTGCCTTAAGCTTCTCGGCATAACCCTCACAAGAGACACCAACAATCTTACGAAAAACCATAATTAATTCCACAGCCTTACCCGTGTCAGGAGACCCTTTGCTGCCACCTCTTGACTCCAGTTCAAAGGAATCGGCTCAACCTCTACGAATGGCACCATTTCCCACCTACCCTGAACAGGCCCATCAGAAAAATGCTCCACCGGAGAAGCCAACACCGGAACAGCACCCTCCCCACCCGAGTCTCCTCTCAAATTCTGTGTTTCGGGGGATATAGTCAAAGTCGACGCAGCCAGGAACTCGCCGGCCCCCTCTGAGACATCCGGACCGCCACTACCCCCTACGCCGACCACCACCACCCCCTTCGCCGGCACTGTACTAAGCTCGAGAGGGGAGCCCAACCCTCCAGATGTCCTATCGGCACTATTTGGTGCTTCTCTATCTGATCCCTACCACCGAAGCTCTCACCAGGCTCCACCATACCTAACTTCGGCAAAAGCAACGTCGACGGCAATGGACCCAGAACACCAATCTTCGAAACCGGGATGCCCAGACGAAACCATCCTGAGTCTCCGTTTCCCATCCCCAAAGATGCCGACGACGCCTCAGATGAAGAACCCACTCCACCGGAACTCTCCGCCGAACTCTTACGCTGACCAACCAAGCCACTGGAAGCTGCCTGGTGGGTCGGGAGGCACTCATCCCCCTTGCTCTCTTCACCAAGGACCACAGGCCCCTTAGGCCTAAAAACCATTTTTCTCTTGGGCTTAAAGGCCCTCGTAGGCTTACTTCCAAAGCCCTCAACCTCCAGTTTTTTTTTCCCTTTATAGTCCTTTTTCTGCTGGACTTTGGAGCCTAGCCCAGGCCTGCATATCTCCAAAATCTTAACCACTGACTCAAGTCTCTCCAATCCCACGTCAGCTGCACTTCTAGCCTTTTCCAACGACTCCTTAGTGAGAAGCAGCTCGAGACGTGCGTCTAGGAGAAGCTGCCCATCCTTGTCAGGCCCCTCCCGTCCCTTCAGTAGTACTTGGCCTATTTTCGAAGCTTGCACTTTCGCCTTATAGGACAGGCTACTCACCTCAGACTGTTGCCTAGTCGACTGAATCTTCTCGGAGAGCCCACCGACCTGCAGGTTGAAAACTCCCTCCTCAGCTAGCCTGAACTCCTTCGCCTGTGGTTTCCTCAAGACCCTTGTAAACCCATCACTGGTCATCACCGGAGGAGTGGTCTTCTTAAATTCCAGAGTACGCTTATCAGTCTCACGGGCTAGTTTGTCCATCTCTTTCGAAGCTTCTTTCAGCCACCTAGGAACTCTGGCTATCGGCTCAGAGAAGGCGTTGAAACGTTCCTCCACTGGCTGCGACAAAACCTCTGCATAACTCCTTCTGACTGGGACCTCTTTAATCTGGTTGTCATCTCGTGTCACTCGGCCCCCACTCAGAGAAGAGTTAGCCTGGCGCACCTCCGAAATGAATCCTTCCCAACCTTGGCCAATGTGCCCCCTCTGGAACCATAATCGAGCCACACTTACTCCTTTCATCAAATTCCTCCATCATCAAAAAACGCCCATTTCTATTGGAGCATTTCTGAGCAAGGATCCTAGGAAAACCTGCTCTAGAATGATCCCAAAAAACCTCTGAACTCTGCACTGCCGCCAGCTTCACCACAATACGTGCCAACCATACAAGCTCCTCCTTCTGAAGGAAAATATACCTTTGTTTTTTGTAGCTTGTCTCGATAATCCTCACCCCTGAAAGCCCTCCCTTTATCAAAAACTCAAAATCTTTTGATTCCACGGACCACTTCCTCGAACCAGCCATACTACTGCCTTACCAAGCAAAAACTAACACTAACGCGCCACCCACGCGCCAACCACAGGCACGGAATAGATGAGAGAGAAGAGAGAAAAACTAATTCCTTGCTCTTAACTTAGTCGCAAATATATCCTATGTACTTTTGGGGCGCCTTCGCTTTTTTAATAAATCCTTTTGACTTGTCAAACAAAAAAAATCTTTCTACCAATCCGGATTTGAATTTCAAACATTATGTTGTTATTTAAATTCCTTTACAGGTCCTTTATTCACAGGTTGTCTCAAATTTGAATTTTGTGAGAGATTCATAGAAAGATATTGTTCGCTTTAAACGGGGATGAAAGAAAATATATAATATTAATGAGTCCAAGTTACCTCAATTTGTAAGATTCGTATTTTATTTTCTTTAGCATTCTGGTCTTCTTAACGGCCAATTCAAACATGAAGAAGGCTGCTGCAGCCAAATTTTAACATAATCTGCAAACTCTTGGCACCAATGATATTTCTTTTTCTAATATTTGGTTTTCTAACTTTTGTTTTTTAAATTGTAGTAGCCCTTCTTTCAATAAAATTCATATTATTCATAAAAGAAAATAGTGTTCTAAGGAGGTAGCAGGCGCTCTTTGGAGTGGGAGTGTGGAAATATGTAAGGAGGGGGTGAGAAGTTTGTTTCAAGATATGTTACATATGAGGTGGGAGATGAGTCAAAGGTCAGGTTTTGACGTGATTTTGTAGTTTGGGAAATGGTCCTTGAAGATATTTTATCGGGAATTGTTTACTATTTCACATCCGAAATGGAAATCTTAATGGAATCTAATTTTTACTAGACCTGTACATGATTGGGAGGTCGATTTGGTCTCTTCTTTCTTTGAGTTGTTGTATTCTCTCATATTAAGACAAGGAGATGAGGATAGAATATGTTGGATTCCTTTCAAAAGGACAAAGTTTGAAGTGAGGTTATATTATCATTTGTTATCCATTCTTACTAGTTCTTCTTTTCCTTGGAAGAGTATTTGGACAATTAAGGCTCCCTTTGAGGGTGATGTTCTTTGTGTGGATGACGGCATTAGGGAAAATATTGACTTTGGATAGCGTGAAGAAGAGGACCATCATAGTGATGGATTGTTGTTGTATATGTAAGAAAATTATGGAGTTTGCTTATCAATCTGTTTGGTGGTGTTTGGGTTATGCTTAGAAGGGTGAGAGTTATTGGTGAGTTGGAAAGGTCAGGTAGGATGCCATGACATTTTGAAAGTTTGGAGGTTGGCTCATTTGTGTTTAATGTGGTGTATTTGAAGAGAGTAAAATGCAATGAGCTTTGAAGATCTAAAGACTTCGATGGTAGAGCTGAAAAATATAATGTTCTAATCCCTCTACACATGGATAGTAGCAAACAATAGTTCGACTCTTTTCCCCTCATTCAGCCATCTCACATTCCATGATAAGAGTTTAGGCTTCATAAAAAGCTGATAAAGCCTTGCCTTTACCAAGGATTGAGCTCTCGCCTTTTGAATCGTAATTGATGGAACACTCCAATCCCAAAGCACAGTCAAGCCCAATCTGCACATGCGCATTGGCTGAATAAACTCTCGACTTCCACATTTGTATCTTATGCAATTTCTCCCAATCCACATGTCTAAAGTCCTCCACACGCACACTCAGATTTTTACCCATGCCAGCTTTCAAAAGCTAACAGCTGACCTTTTTGGATTAAGGAGCTTCCATGCAAGGAAAAGGACTGCACCCACCTCTTTGCACTTGGTGAACTGGAAGACTGTTTGCTCCCCAATTCCTAGAGGGGGGTTGGGCATGAAAAATCTCATGTTCAACAAAGCTCTTCTTGGTAAATGGCTTTGGAGAGATAGGAATTAGCAAAATTCTTTATGGAGACAGGTGATTGTTATGAAGTACAGGTTTCAAAGAGGGGGTTGGTGTTTAGAGGAAGCTCGAGATCCTTACAGGGTGAGTCTTTGGATGAATATAGAAAAGATTGGGGATCTTTTTTCAACTTTTTTTGCTATAAGAATGGGGACAGTTCCCGCATTTGTGTCTGGCATGACACCTGTTGCGGAGAACGGGCTCTAAAGTACTCTTTTCAGATTTCTATTCCATAGCCTGTAACAAGGAAGCCTTAGTGTCAGATTACTTAGACCTCTCAAGTTCCCACATCCTTTGAATCCAAACTTCATTAGAGCAGCTCATGATTGGGAACTTAAATCTCTTGACTCATTTCTCAACCTCCTTGAAAACTCATCCGGTAAATGTCGATAGTATGTTTTGGACTCCTTCTAGCCACCGTGGCTTTGCACTTATAATATGCTACAATCAAGTGAGCATAGTTCTTTCCCTTAGAAAAGTATTTGGAAGGCAAAGGCCCCTCGCATTGCTTTCTTTTTATGGACAGCAGCAATGGGTAGAATCCTCGCTGCTCTCTCTCTTTCTCTCCCTCTAAGCAAAAACCTAAAAGCCTACAAACCAAATCCTTCAAGGCTGCAACCAAGATAGTGGCAAATTAAGCCTCAAAACCGATTCCTAGAAGTTGTCCAGCTTCTTGATGCATGTGTTTTCAATGGTTTCTTCAAGTTTTGAGAGTTCCTTTTCAACAAATTTGAGAGAAAAATATCTCCTTTGTGTTTTTCTTAATGCCACTATCTTAAATCTTGCAAAATCAGTCTAGGAGACTTCCTGCACAGAACAATGTTGCTGCCCAAAAGAACAGATTTTTGTCTTTTTGTTTTCTCCTAATTCACGGCTGGGTTTTGTTTAGGTATGAGTTCTAATAAGCCTTATCATTGATGTATAGTTTTGTATTATAATGAAAACCTATTAATAACTGAATTAAAGTTAACGTTTGATCTTCTTATACATGCTGCCAGCATTATACGAAACATGTTGGATCTGATTTCACTTAATTGACATGAATATGGTTTGTAAAACATGATTGCATGATTTCCTGAGTGTTTTACATTGGCATAACTTGTTGTATGAGTGATCGAGTGTGTTGCATTGCATTGTAGGAACCAAATTAAGATTTGGTTGCTGCAAATTCTGCAGTCACCAAGAAGGTGGCTGTAGGGCCTTTTTAAGACAAGAGTAGAAAAATAAGGAATCTGAAAAAGTTCTTTACTCACAGTTTAGCTGATTTGAGGATTTACTTGACATTAGTTAGTTCTATTCTGTGCTTCACCATTAGTATTTTTATTCCATGGAGCTGAGATAACCACAACAGTCTGCTTATATTGGGAGCTGTTTCCGGGTTTTAAAGATGATTTTCCCAAAATGATCATGACCTTTCCACTTAATTCCTCTATGCCTGTGTAAATTAGATTCTATATACTCATTTCTGCCAAAGGAGCCACAGCATAGCATAGTGTCACCATTCTCAGGCACTAATACAAGTTGTTTCGGGGATGTCGTCCGGGGTCTGACTGTGTGAGTGCCTCTCTGTAGTTAATTAATTTCTAGAGGAAAAAATGGACTTTTGCTTTTTGATATATGAAATCTGAGCTACTTATCAAAAATCTATGAAATCTATTTCTTTACTTTGTTGCATAAACTCTGGTAGGACCCCTTTCGATCTAGGTTTCTATTCTGATTGAATAATGTATTTGATCTTGAATACATCTTGTGATTTGAAAAAAGGCATTTTACGATTCTGTTTCTCGTTTTGGCACTTGTGACAGCTTCATATTTGCCAACTTTTTTGTTCGGTTGCTACAATAAAAATTTATGAAGAGTTGATGCAATTCTTGTAGAACACCGCAAAATGTGCATGTTAGATGTGATTCATATTTCCAATCATTTTTGTGCTATTACCATTTTCTCAAATCTAACATGCCTTGCAATTGTTTGCGATTTGCAGTCTGGTTGCAACTTGCAAGCCATCTGGCATCTGGTGACTGTAATTTTAACCATATGAAACAATTGAATGGAAAAAGACCAAAGGTGTGGTGGAAAGTTTTGCATGGGTCAATGCCCCAAAAGTTTTGTGCTTCAACTGTGAATCATGCAAGCTAGATTGCTTGACAACATTGAAGGTGACTGCAAGAAGATGGCAGTTGTCAACATGAAATTACTTGTCTCCTCATTGTTATGTGCCTGCATTGCGACCTGTGCTTTCGGGGACAATATTTAGGACAATGATCATTGGAACAAGGCTGGTTTATACATTAGCATGTAGTGTTTAGGTGACTTCCTCTTATTTTCTGGAATATATATATCTTCTTTCTTCTAGAGAATTTTCTTCTTTCTTTTAGAAGTCTTACAACTAGAAAATGATGGCTTTTTGTTCAATTTTATTTTTTTTTTCGAATCCTGTCGTTTTTTCCCTCCATAATCTTTTACTACGTGGGACTATATTTTATCTATTATTTAAATAATAAATGCTGAGAAAGGAAGAAAAAAGGTTAAAAATTCGTAGTTATAAATTCTGGTTGATAAATTGTTCGGTTTACATTTAGCTCATCTTCGAAGAGGTTTCTTGATAGCATGGAGCCACTTTCACATTCTTGGACTGATAATCTCCTAACATAAGGAGTAATATTAATTATTAGATTTGGCAAAGCAATTACAAAGGAAGAAGGGAGCCAAAAAAATAGCAAGCATCTTATAATATCATCAGGAAGCAAGGATTTTTCTGCATCATATCGTGACTATTTTATTGAGCAATTATATCCGAAGATAACCAAATTTTACACATCTAAATTAAAAAATTGTGGGTCGCTTGAAAATTAAGGAGAGAATTACCGCACTGGCTTCTCATTTAATTAAAAAGACAGGTGGGGGAGAGTAACTATTGTTAATCTACTTGAGCGTGACTATAGTAGAACTTACTTACTAAGAGCCATATAGGCCTAAACAATAAGAACTACATACACTTCCTTAAGTCTAATTGAATTATATCTTGATCGAATTCCAACAAGGCACCAATAAAATTCGAGATGGTTTACACTAATCAAGCATAGAAATTACCATTGTAGGATTCAAATCCATGCCCTAGTATGTATCTAACCACTTTGAAAATTTTCTTGAGTCATTAAACCACCATCCTAGATGGTGAGAAAACGTACCATAGTTTCAAGAGAATAGGTTTTTTATTTGAACCTCCATAGTATTTTAAGGGTTTCTCGGCCTTTTGGGAGAATAGACCTTTCTTCAATTAGCCTACTTTTTTTCCACATCAATATCAAACTTCAACATGAAAATTACTTGCTAGATAAGGTCTTTGGAATCAAAAGCATGAACCAATTTCTGGTGGAACTGGTACTGTCTCAAGTGGCCCCCCATCATATTCTGGGTCTGAAGTCTCAACAATGCTCAAATTCTCCCTCACACGGCAGAAGTCAACAAGGATCCTTTGTGCTTCGTGCGAACGAAATGGATTATTTATTTATTTATTTATTTATTCTTTCTTTCTTTTGGAGAGTTATTGGAAACTCTGCTCTAGGCAAGGGCATGAAATAAAGTAATAGGTTTGGCTTTGATTTTTCTTCTCTTTTTTTAGGGCAAATCGTCTCCATTAGATTTTTCACACTTTTTCCTGATGAGCTCCCTAAATAATAAATATGGATCTGATTGAATCCAAATGCTTCATTGGAATGACATCCGCAACACTAAATGAGATCTAATTACCAATAAAAAAGCACATAGTCAGTATGGCAAATAAAGGGAAAACTAATCAGGGACAAAATAACTATATATACATCAGTTTGAAATCAGTACAGATCTATAACAAAAAAGATTGACTTCACAGAGATGCTTGTACCAGACAAAACAAAGGGAGTAAAGGCAACAAACATTGGCTTGAGCATGTGTACTTACCCAAAACGAAAAAGAAAAGAAAAGGGGGTGGGGGGGCTTGAAAACACGCAAAGGACAAACTTCTCTACAAGCTACTTGTTTTCTTAAGTTCAGGGATTTACATTTAAAACATTCGGAATTGTGCAGGTAAGGAACCCTTGTGAGCATCTGATACAGCAACAGCGGTTTCTGCAAGTTCACTCTTCATTTCTGAAATTCTGGACTCCGCATATTCTTTGTATTTTGAGACTGCATCAACCATCGTAAACAGTTCACGAGCATTCATCTGAATTTTTTCTTCACTTTCTCTGATTGCTTCCTGCAACCTCAACTCAGAGGTCTTCACAGAAACATAAAAATTCAGTAAGAAATAAATGGTTACATAGATGAGTTGAGTAATCATATCTAAGGCGAAAGCCCCACCCACTTCATAGGAACATATCTGCCTTTGCAAAAAGGAAGTGTTTACCCTGAAAATTGTTATTGCCTCAGATTTTGATGAGCAAGATAGAAGGCAATACCTTCAGAACCTCTGCCGCTTCTCTTTCCACAATATCTAAGTTATGAGCCTCTTCTTGAACTTCCTCCATCATCTTCTTAGCTTCGGCTGCACATCTGTGAGTGTAGTCCTGTATTTCCTTCTTCAGCAAGTTCAGCTGAGCTTCCATCTGCAAGTAAAATTATTTATGCAGCAAAATATGGACATGAAACCATTGGCCTTCACAAAGTAATCTATTTCTAGTTCACGGAGAAGAAAAAACAAAAACAAAATGACTAGCAGGGTTTGGGAAGGATGGGGTAACAAAGAGAAAGGCAGAGCTGAGGTTTTGTAGTGAAATAAGGGGGTCCCATGAGGGTTTCTTCCAAGATGTAGACTGGTCTTCAAAAAAGAGGTCTTTAAACTGCCCAAAAGGCAACCTCTTTGTGAGAAGCTTCATTCCCAATATTCTTTCCATTCACTTTGAAAGGTAATTTACTAATTTCCATTGATTTCCCGGTGTAATTCCAATTTCTAACATTAAGTTAATACTTCTAACCAGTTTCCCTTTTTTCAACATATTATTCAGAGGATTTATCAATCTCTCCACCATCTAATGGCGTTTTGCAAATTGGACTATTTTCAAAACCATTAAGATTGATTCAAACCGCCCAGAAAAGTCACATCTTTTCTGAAAAATATTTCCAGGTATGGTTGACCAAGCAGGAGAGGCTTTGACACTCAGTTTGTATGGCTTCAATCTGAATCGTTTGGTAAGAAGTAAATATTTCAAGATATCTCATAGGTAAAAAGTTTGAAGAAAGTCAGTCAAAGCAACAAAATATTAACAGGCTAAATTGTTAAAGTACTTTCCAAAATTACAAGCCAACACAGAACAGACCAGCAGCTTCCACTGATCCATCAATTGGTTTAGTGACGTTGAACACCAATAAGTATCCTTATAAGTCCAGAGCAGATGGGCATTGGAGTCTTATGTAAAGCTTTCCTGCAGAGCTATGTATTTAACTTCTTTAGACCTTGTCATGAAGTGGATTCAGATCAACTGAGCAAAGCCTTAATTCTGGCACACTGGCATCAGCTACACCAATACTTTGTTGCTAATCAACATTGTCCAAAACCATAGTCTTTGAGTTGAGCAAATACTTAATTCACACTGGCATTAACTACACACATACTTCGTTGCCAATCAACATCGTCCAAAACCATAATCTTTGTCCAATGTAACTGATTGGTACCACAGATACATTCCAGGCCATTGGAGATATTTTCATTTTATTGCAAAGATTATATACCTTTCTAAGGCCTTAATTTGATCATTAATCTGGATTCCTGCAACACTTGATTTGGGATGCTTAACAGCCTGGTAAAAAGAGTTGCATCCACTTTATTCAACAAATTACATTTGACCTTGTGGTTGCAGTTGTCTTTCAAATTTTCTGTATTTCTTTTTCTTGTATGTTTTAAGATTATGCGTTCTTGTATCTTTACAAGTAATTTTAATTTTTTAATTTTATTTTTGGTGTGGGTTGCAAGGAAGGAGGGAGGGGTTTAATACAGTCTAACATGCTTTCACGAGGGACACATTTAGGGAAATGTCAAACACAACTAGAAAACCATAAAACACAACACACAAGCACATAATTCCCTTCATACTAAATGCAACCTGATTCATGACAACCCAAAGAAACTCTTTTGAGAACAGTCAACTGCATCTCAATCAGCTATGCTTCATGTAACGCCTACTAACAGGCAAGTCTCGTAAAATTTTAATAACTTGAAGTTCTACTTAACAGCATCTTCAGTCTTTCCGTCCTCCAAAAAACTTGATACGGCCAGTGGTTTCATGTAGAGCCATATGCACCAGCATTTCACCAATGGCACTCCAATTTCCAGTCAACCAAAGCAATGATACCACAATTCCTAGAAGGTCATAACAGGCAGTTTGTTGCCAAAAATGATATTCAATTTGGCATTTGAGACTTAGATTTCATGGATACAAATTAAATCAAACGTATAAAATTTGGCCCCCTTCCTGCAGTAAGGTCATTTAGCTTTTGAACTTCAGGATGGAAAGAATCCAAGGAGGCCAAAGATCAATCTCACCCACCAGCTCCTCGATAGATCGTGGTCAGAGTATACATGCATTGTGAGGGTTGTGGTTGCAAGGTCCAGCACGTGCCTTAAAAGGTTTGAAGGGATTGAGGATGTTACAAACAATTGCAAGAGTTCTAAGGTGGTGGGGAAGTGTGAAAAGGCCAATCCACAGACAGTTGTAGAGAGAGTTCTAACGAAGAGCCACACGCAAGTTAAGCTCCTCTCTTCAATTCCCAAACCAAAGGTTGAGGAGGAAGAGAAGCCACCCAAGGGACAGCCGCCGCGAAAGCATTTGAAATGCCTAGAACTTGTAGTGGAGGAAGAGGGGTTGGTGAAGGCTCGTAACCTTGGGGACAAGGTTCGACTTCCAAGGGCGGATGTTAGAAACAACGGACTAGAAGAGTCCTTGTAGGAGTCAATAAGCTGATGAGCAATAGTTCAGTCGTAGTTGGTTGTTTTAGAAGAGTTCTTACAAGATTAAATAAACTCTTATGAGCAATAGTTAAGTTGTAGTAGAATTTGGATTAAGAGATTGTTTTGGAGTAGGAGTTAGGTTTCATTTGTTATAAAGTGTAGAAAATTGAGATAAAATAGGTAGCAGCAGAGTATTTTGTAGTAAATTTCTGGTATTCTCCCGCCCAAAGTGGAGTTAGTGCAATTATTTTCAATGTGCAAATATCAGTTGTTTATCACTAACACCCTATGAAAGTATGAAAATGAATACCTATAGAACATAATAAGTAAAAAAAAAGTATAGTATCCACTTATCAATATCATAGCGCAATGACCTAGTCCTGATGCACTTACTTCATCAATGAGGGACTGAAGTTCCGCTACATGATTTCTTTTTCCCTCAATCTTTGCAGCATTTTCCTTTGACTGTTGCTGAAGGGAAATCAATTCTTCTAATTTTGCCATAGAACTCTTCTGTATCTCATCGGCATAGGAATTAAGTGCAGGCTGAAGTTTTGATTTGTAATCAATCCCCATTATCTCAGTAGGTGTTGACCCTTTGGCATTCAGTACATACTGAAAATCGTTATCAATCTTTAACCTAAAACCACCACAAATAGAGCAGTTGTTTTGTATCAGAGTTTGCAATCACAGCACCACAGCGGGTGGGAGTTTGCATAAGGTAGCAAAAAACACTAAATAAATAAAGATAAAGAAATTATCACAGCACTTTCAAACTTTCTCGGGTGCTTACAGATACCTATCATAAATATTCATCAGAATACAGAGAAGATTGGTGTGACACTGTATAAGGATGACACGCACAGTTCACGAAGTAGTCCATGATTCTACCAATGACTTGTAGCTCAAAGAACCCCAACCCCCCTGCCCCAATAAAATGAGGTAGAGGGCTGAGACTATGAGGGACGGGTGTGAAACAGAAGAATCTCACTGCTCTCAAAGTAAAAATAAAAAAATTAAAAAAAAATTAAAAAAATTTAAACACCTACTAAAGCTGGGTGATTAATCAAGGTTGAGCAAAATTTATCACAAACATCTATCTTAGCAGACATTGCACATCACTTGACAATTATTCTCGCTACAAGCAGTAGGAAAGTTGCTTATTCACGGCTTTGTTTGGGAACAGTAACCGGACTGGACTTTGTAAGTCCCAAAAAAATTTTCTCAAAATCAACCCCAACATTCTTACTTTTTTATATCACATCAATCATTTTTTATCACTTTCCAAATAAATAAATCATTACAAAATATAAAATTTCACTTTTCTATACAAAACATTTTTACTTTTTTTCTCACATCAATCAAATCTGCTACAGTTCTAGTCCACTTCTACTATTCCCAAACAAAGCCCACTTGATGGCAATAGAAAGGCTAGATGTTTAAACCAACCATTTCAGAACTGCTACAGATGGTTCATTAAATATCAATCATTACTTGAACTATAAAAATAGATAGAGAATAAGCAAACCTCCTCATAGCCTGGTTGCATTGCATAGCAAGCGCCTCGAGCTCCTTAAACTTGTGGTCAAGCGTGGAGTCAAGATCCCAGCACTTCTCGTCCCAAGCGTTCCTGGCCAGCTCAGCTTCCCCAGCATCCCTCTCCATGGCCTGCAACTCCCTCCTCATCCTCTCCACGTCCCTCGCATTCACCGTTTGCGTCTCCACCCTCCTCTTTAGCTCCTCATTCTCCTCGCAAATCCTCTTCCTCTCCTCCACCTTCGCCTCCAACTCCCTCTCCTTATCCTCCAGCACCTTCTCCATCGCCGGGATCCTCTCTGAGAGTTCCGCAACCATGGTGTGGAACTTGTTCACGTCTTCCTCCAGCAACCCCTTCTCCTTCTCCAGCACCTCCTTCTGAGACGGCCCCGACCGCAGCGCCTCTGCCTTGGCCTCCAGCTCCCCCACATTGGAGCCCAACACCCCCACACTTTCCCTCAAGTCCTCCTTCTTCCTCTCCAACCTCTCCACAAAAACGCCGTCCAAGGCGTCAACCGAGTCGTCGTCGCCGTGTATGTAGTGCAAGTAACTCTCCAAGACGTAGGCCTTCATCTCATCGTTTTCCCCGTCGGAAAATTCGGACGGCGACGAGGGCGACGAGAGATGATCTTTGAATAGCGCAATCTGGACGAGCCAGTGGATCAAGGCAAGAAAAGAGGGCCACTGGTGCGGAGTGCCGGGGGACTTGAGAATGGATTTGTTGAATTTGAAGGGGTAGTTGAGAGACTTGAGGAGAGAGGGCAGGTCTTCTTC
Organism: Carpinus fangiana; assembly: GCA_006937295.1. NCBI lineage: Eukaryota > Viridiplantae > Streptophyta > Magnoliopsida > Fagales > Betulaceae > Carpinus > Carpinus fangiana. Next base: position 18,219,408 of record CM017322.1, read on the forward strand.
GAGCTTGGAGGAAGAGAAGTCGAGGCGGGAGAGGAGGAAATGGAGGGTTTGGATGATCTCCTTGGCGGAAGGTAAGGGGGTTTTGAGGGGAGGGTAAGAGAGGGAGGAGAGGTAGGAGTTGATGGTGGAGATAGCCGATTGCTGGAGAGAGCGGTCCTTGTAGAGCTCGAAGGAGGCTGCGGCGGAAGGGGCACGGCCCATGCCGACGGAGGAGGGCCGGCTGCTGGCGAAGCTGGCGTCGGAGTCTCGTCCGTACTGGCGGAGGTGCTCCTGCGGGGTAGGCGGCGGCGGTGGGTTGAACGACTCCTTTGGGCGGCGGCGGCCACCGCCTGTGGCTCTCATCATCTTAGATTTTTTCTCTCAAAGGGCGTGTGCTTTCTGTTTTCAATTTTGAGTCAGTTTTCCCGCTTATTAGTTCTTAGGTTAGGACAAGTCAATTTTAATTTAAACCTTCTTCTGGGTTGCGGACTACCCACTTGTTCCCCGACGGTTTTTAGAGTTTTACTTTTTTTTTAAAAAAAAATTAATTTAATTTAATTTAAACGAAAAAATCATTCCAATCTCATCGATTGATGAAATATTACAATTTTATAAGCATAAAGCTCTTACATTACAAAGCAAAAGTTCTTAGAAAATTATAACTGAAATTACGAGATTATAAGTTATAGATATATACATAACAATCTGACAGTCGAAACCTATCTATGACATCAATATCCGCCAATTCATCACTAATCTTCAGTTGTTACAACATATCTGTTCCAAACAGACTCAACTCAATGCATAGATAGCTCATATTCCTCGGTCCTGCGAGTAGAAAATCCAATGCCAAAACTCATTCTACTTAACTCAAAAGCCAGAAAACTGTTCACGAGTTTGAACAATCCTTATTCAAACAAGTTATAAAGAAACTGCAAAAAACAAATTAAAATACAGAAAAACACAAAACCAGCAGACAACAACATCGATGGAGGCAAAGCAATAACCGTGCAGGTGGAGTATGAGAGTGAAGCTTCCACATCAGCATGTGTAGGCCACGCATTGGTGCGTGGTGGCAATGTTGCGATGAGGAGAATGGCGACAAGTGGTGGAGACGCTGGAGAAGGCGGAGGAGAGGCACGATGTTGGCTTGGCAAGCCTGAAAGGAACAGATCTAGCTGAGATCAAACTGGATTTAAAACCCCCAAGGTGACCAGAACAAAGGAAAATGCGACGACTAGGCCACTCAACTTGAGCCCAGTGGGTTTGAAAAACCCTACCCGCTACCCAAATTCAAGCCACAAAACCCATTGGGTTTCAGGTACGGCGGGGTGGGTCGGGTCGGGTATTTTTTATAGGCGTCAATACCGCATCAGCAATTCAAATTAAGTCACGGTTTTTTTTAAAAAAAAATTGGATTTGGACTAAAACCCATCGGGAATTACTTGTTTTGTGTTGTTTACAATTTTCATAAAATATATGGTTGGATTTTTTTTTGTGAATCAAATATGATCAAAATGCAAAAATTCAAAAACTAAAATGATCAAAATGCAAAAAATCTACTACAAAATAAATCTACCTAGATAGTAGCACTAAACAACTACCAAAAAAAAAAAGCAAATAAAATGTATATTTAACAGTTGCACACATTACATAATTAAAATTTAAAGGCCAAGCAAAGCACATATAAAACTTTGTTACATCAAAAATTAAAGTTACAAAATCCAGGCTATTGGCCAACAAATCACTAGACCACCAGGCCTAGGCTCCTAGCAACAAAATCCAATAGCCACTAAGCAGAATGCAACTTCAAGTCACTAATCATCCTCAAGGAGAATGCTGATATTCTTCAAAGTTATTTCTACAAAGAATGGAAAAAAAATGAAATTTGTAGATAGCAAAATAAATTAAAAAGTAAACTAAAATGATAAAAGAGCTTACTTGAATCAAGCTTATAACTTTCAGCATCATCAACCATATCTGAGTCAGAACTTAGGGGTTTTGATCTTAACTAGTTTTGTGAACATATCAATGCTTCAATCGTTCTTAGTCCTAGTGAACTTCGAAAAGGATCCAACATACGTCCTCCTGTGCTAAAAGCCGACTTTGAAGCAACTGCTGTAATAGGAATGGCCAACACATCTTGTGCTGTTTTGGCAAGAATTGGGAATTTGGTTGAGTTCACCTTCTACCAATTTAAAATATCGAAATTCGCATCCGCTTTTTCAACATCCTCCATCAAATATCGATTGATCTCCGATTTGCTTTCAATATCACTTTTAGAAGTTAGGTATTTATGAAACCTATTTGGCTATTCATGAAGTAAAGGTTGTCATTCTTAGTTTCTTCTATTTTCATTGAGGAACCTTGAGACAATGTACTACCATGTTGAACTTGAGATGAACTCTATCCAACATTGTAGTGATCATATAATTTGTTAAGGCATGACCTCAATTTTTTCATCATCTCCTCACATTTGTAGGCACCAAGCACATCTTTGAACCAATATCTTCACTGCATTCTAGCATGCCCCTTATCAAAATGAGTGTTTCTTTTTCGACAACATTGAAGAGTATATAGAAGATTCACTCCCTAGTCTCTTGACAAAGGATCCGTTGGAAGCCTGCCTCACTTTGGCTTCAAAGATTTTGACATCGACCAATACATTGATGAGGTCCATGATTTGCTAGAAACACCAGCTAGTGCATATTTTCATCCATGGAAACCTTACCTCTAACGTCAAGCACTCCTCCCGTTCCTTCCCTTGAGTCCCCACCGAAGCTTGAGTTGAAGCCACTGCCAAACAAGCTCATATGTTTCCATGGATTCAACGACAACTTGCCAATCATCATTGCGTCAGATCTACAAAAGGACCAAGAAGACAATTTGTTAGAAGTGTTGAAGGAGCGTAAAGAAGCTATTAGGTGGACTGTAGCAGATTAGAAAGGAATTGAGCCCTCTATCTGTATACATCGAATCCATTTGGAAGAAGGCACTCGACCCTCTCGTGAGGCACAACACTAGCTGAATCACAACACTACCTATCATCAAGTTACTCGATGCAGGCATCATCTACTCCATCTCAAACAGCAAGTGGGTGAGCCCCACTCAAGTGGTTCCAAAGAAGTTCGGCATCACAATAGTGGAGAACTCAGCTGGAGAGTTGGTTCCGATGGCACAAACACAGGATGGTGCCTCTGCTTCGACTACCGGAAGCTCAATTCCAACACTCGGAAGGATCACTTTCCATTCCCCTTCACTGATAAGATCCTAGAGCATCTTGTTGGCTAGAGCTACTACTGTTTCCTAGATGGATACTTCGGGTATAATCAGGTAGTTATTGATCCCCAAGTCCAAGAGAAGACTTAGGCACCTACCACTTTCCAAAGATGTATGATGTTGATCTTCTCAAACATGGTGAAATTTTTTTTTTTAGGTATATATGGATGACTTTTCTGTTTTTGGGTCCTCTTTTGATAAATGTCTCTATAATCTTTCACTTGTACTTCAACTTTGCAAAGAAACTAACCTGATTTTAAGTTGGGAGAAGAGTCACTTCATGGTGCAAGAGGGAATAGTTTTGGTTCACAGAGTGTCCAAAAGAGGAATTGAGGTGATCGAGCGAAGGTTAAGTTGATTGAAAATCTACCACCGCCTACTTCAGTGAAGCATATTCGTTCCTTCCATGGGCATGCCAGCTTCTATCAACGCTTCATCAAGGATTTCAATAAGATTTCAAGACCCTTGTGTAGTTTGCTTGCCAAGGATACCTCTTTCCACTTTGATGAAGCATGTCACGAGGCATTCCAAAAGCTTTAGTCTCTGCTATCTTCTTCCCCTATCATGAAGCCTCATGATTGGTCTTTTTCATTTGAAATCATGTGTGATGCATCCGATCATATTTTTGGGAAGATTTAGAGTTATTCAAGTACTATGCTGATCAGATCATCTGACGTTGCATCCCTAAAAGTGAATTCCATAGTATTCTCACAATTTGCCATTCTCTAGCTTGTGGAAGACAGTTCAATGCGAAGAAGACCGCAACCAAGGTTCTATAAAGCGGATTTGCATGGCCGACCTTGTTCAAAGATGCTTATGAATTTTGCCAGGCTAGTGAGAGGTGCCAATGCCTTGGAGCTATGTCTCAGAGGGACATGATGACGCTAAACCCTATCCTTAATGTTGAAATTTCTTATGTCTAGGGTATCGACCTCATGGGACCCTTCCCACCATCTTTTGGGTATGAGTTTATTTTGGTAAGGGTGGATTATGTCTCCAAGTGGGTAGAAGCCGTGGCCACCAAAACCAATGATCACAAGGTTGTGGTGAAATTCATCCAGTCCAACATTTTCAGCAAATTCGGTACTCCATGGGCCATCATCAGTGACGAAGGTAAACCCTTTTGCAATAGGTTTCTCAAAACCATACTTCTCAAGTACTCCATCACGCACAAAGTATCCACTCCATACCATCCTTAGGCTAGTGGCCAAGTGGAAGTTTCCAACAGGGAGATCAAGCACATTCTGGAGAAGACAGTTAAGCTAGACCGTAAGGATTGCTCCTATCGCAATGATACACTATAGGCCTACCGCACAGCTAACAAGACATCGATTCGAATGTCACCATACCAGATTGTGTATGGCAAGGCGTGTCACCTTCCTGTGGAATTAGAACATAAGGCTATATGGGCGATCAAGCAATTCAACTTCAACATGCAAAAGACCGGCTCCCACCGAAAACTTTAGTTGACAGAATAGGAGTTTGCTACAAAATGATGCATATGACAGTGCCAGTATTTACAAGGAAAAGACAAAGGCATTTCATGACCGTCACATTCATTCCAAGGCCTTCGCGCCGGAATAGAAGGTATGGCTGTTTAATTCAAAACTCTGTCTTTTCCCTGGGAAGCTTCGCTCAAGATGGGATGGCCTGTTTACTATCACGTTGGTGTCTCCATATGGCGCAATCGAATTGCGGAACCCAAATGATGGCACTCTGTTCAAGGTCAATGGTCAAAGATTGAAGCCTTGCATCTAGAACCTTGAGCTAGGTAAAGACGTGGAATCCGTTGATTTGATGGATCCCGTCTATTTTTTGGATTAGTCACTGGTACCACTGGGCTCGAGCCCACATACAGTGTGCTCGATCCCAGACATGGGCCTGAACTAGAGCTCACCCTAGGTAGGATCGAGCGCAGCTACCCAGCACTTGCACTCACACATCTGTATGAGTACGCTCGAGCGCACTTGTGCCCGTGCGCCCTTGTACGCACAAGCTCACCATCACACACTATACACCTCTGCGCGAGTGTGATTGAGCGCACCTTACAGTGTGATCGAGCGCACTCGTATAGAGGCCTCATGTGACCTATTTTAGGTCACATTTCCTCTAGTTTCCCCCATCTCCCTCACTTTCACACTAGCACCAGGACTCCTTCTCCACACCCTATCGCACCACCCAGTCACCCTCATGCTAGTTTACACCATCACATACCACGCACAGCCGCCACTTTGGCATTGCACCTCCACTGCACCCCTCCGCTGCCCTCTCCCTCTTTAATTTCAATTTCCCCCATTTTTTCTGCCCTCACCCATTTTCCCTATTTCCCATTTTTTCCCCCTTAACTCTCTGTGTTGGTTTTATTTTTCTTTTTGGAGGGAGTTGGGTAGCCGTCTAGGGTGGTTTTGCTCCCCTTGGTTTTGGAGCTTCACATCAAGTTTTCGATGAAATTCCTGAACTAGGTTGCCTAATGCCTAAGGCTCGAGCTTCTTCCTCTCGGGCTCCCAAGCCAGGGCCACCACCTCCCTAGCTCAAGCCACCTCATCCCGACCCCATGTGAGGCCAAGAAAGCTCATCCTAGAGACAACATTTGCGGTTGAAGCTGAGTTTAAATTGATCAAAGAAACCAAGTGGGCAGTAAAGGAATTCAAGCACCATGGCTTAACAGTGTTATTCCAGCCAGTCAGCCCCATCGCCGACAAGGGCTTGGTTCAGAAGTTTTACCAAAACCTCACATATGATTGTACTCGGCCGGACATTCTCTTTTCATCCATGGTTGGTGTCAACATTGAGTTGACCCCACCGACATCGCCACTGCTCTTCAATGCTCCCATGAGTACCCATCGGATATTGTGACTTGGGATGGCAATCCTCGATGCACAGATTTGCCCTTCGAGCTAACTCTTCAGCAAACTGTAATGACATATGCAAGGGTCGTTACACTAACGAGCTTCGTAACTTCACCAACAAGGTTCTTATGGCTTCCAGACTCTGTCTAGCGGACTTCATTTTGCAATAGAATACGTGTCCATTCGGACACAAAACTCAGAGGCGAGGCCTTTTCCTAGCTGCTTTATATGCATTTCATAGAGGCTTTTAGACCAAATGAACAAGTTTTGGGATGGGACAATTGAGTGATGCACTAAGGATTCTGCTTCATGGGGACTTCCTCCCATTTCTCATTACCCATTTCCTTCAGATGAAGGGCATCGAGGGCACACCTGGGGATGGGCCTATCATTGCTCACCCTCAGTTCGGCCTGATCCAGTGGAACCAAAGCTATTCTCACATGCCACAGGAACGTCGGGTATGAGCAGCAAATGTAGAGGTAGTTGAGGCTGATGTAGTGCCAATGGATATGGATGAGGTTGTAGCAAAGGGAGAAGAGGCATAGGAGAAGACCGTCACCATGGGCCTCTCGCAGTATCAGTTCCTCTATGATGAGTTGTCCTTCCTCTGGTTTGAGCTAGCTAAACAGAGAAGGGAGGCTCGGGAGGACAAGTCCTCAGCAGACTAGCATTTAGACAATCAAGAAGAACTCCTACAGTCCATTTTAGCATGATTGCCACCGACTCTGGGGCATCTTCTTCTACATCTCAGTGACCGGTCAGGTACTCCTAACCCCTGCATTGCTTTATTTTCTTTATCCACACACTGAGGACATTGTGTTTTTCAAGTTTGGGGGTCTAGGTATGTAGTGACCTAAATAATTAACTAAGCTTAGGTAGCTTAGCTAGGGGGTTAATTTGGGCTTTGGGTCACTAAGGACACAAGAGGGGCAATTTGGAATTTTAGACCGGACGTACGCTAGGTCTGGCGGACGTACGCTTCTGTTTTTGGTGCGGACGTACGTGGGGGGACTATCAGATGCACACTCTACAAATAGTACACGGACGTATGCGAGACCACACAGACGTACTCTACATTTTGGAATACCCTTTGATTAATACTTGGACATACAAGACAACCTTTGGACAACTGTGTAAATAGCACTGGACGTACGTTAGGGTTGGCGCACATCCGCTGCTTTTCTGGAGAGTTGGTAGAGCCCTTCAGCTATAAATACCCCCTACCCTTCTCTATTTCTCATGCTCTCTCAGGCCCTCAGGCTGCGAAAATCCATACTTGTGTGTGTATTGTGAGGTTTTGTGAGTTTCAGTGCTAACGGTGAAAGGGTTCTTCAAGTTTCGCTTCAAGGAGGTAACGTTGCTTTACCTAGCTTGTTTTTACGTCATTATGTTGCCTAAGTGTTGTTGTGTGTTGTTTGTTGTAGTTTAGCTTTAGTTGTGCTTTAAATCTTGTTAGATTAGCATTATTTTGATTTAGCATGATCGCGTTGCATGGAGGTTTCATTTTGAGTTAGGAAACCTTATAGAGCCTTTTGGTAGCCTTAGAACTTGGTTTTGGAGAATAGAAGGACGGGTGGGCAAAATGAGGTTCTTCCTTAAAACCTCAAAGTAGACGTACGATCTCAAGACTGAACGTAGAATTCAAAGTATCATAGCGGACGTACGATCTGGAGTGTGACAAGCGACTTTATTTTAACCAGCCGTCCGATAGCTCCTATTTTCTTCTTCTAGAGTTATCTTGATAGAGATAGGACTAATAGAAGGTTTTCCACAGATTTGGGAAACCCGGATCATTTGAAATACTTGAAGACGTTATACGACCCAGATGAGTTTTAACTCATATAATGCTAGTTGTTATTTTTCATGCATTGCACGACTATTTTGTGTACCAAAAACATGCATGTTTGGAATTCTCGATTTAAACTTGCTACACATGAACTCTAGCATTTTAAGAAAAATCTTGTACTGAATATGTTAAGAAAGTAAGACTTGTAAAAGCATGCATGTAAAATATAGACAAGATAATTTTGCATCATATGACATGATACATTGGTATGTGTGGGATAACGGCCATGGGCTTACTATACATGTTAACTTTATGGTCAAATGTGTGTGTTATATAGGCCTTGGATCCAATGGTTGTTTTAAGACTAGCGCAGCCTTAACGGGTAGTCATTACAAAATGGACATCATTATTGGTGTGGGCCACCCGAGGTCGAACTCGGTCATGCCACTAGTGTTATGTGCGGTAGCATACAATATCCAGGGCAACGGTGTTGTATTACAGATCCCTTCAGACAGTGCCAACTCTGCTGGGAATGGGTAATATCTCGGGTTGACCATACTGTTGAACTATGACTGTCACTCTATATCATATGCATGTACTATATATTTATATATGATACCCATAAGATAAACTGTTATGATGGAACTATTGCTTTATGAAAAATTAGAGTTCATCACTAAACTGACATGAGCATTATTTGCGTTAATAATCACTAAGTCTTAGACTTACCCCCTTTATTTTATGTTTCCCCCATCATTATGAATATCTGCGTGGTTTAGCTATCCTAGAAGAGGATGCCGTCAGAGTAGACTTAGGTGATTGCATAGGATTTGATACCGGTCATTTTTTAGGACATGGACCCGGTTTGGTTTAAGTCTATTTGGGATGATGGAGGAACCGCCTGTGCTGATATGATGGAGATTTCAATCTCTTTAGCTTTTCTTAAGCTTAAGATTTGGTTTGTATGATCCTTTGTTAAGACAGTGTTATGTTATTTTTATGGTTTGTAACCTCCCTTTTGATGACCGGTACATTTGATGGTTATCTATGTTATGAGCTTTTATATTTACTCTGGTGCATATTGTGTGGATGTTAAATTTATATTTCCTATAGTTTTAGGAAGTCTTCTGCTTACTTTTCTCGTTTCAACAACAAAAGTTGAAATCACTGAGTCTTGTCCCGCGAGGGATAAGGCTAGGAGATGAACCATGGGGTCAATTACTAGTTAATTAATTTGCCCATCGGGGTTGTTACAAGGTACACATGTTGTTCCTGAGCATGCAATTGATTTTAATTTGTTGTTTGAAATTTATTGGTGAGCATAACATGATGAACATGTGATCATTTGATTAGGGAATTTAAGTTGTGTTACTTGCTTTGACAGCATGAGATATATTACTTGTTCCAATTCTCATAAGCCCACTAGCGCATGTAGTGTGTGGGGTATGAAATTTGTGATCAGTTATGTATGTTGTCAATGTCTTGGATGCAATTGGGTAACCTATTGGAGAAATAACCTTGGTTAAAATAAAAAAATAGAGAGAGAGAGAGAGAGAGAGAGAGAGAGAAGAGAAAAAAAGAAGGATTTTTGATCATTTTGAGCTTTCCACCGAGTAACCAAATCTCTTGCCCCATTAAGCAACAAGTGTTCATGTCAAAAAGTGAGAAGTTTGGTTTGATTAATAATATGGTTAGCTTATCTTCGTAGGCTTTTTGACTTGAGTTAGTATGCTTTACACCTAATGCCCTAAAACCATTTGGTTTATAAGTCATTGGCTTAATGCTCGATACATGGGTCAATTAGAAAGCTTAAGGGAGCAAAGCACTGCATAGCCTAGAAAAAAAAAACAAAAAAACAAAAAAAAACCTTGGTTAATGCATCCAATGGGTAGTCTAATGAATTTTGAGTATTGATCCATGCATGATTGAGATTAGTTTTTGAAGTCCCATGTGTTAAGTTCACTTACATTATTTGAACACTGTGATATCTCATAATGCCATGTTTGTAGTATGATTTGTAATTCCCTAAAAATTTGTGAAGATGGACTTTATTGTGTTAAGCTTGCTAATAACTGAGAACCATGATTTTTATAATGTTGCATTCTTTGGGATAACATGGTTGTAAAATGTTTGTGGGTATCATTCCTGTTAAACCCTAACGAGACTTCACTTGTCCTCTAAAAATGCCTAGGGGTTTAAAAGTCTTGCATACTCTAAATGCAATCGTACATCTCATGAAAGAATGATTTATCTTGTCATTTTTCAGTTTATTTTCTATTTTGTATTGCTAAGGGACCAGCAATATGTAAACTTGGGGGTGTGATAAGCGTTGAATGTTGCACATTCAAGCCCCTTAACTCGCATATGTTAATTCTTTAGCATTGTTATTTGTTTCATTTTTTTTTTGTTCTCGTGTTTCAGGTTTTTATGTGTTAGATGCAAGACTTCCATTCAAAATTAGGCTAGAAGCACATTCTAGGAAGATCTTGAAGGCCTGGCATCGAGCACACAAGCATTTGGGTTTGAAGGCACCTGGGTTCGAGCACCCCCGCATTTAGGCTTGACAGCACGTCCCTTGGGCTGAGAGACTGACCTATGATTTTTATAGGGTTTCTAGGGTTTTTCGAATCCCTATAAATAGGCCTCTTAACTTGTAAAAAAGACACACTGCTACCTAAATCTAAAATTTAGCAAATAGTCTTTGGAGCTTAGCAAAGTCATGAGCAGCTAAAACCCTTCGTGGGGTAATGATGTAACCCTATCCAAGCACAATTGTTTGATTGTATTTTATTTGTAGATTTTCAATTTATGCTTGTTGATTGTATAACTATGGGAATTACTACTATTGAATTTTGTTCTTAAATATTAAGTGCAATTTTCTTAAAATTCAAAATCAATATTAGTAAAATTATTATCTTGTCTTATAAAGTCTTTTACATTTATTGAACTCAAATCATTCTTATTTTCTATGATTATGGGGATGATGGTCATGCAATGGTTTTAATTGACATATAATCAATAGGATTAGATAGGTCATACTTGGGAAAGACGTATCATTCCACACCCTAATTTAGTGTAATTTAAGTAGATGATTAGTGCCAACCGAAGATAAGCTATGCTATTCCATTGATTGTATGAAACTTATAAAAGAATTAAATAATTCATACTTAGGCTTCACTAGTCGTATCGTATCGTAATGGTTAGGTGGACAATCTGTACTAACGAAAGATGGATTATTCTCATACTTTAATAAGGTATTATCTTGCTTATTTATCACATGCATAGAACAAATTTTTTGAATTGAATATGATTAACAATTGATATGCGGATAGCGATGAAGTCAATACCCTACACATTCTCTCTCTCTCTCTCTCTCTCTCTCATATTGCACATTCTCTTTTGCATTTATTTTATGCACTTTGAATTACACAAATCGAATCAATCTCCTTTACATTAAGTTAATTTTAATTCTCAAAAATTTGATAAAAAAAACCCTTGCAGTCCTTGAGGTTCGACACACTCTCTATAGCCTTATCCTACAAGGATTTGTCCCATTGCGAGTGGTAAATTATAATTGATAATATTTTGCTTTAAAAACACCACATCATAGCCTTTAAGGAGTTTATTGTCTTTTCTCATAATACAATATTTTTATGAAAGACAACTCCCTTGTTCTGTTTAGTGCCTTTGGTTCTCAGCACACTACACATCAATCCCGAAGACTCTACTTTGCTTGATCAAGGTAGATCACCAAGAATCGATGTGTAACATACATGATAAACATGGTAATAAGCATGTAAAAGACATTTTATGTGCTATATGTTCAATTCATTTTAATTAGTGAATATAACATCCATATTCATAACAAACATTTGAATGTCAACACAGATATATAAAATCATTGGGATTCAAGGCATAATCCCAACAAACTCCCACTTGCTCGTAGTTCCAATTAGGCACATATTTGACTCCCACTCCTCCCAAGCGAAATTTTTAAAATCTCCTTTGGCAAGGTCTGGTCGGTCAAAATCTTAGCCAATGGAATCTTAATTGTAAATGTATCTCATTGAGATACTATCTTCCTTTATAGGATAGATATTCTTGCTTTTCGGGATTACTATTCCTATGGTTCCTTCGTTCATTGGATTCTGCAACTACTCCATTGTGGTTGTGAAACGACCTAATAGGAGTTTGCTCTATATCCCAATGACACTAAGATCCACCAGGAATAACCTGAGATAGTGCTGCCTATTTCGTAGTCTCATTAGGTGCGACACATCAGCTTCCATAGTGGAGTCAGCATTCCAAGATTGCTTGTTAATTATCCCACTAAAAACCTCACCTACCTAGGCTATAGACATACTTTACAATATACTTTTCAAATCATGATTTGACTGATAGTATTCCATATCAACCAAGATGATTCAGGGAATTAGGTCGACATCATTTTTCTTGTACTAATGGCCTCGTCATAGCTTTGATCTCATTTAGGTCAAACTTGACACTCCATTGATGCATGCTAGTCTGACGGTATCTTTTCTGATACTTTAGTCAAAGTTTAAACTTTTGACAGTATCTTTTCAGACACTTTAGTCAAAGTTTTATCTTTAGACTACTATAGACATACAATGAGGTCTGAAGAAAATTTTTAAAAAGTTTTCTCATCTTTAGAATCCAATATAATGAGAAAAAATCTCTTTAACTACCAAGCATGAAAGATCCAACCTTGTCTATGCTACTTGTTGATTATATCATAATCACATAATACCTTTTTGGCATTCTTACAAGTTTCGTCAGACTTTAGTTCAGATTCACCAACTAAACTTAGCCTGATCTCATAGATCTGCATCCTACCACTTCTATTGTCTTTCGGAGTTTGATTCATTTAATGAACCTCAACTCCTACTCACAATATGGTAAGTACTAGATAATTTAGTATATTATGTATTTTGAATTACCGTCGATAGACTTAGGAATTGCTTCCTAGCCATGTATCTATGTATGGTTTAAGCTATGAAGCTGTCTGGTGGCATCATATTGATGCTCATGTCAAGTCACTCTTTCATAAAAGCAATCCTGACTACCATTTGCCTAAACTCATAGATAATGTGAGTGGCAAAGTTTGAAAGTTTCTGAATGGACTTAAGCATGGCTATTGACAAAATTATTTTGCCACCATCTTACCATGAAGGTTCCAACCTCCCCATCCATTCCTCTCTTTCTTGTAAATCCTATCAATAACCAATAGGTTAAATGCCATTACGCACCTTTTACAAGAATTCAGACATAGTTGGCAATACTAAAATTCTAGAATACTTTCCTTAGCTTAAACTTAATGGTTGATCGGTATCAAATATTGTATATTGGACCCCCCTTAACTTATGTTTGTTAGGCTCTTAGTTGTGTTAATATCTTATGTTTTGTGTTGTTTTTGTGTTGTGTTGTGCTGTAGGTCATTGTCGTGAAAACGTGGCTTAAAGGGAAGAATTGAGTTAAGAGATGTCAGGCCCCTGCCAGTGCGCTCGAGTGCACTTAGTGCGATCGAGCGCACTGCGATCGAACGCTGAGGCCACGATTGATCGTAAGCCATGTCAGCCCGTGAAGTCCACATTGCCCTAGCCGGCCCTATGCTCCATCGCTTCAATGCTTGAGCCGTGGGCAGTTACATGTGATCGATCGCACTTTGTGCGATTGAACGCAGTGCGGTCGAATGCAACACCTACGCTCGAATACACGTAGCACTACGACAACACTGAGATCGAACGCGTAGCACTATGATCGAACGCATGCGGCATTGCGATCGATTGCACCCCCTGCGATCGAACACACCCCTGACCTGGCAGCACGATTTATTTTGTCTAAAAATAGAACCTTACCTCATTTCGTTTATTTTTACATTTTGGGAGGCACCTTAGGGGCCAGAAGCCCTCTGTTCCTCACTGTGTAACCCCTTAAATCGTCACTTACTTTATTTTAATGTTTTATCTTAGTTTTAATTGGTTTCTTGTTCCCATGGGAGGCTAATCTTCAACTAAGGTTGAAGATGAAGCCTCACCATGTTTTTATCTACATATTTTTATGCTTACTTTGATACTCCATTCGTCGTTTACTGTTTTGCTTGTTTGTTTCAATTCAATTTTGTGACAAAATTGTGTTAATTGTTGTTTATGAATCGTTAAACGTCAACAGTTGTTGCAACCGGAGATACATCGGATGATTCGTCTTCGGACCAATATTCGTTGTGACCTCTTAAAATAGTGTTTGCATCGATTAGTTCGACAAGATTTCGTAATGACAATAGGACATGCATTAGTGCTTAATCGATAGACCGATGTATGAACTAATTAATAGCAAATAGAATACGCCTAGTAGCGTAATCGTTTTTGATGTATGACTAAGCATGATATTATGTATTTAATATGGTGAGGTGGATTCTAGGCCTTAGTATTTTTTTATTTCTTTATTTTATTTTATTGCATTTAATTTAGTTTTTATATTCTGCACACCACATGCTTATTATTTGGAACTAGGTTAAGATAGGATTAGTTTAGGCGATTTAAATTGATTTTTACACAAAGCACGATTCTCTGTGGGATTCGACCTTGCACTTGCATACCTGCTACACTGCATAACGACTTGTGCAATTGACAAGTACAATTAAATTTGTGCATCAAATTTTGGCGTCATTGCTGGGGAATCGGTGTTTTGTGGAATTGATTTTATGCTTAGATTAATGTTATCTTTCTACTAGTTATTTTAATTTTTGCAATTATTTTATTTATTTCGTGCTTTTCTATAGAAAAAAATCGAAAAATAAAAAAATTAGATTAACTTGGTTTGCTGTTTTTAGTTTCGGTTGGTCCCTGGAAAATCAGCCTGTGATAGTGCGATCGATCGCACGACCCTATGATCGAACGCACTTGAGTCTATTCCAGCACAGTCACATACCTGCGCTCTCCTTGTACGCTGCTGCGTACGAGCGCGCACCTCTGACAGACAACAGTGCGCCTGTGCGATCGATCGTACCTCAGTTACGATCAAACGCATGTGCATAGACTGCTACATTTCTGCATATTTGCGTGTCTACGATCGATCGCAAGTTCCTGCGCTCTAGCGCACCTCAGCTAGCTGCACCAACAGACCCGAGGCAGTGTGTGTGTCAGTTTTTAATTTTTATTTGTTTAATTATTAGTTTTTCTTTAATTATTTATTGTTTCTGCCTGTTTTTATTTATTTACTTGCTGTTTTTAGTTTTTGTTAGTTTATTTTTAATTGTTTAATTAGTTTGTTGTTTTGTTAGTTTATTTTGTGTTAGTTTTTGTTTATTTTATTTTTGTATATTGTTAATTGTTTCATGTGGGATATTTTGAACTATTTGGGTGAAGCATGAGTCTTCCGTTCAATTATTTTGATGTTTCCCCTAGTGGTAGGACACCAAATCCTACCAATTTGCACCCACATGAACCATGTTCACATTGCTCCAGCCCTTACCATAGTATAGGTGATTGTCCGCATTGGGGACAATTTTCCAACTATTCACATGAGCAGTTGAACACCAGTTTCTCCAACCCTGGGTTTGAATCAGATTCAAATTTTTATAACCCGGACTGGAGCAACCATTTGATTTTTTGTGGCAAGCTTATACTACGGAAAATTTTGCTCCCCAAGTTGACGAATTGCACCATCCTGATTATCCGCAATTCGACAACCATTTTTCTTTCCATTCATCATTTGACTATCCTCTTGAGAAATCTTCTTTGGAAGAAGCTCTTAAGGAATTCATTGAACTAGTCGGCCAACCCACCATTCCTGCGCCACAAGAACCATAATTGGAAGACACACTCAAGGCGTTTAGGAAAATAGTCAACCAACCTTGTCAAGAAATAATAGATGCCACTGTGGCGAACACTGAAGTAATCGCAAGGTTGGAAGGACAGCTTGGTCATCTAGTTGCTGAATTCAACAAAATTGAGGAAGATGAACTTCAAAGTCAGGAGATGGCGAAAGGGCAATACATGATTGATAAGGATGGCTCCAGCAATTCTCATCATGAGCATGTCCAAGCCACCATCACATGTGGGAGTGAGGAAATTGTTGATGATGCTGTAAGTCAGTTTAGCTTAGAGGACCCTACGATGGAATGTTTCACCCCAGATGACTGTGACCTAGACCTTGATACGCTAGTTATGCAAGATGGTGTGCTGCATGATTTAACTTTAGAGGATCCTGAGATGGAACACTTCACCCAAGAGGAAGATGACCTAGACCTGGACAGGCTACTTGATCATGCTGATACTTTTAGTGAGCCTAGTCTTGAGGATCCATCGGGAGAGTGTTTTGATCAAATTGAATATACTCTGGATTTTGACAAGTTCCTCAAGCAAGCTGTGATGTTTACAAAGCCAAGTCTGGAGGATCCTTTGGAAGAAAGCTTTGCTCAATTTGAGTTTGATTTGGACCTTGACATGGTACATGAGCAAGCTAAGGCCTTATTGGATCCCACTCCTAAGATGCGGATTGAAAATGGAGAAGAAGAGAACGAGGAGAAAGTTGAGCCCCCACCAATTTTAAATTGGTCCAATGATAAGGAAGTGAGTACTGAAGCTCACTCCTTCATCACAATCCCTCATGAGACACAACAAGCTTCATCCTTTCAATGTCTCGAGGAGCCATCTTATGTAGAAATCTTTAAGGATTCACATACAGAAGATCACAAATTTAGGAACCATGTTCCTAAGTGGATCCCTCGAAACAAGGACAACTACATAAGATGGCGGAACATCCTTCCAGAGGGGTATCTAGTTCTAAAGAAGAAATGATGGAAGGGATTGGTTGGACACCCATATGAGCGGGGAAGGTGCAGTATTTTTCCTTTTTATTTTCCGCACTGCATTTTCTTTTATTTATTTATTTTCTTTTTGTTATTTTATTTCCCGTCATTTTATTTTTATTTGTTTTAGTTTCTAACAGCAATTAAGCGTTGATGTTTGATCTTTGAGAAAAAGATTGCTATTAGTTTTTGACAGGTGTTCTGATGTTCAAGTTCGGGGGACGCCTTGGACTTTGCTCTCGTCGGTTCCTCATCCCACTGTAATGTATTTCTTGCCACATTGGGGACAATGTGTCATTTAAGTTTGGGGGTGTGGACAAACATTCTGTCTTTTTGTTTTGTTTGTTTATTTAGTTGTTTTGTTTTATTTTTGTCTGTATATATTTGTTTTTGTCTGTATATAAATTTTTTTCTTTTTGTTTGTTGCTATTTTGTTGATTTGGGCACAATTTACATCGTAACTGTGGATTGCATGTCATTGGTGTGTTTAACTTGTTTGAACATTGCATATCATTAGAAATCCCAGTTTTTGATTCATGTGTTGGAT
This sequence comes from Carpinus fangiana, assembly GCA_006937295.1. Taxonomy (NCBI): domain Eukaryota; kingdom Viridiplantae; phylum Streptophyta; class Magnoliopsida; order Fagales; family Betulaceae; genus Carpinus; species Carpinus fangiana. The sequence continues at coordinate 18,236,678 of CM017322.1, forward strand.
TATAGAGACTCCACTTGTTTGATTAATATTTCACATGCACACTAGCATAGGGTTTGTGGGGTATGAGATTTGACTTTGAAGTGTGTCTTAAGATTTCTAGGTTTACGATGTGATGATGAAAACCTTGGCTGTTATATTTCTTGTTAAAAAAAAAAAATCAGAATAAGTCGAGCTTTTCATTGAGTAACCGGACCTCTTGCCTGGCCAAGCAATGAGTGTTCGCGTCAAAAGATGAGAAATTCCAGCTAAAAAATTGTATGGCTAGTTTAGGCTCTGTAGCTCTTTTGACTTGAGTAATTAAGCTCTAGGGATGTCTCTACATCTAGTACCCTAAAACTGCCTGGTTTGGGAGTCACTGGCCCAACGCTTGTTACATAGGTCATTTAGAAGCTTAAGGTAGTCAAGAATTGCAAAGCCTACACAAAAAAATTACATGTTTCAATTCAAGCCTTGGTTGTAGTTATCACATTGTTTTCCTTTGAATTTTGGGATACAAGTCTTTTGAGGATAATTGAAACCCCATGATCTTGTTGTCAGTTCACTTTGCACTCTATGGAGCACGTGTTGTCTCAATTTTCCAACCTTGAGTGAAATGATGTTTGGATGCCTAGATGATGTGGTTCGTATGTTCAACATGTTAAATTTGCTAATGATGTATGAACCATGTGTTTGTGTGAATGGCTTTGTCCATTAATAACATAGTGCCAAATAATTGTTTGTGGGTGTCATTCCTAAAAAACCCCTCACGAGACTTCACTCGTCCACTAGGGATGCCTAGTGGTTTAAAAGGCTTGTTGCATATGCTAAATGCAATCGTTTCTCCCATGAAAGCGGATTTATGTTTCTTGTTTTCATTTTTGTTTTGCTAAGGGACTAGCAAAATGTAAGTTTGGGGGTATTTGATCGGTGTCAAATATTGTATATTGGACCCCCCTTAACTTATGTTTGTTAGGCTCTTAGTTGTGTTAATATCTTATGTTTTGTGTTGTGTTGTGCTGTAGGTCATTGTCGTGAAAACGTGGCTTAAAGGGAAGAATTGAGCTAAGAGATGTCAAGCCTCGCTAGTGCGTTTGAGCGCAGTGTGATCGAACACAGAGGCCACGATCGATCGCAAGCCATGTCAGCTCGTGAAGTCCGCGTTGCCCTAGCCGGCCCTATGCTCCATCGCTTCAATGCTTGCGCCATGGGCAGTTACATGCGATCGATCGCACTATCGAACGCAGTGCGGTCGAACGCAATGCCTACGCTCGAACACACGCAGCACTATGACAGCACTGAGATCGAACGCGCAGCACTATGATTGAACGCATGCGGCATTGCGATCGATCGCACCCCCTACGATCGAACACACCCCTGACCTAGCAACACAATTTATTTTGTCTATAAATAGAACCTTACCTCATTTCGTTTATTTTTACGTTTTGGGAGGCGCCTTAGGGGCCAGAAGCCCTCTGTTCCTCACTGTGTAACCCCTAAATTGTGACTTAATTTATTTTAATGCTTTATCTTAGTTTTAATTGGTCTCTTGTTCCCATGGGAGGCTAATCTTCAACTAAGGTTGAAGATGAAGCCTCACCATGTTTTTATCTACATATTTTTATGCTTAGTTTGATACTCCATTCGTCGTTTACTGTTTTACTTGTTCGTTTCAATTCAATTTCGTGACAAAATTGCGTTGATTGTTGTTTATAAATCGTTAAACGTCAACAGTTGTTGCAACCGGAGATACATCGGATGATTTGTCTTCGGACCAATATCCGTTGTGACCTCTTAAAACAGTGTTTGCATCGATTAGTTCGACAAGATTTCGTAATGACAATAGGACATGCATTAGTGCTTAATCGATAGACGGATATATGAACTAATTAATAGCAAATAGAATACGCCTAGTAGCGTAATCATTTTTGATGTATGACTAAGCATGATATTATGTATTTAATATGGTGAGGTGGATTCTAGGCCTTAGTATTTTTTTATTTCTTTATTTTATTGTATTTAATTTAGTTTTTATATTCTGCATGCTACATGCTTGTTATTTGGAACTAGGTTAAGATAGGATTAGTTTAGGCGATTTAAATTGATTTTTACACAAAGCACGATTCTATTCGACCTCGCATTATCACACCCGCTACACTGCATAACGACTCGTGTAATTGACGAGTACAATTAAATTTGTGCATCAATGGTCCATGCCATTAATGCTACCTCCTGGGATCTTGGATCCTTTTTCAAGTTCATTAGGTATATCCCTTAAGCTTCTCCTAACAACATGAATTTGTTATGTATCCTGATGATCCTCCCACTAAGAAGCAGTACAATGGTACTTTGGTGTCTTACTAGTAACTTATGGTGTATTTCATACAACCACATCATCTTCAAGAACTTTTGAAGATGGTCCTCATCCAATTTCTAGCATTACTTCTAGAACCATCTTACTCTTTGGTTTAAATTTGTTTACATTGTCGTCCTTTAAGTACCTCAGCATTTATAGCAACAAACACTTACTTAATTGTCCACCATGGTGGTAGTTGATTTGGTAAAGCAACAGGGGATAAGGTTCAATTCCCCCCCTCCTTTCTTCCTAGTGGTCATGAGTTCGAACCCACTTACGGTAGTAGTCCACGAACCAGGTGCTACTTAGAAGGGGCTTTACCAACTTGCACTTTGGTGGGGCTGTGGTGATGGACTCACCTTCCCAAGCAGTAGTTATGGCTCAAACCGAACATTCCACAGCTGGTGGGAAACCTGATTGTCATGCCCAAGGGGGAAAATTACACTGGTTACCCCTTTCCACCCTTTTGAATAGGAAAAAACAAAAAAAAAAAAAACACTTACATAGTCTTAGGACTATAAAACAAATAGCCCCTTGTCCCTTTTGGATATCCAACAAACAATCATACTTTTATTTTCGATTCCATTTATCTATCTTTCCATTTAACCCAAAATGTGGATACATCTCATGTTGGGATTCACCCCAACCACAATCCAGCGGTATTTGGAGTAGACTTAAATGGATCCAATTTAAGCAAGTATATTGTTGCTTATATCCCAAAATGACATAAGTAGAGTAGTTTACCTTTTTATAACTTTAATTAGTGTAAGAGTATTATATTCCTTCTATTGTAACACCATTCCACTAGGAACTTACTAGGTGTAATCAACTGGGACATAATCCCCTGTTACTAACTAATGGTCTTCGTATCTCTTGTGAAGTATATCTTTGAACAATCATCATCGTCTCGATGAATTATTGATATTTTTATTAAACAAGGATAAGTATGGACCACATACATTAGTACGCTCTGTTAGCAACTTTTTGGCTCTAAGTCCTTTTATAGAAAAAAGGCCTCTTGGTCATTTTAACCTTAAGCTTTTGTTCATAGATTGGATAATTCTATGGACTTAGAAGCTCATTATTAACCAGTCCTTGAATACACTTTGAGTTATTATGTCCAAGACGTAGATGCCAAAAGTATGCTTCATGGGTCAAAGGAATATATTTTAGGTTATCAATCTAGAATTGTTAACATACTATAAATCAAGAGTTATTATTAACTAACCATCTTATAAGATAGTCTATGAACTCTTGTATTTATAAAGTTCAACAACTCTACTGGAGTGGATAAGAACCCTTGTCCAACTCCTAGTGCCTAGGTACATCTTTTCTTTTAAATAGGAAGATTACCTTCACTATTAGATGCTAGAAACTTGGTGCAGTTTCTTTCCCACTGCTTTGTATCACTATAGTGGGAGCACTTTCCACTTGGTTCAACCTTCGATTCTTTCCAATTTTACTCACTTGGCATTTAACCTTGCCAACATGCTTTGGTAGGATTTTTCTTCTTCCTACACCCTTTCGGCTTAGAAGTATTGACTATGGCCTATGGACTTTAGGACACTTTCTGCTGCGATCAACTCATTCATCTATTTTGCTAATGTGTGTTCATCAACACATTTTAGCCCTAACTGATCGAAAGAATTCTGCAGGGAGTATAGAATACAATCTACATGAGATTTCCATAAATCTCTACACCCAATACCTTCAGTGTAATTGATCTCTCACTGGAGTTCCATAAGCCATCTTTGTTTTTCAACAAAGTTCTCATCATCCCTCAACTTCAATCTCCTTGCAAATAAATGCAACATGAAGTTTTGCCAAACACCTCTTTCAGACATCCCAAGGATTCTAAAAGAGTGAGATCTCTTGCAGGGGTACATTTGACATAGAAGTCAACATGTAACATTGAGTCATCTTTGTTTGACTTTTAGCCAACGAGTATATTGTTGTTTGTCGTTTTGAGAGACCTCCAAATTACGTTTCCAGACAACGTAACTTGGTTCAGTCAAATCAACAATAACAATAGGCAAAATGAAGACATTCTAGTTCTGATAAAATATGAGCATATATTTAAGCAATAAATAGAATATGTAATGTGACGCCCCGCCTGATAGGTAAATCAATTAACTAGTAATTGATCCCACAGCGCGCCATCCCAGCCATGTCCCTCCAGGACACGACCTTTGGGAAATCACTTTCCTCGTCATAATGAGAAAACTGTAGTGGAAGACTTTACCAAGACTATGGGATTAAGAGACATAAATTGAACATCATACAGCAATACCAGAGGTAAAGTACTACATCACCATTAAATCGTAAATAGTCACTAAATGTACTAGTCATCAAACCATCAGTAGGAAAATAGATACAACCCAAAATAAACAACTGTCAACATTGTTCACAAAATATCAATATATCAAAACCTAGACTTAAGCTTGAGCAGAGCTAGTGAAATCAAAATCTCTATCATGTCTGCACGAGCAGATCCTCCATCTTCCCACATAGTCCTAAGCCAAACGGGATTCATATCCTCAAAGATCACCCGTATCAGGTCTTGAGCGATCACCTAGGTAATCTCCGACGGCATCTTCGTCTAGTGCAGCTAAACCGCACAATTATTCGTAATGATGGGGGAAAGACATAAATGAAAAGGGTAAGTCTAAGACTTAGTGATTTTTAACGCAGATAATACTCATGCCAGTTTAGTAATGAACTTAGATGTTTAATAAGCAAAAGCAGTTCCATCATGACAGTTTGTATTATAGGTGATATGTGTATAGTAGATGGTATATGCATATGATGTAAACAACAGTCATAGTTCAACAGTATGGTCTACCAGAGATATTACCCCTTCTCAGCAGGGTTGATGCTGTCCCGAGGTACCTATAATATAATGCTAGTGCCCCAGCCATTGCACAATATACCGTACGCAACATTAGTGGCACGATCGAGTCCGACCTCGAGTGGCCCACACCAACTAATGACGTCCGTCCTATAGTGACAGAACCATTGGGAATGGTTGCACCAAGGTCATGAAACCAATGGATCCAAATCCCCATATAACACACACATTTGACTATAAAGCTAACATGTATAGTAACTTCATGGCCATTACTACCGCACGTACCGGTGTACCATGTCATACGATGCAATTAACTTGTTTGTATTTTACATGCATGTCATTTTACAAGTCTCACTTGGTTAACATGTTTAGCATAAAGTTTTTCTCAAAATGATAAAGTTCATGTGCAATAAGTATAAACTCTGAGAGTTATAAAATATGCATGTTCTCTTAATACACAAAATAGATGTGCAGTGCATGGAAAATAGCAATGAGCATTATGTGAGTTAAAACTCACCTGGATCGAAAAGCGTCTCCGAATATTCCGAAAGATCCGGGTTCTCCAAATCTATGGAAAACCTTCTATTAGTCCTAATTCCACTAAAACTACTCTAAAGTAAGGAAACCATGAGCTATGGGACGGTTGGTGAAAATAGGGTTTCCCTGTCACACACTGATTGTACGTCCAGGCTCGGGGCCATACGTCCACCGTGTCACGACAGGTTGTATGTCCGATATGTGGGTTCTCAGGGAAAACCTCATTTTCTCTCCATTGTCCGCCTATTCTCCGACTCCTAGGTCTATTAGAAACACCCTAAAGCTTCCTAGTCTAGTTTACAACCTCCATGCAACGTAACGAAGCTAAGCTAACGAAAATGCTAACCAAAACGAGATTCAAAGCGCAACTAAGCTAGCAACTACAACTAATCATAAAACGAGCAGTATAACAACGTATTTAAAAAGCTAAGGATCAAACGTTACCTCCTTGAAACAAAACCGCAAGAGTTCCGCCTCACGAACGCTCCGAAACACACAAACACCTCACACACGCTTACAAAACACTCACAACACTTTGGAAACTCACACCGGTAGCCTAGGGGTGTCTGAAAACAAGTGAAGAATGAAGAGGGGTAGGGGGTATTTATAGGAGAGGGCTGCCAACAACTCCCCTGGCAATGTAGCAGACGTCTGGCCAAAGGGGCGTACATCCAGTGGTTCTCGCCCAGCGGTCCAAAGGCTGCCTCGTATATCTAGGTATTAATCAGAGGGTATTCAAAAAGTAGCGTATGTCCGGTGGTCCCACATACGTCCACCTGTACAGTTTGCAGAGCGTACATCCTGTGGTCCTTACTGTACGTCCGCACTACAGACAGCAGCGTACTTCCGCCAGACCTAGTGTACGTCCGCTCAAAATTCCAAATTACCCCTCTAGTGTCCTTAGTGACCCAAAGCCCAAATCAACTCCCCCAACTAAGCTACTTACGCCTAGTTAATAATTTGGGTCACTACATGTAAGCCCAATCAAAATATATAATATTTAAAAAACTTCGGTTGCCTAATCTGTAATTATGAAACACCCTTCATAGGGAGCATGGCCTATGGCCAAGGTGAGGCGTCTTTAATTACCTAGACTTAGGCGAGACAAAAATCTCATCATTAATGTTACTACCCCATTAATGAACAACTGTGTTTTGCAGTTTCTAATCTTACGATAACATAGCTCCTTGGGGAGATTATTATCTTAAGACCAGTCAAGTGTATCAAAGTCAATTAGATTTGACTTTTTGATTGGTTAACTCCACATAGGTGTGATCGTTTATCAATTCAAAACAATCTCCTCCATCCTTTCGGAAATCTTTTATAATCCATGAACTAAAGAGCAACACCCCTCCATAGGGAGCAGGGCCCATGGCCAAGGCGAGGTTCATTTTTAAATCTCCCACTTGATATTTTAAAAACTTATGGGTTTTTTTTCAAGAGTTGCAATTCCCTTACAACTCTAAGCCTTGTTGCTCTTTGTTTCAAAAGAAACAACTTTTCCTAACTAATAGGAATATCACTATATTCATATTTCTTAATATTAATAGATCAAACATCAATCTCCAATTGATAGTTTATCTATCGACAAGGTACTCTTTCATACCAACTATATTAAGAGAATTTCATCATGAACCATAGTCTACAAGGCAACATTAAGTCCATGAATGAAATTCATGATTATTATGTTGAATTGCTTTAATTATCTATCAAATAGATAATTATAGTATTTTGATTTTTCAATCAAGATACTATCTTGATATGATTTTTTAATCATATCATTAACCCATAAACAATCAAGTGAATTTAACTGAATAAAAATCATTTATTGCTAACCAAATAATTCATAAGAAAACTTTGTATAATTTCATAACCTTTAGGCATAAACTTGAAAACCAAGTTCAAGAATAGCTAAAATTTATGAAATTGATCTTGTAAAAATTTCCTTTTGTGTTCCCAATACGTTATATCCTATATACAACATATTCCATAATCAAAATTTCGTAAATCTTTGATCATCACACAAAACAGATTTTTAACAAATCAAAACTGCTTGTAGGATTTTTCTAAATTTTCAGATTTGTTGACAAATGTTCAATGGAGCATAACGCTTTCAATATAACTCAAAACGTAAATCCGTTTAGACCATTGAGTCAACAACGATTTTCACATGGGAAAACAAGTGCCCAATTATATTTAGGACTTGTCTATAGCAGTAGATCTAAAATCCTAATTCTCACAGGCCTAGCTGTAGAAATCCAGATTTTTAGATTCGTCGACGAAATTTGAAATGGCTATATCTCTTTCTATAAAACTTGAAACGCGATTCTGCCAAGACTCCACCAAGACGAAAACGTCGACCATGACTTTTACTTGCAGGAACAAGTCTTAAAATTTTTTTATGACTTTTTCATAAACAGCTGTTTAAAGTCGTAATCCCTACAAGCCTAGCAGAAAAACTGCAACTTTGCCCTGAAAAAGTCAATTAAAAATAGCGAACGAATTCGAAAAGACTCGAAATTTTCTAGTTTATATTCTAACATGTTATAGAACATGTTTTAGGTTATAAAAAAACTTTTCAGTCTTTGAAAGTCCCTGAAAAAATTCTGAATTTAAAAAATAAAAATAAAAAATTGAAAAACAGTTTTCTATATACTAGTTCTTCACATGCTTTCAATAAAACTCTCTCTAATACCATTTGTTGGGAATAGGATTGCAAATCAAATTATTCGCGTGGTGGAAGGAATCGAAATCCCATGCCAAGATCCTTTATGAAGAACATGTGAAGAATCGTTGCTATTTAAAAGTAAATTGCTAGAATGAAGAAAACTTACTTGGATATCAATGGCCACTCCAACCTTTGGGCAAAAATCATTTTGCTTCTCCAAGAATGTGTTCTTTGTTGTTCAAGAACACGAAGAACGATTTCTTCTTTCTTGTAGAACACGAAGAACAAGTTCTTCATTCTTCAAGAACACAAAGAACAAATTCATATTTTCTTCCAAAACACAAAAAACAAGTCCTTCTTTCTTCAAGAACACGAAGAACAAATTCTTCTTTTCTTCAAGAACATAAAGAAGTTAGAGATATAGAGACCTCCATATCTTCTCACCAATGACTGATAATAACCAAGAGAGTGTGGGCTCTTACTTGGCTCTTCAAATCTTAAACATTTGTTCTTCATGAGTTAACACAAAGAACTAATATAGTTTTCAAAAAGTTTTTGAAAACTATAATCAAGAATACTTGATTGAATGATTTGAGAGCTCTAGGCTCCTCTCTATTTAGAGGCAATGCAAGGAAGCAGAGAATCGGATTTAAGCAATGTGGGAAAAGTTGCAATAAGAGACATAGTTCAATTTGGACTCTTTTTGAGTGGTGGATGGCTAGGGCTAAAACCCTAGCCACCACTACACCACATGGCTGTATGGCCCAAAGAGATAATCTCCTTGGGCCATGCATTCCCATGGCCTGGGAATGGGCCTAGGTTTTACCCCAACCCTTTCTCCTTGTCTCTAATGCATAGGACCAATGCATTGGGCCTCCAGGTATTATCCCAAGCCCAATTACATCTAATCTCTTTAGCCCATGTTTTAATTTTTTTTTTTTTTAAAAAAACACTTAGCCCAATAAATAAGAAAACGTTATGGTTAAATTACATCAGCTTGGTGAGGGACCTAAAGGAAAAAATATTATTGACTTGAATATGTCTGTAATTGTTGTCACCGCGACATTTGTTATGCAACTATATTGTAATCACAATTAATTCCACTAAATGAATGTGACTGAACTCCTATAAATATTTTAATTTAAAATAATTAATCCATTTGACTTTTTGACTTATGCTTCCTTAATGAAATCTTCCGTAGCAGAATTAAGGCTTAGGATATTGCCACTTAATTCTCTACCTCTTTATCCTTGAGTCACTAATTATATGTTATTCTCATACACGTGATCAATACGTGTATATATATTTTGGTATGCAAACCAAAATGCTTTAGTTGAAAACTCTGAGAATAAAATCCACAAATTCTATCTCAAGGAGAAATTTCTTGTCTCTTTGTTTACCAACAATGGATTTGGATTCCCTTTTAAAGTTGGTGTTCCCACAATGTTAGATGTGATTACTCAGCATATTGAGTTTTGTTGACCAAGGATAGGTCTTACTCTATAATACATCAAAGTAATCATCACTTCACATCTGAGTTCACAAACTTCTCAGGATTTAGAATCAATGTCTAAATGTTTAGGCCTTTAAGAAGTTTATTGTCTTTTCCCATAAAACAGTATCTTTATGAAAAGACAACTCCTTGGTCTATTTAGTGCCTTAGGTTCTCAACACAATACACATCAATCCCGAAAACACCACTTTGCTTGATCAAGGTAGATCACCAAGATTCGATGTGTAATAGTCCTACATAAAATGGAATGCCCAGTTCCATTTACTGACTGTGAACTTTATACTTTAAGGATACAATTATTATGGACTATGACCTTGTGTGGTAGCCACGTTACTCACACCCATAGCCATATTCAATGTAATCCTAGGACCTTTGACATGCATTACAAATATGATAAACATGGTAATAACCTTGTAAAAGACATTTTTTGTGCTATATGCTCAATTCATTTTAATTAGTATATATAACATATATATTCATAACAAACATTTGAATGTCAACGCAGAAATGTAAAATCATTGGGATTTAGGGCATAATCCCAAAATGAGTTTCTAGCTAGGTTGTGCCTTTAATCTTGGTTTAAGTTGGTTTAGCATTTTGTCTTTGCCAAACGGATTTTCAATGCATGGAGGTATCATTTTATGATAGGAGGTCCTAAAAATCCTTTTGGTAGCTTTAGAATTAGTTTGGGATGATAGGAGGACGTTTAGAATAAATGAGGTTTTACCTGAACCTTCTAGGCAAACGTATGGCCACGAGCCCGGACGTATGGCCACAAGTGTTCCATGGAACGAAACTTCGGCCAGTGATCCAATAGCCTCTGTTTTCCTGTTTTAGGTTCATTTTAGTTGGATTTAAATCTAATGATAGGTCTTTTCTCAATATTTGAGGTTATGCAGCATCAAGGGGATTTTATGAAGGAGCCTTATGACCCGGGTGAGTACAAACTCAAATGGATACTTGTTACTTTTCCTGCATTGCACGATTATTTTATACTTATATCAAACGTGCATATTTTGCAACTCTCTTGAAATACGTTTTTGAACTACTATGAACTCTCTTTTGTGATAACGTATGTTAATTAATAAGATAATGATGAGACTTGTAAAAGCATGCATGTAAAAGACAAATAAGATTAACTGCATCATATGACATGGAACACCGATACGTGAGGGATAGCAGCTATATGCTTACTATACAGGTTAACTTTATGGTCATATGTGTGCATGTGTGTGGGCCTTGGATCCAGTGGTTTTTATGATCGACACAGCCATTGCCAAATGTTTGGTTATTACAAGACGTACATCATTAGTACCGTGGACCACCCAAGTTTGGACTCAGTGTCGATCTAGCCAAATATTGCATATTTGAGCCCCTTAATTTGCATTTGCTAAAATTTTAGTTTTGTTATTTTATGATGTTTTAGTTAGTTTTGGTGTTTTAGTGTTTTGCAGGTTGATAAGGTACATCTATGGCTAATTTCATTAATTCTGGGGCATAAGACAGTTCGGGGAGCATTGGCGGCAAATTTGAGTCGAGCGATCATTTGTACCCGACAAGTCCCACCAAAAAGGCCATATCTAGAGTTGTAGATTGGTGAATTCTTGGTGTCATTGGAAAGCTAACTCGAAGATCTACAAAGTCACATTTCACAAGAATTGACAAATTCTGAAGGTAGTGTGCTCGAGCGCACATATAGTGTTATCGAGCGCACTTGCGCCCATCAAAACTAGAAATGCATGCTCGAGTGAGATTGAGTGCCCCTAGAGTACGATCGAGCGCACTCGGCCGACCTGGTGATGTGGTATTTTTGTGACAAAAAATATCAATTATAAAAATAACCACTCGCAATAGGATGAATCTTTGTAGGATACGGTTATAGAGAGGGTGTCGAACCTCAAAAACTGTAGGGATTTCGTTATTAAATCTAAAGGATGAAATTTAACCTAATTAAACAAAAGAGAGTTGTGTTTGTGAATTTGAAGTGCATAAAAGTAAACGTAAGATTAAGAGTAAATATTTGAGAGAGAGAAGTAAGGTACCGACTTTACCACAATTCACACAACAATGGTAACCATGTTTAATTCCATAAACTCAGAATATGCATGTTATAAAAGAACAAGAAAATACAATATCAAGGGATAAGGATAATCTATCTTCGGTTGGCACGGATCGTCCACCAACCACTAAGATGCGGCATGACCCGTCTTCCCTAGGCATAAACTATAAAATCCCTTAATACGTTTCATACAATCAATGGAATAGCATAACCCATCTTCGGTTGGCACGGATCGTCTACCATAATTACACTAAACTAGGGTGTAGTATGACCCGTCTTCCCTAGGCATGGCCTATCTTAATCCTATTAATCATATGTCTATTTAAAACCCATTGCATAACCATCAATCTTATAATCACAGAAAATAAGGTTGATTTGAGTTCAATATAGGCAAAATAATTTCTAAGACAAGAATAGAATTTCGCAAATATTGGTTTTGAATTGAATAACAATTGCATTGAATATTAAGAACAGAATTCTAGAGTTGCAATCCTCATAGTTATGCAATCAACATACATAGATTGAATAAAATAAAATAAAATACAATCACCATTGTGCTTGGAAAGGGTTACATCAGTACCCCACTAAGGGGTTTTAGCCGCTCATGATCTTCTAAGCTCCACAGACAAGTTATGAATTTCACTCTCAGGAAACGGCTCCCTTTTACAATGTTTAAGAGCCTATTTATAGGGACTAGGAAACTCTAGAAACCCTAAAACCCTAATTACAATCGTAGGTCAGTCTCCCAATCCAATTGGGGGACTGAAAACTAAGTCCACGCTGTCAAAAGGCTATTTTCGTGTTGTGCACGCCTGAGTGAGATCGATCACAGGCTTTGGGCGATCGATCGTAATTGTGATCGATCCTAGACTTTGGGTGATCGATCGTAGGTGCGATTGATCATAGGTGCAGCTGTGATCATTCACAGCTACAGAATGATGCCAACTTGTCCCTTTTAGCCCAATTTCCAATGGAACTCTTGCATTTGACCTGAAACACAAAAACAAAGCAAAATCAAACAAATAACAATGCTAAGGAATTAACATATACGAGTTAAGGGGCTTGAATGTGCAACATTCGGCGCTTATCACACCCCTAAACTTACATATTGCTAGTCCCTTAGCAATACAAAACAGAAAATAAACTGAAAAACATCAAAAGATAAATCCAGCTTTCGTGGGATGTATGGTTGCATTTAGCATATGCAACAAGCCTTTTAAACCCCTAGGAATTCCGTAGAGGACGAGTGGAGTCTCGTGAGGGTTTTTCAGGAATGATACCCACAAACATTATGCACTGTTCATGTTATCTAAAAGTTAAAGCATCACTTAAAGCCATGATTCTCATTCATTAGCAAGCTTAAAAAGTTAAACTCCATCTTCTTAATGAATTGGAACTTAAAGTCTATTTACTTACAACCGGCAAGCTAAGGCATCACAAGCTCGAAATAGTGTAAAGTGAACTAGCACAAGACTATGAAGCTTCCAATTAATTTCAATGTGCAATGTCTCAATATCTCAAGATTCACTGGAAGTCCTATCAGAATGAACACAATGGCATGCTTTTCTTATTCTTTCTTTTATTATTAGGCTATGCAGTGTTTAGTTCCCTTAAGCTTTCTAATTGACCCATGTAGCGAGTGTTGAGTCAATGACTTCCAAACCAGATGGTTTTAGGGCATTAGGTGTAAAGACACCCCTAAGGACTTACTAAATCAAGTAAAAAAGGCTACGAAACTAAACTAGCCATAATGTTAACCACATCAAAACTCCTCATATTTTGACATGAACACTCAATGCTTAATGAGGCAAAAGGCCTAGTTACTCAATGAAAAGCTTATCAATGATTATCATCATTTTTTTTTTTTTTATAAAGCTAACCAAATCAAATCTCTTCACCTTTTGACGTGAACGCTCAATGCTTTGAGGCAAGAGGCCCAGTTACTCAGTGAAAATCTTATCAATGATCATTTTTTTTTATATGCTTATGCCAATGTATCCAACTAATAAGTCATCCAGTGTCACCCAAAACATAGAGACGTACACATTAAGACCACATGTCATACCCCACAAATCATGTGCTAATGTGCTTGTGTTAGAGCAGATCAAACATGTGAATTATCAACTGCCTAAAGTAAGTAACAAAACTCAAAAATTATATCATCAGATCATGTGTTCAAAATTTCAAGCTCACTGATGAACTCAAATCACAAATTTTTTAGGTCAACCAAAATTTTAGGACAACATGAACATGCATTTTGTTTTTTGTTTTTTCTCAAAAACAAGACAAGTGTGTGTAAATGTATCTCTCATACCCCCAAACTTGAATCATACATTGTCCCCAATGTATGTACAAAATTGAAAAATGAGGTTAAGGGTATAGGAGTACCTGAGTGAGCAGATGTGGGTATATCATACCCCCAAACTTGTATCCAAGAACACATGTCCTGAAAAGGAAGTTGATACTCCAACCAAGAAACAATCAAGTCCAACACGTTGTTATAAAAGTGATGGGGGGAACAGGGGAAAGAATGGGGGAAAAGGGAAACAGTGACCTAAATAGGTCACGTGAGACATTTCCCCCAAGTGCGTTCGATCGCCCAAGGAGGTGCGATCGTTCGCTTCCTCAAAAGGGGTAGAGCAATTAAGGGGGTTTCTGCAAACGATCACCCAAGGATGTGCGATCGTTCGCTTCCTCAGTAGCGACAGCCTTATTGGAGGGACTTATGCAAATGATCACCCAAGGATGTGCGACTGTTCGTGTCCTCAGAATGTCCACCTGAGTGAACCACGAAATTAACAAAGAAAAATATAACAAAGAATGAAACAACAATGGATAAAGTACCTAGATGGAGATCATGTACCCTAGTGAAGTGAGGAGTCAAGCGCACAGGGTCTGCGCTTGAACCTAAGAAGCTGACTCATCTAGTCAAAATATATGGAATCCGCCAATTCAACGGAATCCACATCCTTGATGCGCTCAGTGTTCTCTGAACCTTAAGTTTAAATTTGAAGCACCAATCTTTTCTTCTCTTGGACCACAGAGAATGGATTTTACCTATAGATAGGTAATTTTGAATTTTTGCATATTGAGGTAGATCCCTCTGAGAATTCTCAAACAGTTTCTCATCCAGTAGGGAATCATGAACTGGAGTAAAATGAGGAGAATACTCAGGGAATTTTTCTACCTCGGTGGTCTCTTTGTGCTCTTCTAACAGCCCTAACAGTCTATTCTCCTGGCCTCTTGGTAAGTCATAAGAACTAATGACTGGGAGAATGTTATCTATATATCTAAAAATGAAATTTTTAGATTACTTGGAATAGGGGCTCGGGGCTCACATGGAGTCTCGGGAATAAGACTTGATGGTGAAGAAATCACAGTGCTCATTTCCTTGCCTTTTTCCTGGTGTAGATTCTATGGGGTCCCTATTTGCTCCTCCTTTTTCTCCTCCTTCCTCTCTTCCACGTGGTTTTCGACCACCTCTTCACTCCTCAGTGTGGTGATAGCTTGCTTATGACAAGAAGTGCTCTCATCCACCATGTAGTGTTCATCAGGATTGGCCAACGGCTGACTTTGAAGCTATTCTTCCTCTCTATTGATGATATCAGCTATTAGTTCTACCTGAGCCTCTAGCTTGGCAATGGATTGAGAGTGCGAATTTATTGTCTGAGATATCTCACTCATCCTACCGTTCATCTCGCCCACTATGTTGGTTATCTCGCCAACCCTGCCGTTTACCTCGCCCACCATTCTGTCAGACATGTCACTCATCATTTTTAGCATCTGATCTTCAAAGTTAGGATCTAACCAAGGAGGTGACTCCTTTTGGTATTGCTGCTGTGAAGTTGCTTGATATTGAGGGGAATAGGATTGATCATTGAACTGCGGATATGATTGATGGTGCAGTTCATGACAATGTGGAGCATACTTTCCATGATCTTGAGCTTGCCATGAGAGGTTACATTGGTTGCTCCATGCCGGGTTATAAGAATTGAAATAAAGTTCATTCCCCTGTCTAGAGAACGGCCTGTTCATATGCTCATAAGAATAATTAGAAAATTGTCCCGCAGTAGGACAATCTCTAACATGGTGATAAGGACTATTGCAATATGAACATGGTCCATGGGGTGTTGGAATGCTTTCCCACATGAACTAAACTAATAGAAATAAAATAATAATTAAAAAAAAAACTCACAAACGGCCTGCAGGTGTGCTTGAATGAGGATGCAGTAGAGTCTGTCAGGGGTGCGCTCGATCGCACTTGAGGGTGTGCTCAATCGCACTGCCGAAGATGGGAGCGAGCGCAAGAGTAGAGAGCTCGAGCACAGATGCTTGCTGTGTGCAGACCTGGGCTCGATCGCACACGGGTTGCGATTGAGCGCAGTCACAGAGACTGGCACCTACGGACTGATCGAGAAACTTGAACATAAATATTAAAATTCAAAAACAGAAATTAACGAAAAGAAAACAAAATAAAAATTAAGCTAAACTTAACCCTTAAAACTTAATAACAAAACCGTTAAACAATCCCTGGCAACGGCGCCAAAAATTGATGTGGTATTTTTGTGACCAAAAATATCAATTATAAAAATAACCACTCGCAATAGGACGAATCTTTGTAGGATACGGCTATAGAGAGAGTGTTGAACCTCAAGGACTGTAAGGATTTCGTTATTAAATCTAAAAGATGAAATTTAACCTAATTAAACAAAAGAGAGTTCATTGTTTGTGAATTTGAAGTGCATAAAAGTAAACATAAGATTAAGAGAAAATATTTGAGAGAGAGAAGTAAGGTACCGACTTCACCACAATCCGCACAACAATGGTAACCATGTTTAATTCCATAAACTCAGAATATCCATGTTATAAAATAATAAGAAAATACAATATCAAGGGATAAGGATAATCTATCTTCAGTTGGCACGGATCGTCCACCTACCACTAAGATGCGGCATGACCAGTCTTCCCTAGACATAAACTATAAAATCCCTTAATACGTTTCATACAATCAATGGAATAGCATAACCCATCTTCGGTTGGCACGGATCGTCTACCTAAATTACACTAAACTAGGGTGTAGTACGACCCGTCTTCCCTAGGCATGGCCTATCTTAATCCTATTAATCATATGTCTGTTTAAAACCCATTGCATAACCATCAATCTTATAATCACATAAAATAAGGTTGATTTGAGTTCAATATAGGCAAAATAATTTCTAAGACAAGAATAGAATTTCGCAAATATTGGTTTTGAATTGAATAACAATTGCATTGAATATTAAGAACAGAATTCTAGAGTTGCAATCCTCACAGTTATGCAATCAACATACATAAATTGAATTAAATAAAATCAAATACAATCACCATTGTGCTTGGAAAGGGTTACATCGGTACCCTACTAAGGGGTTTTAGCCGCTCATGATCTTCTAAGCTCCACAGACAAGTTATGAATTTCACTCTTAGGAAACGGCTCCCTTTTACAATGTTTAAGAGCCTATTTATAGGGACTAGGAAACCCTAGAAACCCTAAAACCCTAATTCCAATCGTAGGTCAGTCTCCCAATCCAATTGGGGGACTGAAAACTAAGTCCACGCTGTCAAAAGGCGATTTTCATGTTGTGCACGCCCGAGTGCGATCGATCATAGGCTTTGGGCGATCGATCGCAATTGCGATCGATCCTAGACTTTGGGTGATCGATCGTAGGTGCGATTGATCACAGGTGCAGCTGTGATCGTTCACAGCTATAGAATGATGCCAACTTGTCCCTTTTAGCCCAATTTCCAATGGAACTCTTGCATTTGACCTGAAACACAAAAACAAAGCAAAATCAAACAAATAGCAATGCTAAGGAATTAACATATGCGAGTTAAGGGGCTTGAATGTGCAACATTCGGCGCTTATCACCTGGCAGCGCTGAACCCTAAAATTAGCTTATAAATACTATCTTTTTCATTGTAAACGTAACAAGAGGCGTCGTTGAGAGCAAAAACACGACTTTTAGTCGTTCATTAGCTTTTCAAACACTTTTCATTGTAAGTTTTTGTTTCTTTATGATTTCAATGGATTGTTATCATGAGAGGCTAAAACCTTCAACTAAGGTTGAAGATGAAGCCTCATCATTGATTAACTCTATATTTCTCATGTTTTTGTTCGTACAATTCCGAATTTAATATGAAGTATTTTCGTTTCAATCCAATTATGTGACAAAACATGTATTGATTGTTGTTTATAGAATTGTTAAAACATTGGATATTCGTTGTGTTTCATCCAACGGATACATCGAATCTTTTGATTGAAATTGGATATCCATTGTCTTTCGTTGTTCAAACGGATACATAGGATCTTTTGATCTCAATTGGATATTCGTTGTCTTTCGTAATAGAATTGGATTCATCGAATTTTTCAATCAGATTTTATAAAAACAATAGAAAATGCTTCGGGTTTAATTCTTGATGGATGTATGAACAAAACATGAGAGTGTGAGTTTTGATTTGATGAGGTGGATTCTGAAAACCTTTGTACCTTTTTATTATTCATTTATTCAACTTTATTTTCAGTTTATTTTTATTTTGTACGACATTTTGAACTTCGGAACTAGGTTAAAGTAAAATTAGTGTAGATAGAAATTGGCTATCACAACACAATTCCCTGTGGATTCGACCTCACACTTGCAAAAGGTATATTGCAAACGACTCGTGCACTTGAGAGTAACATTTAAAACTCACAACAAGTTTTTGGCGCCGTTGTTGGGGAGTTGTTTGTTTTTCTGAGAATTGATTTTATTTTTCTACTAGTTTAGCTAGATTTCTTGTTTTTGCAATTTTTTTGTTTATTTTTATTTTTGTTTCTGTGTTGATCTAACAAAAAAAGAAAAGAAATGAAAAAAGAGGGTTTTTTTTTTTTTTTTCGCGTGTGTGTGTGTTTTGAGTTTTGTTGCAGATTTGGTTAAAATCTGTCTCTGCCAGAGCGATTGAGCGCACTCATGCATATCGCAGCGCTTTCCTTGATCCTGCACTCGACAGTTCCATAGTGGCGCATGAGCGCATACCAGGCGAACGCTCAAGCGAACGGCATTGCTGCACGAGCGCACCTGTATAGTTGCGATCGATCACAGATTACTTGCAATCGAGCACATCTCCAGACAGAACTGACCAGAAGCAGCTAAGCACAAAGTTTTTCTTTTTTATTTGTTTATTTTTCTTTATTTACTTCCTTTTGTGCCTGTTTTCTTTCTTTTGTCTGTTGTTCTCTATTTTGTGATTAATTTATTTTAGTTAGTTCATTTTGTTTATTTTTCTTTCCAAAAAAAAAAAAAAAAATTTTTGTTTGGTGTATGCTTGGTCGGAGGTCCTTGAATCTAGAGTTGATACCCTTAGATCCCGACATAGATAGAACTTTTAGGAGAACTCGGAGAGCACCTGTTGAGAGTGAGAATAGAGGTGACATGGAAGACCAACGAGATAACATACCCGAGAACATAGAGCAACCTAGGTTTGAGAACTAGGATGTGAGAGCTGAGAATGATGAGCAAGTCAGAGCTTGGAATGTGGACTTCACTACATCACTTCGGGAATTGTTCGCACTTGTTGCAACTAGTTCCCACTCGTGTATAGTGCTGCCACCAACCAATGCCACCATTTTGACTTAAAACCACATGTCATCCAACTCCTACCTTCATTTCATGGCCTAGATCATGAAAACCCCTACGAACATGTAAAGAAGTTCAAAGATATGTGTCCCACATTCAAATTCCAAAACTTCTCTAAGGAGTCGGTCCATCTTAGACTTTTCCCTTTTTCTCTTCATGATAGAGCCAGGGCATGGTTGGATTCCAACATGCCCTAGTCTATTACATCTTGGGAAAGCTTGTTGAGTAAATTCTAGAATAAGTTTTTCCCAATGTCTAAAGTGAATGAGTGTCGAAAGGAGATTAGTTCTTTCACTCAGGAGTATGAGCCATTAAGGATCCAAGAAGGATTGACATACACCGAGGAGTTGGTGATGTAATACCTCAATAAAAACAACCCTTTTTCTAAAAGAAATTCTACAAAGAACGATTGAGGAAGTTCCTAACAAAATTGGTTTTAACAAAAGACACCCAAGCCCCTAGAATGGCCCAGAACAATTCCCAATTCTTCCTTGAAAACCAAAGTTTAAAACATAAACTTCAGGATTGGACGTACACTAGGGTTGGCAGACGTACCCCCTGTCTCTAGTGTGGACGTACGTGGGGGGACCACCGTATATACGCTCTATAAATAGTACATGGATGTACACTACTTTTTGGAATACCCTTTGGATAATACCTAGATGTACGCTGTACCCTTTGGACCGCTATACAAATAGTATCGGACGTATGCTATGGGTTGGCGGACATCCGTTGCTTTTCTGTAGTCGATGTTTCCCACTCTATATTGACCATCATCAAACTCAACGACCTTAAATTCACCAAAACGGAGTCAAGCCCGTGGGTATCTTTCACATGATTTCATACTTCCTAGCTGGAAGCAAATTTATCTTAAATGACTACTCTTAGAGAATCCAAATGTAACGATTACCCAAAACCATAACAAATAGGCACACAACCAAAAAGAAATTAACCATACAAATAAAATCCTTGAACCTCAATGTAAAGGCATAAAAGACATTGCACCCAGTATTCCCTACACTATACTAGTCCTTGCCAATCTCGGCACCCAAGTCGAGTAATTCCACATACAGTCTGGATCGGTGGGTATCTAAACCATAACCCTATAGAGGAAAACAAACTCTTTCTTATACGACTATCCCTCTAACCAAAACAGGGATAGTATACTATCCAAGTATAATCTTGAGAAAAAGAGTCATACCCAATCAAGTCTAGGGGTAAGGCAACCTTATATGCCAATCTCCCAATCATTTCCAAATAACATCACTCCCCTCATCGATGTTATCTCAAGGAACACACGATCTCCTACTTCGTGTTCCGAAGGTTATCTCTAGCTATTGACGTAACTCTTCTGCCGACTCGAAGATGCACTCATTCTTTGTATAAGGTAAGCACTTTAATCATTTCAGGCCCCAACACTATCCCAATATAAGGGCAACTAACACTTACGTCCATAAATTACTTCATAAGACTGCATTCCAAAAGTCACCTGTAACGAACTCAATCAAAGTTAGCTACTACAACCTCCGAAGTCCAACACGCAAGCACGTGACATGTGACATGTCCTCCAGGATCTAGTTATTCTGCTCTGACTAACCATCCGTATATAGGTGGAAATTGGTACTGAACTCCAATTATGTCCTCTTCTCATCCTTGTACATCTTGGTACTTCTAGGATGAACAATATATGGAGAATGATGAGTATTGCTCAGGATCTCCTTCCTTAGTCCGTCAACCTCTGACACACACTCATGGGTAAGCAATCCATCATCCTTAAGGCAAAACCCTTGTGCCTTAGCAGTTGCCTAATCTGGATGCACTTAGGTTTCTCCAATTGAGAAGCATTAATCCAAGCAAGCAATTTCGATTCAAACACCAAGTTAGACAAGCGTGCTGGCACACCCTCATCTACCACTTCTACTCCCATTCTATCGAATTCCATAACCAACTGGGGTTGAAAAATTTCAAGAGTGGCAAGCTCTATTGTCGCCTTCCTACTCGATGCATTAGCTACTACGCCAGCTTGATCATAACCCTTAGATCAGCTCTAGTCACCTCCTTTGTCTCCACAAACAGCTGTACCCGAGAACTCCTTAGTCCATTCAGGTATGGAAAGATTCTCTAGAATCCCGTAGCTCATATATGACCCAAAATCATGTAATCCATGCATATAAGATCCAAAAGTACAAGATTCACTAATTGCCCTTTACCAATACCCAAGTTCAAGAGTGTCATGCCATAACTTCTAATGGGCAATTAATAAAATCAGAAATCTTATCACCAACACATCAACAAAGCGTAACAAGCATCATCCATTAACAAAAATCTTAGTTAATGTTACACTTTTAGGTCTAAAACTCCAAGAAAAGTGCAAGTACAAAACAAAATACAACTACTTGATGTCTAAGTATACATCTAATAAGTCAATCTCTAACAACAAAGTGAACCTGCATGCCTTAAACAATTTCAGTGGTTACGCTTATCCCTTATCCTGCCATCATATCCTTCTAGGTAGACCAATACCATTCCTTTTGGCCCGATTTCAGTTTCAAATGATGTGTCCCACCTTGCCACATCCATATCACAAATTCTTCCTTGATCTGCATTTCCTAAAATGCAGCCTGCCACACTTATGGCACCAATTACTCTGTTTCTTGTTGAACCGCAACTTTGGGGTGTCCTCCTTCTTAAGCTCTACGAGTATTCCCGATAGAACTCTTCCTTGAATCGAGTCCACGTAACGGCCTCCTCGGTTTCTAATTCCATCACCAACGTGTTCCTCTTCTCGTACCATCATTGCCTCGCTTCTCCAGAGAACTTGTAGGTTGTGTACTTGACTCTTGCTCCTCCGTGCAATCCATAACTCATAGCAGTTCCTCCAAGTTCGTAAGCCACTCCTTCGCTTCTCTAGAGTTTAGGTTCCCTTTAAACATAGGGAAAACATGCTCATAAAACTCCTTGAAAGAGCAACCTTTGCTTCCACTTGGAGTCCCTTCTCTTCATACGTTGACCAAAGCCTCCATAAGACGACTTGCCACAGTTTCCAATGCTTGGGTAGCATCCAGATCGTTCGTCGTCCTTTCAACAGGTTGGGATGGTCCCCTACCATTGTTGCTCCCAATGACGTCATGTCTTGGTCGTAGTGACATCTCTATAGTCACAACGATCATCAGCCCTTACTTCAAAACGCTACGTCGAGCTTTCTTAAAACATCAAACCTAATCGCAAAGCTATCTTGACTAAGGGCCTAGACTACTACCACCTTATCCAATGTCCTATTGTAGATCTAAGCTTAAGACCGTATATAACTATCTTAGTGCAGATCAATACTAATCTCCAAGGTTGCGTCATAAAAGTGGTCCTAGTCCTGACTTCAATACCATATCAAATTCTTAAAATCCTCAAGATCATAGGTTTCAAAACTATGTATCCCTTGTATACGTTAAACCAATCCTATGCTCTGGTAGATCATCTCCTAACACCTAATAGATCAAGTCCTATAGTCTGCGGAGCCAAAAGCTCTGATAAATCAAGACCTAATACTTAACAGATCCATTCATATGGTCTGAAGAGCAACAACTCTAATACCAACCGTAACGCCCTAAAATTAATTAACTGGTAATTAATTACATGGTTTGTCTTTCAGCCTTATTCCACTCCGAACATGGCTCAAGGACCTCTACTCCTCGAAAATAGAGGATACTAAGTAGCGAAAGGTACTAAAGTTCTATAAACATTAATCATTACAAGCAGAGCATCTACCAAAGAACATCAAAGTAGCTGGAATCATATTATATACATTATCGTTACAAGAAATCTATGCTAAACCTTAATATGCAAGCATGCATCAAGCCCTAAGTCTACAACATAACTCAAAAGTACTAGTTACTATGAGAACTCACCTAAGCTTGCAATAAGTCCACAAGCATTTCCTGGGTCGAATCCTCCACAAGAACTGGATGCTTTGCGGTATCCATCTTCTGCTAAACTATCTATAACAGTATAGTTATACATATGAAGAAAAAAGGGAAATAATAAGGGTAAGTCCGACAACTTAGTGAGTAGAATTGCACATGATGTACCCATCATTAAATGGTGAATTCAGTGATTTTATAAAGCACATGCAACATTATGAGATGACAGTTTATCATGGATGTAATATAGATATAATATACGCTTATAATCATGAGTAATAATAATAGTTCAACTATATGGTCTACCTGAGATATTACCCCTTCTTATCAGGGTTGGTGCTGTCCCGAGGGACCTGTAGTACAATACCGGTGTCCTGGATATTGCACGGCTACCCTACATAACACTAGCGGCACAACGGAGTTTGACCTTGGGTGGCTCACACCACTAATGATGTCCGTCCTATAGTGACCATCTATTGGGAATGGCTACACCTTGGTCACAAAACCATTGGATCCAAAGCCTACAAACACACACACATTGACCATAAATTTGACCTGTATAATACGCCAAGGGCCGTTATCCTGCACGTACCAATGTACCATGTCATACGATGCAATTAATCTTATTAGTCTTTTACATGCATAATTTTACTAGTCTCATTATTATCTTATTAATAGACATATGTTTTCACAAAAGAAAGTTCCTAGTAGTTCCAAAATGTATTTCATGAGAGTTATAAAATATGCATGTTTAATATATAAAAAATAGACGTGCAATGCAAGAAAAGTAACAACAAGCATCCATGTGAGTTTATACTTACCTAGGTTGTAAGGCTCCTCCATAAAATTCCCTTGACGCTCCATAACCTCGAATACTGAGAAAAGACCTATCATTAGTTCTAAATTCAACTAAAATGAACCTAAAACATGAAAACAGAGGCTATCGAACGACTGGCCAAAGTGGCGCTCCTTGGAACACTTTTGACTCTACGTTTGGGCTCGTGACCGTATGTCCACTGAAATACTTCAAACCGTACATCCGGGCTCGAGGCCTTACGTCTGCTCAAAGAGTCTTAGGTAGAACCTCATTTGGTTCAACCATCCTCCTATCCTCCCAAACATGTTCTAAGGCTACCAAAAGCCTTTCCTAGGACCTACTATCTCAAAACAATATCTCCATACAAGAGGAAATATGCTCAACAATAATTAAAAGCTAACCATGCTTAAACCAAGATTATGGGCAACAACATAACTAAAAGCCACAAGCTACCGACTAAGTTAACTATGAAAATCATTTAAGCAACATAATGACTAAAAAAATGAACTAAGCTTAGAAGATTACCTCCTTGAAGTGAAACTTCCAAGAAATCTCTCCTCCTCCTCCAAGAACACTCACAACTCATAAAATCCTCACAAAGACACTCACACAGTTCCACAAGGTTTAGGGACGGAATAGGTGTGAAATGGCAAGGGGATGAGGGGGTATTTATAGGGCTGGAAAGCAGCGTGCATCCGGGCCTAGGGGCGTACGCTTGCATACTATTCACCAGTTACATTTTGCTAGTCCTTTAGCAAAACAAAATGAAAAACACATCAAAAGCAAGAAACATAAGCCCGCTGTCATGGGAGAAACGGTTGCATTTAGCATATGCAACAAGCCTTTTAAACCCTAGGAATTTCCTAGAGGACGGGTGAAGTCTTGTGAGGGTTTTCCAGGAATGACACCTGCAAACATTTTTTTTTTTTGACATGTCCACACAAGAGGGGGGAAGGGGATTCAAACTAGTGACCTCTGCTTCATTAAGCGTGGTTCTAGCCGATTGAACTACCTCTTGGGGACACACCTACAAACATTTTATTGGCACTATGTTATTGACAGACAAAGCCTTTCACTTAAACACATGGTTCATACATCATTAGCAAATTTAACAAGTCGAACATACAAACCACATCATCCAGGCATCCAAACATCATTCAACTCACGGCTGGAAAATTGAGACAACACATGCTTCAAAAAGTGCAAAGTGAACTAACACAAGCTTATGGGGTTTTAATTATTCTCAAAAGATGTGTACCAAAATTCATAGGACTGCAATGTGATGAAAACAACCAAGGCTTGAATCGAAATGTGCAAAATTTATTTATTTATTAATTATTATTATTATTATTTTTGTGTAGGCTGTGCAATGCTCGACTCCCTTAAGCTTCTAAATGACTTATGTAACGAGTGTTGGGCCAGTGACTCTCAAACCAGGTGGTTTTAGGGCACTAGATGTAGAGACATCCTTAAGGGTTTAATTACTCAAGTCAAAAAGAGCTACGAAGCCTAACTAGCCATACAATCACTTAACTAGAATTTCTCATCTTTTTATGCGAACACTCATTGCTTGGTGAGGCAAGAGGTCCAGTTACTCAATGAGAATCTCAACTCATGATATATATATATTTTTTTTAGCCAAGGTTTTCCTCACCACATCAACCTACAAATCTCCAGGGACACACTCCCCTTAAGTCAAATCTCATACCCCACAGACCCTAATGCTAGTGTGCATGTGAAAAATCAATCAAACACATGAAGTCTCTCTAATCCAACACATGACTCAAACACTGGGATTTCTAATAATATGCAGTGTTCAAACAAGTTAAACACACCAATGACATGCAATCCACAATTATGATGTAAGTCATGCCCAATCAACAACATAGCAATTTTTATTTTTATTTTTTATTTTTTACAAAAGACAAACAACACAAATAATCAAAGAAAATGACAGAAATGTCTACCCCATCCCCAAACTAAAATGACACATTGTCCCCATTGTGTCCAAAATTACAATACCAGAGGAACGGCGCAAGTCAGGCACAACGTAAGAGAACGCTCCCCCAAACTTGAATGGCAGACACTTGACCTGAAAAATATAAGAGAAATAAAAACAAAACATTCAAAAAAAAAAAAAAAAGTCAAATAGCAATGAAAATAATGAGGGTTGCCTCCCACAAGCGCTAAGTTTAAAGTCTTCAGCCAGACTCTCCACCATTGATGACAATCACTCTGGATAACTCGGATCCTCCAACAAAGTCGTCTCCACATCCATACTCCTCAACTCTAGGAATGGTTTTAATCTTTGTCCATTAACCTTAAAGGTGTTACCATTCTTGGGATCCTCAATCTCGATGGCCCTATGAGGAAAAACTGACCTAATGATAAATGGGCCTATCCATCAAGATTTGAGCTTGCCTGGGAATAAATGCAGCCTTGAATTTTAAAGGACTTTTTGACCAGGCTTGAACGATATCCTTAAAATCTCTGGTCATGAGCCTTCTTCATCTGTGCCTCGTACATCCTCGCACAATCATAAGCATCATTCCTCAGCTCCTCTAATTCATTGAGTTTGAGCTTCCGTTGCGAGCCGGCCTTCATAAGATTGAAGTTTAGCTGCTTGATGGCCCAATAAGCTTTATGCTCCAACTCTACAGGAAGATGACACGCCTTCCCGTACACAATTCGATAGGGTGACATTCCAATCAGGGTCTTGAATGCTGTTCTGTATGCCCACAGTGCATCATTTAATCGCAAAGACCAATTTTTTCTGTTAGGGTTCACAGTCTTTTCCAAAATGTGTTTGATCTCTTGATTGGAAACCTCAACCTGTCCGGGGTGGCAAGCTTGTGGGTGATGAAGTACTTCTTCATCAATTTCTCAAAAATTCGGTTGCAGAAATGCTTACCTCCATCACTTATGATTGCTCGAGGCGTACCAAAACGAGCGAAAATAATATCTCTAAAAAATTGGACCACAACTCTGTGATCACTGGTCTTTCATGCAACTGCCTCCACCCAGTTGGACACATAGTCCACAGCAACCAAGATGTACAGATAGCCATAGAAGTTCGAGAAAGGTCCCATGAAATCAATGCCCCATACGTCAAAAATCTCAACAATCAAAATGGGATTGAGGGGAATCATATTCCTCTTAGAAATACTCCCTAGCTTCTGACAGTTCTTACAAGATGTGCAATAAGCATGAGCGTCTCTAAACAGGGTAGGCCAATAAAATCCACACTACAAAATCTTTGTAGCAGTCTTCTTAGCACTGAAATGGCCTCCACATGCATGATCATGACAAAAGGAGGTGACATTGGATTGGTCATGCTCAGGTATACACCTCCTAATGATCTGATCGGGACAATACTTGAACATATAAGGATCATCCCAGAAAAAGGACTTCACCATGGACAAAAATTTGAACTTATCTTGTTGCCCCCAATGCAGAGGCATTTGGCCGGTGACAAGATAGTTCACTATGTCAGTGAACCATGGTGCAGAATTGTGAGCAATGTGCGTCAATTGCTCATCAGGAAAGGTCCCAGAAATGGGTGTGGTGTCCTCGGTGTAATCCACAGTCAATCTCGACAAATGATCCGCCACCACATTGTTGGAACCCTTCTTATCCCGAATCTCTATGTGAAACTCTTCAAGTAGCAAAATCTACCGGATAAGACAAGATTTAGCATCTTTTTGGGAAAAAAGATACTTCAATGCTGCATGATCCGAGTAGATGATGACTTTAAATCCTAATAAATAGGATCTGAACTTGTCTAGCGCAAAAACGACTGCCAATAACTGCTTCTCAGTGGTGGAGTAATTAAGTTGCACATCGTTTAGAGTTCTGCTCACATAGTAAATGACATGGGAAAGTTTATCAACATGCTACCCCAAAATAGCTCCAACAGCATAGTCTGATTCGTCACACATGATCTCAAAAGGTATACCCTAGTTGGGTAGCTGAATAATAGGCGTGGACGTCATAATCTTTTTTAGAGCCCCAAATGCTTCCTTACACTCCTCATCAAATACAAACGGGGCCTCCTTCACCAACAACTTGCACAAGGGCCTGGCGATCTTGCTGAAATCCTGTATGAATCACTTGTAGAATCTTGCATGGCCCAAAAAAGAACGAACCTATCTCACCGTACGTAGGGGTGGAAGGTTGGAAATCAAGTCCACCTTCGGTTTGTCAACCTCAATCCCCCGGTGAGATATAACGTGCCCTAGTATAATCCCCTGCTTAACCATAAAATGGCACTTTTCCCAATTAAGCACTAGGTTCTTTTCCTTGCATTCACTAAGACCAACGTGAGACGGTGCAGACATTCCTCAAAAGATGAACTAAAGACAGAGAAGTCACCCATGAAAATCTCCAGGAAATGTTCTACCATGTCAGAAAAGATACTGATCATGCACCGTTGAAAAGTGGCAGGTGCATTACATAACCCAAAGGGCATGCGACGGTAGGCGAACGTCCTAAAAGGACAAGTGAATATCGTCCTCTCCTAATCTTCGGGGTCCACAGGGACCTAGTTATATCCAGAATAACCATCCAAAAAACAATAGTACTCATGCCCAGCCAAGCGCTCCACCATATGGTCAATAAATGGAAGTGGGAAATGATCCTTCTTGGTGGCGGCATTCAACTTGTGGTAGTCTACGCATACTCTCCATCCCAACTGAATACAAGTTGGAACCAATTCGTTGTCCTTATTCTTCACTACCGTCAGCCCAGCTCGCTTTGTCACGACATGAATTGGGCTCACCCATTTGCTGTCAGAGATTGGATATATGATCCATGTATCCAACAACTTAATCACTTCAACCCTAACAACCTCTTCAATAATTGGGTTGAACCTTCTTTGTGGCTCCCTCAATGGCTTGGCATTCTTTTCCAGATGTATCTTGTGCATCACCACCGAGGGGCTGATCCCCTTGATATCCTCAATGGTCCAGCCGATAGCTTCCTTATGCTCACTTAAGACATCCAATAACTTCTCCTCTTGAGCATCCACCAAATCTGAAGCTATGATCACAAGAAAAGACTCTGTTGGACCTAGGAACTTATACTTAAGGTTGTCCGATAAAGGCTTAAGTTCCTTCTTGGGGGGATCGGTCTCCTCCTTCTCACTGCTCACCTAAGGAGTAGTCTCCAAAATTGCATCTGCTTGCTCACTTAACTTGTCCGAGTCCAAATCTTCTCAGAACTGAGCAAAGCATGCTCTATGCTTGATACTTCAACAACTTCCTCCATAATCTCCTCAATCAAGCATACTTGTTGCACTTCATCATATTCCAGTAGTTGCTTCCTGATATGGAAAATATTCAACTCCACTGTCATACTCCCAAAGGAAATCCTCATCACCTCCGTTCTACAATTTATTAGGGCGTTAGCCATAGCTAAGAACGGTGGCCCTAAGATCACCGATATTTGACTCCCTAAGTTCTAAACCGGCTCCTTGTCAAGCACAATAAAATCCACAGGGAAATAAAATTTATCCACCTTGATTAGTACATCCTTAACTATTCACCGTGGAACCTTCACTGACCTATTAGCTAACTGCAGTGTCATGGATGTGGGCTTCAACTCTCCTAGCCCCAACTGCACATAATCTAAGTAGGGCAACAAATTAACACTCGCTCCCAAATCCAATAATGCCCTCTCAATCTGGCTAACTCCAATCATGCAAGTAATGGTGGGATACCCAGGGTCCTTATACTTGAGGGGTAACTTGCATTGCAGGATTGAACTAACCTGCTCGGTCAAAAATGCCTTATTTGGGACATTTGTCTTCCTCTTCACTATGATCAAGTCCTTCAAGAACTTGACATATGAAGGTTCTTGCTGGATGGTGTCTAAAAACGGGATATTAATTTGGACCTGCTTGAGCACCTCCAGAATGTCCTCAAAGTTTCCTCTTTTCTTGGGCGCTTGTATTGTAGTCTTTCAGGATAAGGCGCTTTACGTATAAACAACCTAGGAGGATCCTTCATGATGGGGGTGGCTGTAAATGTCTCAGCATCTCTTTCCTCCTTGTTGCCACTCTCTATCCCTTCTTGCCCTTCTGATGTAGATCAGGACAACATCTTATCTTTTAGTATTTTATTTGAATTAGGTTTATTTGTTAGTCTTTTATTCTATCTTATCTTTAAAGTCTTTTATTTGAATTAGGTTTCTTTGTTAGTCTTTCATTTGGTTTAGTTTTCTTTCGTAGACTTCTAAACTGACTTTATGTCATTGTTATCTTAGGACTAGGAGTCTTGGGGCTATAAATAAATGCTTAGAGCTCTAAGAATGCAGTTGTTGTTTATTTATTGATTTTTATTAATGAGAATATCAGAGTTGAGTTTATTCCTCTTTTTCCTTCAAAATGCTAAACAGTATCTAGATTTTCAAGAAGAGTTCTTAGATCATTGATAGTCTCAAGATCTAGAATTAGTTATCCGCTGCATATTTGTTGTTCTTCACTGCAGCCCACTAAGTCGCGCTGCATCAGTTGGTATCAAAGCCCAATCTCTTTCCACGGCGCCATTCACAAGGGGAAGGGGTAACCGCTTTGCACACTTGGAGGACGTGAATGATCGCAAAGAACCAATTAGAGAAGAACCACCGGCAACCCATCAAGCACACTTGGAGGCATAATTTGTGAGCTTGAGGGAACAAATTGCAGCCCTCACAAAACAATTGTCCATCAGGAGTGCTCGAGATAGACATCGGCATATACCCTCACCGCAAGAATCGGAGGAGGAAGACGCACGTGTAACAGAAAAAATAGACAAAAAAAAGGTGCTTAGAGTGGCGGTGGAGATTAGGAGTAAATCGGTTGAGGAGGAGGAAGATGGATTTATTGAGGAAGATTGCTCGATAGATTGGGACTCTCCACCAATCTCTGACACCTATCCCGACGAAGAGGTAAGTTCTATACATTAAGTTGATTTCCTCGGAGTAGATGTTATCTTGTCAAAAACTTTCAATCAAAGTTGTGATGAGATCTATCGAGTGGAAACAACTTTTCTATCAAAGAGTGAAGGGGTCTTTGTGAGTTCCTTGGGAATTCTCATGGCTTATAGGAAGGATGAAGCACAAGAGAAGCACGACAAGTCTACATGGCAAAGTGGTGTGTGGGGCTTTCACGACAAACATCAAGGTATGTCAATGATGAAGAGCATCACGTGTATTATGGGATGTGGTCTTGTTGTAATCTTGAGGAAGGGCGAGTGGAATGAGTTGATTGGGCATCCGAAAGACCGTGGAAAGAACCAGCCGAATTTGAGGACGAATTCTCTCCAACCTGGGAAGGATGATGTAGATCAGGACAACATCTTATCTTTTAGTATTTTATTTGAATTAGGTTTATTTGTTAGTCTTTTATTCTATCTTGTCTTTAAAGTCTTTTATCTGAATTAGGTTTCTTTGTTAGTCTTTTAGTTGGTTTAGTTTTCTTTCGTAGACTTCTAAACTTACTTTATGTCATTGTTATCTTAGGACTAGGAGTCTTGGGGCTATAAATAAATGCTTGGAGCCCTAAGAATGCAGTAGTTTATTATTATTATTGATTTCGTTAATAAGAATACTCAGAGTTGAGTTTCTTGGTTCTTTTTCCTTCAAGCTTTAGATAGTATCTATTGTTTAGAGAAGATTTCTTTGATTTTGTGATAGTCTCACAATCTTAGGAATATTTATCCCTTCTACTTGCTGTTTTCTTGATTATACACTATCTATCCCTGCATCACCTTCTTGCTTAGCAGAGTCTGCTTCTAGCTCTGCCACCTGATTGTCTACTTGTCTCCTAGACCTCAGTGTGACAATCACCTGCACATGCTCCTGCCCGTGCGCCAAACTTGAAGAATTTTCAACTGTAAATGCCTTAGGATTAGGCACAGGCTGGCTTGGGAACTTCCCTTTTTCTCTCTCACCCATATGATTTGCTATTTGTCCAATTTGGCTCTCCATCTTTGCAATTGCATGGGTGTTGACCATGGTTGCATTCTTCACCTCCTGGGTGACCTGGCTATTGATCATCATGGAATTCTTGAGCTCTTGCATCATCAGACCATTTGATTCAATGAATATCTTCAATGTGTCTTCTAGAGCTGATGAAGACGCAGGCACTTGAGAAGTAGGTTGATTGTGCTGCTATGCATGAAATCTGGGAGGATATTGATTTTTAGCATTTTAAGGTGTTCCTCCCTAATTTTGCTTCCAAGAAAAAATTGGTAGGTCTCAGAATAAGATCCATTAGACTGCTTTCGGTAATCATTGAAAGCGTTCACTTATTCCATCGGATACTCAGTAAAGACCGGCTGTTGTGACAATATCTACCTAAATTAATAGGTAAATAATTGTAGTTTTATTTGCAAGTGCACAAGGCCAATGTATTAGCATAATGTGCAAGTGCGATATCATTCCCACAGGGATTGGTAAATTTTGATTAGAATTAATTTCGTAATGTAAAATAAAAGAGAGAAAAATTGATTTTTGATTTGATAATGATAAAAGGGTAGGGCTGTGATATCCACCACTAATCATGCTTACACAATAAAACAATATGCCAATGTTTTAATTACATTATGACTTCCTAATGTTTGCCAACCTAAGGGCATAGTATATACTCCTTAAGCTATTGGTTTCCCTAAGCAACGAGTTAGACATGGTGTATACCCTAACTCTTTTCTTTCTTAAAGAATTTAGCATGGTATATACTAAGTTGTTCTTTAAGAAAGCATAAAAACTGTGAAAACCAACAAACACATGAGACCTAGGGCATGGTATATACTCCCGGTTTTCCATGTTGATTAACCCAAGAACCCGGAATGGATTGCTTTTGTTACTTTTATTAAACCCAGGACTCGTCCATCCAAATTGATTTAATTAACATGTCCATACCACATGCATATGTTGATCAGGCAAACACATATGAGGAATTCAAGAAAATAGGAATTAATCAAGTTAAGCAACATAATGCAATTATCGCAAAGGCGCCAATATTGAATTACTAAGTAAACATGACTAGGGCTTCAATCTAGCCCTACTAAGAGGTTTAGTTACACATGATTTTGATGCTAATCATCTTCATAAAATAAAATAAAAGGGAAAAGAATAAATCCAAAAAATCGCTTCCTTGAGAGCCGTAAATTCTTCTCCAAAATCACGTATGTGTTTTTCTGTGTTTACAAGCCTATTTATAGAGTCTAAGGAAACCCTAGAAACCCTAATAAAATCGCTTCCTTGATGCTAAGCCTATTCATAGGGTTTAGTCCTAGTGAAACTAGGACTAACAAAAACCCTAATAAAATAAAACTCTTCAAAATAGGGTTGCGGCTGACTTGGTCTTCATGCACGGGTGCACTTGATCGCAACTGCGATCGATCCTCTTCTTGCACGTGCGAGCATAGGTGCACTCGTTCCTTGTCTTGGGTGCTCGAGCACTAGGGCGCTCGATCGCTGGTCTCCTGCAATTGATCGATCTGGCAAAAACTTCAGCTTTTCCCAATTTTTGTCCTTTAAGCCCAAGATTTCTAGAATTGCTTCCTTTTCTTCCATAGACCTATAAAACAAGGAAAACACAAAAAGACAATAAACTAGAACAAAATAACACAAACTAAGAGCTTAGCATATATAAATTAAGGGGCTTAAATATGAATGTTTAAACACTTATCACCGGCGCAAATGGACAATTCTGTGCTGAGTGCATAGGACTCGCACAGACGGAACAACTATCAACATTGAACGTGTTGGCAGCATTGATGGACTGACCTACAGAAAGAGCCTTTACCTTCTTGGTGAGCGCATCTATCTTCATGTTCAACTCTGTTTCTCCTTTCAACTCATAGATGCCTCCTTTCTTGGGGGTACGAGCAGATTTATCCCGACAACTTGAAAAATCCCACACTTGTGAGCTGTCGGCCAGCTTGTCCAACGCCTTATATGCTAAATCCCCCATCAAACTTAAGAATGCCCCCCCGTTCATCGACTCGATCATGCTGTGGTTGGGCTAGGTCAACCCTTGGCAGAAGAACTGAACGAGTCTCCACTTCTCATATCCATGTGGAGGGCACCTTATCAACAATTCCTTGAAACGCTCCCAGCTCTCAAAAAACTTCTCATCCTCCTCCTGAGTGAATGAACTAATCTCCTTTCTGCACTCATTCACTTTAGACATTGGAAAAAACTTATTGTAAAATTTATTCAACAAGCTTTCCCAGGATGTAATAGACCCGGTGTGTTGGAATCCAACCATGCCCTGGCTCTATCGTGAAGAGAAAAAGGGAAAAGTTTAAGATGGACTGACTCCTCAGAGAAGTTCTGGAACTTGAATGTGGCACACATGTCTTTGAACTTCTTCACATGGCCGTAGGGGTTTTCATTATCCAAGCCATGAAAAGAAGGTAGGAGTTGGATGACATGCGGCTTCAGATCAAAATGGGTGGCATTGGTGGGTGGCAAAACTATACACGAGTGGGAGTTTGTCGCAACAGGTGCGAACAAATCCTACAGTGATGTAGTGAAGTCCACATTCCATGCTCTAACTTGCTCTCCATTCTCAGCTCGCGCATCCTCATTCTCAAACCTAGGTTGCTCCACATTCTCGAGTATGTTATCTCGTTGGTCTCCAATTTCACCTCTAATCTCACTCTCAACAGGTGCTCTTCGAGTTCTCCTAAGAGTTCTATCAATTTTGGGATCTAAGGGTATCATATCTAAGTTCAGGGATCTTCGACCATGCATACACCAAACAAACAGGGCAAAGAAAAATAAATAAAATAAACTAACTACTCAAAAAT
Source organism: Carpinus fangiana (assembly GCA_006937295.1). NCBI lineage: Eukaryota > Viridiplantae > Streptophyta > Magnoliopsida > Fagales > Betulaceae > Carpinus > Carpinus fangiana. The sequence continues at coordinate 18,271,811 of CM017322.1, forward strand.
AAAATATTCACAAAAAGTACAATAATAGATAAAAAGAAAACAGGCACAAAAATAAATAATCAAAGAAAAATAACAAAAATAAAAATAAACTAAAAAAAACATGGTGCTTAGCTCCTTTAGGTTTGTTACTGCTGACTGCGGAGATGCGCTCGAGCGTAGGCAAGGTGCGATCAAGTGTAGTCGTGCAAGACTTAGGTAGACTGATCATGTGCTCGATCGTTACTGATGTGCGATCGAGCATGAAGGTGGAATGCACTCGAGCGTCAACAAGTTGCGCTCAAGCGTTGGTCTGTTGTGCGCTCGCGCGCGACTATGAGAATGTCGAGCGCAGGTGCGCATGTAGTGCTGTGTTATGCTCGAGTGTGCTCGAGTGCAGGTAGGCTGCACTCGATCGCTCTGACAGTGACCGATTTTCCAACTTCTGCAGCAAACACAAAAACACAAAACACCCTTTTTTTTTCTTTTTTTTTTTTTCTTTTTGTTAGATCAAAACAGTAAAAAAAAATAAAAATAAATTAACAAAATTGAAAAAGCAAAAAAATCTGACTAAACTAGTAGAAAAATAAAATCAATTCAAATAAAAAACCAATTTCTACAAAAACTAACAACTACCCGGCAACGGCGCCAAAATTTGATGTATAAAAATAAAAGTACTTGCAATAGCACGAATCGTTTGCAATACAGTGTTGTGCAAGTGCAGGGTCGATCCACAGGGAGTTGTGTTTTGCAAAAACCAATTCTCTAATTAAATTAATCCTATCTTAACCTAGTTCCGAAATTGGGTGATTTTGTTGTGCAAAAACGTAAACTAAACTAAATGATTTTTAAAACAACAATGGAAAAACACTAAGGTTTCAGAATCTGCCTCGCCAAATCAAACAATACACTCTCAAATTTTACGCATACAATCGATAATTAAAAGCATTCTAGACAAAGTTCAAAAGTCGTGAACATGCATGTAAAATCATGCGGTGAATCTATCCGTTAAAGAATCACAACGAGTATTTAATTGAGATCAAATCATCCACAATAACCGTAGATCACGATGGATATTGGTCTCGACCCAATCACTCAATGTACCCCCAGACGAAACACACCGAATATTGAACTATGCATGAAATCAAAAAAAGGTGCTCAATCTCACAAAGTAAATCAAGCAATGGGATTGACTTCAAACAATCAATTTATTAAACGTCAAATTGCAGCATAAAACAATGAGAATGTAAATGTAAATCAACGATTAGGCTTCATCTTCAACCTTAGTTGAAGGTTTTAGCCTCTCATGATCAGAACAGACATGATAAAATCAATTGAAATCATTGAGAAATTAAAACTTACAAAAAAAAGCGTGTGAATGGCTAAAGTACGACAAAAAGTCATGTTCTTGCTCTAAAAGGCACCTCCCAACATAGGGTTACAAGAGAAAAATATGCTATAAATAATAGAAAAATCTAGAGTTCTGCGCTGCCAGGTCAGCGCGACTGCACTCGATTGCACTTAAGGTGGCTCGAGTGCACGCGGGTCTTCAAGGCCCTTGCGGCGCGCGCCTAAGCGATGGCACTAGGGCTAGGGCTGACGTGGACTTTTTGCTCGATCGTGTCTTGCTTAGGCTCGAGCGCTAGTGTACTTGATCGCAGCATCTGTCCGCTCGATCGCATTGCCAGAGACCTTCTACTCCTTTAGCTTATTTCCACCCTTAAAACCGCATTTTTATGTCAAAGACCTGCAACACACTAAGACGCCAAAAACTAACAAAAACATTAGAAAATAACACAACTAAGAGCTTAACAAACATAAGCTAAGGGGCCCAAATATACAATATTTGGCACACATCAACTAGCGGTCCAAAGGTTGCTTCGTACGTCCAGGTGTTATATAGCAGTCAATCCAAAAAGTAGAGCACGTTCAGTAATTTGGAACGTACATCTGCATACTATTCATAAAGTATGATGTACTATTTGTCAGTGTACGTCCGGTGGTCCCCCCCGCATACGTCCACACTAAAATACAAGAGTATACGTCTAAACTAAAAGACAACCATACATTAGCCAACCCTAGTGTACGTCTGGTCCAGAAGTCCAATTTCTCCAAAATGCCCTTCTAGCTTATCCTAGTGACCCAAAGTCCAAATTAAACCTCTAATTAAGCTATGTAAGCTTAGTTAATTATTTGGGTTACTGCATAATATCTAGGGTAGACCATACATGATAGTTATGACCGATAAAGCATTATTCTTTCTGCATTAAAATACTTAGGTGATTGTCGCCAGTAGTACACCACATTCTTCAATAAACAAAACCTACTATATGGTGTATTAACGGAGGCATCACCAATCTTTGATTTCTTACTCAAATTGCACGTTTATTGCCTCTTAATTCGGCTCATATCATATTTAAACTGTAAGGTTTACTTACCAAGTCGTTATTCTTATGCTGTTTTTACACTTTTAGGAAACTTGCATTTACAATCCGAAAGTGGCATGGCTGCTACTATTGACTTGTTTAGGCATTGCTTATTGATATCAAGTTTGTTTACTATTATCAGTTAGTTGCTCCATGCTTTTATTTCGATGATATATAGTTTTCTCAGATTTATTTCACCATCTCATGCATTTACTCTGATAATGCTAGAGGGGTGATTTCACATTTAATCACAAGTTGGCTTAATTGGGGTAATTGCCAGTAACCCTACCTAATTAGCCAAGGTTAATTTTGAGGGCATTTCATTGTGGTATCAGAGCAACGGTCTTGCCAACCAGGGCTAATTATTTGAAAATATGTTGTAATAGCTTAAGAGTTGACCTTGAGAGAATGGAGCATAGGATAGACCTAGGTTCCCAACTTGTTGTTTGATTAAGGTATGGGCTACAGTAATAGCCTTCTTGATTGCTTAGTCAGAGTTGAACGGGGTCACCTATTCCACGTTACAGGCACTTGATCCTGCTTTATACTCAACTGCGAGATGGATGCTGACGTTGGGCAACTATTCAAGAATGGCTAGCTGAGTTTGGGCCTTATGCGCATAGATACCAGCCTCACCTCTGTAAGCATAGGGTTTCGACCCGTCCTTTTTAGAAACCAAAGCCATTGCCATCTCCCGAACCAATTCAAGAAGAGAGGGCACAAGTGGAATCCAAGAAGAACCTAGCAGTGGTGAAATGGAAACGCCGCAGTGTTTTAGCAGTATGAGATTTTCCACCTATTCTCGGAAGGTTTAACCCCTACCTTAGCATGGAAAGAAGGCGGGTACTACATACTCACCTAACCCAGATCGCAGATGAATATGCTTAGATGGAGCTAAAGGAGATTCGATTGTTGAAGCCTGGAGCTTTGCCAGAAGGATCCAACCGCTAGAGAATCGCTTTCCTTTCCAGCATCGAGAAGGATTACAAGGCACTGATTAAAGACGAAGAAGACCCGTCTGAAGAGTGTTAGGTTTTGGGGTAGTGTTTTCACAAGCATTAGATAGTTAGGCCTCATATTGCACTTAGAAGTGATGAGTTTTGTTCTTTGGTATCTCAAAATGAATTTCCACTTGTACCGCGAGTTTTGAAGAAATCGGTTTGCACATCAAAACCTACCTAGCTTTTATACCTCTTGCTTTTTTTGGAAAAAAAAAATATGTTTTAGGGTTTGAGCGGACGTACACACCTATGACAAGATGTACGCTCTAAACCCAACGTTCTATTTAAAAATGGCTGAACCTACTCTAAACCTTATTCATTTCCAATTTTCTCTCTTTTTCTTTCAAGCCAAACACTTCCGAGGAGATTTTTGGCCATGTCTCTTCAAGAATCAAAGGACGATGGCATGAACGAGAGCCAATGAGGCAGCTTCCTCCTTTACAAGCCCATGACCCAGCCGAATCCTGGCTCGACTACAAGATGTTAAGGACCTCGAGTTAGATCCAGAGATTGACACGGAGGATGTAGGGGCCGATGACCCCATAGGTAGCGACTCTAAAGGACCGATCAAAGAAGCCAATAGTGCCATAGATGAGGAGGACGACAACCTTATCTACAACCGGGAGCGTTTTAGGAAGAATAAGGCTCGAGGTTGTGGTAGATCTTGATGCCCTCTGAGAATACGGGCTGTGCTAGATGCCCAGGGGTGGACTGACATGGTGGAAGACCACCGTCCAGCAGTGGAGGAGATAGTTCGTGAGTTCTACGCCAACCTAGACCGGAGGCACAGCGACTCCTTCCGAACTTGGGTCAGGAGGATAGAGATCGAGGTGACTCCCACCCTCATCAACAACATCACAGGAGCACGACGAGTATGCAACCCAGACTACCCGTGGCCAGTGGATCATCTTCCCCCTTGCGCCGAGTTAGAGGAATGCTTCGTCAAGGGGTGCCCTCACCAGATGGAGACTGAGGGAAAGGGCAGCTTCCAATTGAGCGACCTTGGCAATGATGTCCAATGCATCTACCACGTCTTGAATGGTAGGATACTCCTTGTTTTGAGCCACATGATGATCACGATGGAGAGGGCTCGCTGTCTTTATGCTCTCTTGATAGAGGCCTCCATCGATTGCTGCTCCTTGGTGACTACCATGATGATGACAGTGCGACACATCAACAAGAGTAATGCCTTTTCGTACGAAGTCCTGATGACCCAAATCGTCGAGCACACTGGAGTATCTATTAAGGGCATGAGGGAGATTCACCCAGAGAAGGCACCCATCAAGCAAGCAACACTCATCGAGGCATTAGTGGAACCGCCAGGGTGGAGGAGCTCTTAGATCGCATCGAGGCATCACTCCGAGAGCTAGACGTAGCACAAGTAGAAGACCGTGTGCCATTTTGGGGCAATTGCGAGACCACCTAATGGGATCCCTCGACGTCAAGGACTGCGACATTCACAACCCAAGTAGGGGAAGAGGGAGCCCAAGTACGAGAGGTACCCCAGAATGAGGATCGGTGGACCGTAGTTCGGAAGAGATGATCCCAATCTTAGATTTTGTTTTATCTTTTGCTTGCCTTTTTGTTAAAGCCACCACGGTGGTGGCAATTGGATATGTCTAGCTACATTATAAGTCCACCTTGGGGTGGCAATTTTGATGCGTTTTGATGACTGCTTTATGTTTATGATATATTCATTTCCAAAGCTTTTCCAATCTTTTTATCAACATATTTTTTTTTTTAAAAAGAAAATTCTTAATTTCGAGAACGAAATTCTTATAAGGATGGGAGAGTCTAATACCCTGATAAAAACCCTTTTTTTCTGAAAGAATTTCTACAAAGAACAATTGAGGAAGTTCTTAACAAAATTAAACATAAACCTGGGAGTGGACATACGCTAGGGTTGACGGACATACACCCCTATCTCTATTGCGAACGTACGTGGGGGGACATTACAAAAAAAAAAAAAAGAGGTTTAGTGACGACTGGTATAGTGACATTTTAAGGAACCGACACTAATAACACTATAAGTTGATGGTTTTGAAACCAACACCAATTAATGGTGACGGCATTAGTGGAACTGACACCCCTTAAATACCGTCACCATTAATTGGTGTCAGTTACTGTTGAATTGACACCCCTTAAAAAAAAGTGTCGATTTTACAGAAACAATCACTAGTAATTGGTGTCAGTTTCTCTAAAACCAACACCTCTTAATTAATATTGGTTTCCTGTGCCCAAATTAGACCCAAATTATATACGTACATACCGCACGTTTCTTCCACTTCTTTCTTATATATTTTGTGGGCCTCTTCTACTCTCTCTTCCTCTCTCTTAATTCCCTCTCTCTCTCAGCTATGATCCCCTGAAGCCATCCTTGCTCTTTCTCCACTGGTGCAGTGAGCACAGTTGGCTATCCTCACTCCACCAACACGCTATAGTTTGTACACCAACCAACCTCATCATCACACTACATGTATGTACATCAATTTTTGGTTTTTTTTTTTTTTTTTTTCCATGTTGGGGTTAAGGTTTTCGCCTGATGATAATCAATTTAAGGTTTGGGATTATTTTTTTTCTACTGGGTTTGGGGTTTGTGTACGAATGGTGGAAGAAAATTGTGGGGTTTGGGGTTTTTTATATTAATGCTTAATTTCTTAATCAAATAGTGTCATATATAGAAATCAAAATTAAAAAAAAAAAAAAAAAAAAGGATTCATAGGTTGCTTTTAAGCTATTATTGTTCCCATTCGATTCTTTTGGGATGATGGGACTTAGGGTTTCAATTGGGGCTGAGCAGTGTAATACCCCGATAAAAATAATCTTTTTATTTGAAGAGAACCTTTCCACTAGGGTGTTTAACAAGTTTCTTTGTGTAGTGACCCAAATTATTAACTAGGCGTAAGTAGCTTAGTTGGGGGGATTAATTTGGGCTTTGGGTCACTAAGGACGCCAAAAGCGTAATTTGGACTTTTGGGCGGATGTACGCTAGTTCTAGCGACGTACGCTGTTTTCTGTAGTGCGGACGTACGTGGGGTGAACACCTAACGTACGCTCTGCAAACCGTACAGGCAGACGTACGTGGGACCATCGGACGTACGCTACTTTTTGAATACCCTCTGGTCAATACCTAGACGTACGAGGCAGCCATGGAACCACTGGGAAAGAACCACTTGACGTATACCCCTTGGCCGGACGTCCGCTACTTTCTGAGCCTATAAATAGCACCCTACCCTTTCATGTTTTTCATAACTTCAGAATGCGCCCAGGCTGCCAGAGTGTTTCCAAGTGTTTGGTGAGCGTGTGTGTGTCACGTTTGCGAGTTTCGAAACGTTTGTGAGGCGGAACTCTTGCTGTTTTGTTTCAAGGAGGTAACGTTCGATCTTTAGCTTTTAATTACGTCGTTATGCTGCTCGTTTTATGTTTAGTTGTAGTTGTTAGCTTAGTTGTGCTTTGAGACTCGTTTGGATTAGCTTTTTCGTTAGCTTAACGTTGTTACGTTGTATGGAGGTTATTAACTAGACTAGAAGGCTTTAGGTTGTTCCTAGTAGCCCTAGGAGTCGGAGAATAGGCGAACAGTGGAAGAGAAAATGAGGTTCTCCCTGAGAACCCATACAGCGGACGTACGGTATCGTGACCGGACGTATAGCTTGTCGTTGCACAATGGACGTACGCTCTCGAGCCCGGACGTATGGTCACTGTGTGATAGGGAAACCCTATTTTCACCAACTGTCCCGTAGCTCATGTTTTCCTTACTTTAGAGTTATTTTAGTGGAATTAGGACTAATTGAAGGTTTTCCACAGATTTGGAGAACTCGGATCTTTTGGAGTTTTCAGAGACACGTATCGATCCAGGTACGTTTTAACTCACATAATGCGCATTGTTATTTTTCATGCACTGCACGTCTATTTTGTGTACTGAGCAAACATGCATATTTTACAACTCTCACATTTTGTACGTATTGCACATGAACTCTGTTTTTGGGAAAAATGTTGTGCTGAACATGTTAACCAAGTGGGACTTGTAAAATGACATGCATGTAAAATACAGACAATATAATTGCATCGTATGACATGGTACACCGGTACGTGCGGTAGCAATAGCCGTGGGCTTACTATACCTGTTAGCTTTATGGTCAAATGTGTGCGTTATGTGAGGGCTGTGGATCCATTGGTTTCGTGACCTTGATGCAACCATTCCTAATGGTTCGGTCACTACAGGATGGACATCATTAGTTGGTGTGGGCCACTCGGGGTCGGACCCGATCGTGCCTCTAATGTTACGTACTGTATGTTGTACAATGGCTAGGGCATTGGCATTGTATTATAGGTCCCTCGGGACAGCATCAACCCTACTGAGAAGGGGTAATATCTCGGGTAAACCATATTGTTGAACTATGACTATTGTTTACATCATATGCATATATCATTACTATATATATATCATGCATAATTAAACTGTCATGATGGAACTGCTTTTGCTTATTAAACACCTGAGTTCATTACTAAAACTGGCATGGGCATTATCTGCGTTAAAAATCACTAAGTCTTAGACCTACCCCCTTTATTTTATGTCCTTCCCCATCATTACTAATAATTGCGAGGTTTAGCTGCTTTAGATGAGGATGCCGTCGGAGCCTACTTGGGTGATTGCTTAGGACCTGATTCGGGTGATCTTTGAGGATATGGATCCTGTGTGGCTTAGGACGATGTGGGAGGATGGAGGATCTGCTCGTGCAGACTTGATAGAGATTATGATCTCATTAGCTTTCTTGAAGCTTAAGTCTAGGCTTTGATTTGTTGATCTTTTGTGAACAATGTTGTAGTATCTTATTTTGGGAATGTATCTGTTTGGCGGTCTGATGACCGATACATTTGGTGACTCTTTATTATATTATGGATGCAGTACTTTATCTCTGGTATCTTGTGTGATGTTTCATTTACTATCTCTTGATCCCATAGTCTTGGTAAAGTCTTCTACTGTAGTTTTCTCTTTACGACGAGGAAGGTATTTTTCCCGGAGGTAGTGTCTCGAAGGGACATGGCTGGGATGGTGGGCCGTGGGGTCAATTACTAGTTAATTGATATTTCCATTGGGCGGGGCATCACACTTTGGTAAAACTGCTTAGACAAAACTTAAGACCCTTAGCGTTAACCTAATCACACTTGAAAACTTTAGAAAGATAGAGGTCAAACACTAACCCTCAAGAGGCGAATGTACGCTAGGTCTAGCGGACGTACGCTGCTGTCTGTACTACAGACGTACGGCGGGGGACCACCGGACGTACGCTCTATAAATAGTACAACGGGCGTACGTGGGACCACCGAGCGTACGCTACTTTTTGGGATACCCTTTGGATAATACCTGGATGTACGAGACACCCTCTGGACCAATGTACAAAGACCATCGGACGTACGCTAGGGTTGCCAGACGTCCAATGCTCTGTCAGGGAGTTGGTGGTGAACTTTCCCTATAAATAGCCCACCCCTCCTCTCATTTCTCACGCCTTCTTCCTTTCCCTGGTGTGCCTCTAGGCTGCCAGAACCCTTTCTTAGCATATTGAGTGAGAAATTGGTGAGGTTGAGCTTCAAAGAGGAGTTTTCGAGGAGAGGAAGCCATGTCCGTGCTTAGCTTTGGGGTAAGCTCAGTTTCTTTGTATTTGACACTGTCTTATCATGTGTTCCTGCTTTGATAATGGTCTTCAAGTGTTCACTAAGCATTTTCTCAAAGATGACGATGTTTTCAGAGGGTTTTCTCAAAGAATCGTGATTCTGTGATTTCTTACGTTGCATGTAATGTTTTGCTAGCTTAGGAGAGGTTTAGAGGTCTATAAATGCCATTAGGAACATGCACTGTCCGAATCTTGAAACGGTGTGCTTAAAACACTGAGCTGAAGTACGCCATCGAGGCCGGACGTACGGTCAGTGGGTAGAGTGATCAGTGTCAAATAGTGTATATTTGACCCCTTTAACTTATATTTGTTAGGCCTTTAGCTTTGTTAATATCTAATTATTTTTGGTGTTTTTAGTGTTTTGAGTTGTGCAAGTCTTTACAACAAAAGTTGGCCACAAGAGAGCAAAAATACACTAAGTAAAGAATTGGATCCCTGCCAAGTGCGTTCGATCGCACTTGGTGCGTTCGAACGCACTCACAGTCGAACGCAGGGGGCACGGTCGAACGTAGTCCCCGTCAGCCCGCATCTCGCGCCGGTGCCCTAGGAGTCCATCGCTTCCAAGCTGCTCCGTTACGGTTTTCTGCGGTCGAACGCACAGTGTGCGATCGAACGCACAACTCAGCGTTACGTTCGAACGCACTGCATGCGTTCGAACGCACTCGTACGAATTGTTAGTCTATAAATAGGACCCTAGGTCCATTTGGTCGAACACACAGTTTTTGGGGCGAATTTTAGAGAGCATTTTGCTTCTGTTTGCCTTGCTCTGCCCCTTTTCTTTGTAAGCTTTTATTTTCAAGTTAATTTTAATGCATTATTTCAATTCAATTTTGTTTTGTTGTTCAATGGGTGGCTAAAATCTTCAACTTAGGTTGAAGATGAAGCCTCACCCTTAGTTTATATTTCTTGTTTTTACATTTTACGCTTTATTTTCCGTCATTTAATTCCATACTCGTCATTTAATTTCTGTGACAAATAATTGAATGGTTGTGTGTTTTTGATACATTGATAGTCATCCTGTGATGTGTTCCAAGCCGGGTGCACAACGAGTTATTGGTTGTGATTTAATATCCACTGTGATCCAAGGATACAGTGGATGATTTTATCCATAATCAATACTCATTGTAGCTCCTTAACGGTAAACACATTATTCGGTTTGACTTGTGTCAATAACCACAATAGAGTGTGTTGAAGGGTTTAAAGTTTAAAACGGAAAATTGGTGTTTAATGTATTAAGCTTATTTTTAATGGGTGAGGTTAGTCTTTAACCTTAGTTATTTTATCCATACATTTTTAGAATAATTTAATTTCTGCACTTTTCATATTCGACATCATTTTTCACTGTGGGACTAGGTTAAGATGTATTTAATTTAAGAGTCGTATTAGTTTTTAATTGCAAAACTCCGTTCTCTGTGGTTCTATCTCGGTACATGCGCAACGCTATACGACCTAACGATTCGTTCTATTGCGAGTACCCAAATTTGGTACGATCATAGAGCACCTGTTCTTAAGTTTCACATGTGTATGTTCAGGCTTGGCTACATTTATAGGTTTCGTAAGGCTTAGAATAACGGTGTCTTGTATCCATTATAACAGGAAATAGCTTGGTCGGAGGATTCGCTCGAGTGCGCGAGGTAAGTAAACACTTACACCCCTTTTTGTAAAACGTGGGATATGTCAGTTGACTGACCACGCGTATGGTATGAGCATGACTATTTTTTGTAATTACTTGGTAACTGTGTTGTTAAATAAACTGTTAAGATGCATAGTAAGACATGGTACGCCGGTACGTGCGGTATAAACGACCATGGGCTTATTGTATAAACTGCGTATTATGGTCAAATGTGTGTGTTATGTGAGGGTTGTGGATCCATTGGTTTTGTGACCTTGATGCAACCATTCCCAATGGTTCGGTCACTACAGGACGGACGTCATTAGTTGGTGTGGGCCATTCGGGGTTGGACCCGATCATGCTACTAATGTTACGTATGGTACGTGGTACAATGGCTGGGGCACTGGCATTGTATTATAGGTCCCTCGGGACAGCATCAACCCTACTGAGAAGGGGTAATATCTCGGGTAGACCATATATGGGAGTTATGACTTATAAAGCATTAGCTTTTTCTACATTAAAACGTTTAGGTAATTATCACCGACTCTACACCATAAGCTTGAAAAACCCTAAAACCATTAAATGGTGTATTAGCGGAGGTAATGCCCTCTTTTTGGTTATTACTCAAAATGCACGTTTACTTTCATTAATTGGGCTCATGTCATACCTAAGTGTGAGGTTTATTTACTAAGTCGTTAAACTTACGCGGTTATTATTCTTTAGGTAACTTGATTCATTGCTATTGAAGTGGCAAGAGTTGCTACTATTTGACTGGTTATGTTTTATCTATAGTTACAGGCTTGTCTTTATTGTTTAGTAGCCCCACGTTCTTACTTGATGGATTATAGTGATACTCAGATTTATTCACCTTCCTTTGCATTTACTCTGACAGTTTTATAAGGGTGATTACCCATTGGATCACAACTTGGCTCAACTGGGTAGATTGTCAGTGACTCCACCGGATTAGCCGAGGCTAATTTTGGGGGCGTTACAGCTGAGCTGAGGGGGTTTTGGTGGTCGCAGAGCTGGGTTTTGAGTGGAAAAATATAAAGTTGGAGTTTGCCAAGGTTCGGCTTTTGTTTCCAGTTTTTGAGTTGTTTTTCGATGTTCGACTCTATTCAATGTATTGCAGATAATTGTTATTAACAGTCGTTGGTCTAAGAGTCAGCTAGTAAGTTGGAAGTGCATATAGATATATTGATTGTGTTACTTTTAATACTTTGTTTGTGCTATTTTAATCCCTCAATTAAACTTAAGTATTGCTTTGAATACATATTATGATTTCAACTTCTATTATGTTGTTTTGGATATTATTTATAGGTTTGACTTGAGTGTTGTTTTGGACATTATTTATAAATTAAACTTGAGTTTTGAGTTGGATATTATTAATGTGTTTGAACTTAAGTATTGTGTGGTGATGTTGAGTTGTGTTGTGATATAATGTTGTGTTGCAATGAACCCCTACTTTCAATTGTGAAAATTAACTAGAAGGATGCATGTATTTGTTACATGTGTAGTTGAGTTGAATTGTGTAAGAAACTACAGGTTTTGTTGAAGAAGCTACAGGTTTTGTGCAATAAGACTTTTCTTGTTTTGTGCAATAAGCTGGAATGAATTTATTTCAGAATGCTATAAGGAATTTCTTCCGACCATGGCAAAAAACAAGAAAATGGCCAGCTTCTTGCATTGTGCAAGAAGCTCTTCTATAGAGGAGCTTCTTGTATTCTGCAAGAAGCCAAGTAGCAAGAATTGTTGGTAGTTTCTTGCGTTGTAAAAAAAAAATTGGAAAAGAAAATGGGAAAAAAATATATTAAAAATAAAAAATTAGTGATGGTTTTTAATTGACACCTTTTAATTCATGATGGTTTTTTTAAAAAAATGACACATTTTTAAAGGTGTTGGTTTTTTAAAAACTGACACCTTTAAAAAGGTGATGGTTTCTTAAAAAATCAACACCTTTTAAAAGGTGACGGTTTTTAAAAAAACTGACACCCTTTGAAAAGTGACGGTTTTTAAAAAAATCGACACATTTTTAAAGGAGTCGGTTGGTACAACCGACACCTTCTAAATGGTGTTGGTTTAGGCAAAGCCGACACCTTCTCTCATTTTCCTACCCTTGTTTAGCTACCCTTTGGAACCGTCACTACTTTTGTAGTGATGGTTTTTTGCCCTAAACCATCACTAAACCTCTATTTTTTTGGTCCGAACCACCTTATATACGCTCTGCAAATAGTACACAAAAATACGCAAGACCACACAGACGTACGCTACTTTTTGGAATACCCTTTGGATAATATCTGGATATACGCTGCTCCCTTTGGACCATAGTACAAATAGTATCGGACGTACGCTAGGGTTGGTGGACATCCGCTGCTTTTCTGGAGAGTTGGTAGCACCCTTCCCCTATAAATACCCCTTCATTCCCATTCGTTCTCCCACCCCATTATACACTATTGGCACGCCCCTAGGCTGCCAGAACCTTGAGAGATTGTGAGTTGTGTGTCTGAAGTAGAGTTTGTGAAGAGGAGCTCATGTCCTTGCTTGATTTTGAGGTAACCTCTTGCCATTTTACATTTCTAGTATTGTTTCATTGTTTTTTTTTTTTTTTTTTTTTTTTTTGACATGTCCACACAAAAGGGGGAGGGGGATTCGAACTAGTGACCTCCGCTTCACTATGCATGGTCCCAGCCGATTGAATTACCTCTTGCAGACTTCATTGTTTGTTGATATGGAGAGTTTTCCAAAAAGATTTTGTTAAGCTTTCTTGCAAAACAATAATGTTTTCAAAAGCTTCTTTAAATTTCAAGGTGTTAAGTTCTTCTGTGTTACATGTGTTTGTTTACTAGCTTAGAAGTGATATAGTAGCCAAGAAATATTCTAGGAACCCTAAAACACGGTTTGAGTCTTACCAGGTTGCTTAACTCACTGAGCGGAAGTACACCCTCGGGGCCAAACGTACGTTCAGGAGCAAAGCATTTGTCTTAAGCTTCGTTCACATGCACATTAGGGTCTAGCCACCTTTTAGCTAAGTAAGACTTAGTGTAACAGTGTGTTATATTCCGTTATAGTAGGATTTAGCCATGTCAGAAGATTCAAGCAAATGTTTGAGGTAAGTAAATACTTATGACCATTTTTCCTTAAAACGTGGGATATGTCAGTTGACTGACCATTAGTATGATATGAGTATGCCTACTTTTATAATTACTTGGTAATTATCTTATAAACTGATCATAAGATGCATTGTATGACATGGTACACCGATATGTGCGGTATAACGGCCATGGGCTTACTATATGGGCTTAATGATATGGTCAAATGTGTGTGTTATGTGGGCCTTGGATCCAATGGTTGTTTTATGACTGCCGTAGCCTTAATGGGCGGTCATTAAAGGACGGACATCATTAGCTGTGTGGGCCACCCGAGGTTAGACTCAGTCATGCCGCTAGCTTTATGAATGGAAGCGTACAATATCCAGGGCACCGATGTTGTATTACAGGTCCCTTGGGACAGAGCCAACCTTTCTAAGAAGAGGTAATATCTTGGGTAGACCATACATGATAGTTATGACCTATAAAGCATTATTTTTTCTACATTAAAATACTTAGTCGATTGTCGCCGGTAGTACACCACATTCTTCAGTAAACAAAACCCTACTATATGGTGTATTAACGGAGGCAACACCAATCTTTGATTTCTTACTCAAACTGCATGTTTATTTCCGCTTAATTAGGCTCATGTCATATATAAACTATGAGGTTTACTTACTAAGTCATTAGACTTACACTGTTGTTAACCTTTTAGGTAACTTGCCTTTACAATTCGAAAGTAGCACGAATGCTACTATTGACTTGTTAAAAGAAAATATAAAGCAAAATTAAATTAAATTTTAACTTGTTAAAAGAAAACAGAAAGCAAAATTAAAATTAACACAAAATAAAACTAAAACAAAACATAATTAACTACGGGGAAAAAAATTCTAAACAAAATCAAACAATCCCCGACAACGGCATCAAAAACTTGTTCTGCCAAATACTACCTAAATTAATAGATAATATTTGTTACGTTTTAACTCGCAAGTGCATAAGTTCAAACCAATAGTATAGGGTGCAAGTACGAGATCATTCCCACGAGAATTGTTGACTTTGTTTAGAATTAATTTTCTAAAAATAAAAATGTTAGGGTTTTGATATCCACCACTAATCAGACTAATTAAGATAACAAAATGCCAATGCGTCAGTCATACCGGTATATTTAATGTTTGTCAACCTAAGGGCATGGGTGTCTACTCCTTAAACTATAGATTTTCCTAAGCAATGAATTAGGCATGGGTGTCTACTCTAACCCTTTTCTTTCTTAAAGGATTTAGCATGGGTGTCTACTAAGTTGTTTTTTAAGAGATCATAAATCTATGGAAATCGACAAACACATAAGGTCTAGGGCATGGGTGTCTACTCCCGGTTCCCCATGTTCATTTACCCAAGAACCCGTGTGGAGATTCTTTTGTCACTCTATTAAGCCCAGGATTCGATCATCTAAATTGATTTAAATAAGTAATCCATACCACATGAATATGTTGATCAGACACATTCATATGAGGAACTCGAATAAACAAGTATTAATCAAGTTAAATATCCCAAAATATAATTGTAGCAAAGGAGCCAATATTGAAATCCTAAAAAGACATGATTAGGGCTTCAATCCCCTTACTAAAAAGTTAGTTACACATAATTTAAATTAAAGCGGAAAAGAAAACAGAAAGAAGAAACCAGAAAATAACTCCTAGAAGTAGCCTCCAAATTCTCCTCCTTCAGCTTGTCTCCCTTTTCTAAGAGGCTTAGAGATCTATTTATAAGCTTAGGAAAACCCTAGAAGCCTAGGAAATTCAGAATTATGTCTCCTAGTCAAATTAGGAAGCAATCCTAATCAAAATCGGAATAGGATTCGTCCAGATTTGTGTTCTTATCTTACGGGATGATTTTTGCATTGGAAAACTCTGAATTTGGAAAATTCTATTTCATACGCATTTGTGTAATTTTGAGTTCTCTTTCCAATGCCACTAGAATCACCTCAATCCAATATTTGAGCTGAAATTTATGGTCAAAATACTAAAATATGTGCAACCTTTGGATCATTTGGTAAACAGTAACGTATGTACACCCCTATAGTACCATATGCACTCTGATTTTCACAACAGTCTTGCAGCACTCACAGCTTTTTCACACCTATAAATACCCTACCTCCTCGACCCTTATGACCCATTTTCGCCCTCTAGAACCACTACTTGAGTGATTTTGTGAGTTGTGAGAGTTCTTGGAGAAGGAGAGATTTTTTGGAAGTCTTGCTTCAAGGAGGTAACCTTCTACACTTAAGTTTTCTCTTTAGTTGTTATACTGCTTTTCTAGACTAGCTTAGTTGCTGGTTTGAGTTTCTAGCTAGGTTGTGCCTTTAATCTTAGTTTAAGTTGGTTTAGCATTTCGTCTTTGCCAAACGGATTTTCTATGCATGGAGGTATCATTTTGAGATTAGAGGTCATAGAAATCCTTTTGGTAGCCTTAGAACAAGTTTGGGAGGATAGGAGGACGTTTGGAACAAATGAGGTTCTACTTGAACCTTCTAGGCAGATGTACGGCCATGAGCCCAGACGTATGGCCAAAAGCGTTCCAGGGAACATCATTTTGGCCAGTCATCTAATAGCCTCTATTTTTATGTTCTAGGTTCGTTTTATTTGGATTTAGGACTAATGATAGGTCTTTTCTCAGTATTCGAGGTTATGGAGCCTCAATGGGATTTTATGTAGGAGTCTTACAACCTGAGTGAGTGCAAACTCACACGGATACTTGTTGCTATTTTTCGCGCATTGCATGATTATTTTATATATATATCAAACATGTATATTTTGCAACTCTCATAAAATACATTTTTGAACTACTATGAACTCTCCTTTGTAAAAACGTATGTTGATTAGTAAGATAATGATGAGGCTTGTAAAAGCTTGCATATAAAAAATGAATAAGATTAATTATATCGCATGACATGGTATACCAGTACATGCAGGATAACAACCATGGGCTTACTATACAGGTTAACTTTATGGTCGTGTGTATGTGTGTGTGTTGGCTTTGGATCCAATAGTTTTCGTGAACGGTGCAGCCATTGCCAAATGGTTGGTCATTATAGGACATGTATCACTAGTAGTGTGAGTCACCCAAGGTCAGATTTGGTCGAGCTACAAGTGGTGTACGGTAGTGTACAATGGTCGGGGTATCGACATTGTATTACAAGTCACTCGGGACAACGTCAACCTTGCTAAGAAGGGAAAATATCTCGGTTAGACTATACTGTTGAACTATGACATGATTATCATATTACAACATATACTATATCTATATTGCATTCTTGATAAACTATCAACTCATAATACTGCATGTGCTTTATAAACAACTGAGTTCACCCATTTAATGACACTCTGAGGTTATAGATAGTTTACCAGAAGTTGGATACTACAAAGGATCCAGTTATTGGGGAGAACTTGATACGAGTGACGCTTGAGGACTTATTGCGAGATTAGGTGGATGTTTATAGTAACTAGTACTTTTGGGTTATGTTGTAGACTCAAGAGCTTTTATGCATACTTGCATATTAAGATATAACATGAATCCCTTGCAAGGATGACTTGTATAGTATGATTTCAGCTACTGTGATGATCCTTGGTAGATGCTCTGGTTGTAACAACTAATGTTTATAGGATCTTGACGTTTTCACTACTTAGTATCCTCTCTTTTCAAGGAGTGGAGATCATTGAGTCTTGTTCCTCGTGGAATAAGGCTGAGAGATGAACCGTGGAGTTAATTACCAATTACTTAATTTTTGGGGCATTACAATTGCCCACTAGTACAAGGACTGGTCAACGCACGTTCAAGTGGTACCCTGACGTAGGTTCTCACTAAAGGCCAAATGCGTACATTCGGTCAGAGGGGTGGGATTTGGGTTTTGCCTCAAAAAGGCTCTAGGAATTGGATCACATATAAGAGCATCTCCAGTAGTGTAGCTAAAAGTGGGATATTAGCTACATTTAGCTATTTTTGCCTTTTTTTTGCTCCAACAGAATAGCTTCATATTAGCTATTATACCTCAACTGCTACAGTGAATAGCAATTTATAGCTATTCACTGTAGCACACTAGATTAAATATAATATTATTGAATATTATTTCCAACATTTCTTTTTCTTTATTTTGGGTATTTGATCTCCTCCTTTTCCCTCTGTTGTGCAAATTAACTTGCATTCGCAATAGTACGAACCGTTAGGTCGTATAGTGTGCGAATTGCAAGATCGAATCCACAGGGAACAGAGTGTTTTCTTTTGAAATTAATATTGCGATTAAACCGACTCTACTTTAACCTAGTTCCGAATAGTTATCAAGAACACTAAATTAGGGTTTAATTAAAAGCTATACTAAGGAAATGTTAATGTATTGAAAAATGACTAAAGTTAAAGATTAGCCTCACCCCGTATCAAATAGGTAGCTTAACACATTCAACACTAGATTTACCGTCTTAATAATAAAAACCCTTCAACACACTCTATTGTCATTATTGACACAAGTCAAACCCAAACAATGTATTTACCGTTAAGGAGCTACAACGAGTAATTGACTATTGATAAAATCATCCACTGTATCCTTGGATCACAGTGGATATTGAATCAATAAATATTCACTTGTTGTGCGCCCGGCTTGGAACACATCATAGGATGACTATGATCGTATCAACAAAGACAACCATTTAACTTTTTGTCACGGAAATTAAATGACGAGTACGGAAATGTAAATGACGGAAAATAAAAGCATTTAATGTAAAAGCAAGAGTTATAAACTAAGGGTGAGGCATCATCTTCAACCTTAGTTGAAAAGTTTAGCCACCCATTAAACAATAAAGAGACGTAAAGATAAAATAATGCATAAAAATTAACTTCAAAGTAAAAGATTACAAATAAAAGAGGCAGAGCATGGCCAACAGTAGCAAAATGCTCTCTAAAAATCGCC
>CM017322.1:18294829-18360084 GCA_006937295.1 Carpinus fangiana
CCTTTCTTGCCTCGTTTACTCTGGACATTGGGAAAAACTTGTTGTAAAACTGCTTCAACAGTTCTTCCCAGGATGTGATGGAGCCAGGTGCGTTGGAGTCCAACCACTCCGTGGCTCTATCATGAAGTGAGAAAGGAAAGAGTCTGAGGTGGACAGATTCCTCAGAAAAATTCTGAAATTTGGTGGTAGCACAGATGTTTTTGAATTTTTTAACATGAGAGTAAGGGTTTTCGTGATCTAAGCCGTAAAAGGAGGGTAACATTTGGATTACATGTGGCTTAAGATCATAGTGGGTTGCATTAGTCGGTGGTAACACAATGCACGAATGGGAACTGACCACAGTAGGTGCGAACAATTCCCGGAGTGACGTCGTGAAATCCACGTCATAAGCTCTTCTCTGCTCCCCGTTCCCTTCTCTTGCATCTTGGTGCTCCTCGTGCTCCTCCACTCTCGGCTTTCTTTGATTATCCCCCATCTCCACTTGAGCTCGACGTGCTCTCCTAATAGTTCTTTCTAAGTTGGGATCTAATGATGTTAACTCTAAGTTCACGGATCGCCAACCAAGCATAAACCAACAAAAATTTAACTAAACACTAAGCTAGAAAAGCAAAAATGCAGGAAAAATAAAGAAAAAAATGGAACAAAACAGCAAACAACAAGATGGCAAAAATAGCTATGAACAAAAACTACTTAACAATATACCAAAAGCAACATGTCAACAAATCAAAGCAACTATAAAATGATGCAGTGAAAACAGAGCAGAAACAATAATAAAAACAGAGAATAAACTTAACTAAAATAACCTAAACATTAGCAAAAATAAAATAATTTAAACAACTAAAAATTTAAACTAACAAAATTATTAACTAAACACATGCAAAATATATAAACAACTAAAAATAAATATAAACTAAACACAGCTAAACTCAGCAAACACAATACTCAAAACTGGCAATTAAAACAATTAAAATAAGTCTAACAATTGATCAAAGCATAAAGAAATTAAAAAAAACTGAACATACTGCCTTCTGGTATGCTGATGCAGGAAGCAGAGGTGCGCTCGAGCGCAGGTCAGTACGTTCGTTCGCACAGATGCAGAAATGTGGCAGGCTGTTGCATCTACGTTCGACCGCAACACAGGTACGTTCGAATGCAGGGCTGCACTGCGTTCTTGTCAGGGGCTTTGAGCTCGCACGCAGACGCGTGATGAGCGTTCGCAGCTGCGCGAACGTCCTGGAATAGGCGGCAGTGCGTCCGACTGCAAGCACTGCGTTCGACCGCACTGTCGGCACCTGATATTTCCAGGAACTGAAACAGAAAACTGAAAATAAGACTAAAAATTAATCTATAAATTAACGAAAATAAACTAAAACACAAAATAAAATATGAACAGTATAAACAATGCAGAAAAATAAAAACTAGTAGAAAAATAAAGTTAATCTAAAAACAATATCAATTAAAACAAAAACAACCATTCCCCGGCAACGGCACCAAAATTTGTTGTGCAAATTAACTTGCATTCGCAATAGTACGAACCGTTAGGTCGTATAGTGTGCGAATTGCAGGATTGAATCCACAGGGAACAGAGTGTTTTCTTATGAAATTAATATTGCGATTAAACCAACTCTACTTTAACCTAGTTCTGAATAGTTATCAAGAACACTAAATTAGGGTTTAATTAAAAGCTATACTAAGGAAATGTTAATGTATGGAAAAACGACTAAAGTTAAAGATTAGCCTCACCCCGTATCAAATAGGTAGCTTAACACATTCAACACTAGATTTACCGTCTTAATAATAAAAACCCTTCAACACACTCTATTGTCATTATTGACACAAGTCAAACCCAAACAATGTGTTTACAATTAAGGAGCTACAACGAGTAATTGACTATTGATAAAATCATCTACTGTATCCTTGGATCACAGTGGATATTGAATCAATAAATATTCACTGGTTGTGCACCCGGCTTGGAACACATCATAGGATGACTATGATTGTATCAACAAAGACAACCATTTAACTTTTTGTCACGGAAATTAAATGACGAGTACGGAAATGTAAATGACGAAAAATAAAAGCATTTAATGTAAAAGCAAGAGTTATAAACTAAGGGTGAGGCATCATCTTCAACCTTAGTTGAAAAGTTTAGCCACCCATTAAACAATAAAGAGACATAAAGATAAAATAATGCATAAAAATTAACTTCAAAGTAAAAGATTACAAATAAAAGAGGCAGAGCATGGCCAACAGTAGCAAAATGCTCTCTAAAAATCGCCCAAAAAAACTCAGTGTTCGACCAAATGGACCTAGGGTCCTATTTATAGACTAACAAGTCACTCGAGTGCGTTTGAACGCAGGCAGTGCGTTCGAACGTAATGATGAATTGTGCGTTCGATCACACTAGGTGCGTTCGACCGCAGAAAACCGTAACGGCGCAGCTGGAAGCGATGGACTCCTAGGGCAGCCGCGTGAGTTGCGGGATGACTGGGACTACGTTCGACCGTGCCCCCTGCGTTCGACCGTCAGTGCGTTCGAACGCACCAAGTGCGATCGAACGCACTTGGCAGGGATCCATTTCTTCCCTTAGTGCATTTTTGCTCCTTTGTGGCCATATTTTGTTGTAAGGACCTGCACAACTCAAAAGACTAAAAACACTAAAAATAATTAGATATTAACAGTGCTAAAGGCTTAACAAATAAAAGTTAAAGGGGTCAAATATACACAATTTGGCACTGATCACCCTCAAACTCTTTTCTTCTTTCTCTAAATTTATTTCTCCTCTTCCCCTTCCTAAACAAGTTTCAGCAAAGTACCTCTGCCCACCTCACGCTCGCTGCCGACTAACTGCCATTCACCCTTGGTTTTCGACGAACCACAGCCGTTCTTCTCCTACTTTCTCTCTCCATTCTGTTATTAATTTTAAGAATTAGTACCTACATGTGATATGATTGTTCCTCATATGTGTTTATTTTTGTTTTTATGAATGATTTCTATATATATGTTTGATTGATTTTCCCTTTAATTAAGTGCTGGCAATAATATAATAAAAAAAGAATGAGAAATAATATTTTAAAGCAAGTAGCTAATGGAATAGAGAATCTGTTGGAGTTGGCATTAAAAAATGAGTAGCTAAAAATAAAGAATTGTACTTTTTGACTAGGTAGAATACCTATTACTGCTGGAAATGCTCCGAAGGCTTAGGTCTCTTTGTTTTTAAGCCATGTTTTACAAAATCATTAACCGTGTTTGTAGTGAGTCGTTGATCTGCTTTTTAAAATGGATGTTTTTATCGAGTATTACACATACAATAGTCGAGGCACCGGTATTGTATTACAGGTCCCTCGTAATAGCATCAACCCTGCTGAGAATGGGTAATATCTCAAGTAGATGACCATGTATGATAGTTATGAACTATTAAAGCATTATTTTTATGCATTAAAACATATTGCCAATTGTCATTGGGATTACACATATACATCTCAGAAACCAAAACTATACTTTTATGGTGTAATAACAAAGGCAACCACCTCATTCGCTCACACAAAAAATAGATGTTTACTTCTACATATAAACAAAAGCTCATTCCATATTTGACTGTGAGATTTACTTACTAAGTTTTAGATTTAGGCAGTATTTGTGGCTTGTCAGGCTATTTGTTTTAAGAGGACTTTTAAAGGAAAGAAGCCATGATTTTGTTTTGCATATACCAGGTTTGATTGATATTAGGGCCGGCAATTTTGACACGACCCGTGAACCCGACACGAACACGACAAGAAATTAGCGGGTTTGGGTTTATGCTTAACGGGTTTGGGTCGTAAACGGGTTGACCCGTTTACGACCCGTTTATCTTGCTTAAACGGGTCATGTCGCGGGTGACCCGCCAGACCCGTATATGTTTTTTTTTTTTTTTTTTCACCTAATCAGTTATCACTTATCAACCTAACGTAAAACCTAATTTTTTCTTTCTTTCTCACGCAGACACACACGATGCACTCAGTCATCACTCTCTCATTCTCTCTCCAGACGCTCGCTCGCCGCCGCCCAGCTCTCAGCCAGTCAACCTCTCGGTCTCTCTCCCGCTCGCCGGCCGCCACTCTCTCTCCCGCTCCCCAGCCGCCTCTCTCTCTCCCGCTCGCTGGCAGCGCCTCTCTCTCTCACTCACTGACCGCCGCTCTCTCTCCCACTCGCTGGCCGCCGCTCTCTCTCCCACTCGCCGGCCGCCGCTCTCTCTCAGGCCTTAGCTCTCTGCTCGTTGCCGCTCTCCGGCCTCTCCCCCTCTCTTTGCTCTTCGCTCTCTCTCTCAGCAATTTGTTGGTTGCTAACTTGTGCAGTAAGAAATTCTGAAATTTTGAGAATACTCATCAAGCTTTCACAGGGGAATTAAATTACCCAAATATACTGCTTTGTGATTGTGAATTTGTGGTGCTTGGCTACACTTTGCATTGTTTCTTGAATCCTGATTTTTTTCCTGAATGCTTAGCCTCTGTTTTTTAGTTTTTGTTTCTCATGGCACAAAACAAAACCCAAAAGGGTGGGTTAGTATTCAGACGGGTCAAGTGGACCCGTTAGACCCGTTTATCTTAAACGGGTTCACGGGTTCGTGTCGGGTGACCCGTGAATTTTCACGGGTCTACCCATTAGACCCGTTTATTAAACGGGTTGTGTCTGGATCTGTACTAAACGGGTCGCGGGTCAACCGGGTTGTAAACGTGTCCTGCCGGGTGACCCGTTTGGCCAACCCTAATTGATATGATTGTTTTTCAGTTAAAAGCTCCAACTCTAAAATGGATGGTAATACATTCATACCTTATGTTTCTTTTAGATATCTCAAAATACGTCATTTACACCTTCCACTTACATTTACTCTGAGTATGTTAGATGGGTGATACCTTCAGTTAGTTACCAGTTAACTTAACTAAATGAATTGCCAATAACCCTACCAAAATGGTCAAAGCCAGTTTTGTGAGCGTTACAAAAAATCCTAATGAAAGGATTAAGTGAAAAGGCTAAATAGTTTTAGGGAGGGGAAGACATTTTAATTTTTTAAATTTTGGGTATAATATAATTTGAAGTGTTTTACCCATAAAAGTAAGAAAGCAACATATAAAGAAGCGCTATGAAACATACTTTTTGTCCATGAATTCAAAAATCACGTCCAACCAAAAAAATGAGAATCAAAATCAATTTTGATTAGTGAACTAATACACTAATCAAAATATAAAAATCCATGGAATTGATGATCAAACTAATACACGAGAGATAGTTATTGTTGACATGCAACTTTGTGGGATCCTTTATCCAACAGCAGCATAGAGCGCTTTAATCTCCTCAACATCATCATAGCTCCCAAGGAATATAGGAGACCTTTCATGTATTGTTTTTGGAACCAAGTCAAGTGCCTTTTACATCAAAAGCCATAAGAGAAGAAAGATTATAAAAATTGCTTGCAGAAATGCATGTAGTGATAAAGAAATAAAAAACTATGCACTTTAAAGGAGATATACTAATGCCTGTTGTTTTCCGGTAAAAGCTTGACCTCTTGCTTGCTCAATCAAGTATGACATTGGAAAGACTTCATAGAGAACACTGTTTTGTAGAAGCCAAATCCTTATTACTTACAAAATAATTAGGGGTGTCAATGCGGGCGGTTATTAATCGTCTGCCAACCGCTAACCGTTATAACCGCCTAACCGCTATAACTGCTAACCGTTATAACCGCCTAGCGGTTATAGGGTTTACTAACCGTAACCGTTAACCGCTTTTTATATACTATATTTTTATAATTATAATTATAATAATATTTATACATATAACATAATCAATGGATCATTAATGATTAAATCACATTTTTGTTTTAGATAATTACATCACAATTTGAGTATTAATATATTATCACTATAATTATATGATTATATTACATGATCAATTAATTATAAAATCATTTGATTATATAATAACAAATTGTACATACATATTCATAAGTCATAAGTTATAAGTATGCAAGTTCATACTAATACAACAATGAATAATTAAGTATCTAGAGACTTAGTTCCAATGTATGTTATCAACTTATAAGTCTATATATGTTATAAATTATAATTATACATTATACATATATGCAATTATGCATATTGAATAATATAAATATAAAATATTAATAGTTAATCATATGATTCAATAAAAATTCAAATACTTATTAAAGTTAATAATATTATTAATGTACAATGATAATGTGATTCGTATAATATCAAACTAATTAATTGGCATTGGATTAAACAATGTGTTACTTATAACCACAATTAAAGTATTAATGTCTTATCATTATAATTTATATGATTATATAATAACAAATTATACATATATAATATTTAAATATGATATGTTTGTAACTTTGTAATAATATATGATATGTTATATAATAATATTTATATATATATGATATGTTAGCAACAAGTAACATAAACTACATAAGTGACATAATTATTAATTAGTTTGTAGTTACATATTAACTAGCTTTGTAAGCACTTATATCGTACATTCTTATTATAATATTTTGTAATTTAGTATATATTAAGTAATTATACATATATGTAATTATGCATATTGAATCATATAAATGTATAAGATCAATACTTAATCATATGATTCAATGACAATTCAAATATTTTGTTCAAATTAATCATATTATTAATGTACAATGATTATGTGATTCATATAATATTAAGTTAAGTAATTAATATTAGATTCATTAAACAATGTGTTACTTATAACTACAATTGAATCAAAGCATTATTAAATACTTTATACTTATAAAACATATATCACATTATCTTAGATTCTTAGATCTAAGATAATTTTATTATATTAATATGAATTGTGATTTGTGAGATAATATGATCATATAATTTAAGTATGAGTGCATAACCATTAGATCATTAAGAATTTAGGACCTAAGTTTGAGCATTACCATTAGATAATAAGTTCAATTAAAAAAAAAACTTATAAGTAAATATGACAATAATTTCATAAGCAATTGGAACCAAAAAGACACTAAAAATACAAAAACAAATTAGTGTAAAAAATGTTACAGTAGTAATAAAATCCCAAAAACGCCCAAAAAGCCCAAAAAAAAAAAGCCCAAAAAAAGCATAATTTTGAAAAAGCGGTTAGCGGACGATTACCTATTTCACTAACCGCTAATAGGCAGTTAACTGCTAACGGCTAACGGGTTGCGGTTAGTGAAATCTACTAACCGCTAAGGTGGTTATGGTTACCGATTATTGCCACTAACCGCTAACTGTAACCGCATTGGCATTGACACCCCTAAAAATAATGCATTGATTAAAAATAATGAACAACAAAGACTAAGGTTACGTTTGGTATACGAAATATAACTATTCATTACAAAAAATGAATAACTTTGATTGGAAATGGAAGAAAGTGGAATAGAATAGTCATTTCATCATGGATCATGAGAATGGCTATTCCAAGTATTAAGAGTATATGTATACTTTAAGACTGAGGGCTCTTTTAGTTCATGGAATTTGTATTCCATTAGGAAATGAAATAGTTATTACTAGGAATAAAAGAGAATGAAATGAAATAACTATTCATTCTTAGTTTGGTAACAACACACATGCCCTAATTGGAATTTAATCAAAATTACTAAAAACCCCATGCTATTTTTTATTCAACTCATATTTAAAAAATAATAATAATAATAGAGTAGTGATTTATAGAACACCCAGGCGTGAGTGAACAGGGCTCATGTTGGTTGAACAGTGGTATAGATTTTTAAAAAATAAAATTAAAAATTTTCCAAAACAATAAATCTGTACCGTGACTGTACTGTTGTTCATACAACATGAGCATTGTTCACTCACACTAGGTGTTCTATAAATCACTACCCAAGAAAATAAGTAGGTGGCCGACCACCCCATGGGTGACTGGCCACCCACAGAAATGGCCAATGGTGGTGCGGTCAACCACTTTATTTTTCATGTTTTTTTTTTTTTTTTTTTTTTTAAGTTTAAAATAATCTAAAAAATAATATGGGGTTTGGAAAATATATTATATTCCTTTAGGAATAGCTATTCCTCTCATTTTTTAGAGGAATAGCTATTCCTATGTGTATAGGATTAGTCATTCTCACGGGAATAACTATTTTCAGGAATAAACCCCTACCAAACAAGAGATTGATTATTTCATAGGAATAGTCATTCAATTTCAGGAGTCTATTCTGCAAACCAAACGGGGCCTAGTGCTATTTTGTTACACCTTCTTCCATTTAAAAAAAAAGGTTATTTATTTTACCTTAATAGAATAATCATTCTGCATACCAAACGTATCCTAAAGATAACTTGCAATGGTTAGAACATTATAATCTCCTCTATTTCAGGGGTCTATTCTACAAACCAAACGAGGCTTAGGATTATTTTGTTACATCTTCTTCCATTTTTAATAAAGGCTATTTATTTTTCCTTAATTGAACAATCATTCCGCATACCAAACATATCCTAAAGATAACTTGCAATGGTTAGAACACTATAAATCTCCCAAGGTGTTTTTTTTTTTAGTTATCCCAAGGTGTTACTTGTGATAACTGTTATCAACAAGACAGCAAGTATGACATACCGTTGTTTTCCATTTGGGCTTTTCTTGTCGGCAGGGTACATGAAAATACCTCCGTAAAGCAATGTTCGGTGAACATCAGCAACCATGCTGCATTTAAATAATAGAATTATACCATTAGAAGAAACATTAATAACTCTATAAATGAGTAGGGGAAGATATTGTGCCTCCAGAGTAGATACAATATATTATATCGATTGAGGAGATATACTATATTGTCTGTACGTATCAAATTAATAGTATTATGTAAATATATATAACTACATAATAGAAACTATAGTATATGTATAATGTGAGCAAGTTATAAATATAATATACTATATACAACTAATTAACTATAGTACGGGTATAGTATATAACTATACTTGAAAAAAAAAAAAAAAAATCTAGTTTGGCTATACTGTTCAAGATAAAAATGGTTTATAATAGTCAAGTCAAATTTTACTATAATGAACTATTTGACTACTCTCTTGGAGATGCTTTATTAGTTACTATATTAATATTAATATATAACACACATGCATATATAATAATATAAATAACATACGTAGAAATATTGATTAACCTATAGTTAATTATATTTACCAAGTTACTTATTTAAGTAGTATATTAACTAACAAGGCTAATAGAAAGGCAACGACACTTTTTTTTCTCTCTAGAAACCCTAGAGGAGAAACCACGGTTCTTCAGGTCTTTCGTGGATTGTGAAGGGAAGAAAAAGTAGAGCAATCTATTGTCCTTTGTCTAATGCAATATGGCTGAGCATCTGACGAAGCTATGGGTGAATTTTTCACTATCAGAGGAAGAAAGCGTGGAAGTAGAGATACGGGATACCGTTTTAATAGAAGTAGCGACACAAGGCCAATTGTGTTTGGTTGGAAAATTAAGTGCAAATCGGGTTGTGAGCAAGGAAATCATAAAATCCACACTTATTCGCGGATGGAATACTACGGGAACTATATCGTTCAAGGTGTTGGGGGAAAATTTGTTCATGGTGGAATTCAAACATTTTTGGGACAAAATGAGGGTCTTGGAAGGGAAGCCATGGGTGTAAAGGAAGCTCGTTCTCAGTGGAGGAATTCGATGGGCTCACACTGCCAACTGAAATTGCATTCGAAAAAGCATCATTGCGGGTACATAATTTCAACTTATCGTTGGCATGTATGGGGCAAGAGGTTGGTTACCAGATTGTAGGGCTGTAAACGAGCCGAGCTTGAGCAAGCCACACCTAGTCAAGCACGACTTGCTCAATTTTTTCTCGAGCTCGACCCGAGCCCAAGACAAGTATCAAAAATGGGGCTCAAGCTCAAACTCACCAAGGAAAAACCTTGTGCGAGCTTGACTCGAACTTGAGCTAAAAATCAAGTCAAGTCACTCTACTCAATTTTTTGTTTTCCAACCGCTTAGCTTAGCTAAGTCAATTGCTAAGCATCAACGGCATTTTTTTAATTCTTATTCACTGCTTGTTAGCTGGCCCATGCCTTAACCACAACAAAGGGGCGTTCAATTTATGGATGTTTGAAGAAGGAGTCTTTGTAGGTTTTCTCAATGTGGGAAAAACACGTTTTTAACAAATAACCTCCCGCTAGTGCAATTCCACCCTTTCCAGAAGCTTACCCAAAGATAGGAATTCTACGAGGCTTGATGAAACAACATTATTGGGAACTATAATTGCTTATTATTTGTTGGAGTTTGATTTAGCATCTCTAGGTTAGAACACCCATCTTGCTTTGGGAGGTTCCAACGTTGTCACATCAGCAAAAACATGATTTCTTAGTTGTGTGCTTATATATTGTTCAATAATTGAGTATGATTTTGGGTCTACGAGCAGCTCATTTAATAACCGAGCTGAGCTCGAGAGAGCTCACGGGTAGCTTTGTTTGTTTACAGCCCTGCCAGATTGGATCGAAAATGGGATCTGTTGAAGAGGTGGAAATAGACGAGGATGGAGTAGGATAGGATGAATATCTCCAAGTAAAGGTGAAAGTTGACCTGACGAAACCTTTATCTAAGGGACACCTATTGAAGCTTCAGGGGCAGTCAATATGGGTGGCCTTTCAATATGAAAGTCTCCCACACTTTTGTTTTCATTGTGGAAGAATCTGACATGGAGATGTTGGATGTTTGAAAAAGAATATCGCTAGGGTAGAGGGAGTTACACCCCATATGGTCTGTGGATAAGAGTTTCGTTCTAAAATCGGTGGCTGGATAAGGGTAGAGATAGACTAGTGGGGCTGAAGAGATAAACACATTCATCCCCACCTGTTTCCATGGAGGAGAACAGCAATAATGATAGGGTCAATAAGTAACATGATAGTAAAGCGACGGAAAAGGAAGACGATGGCGAGCATGGTGAAGCCTCTCAGAAGAGAGGGAGCTCCAGAGAGGCAAAAAGGGGAAAATCACAAGCTGCAAAGCTGGACGAGGATTAACAGTCCTATTTCATAAGGTGGGAGATGGGGGGGGAGATTTTCGGCCAAAAAATCCGTCAAGGGATAAATGCCAGCATAATAGTCTAAACCACACCCAACTAGAGAAGGAAAGTAATAAAGAGGATCTTAACTGGGGGGAAGGTAATCAAAAGCTTCCAATTCAGAAAAATCGTAGTATCTTAGGAAAGGGAGGCACAAATGAGAATTTGGAGAAGGAAGATTCTATACACAAAAGGTGGATGGAAGCAATGATGTAGGGCCTAAAATTCCAATGGGATTTTCTAATGGAATGGGCCAAATTGGTCCAATGATGGGAGGGAGTGTGCTGAAAAAAACAAGGAACAACCCAGACACTTCATACGAGGATCCAACATGACTCTAACAAGACCTTAGTGCATAGGTGCAACACCCCTGTACAAGGACCTAGAAGTGGGAATGGGACTCCTACTTGGAAGCGTAGAGCCAGGGCTGGACGGGTGCAGCCTAGCAAGGATGGCGGGGCTAGAGGGATTGCTAGGGATCAAGGAGGAAAACAGAAGGGGAGAGGTCTAGTTGCCACTGAGGAGACAAGTCTAGTTGATAATCCAAACAATGAGGGGTGAAGTTTGAAGATCCACGTGGGCAACCAGCACAAACATGGGAATGGGCAGGGGAAAACATCATCTAGTTTAGGAATGGCGAGGGTTGAAGTTCAACCTCACCAACCGCAATGAGTCTTATTTGCTAGAACTACAGAGGGCTTGGGAATAGGGGTGGCAAAATGGGTTGGCGGATCAACACAATTACGACCCGTAATTACCCACCACCCGATCAACCTAAACACGAACCCAACCCATTTAAAATAACGGGTCGTATCAGGATGACACAACCCAACACGACGTTTACTTAAAAGGCAACACAACCAGACACATTTGAATGAAAAATAGTAAAAATAATGTAATAATAACAATGCTACTGAGATTCAATAGAATTTACAAATTACAATATGATAAAACGTAATAGGTTTAATTGTTAACAAATTTCCATTCAATAAAAACATTCACAAAGATTAGCAATTTTCAACTCCATAGTCCATCATAGCAAATAGCAAATTTCAAAGTATAAAGTTTACATGGTAAAAGATTTGGGAATTGTCTCTAATAGGTTTATTGTCGATTCAAGTAACAACTCCATCTCTTGGAATTAAACCCATAAAACAACAAATCACTTACCAAGTAAGGTAAAATCATATTAAGAAAAAGATAATAAAAAAAGCTAGCAAAAACAAAAAATAAACAAAACTCCATCATCATTAGATTCATTAAAAATTAGGTTCCCATTGACCATTATGCCCAGTGATACATGTTAGGGTTAGGCTTTACTATTTTGATTAGGTTTTTTTTTTTAAAAAAAAAAAAACGGGTATGGCGAGTCAACCCACTAGCCACAAAAATAACAGGGTTAAATAGGTTGACCTGATTATGACTTGAACTCATTTAGATCAAACCCAAACCCGGTAACTTCGTGTCAGTTTCGCTGGTCATGTCAAAATTGTCAGCCCTACTTGGGAACCCTAAGACAGTTAGGGACCTTTTCCGGTTGGTAAAGGACAAGAGACCTAGTATGGTTTTCCTTATAGAAACCAAGTTAGGGAGCAAAAAAATGGAAAGGATAAGGCAAAGGACGGATTTTAACAATGTTTTTGTAGTTGAGAGTGTGGGAAGAAGTGGAGGTCTTGCACTGTTGTGGAGTGAAGGAGATGAAGTTGTCATTCAAAACTACAGTTGTTGCCCTATCAATGCTGAAGTTAGCTTCTGACTGAATCATGTGAAAATTTACGGGTTTTTACGATCACCCTGAAACTAGTAAAAGAAAGGAGCATGTAACTTATTGCACTATCTGAGAAATATTGATCCAATGCCTTGGGTCTGTGAAGGGGACATTAACGAAATTTTTGTGTTGTTGGAGAAATATGGTGGTAATGGGGGGGCAGCATGCTTGATGGAGGACTTCAAAACGATGTTGGAGATTTGTGGGCTCCATGATTTAGGGTTTCAAGGCCTTAAATATACTTGGAATAACGGGCATGAGGGCATGAACTTTGCTAAAGAATGCCTGGATCATGTGACTGTAACTATAGAATGGTGTGCACTATACCTAGAAGTGGAGGTTACCATTGAGGCAGCGCTGAGTTCTGAACATTGTCTGATTTTTTTGGCTTTAAAACAAGAAGGGGCATAGAAGCCAACAGTGGAGAGGGTTCAAGTACGAAGCAAGTTAGGAGTGGAACTAGAATGCACCAAAGTCATTAAAAAAGTTTGGAGAAAGAAGACCAACACAGAACCCACATGGCTGCATGTTCAAGCTAGTTTGGACAATTATAGGAGAGGGCTATTGATGTGGCAAAGGAAGAAAGATGATAATCTAGCGCCTAGCATTAAACAAAAGGCCCACTTATTGATAACACTCCAGGAGGTTGAGGACGAACCAGATCAGCACGAAATAAAAAGGCTACAACTAGAATTACATTCTCTCTTGGAACATGAAGACATGGGGTGGAAACAAAGAGCTAAGGAGAATCGATTAAAGAACAGATACCATAATTCGAAATATTTTCATGCATGTGCAAATCAACGGCGTAAATCAACACATCTCTCCCAAGTTGTTGATGACAAGGGTCGATTGTTGGAGACTCAAGGGTCAATTAGGAATGCATTTATTCAATATACAGCCAACTTTTTTTGATGGAAACAATGGGAGATTTGTCTAAATGTTTACGGGCATTAGACAGAAGGGTTACATCCAAAATGAACATAGAACTTGTCAAAGAGTTCACAATGGAGGAGGTCGGTACTACTCTTAACTAGATGTTGCCCCTCAATGGTCTAAGGCCGGATGGGTTTCCAGTAAGCTTTTTCCAAAAACATTGGGCGACCGTAGGCATTGAGGTTAGCCAAGCTATATTGGATATTTTAAATTCAAGCTCTTTGAATATAGATTTCAATTCAACTTATATAGGCCAAATTCAAAAAGTTAAACATCCTACTTGTGTAACTAAATTTCGCCCCATTAGCCTATGTAATGTCCTTTATAAGATTATCTCTAGAGTGCTTGCTAACTGTTTGAAGGTAGTCTTGCCTAATCTAATTTCACAGAACCAAAGAGCTTTCATTTCAGCAAGGCTGATTACAAACAACGTCCTGGCAGTTTATGAGACTCTCCACACCATGCATTTGAGAATATGGGGCAAGCTTGGATTTATGGCGGTCAAGTTGGATATGAGCAAAGCCTCAATCAGGTGGAATGGCATTTTCTATAGGTTGTAATGGGTTTTGGAGATAGATGGATTGGGTTGATCATGATGTGTGTGACTAGGGCGAACTATGCCGTTCTAGTAAATGGAACCCCTACGAGCCAAATCTTTCCCACACAGGGCTTGAGATAGGGAGACACCATATCACCCTATCTTTTTCTTATTTGTGCAAAAGCATTGAGTTCCCTATCAACTAGGGCAGATCGAGAGGGTAAACTTTCGGGAGCCCCAATTTCAAAGAGAGGTCCACGCATAAATCACCTATTTTTTGCTGATGATTGATGAGTGCCAAATATTGTATATTTGAGCCCCTAAACTTATATTTGTTAGGCTCTTAGCTGTGTCATTTTCTGATGATGTTGTTAGTTTTGGTGTCTCAAGTGTGTTGCAAGTCACTGACATAAGAAAGCGGTTAAAGGGTGGAAATTAAGCACAAGAAAATACAAGAGCTACACTGGCTGTGAGATCAATCGCAAGATGTTGCGTTCGAACGCACCTACATTCAAGAGCACAGCTGAAACCCTAAAATCATCGTTAAAGGGCCGCGCCGCACAGAACTTGAGGCCCCGCTTACGTTCGAACGCACTCGTGATGATCTGTCAGCACGCGAGAAAACCTAGTTGTTTAGTATAAATTAGCATCTTTCTTTTGTAAACCCTACGTTGGGAGGCGCCATAGAGAGCAAAAACATGAATTTTGTCGTGCCTAGGCCTTTGTGGACGCTTCTTGATTGTAATTTTAATTTCTCAATTATTTCAAAATTAATTCTCTTGCTTTGTTACTTTATGTGATTGAGCGTCTTTTGTGATTTCATGCACTGTTTAATATTCATTGTGTTCTGTCTGGGGATATATCGAGTGATTGAAATTGAGACTAATATCCATCGTGATCTACGGATACGGTGGATGATTTGATCTCAATTAAATACTCGTTGTAATTCTTTAACAGATGGATTCATCGAATGGTTTTACATGCATGTTTATGATTTTTGAACTCTGTTAAAATGCGTTTGATTGTCAATTATGTGTGTAAATTTCGAGCGTATGCTGTTTGATTTGGCGAGGCGGATTAGAAACCTTAGTGTTTTACTTTGATTGTTGTTTAAATTATCGTTTAATTTAGTTTTGTGAAAGTTGCACAACCAACTTCGAACTCAAGGAACTAGGTTAAAATAGAATTTATTTAAATAGAAAATTGATTTCATCACAAAACACAATTTCCTGTGGATCGACCTCGCATTTTTACGTGCACTTTACTGCATACGACTCGTACACTTGCGAGTACTTTATTTTTGGTACACCAAATTTTGGCTCCGTTGCCGGGGAGTTGTTAGTTTTTTGTAAAAATTGATTTTTATTTGAGTTGATTTTATTTTTCTACTAGTTAGTTAATTTTCTTGTTTTTACTGCTTGCAAGTTTGTTTATTTATTTTTTATTTTAGTTCCTGTTTTGATCTAAAAAAAAAGAAAAAAGAAGGGGTTTCTTTTGTGTTTTTGTGTCTGCTGCAGAGTTTGGAATTCAACCCCTGCCGAGTACGATCGATCGTACCCCAGTGCGATCGAAAGCACTTGGGACCATCCTATGCGCCTGCGTTTGACAACGGTGAAACAGACGCACGAACGCACATCCAGCGGACACTCGAACGCAAGTGCTAGAAGTTTGAACGTAGATCATGATCAAACGCAAGCACTGATGTTCGAACGCAGTTGCGAACGAATGCACACCTCCAGCGATCGATCGCAGGGCTGCAGTCAGCAGCTAAGCACCACCTTTTTGTTTATAGTTTTTAGTTTGTTAACTCTTCATTAATTATTTTTGTGCATATTTTTTGTTTTCTTTCTTATTTCAATTGAATTCTTTATTTTTGAATACTTTGTTTTTGCTTTATTAGTTTATTCTCTCTATCTTGATTTTATTTTTATTTTTATTTCTTTGTAAAAAAAAAAAAAAAACTTGTGCTTGGTGGATGCTTGGTCGGAGATCCCTGAACCTAGAGTTGATACCCTTAGATCCCGACATTGATAGAACTCTTAGGAGGACTCGAAGGGCACCTGCTGTGAGTGAGATTAGAGGTGAGATGGGAGACCAACAAGAGAATAGACTTGAGAATGCGGAGCAACCCACATTCAAGAATGAGGATGTGAGAGCGAGAAACGGGGAGCAAGCCAGGCAATGGCACGTGGACTTCACTACATCACTGCGGGAATTGTTCGCACCTGTTGCGACTAGTTCCCATTCTTGTATAGTGTTTCCACCCACCAATGCCACCCATTTCGACTTAAAGCCGCATGCCATCCAACTTTTACCTTCTTTTAGTGGATTAGATATTAAGAACCCCTATGGCCATGTTAAGAAGTTTAAATACATATGTGCCACATTCAAGTTTCAGAACTTTTCTGAAGAGTCGGTTCTCCTTAGACTGTTTCCATTCTCTCTTCAGGATAGAGCCAGGGCATGGTTGGATTCCAACACGCCCGGGTCTATCACATCTTGGGAAAATTTACTGAGCAAGTCTTAAAATAGTTTTTCCCGATGTTGAAGGTCAATGAATACAGAAAAGAGATCAGCTCTTTCACGCAAGAAGAGGATGAGAAATTCTCAGAGAGTTAGGAAAGGTTTAAGGATCAGTTGATAAAGTGCCCTCCACATGGATATGAGAAGTGGAGACTGGTTCAATTTTTCTACCAAGGGCTATCTCAGCCCAACCGTAGCATGATTGAATCAATGAACGGGGGGGAATTCTTAAGCTTGACGGGAGATTTGGCGTACAAGGCGTTGGATAAGCTATCCGACAGCTCATAAGTATGGGATTTTACGAGCTGTCGGGATAAATCTGCCCGTATCCCAAAGAAAGGAGGCATCTATAAGTTGAAAGGAGAGACTGAGATGAATATGAAGATAGATGCACTCACCAAGAGGCTCGACGCTCTTGCTGTAGGTCCATCCATCAATGCTGCCAACACTTACATTGTTGATAGTTGTTCCATCTGTGCGAGTCCTATGCACTCAGCACAGAATTGTCCATCTTCTCCGGTATTTTTTGAGTACCCGATGGAACAAGCGAACGCTTTCAATGATTACTGAAAGCAGTCAGTTGGACCTTACTCCGAGACGTATAATCCAGGATGGAGGAACCATCCAAACTTTTCGTGGAAGCAAAATCAGGGAGGAGCACCTTAGAATGCTAAAACCCAATATCCTCCCAGATTTCAGGCATAGTAGCACAATCAGCCTTCTTCTCAAGTGCCTGCATCTTCACCTCAATCAGCTTTGGAAGAAACAATGAGGACATTCATCCAATCAAATGGCCAGCTGATGTAAGAACTTCAGAAGTCTACCATGGTCAATAGCCAGGCTATCCAGGAGGTGAAGAATGCGACTATGGTCAACACCCAAGCTATAGCAAAGATGGAGAATCAGATAGGACAAATAGCTAATCACTTGGGTGAAAGAGAAAAAGGAAAGTTCCCAAGCCAGCCCGAGCCGAATCCTAAGGCGTTTGCAATTGGAAATTCTTCCAATTCAGCGCACGGGCAGGAGCATGTGCAGGCGATTGTCACACTGAGGTCAGGGAGACAAGTGGACAATCATGTGGTGGACCCAAAAGTTGACACTGCTGGGCAAGATGAGGAAGCGAGTGGCAACAAAGAGGAAAAAGATGCGGAGCCATCTACAGCCACTCCCATTGTGAAGGACCCTCCTAGGTCTTTTGAACCTAAGGCGCCCTACTCCGAAAGACTTCAAGCGCCCAAGAAAGGAGGAAAATTTGAGGACATTCTGGAGGTGTTCAAGCAAGTCCAGATTAACATTCCGTTTTTGGACGCCATCCAACAAATACCTTCCTATGCCAAGTTCTTGAAGGGCTTAATCACTGTAAAGAGAAAGACAAATGTCCCTAAGAAGGCATTCCTGACCGAGTAGGTTAGTTCTATCCTGCAATGCAAGTTGCCCATCAAGTACAAGGACCCTGGATGTCCTACCATTTCTTGCATGATTGGAGTCAGCCAGATTGAGAGGGCCTTATTGGATTTGGGAGCAAGTGTTAATCTGTTACCCTACTCAGTCTATGTGCAGTT
The DNA here is from genome assembly GCA_006937295.1 of Carpinus fangiana. Taxonomy (NCBI): domain Eukaryota; kingdom Viridiplantae; phylum Streptophyta; class Magnoliopsida; order Fagales; family Betulaceae; genus Carpinus; species Carpinus fangiana. Next base: position 18,313,264 of record CM017322.1, read on the forward strand.
AGGGCTTGGAAAGTTGAAGCCTACTACCATGACACTGCAGTTAGCTGACAGGTCAGTGAAGGTTCCACGGGGAATTGTGGAAGATGTGCTAATCAAGGTCGATAAATTTTACTTCCTCGTGGATTTTATTGTGCTTGACATAGAGCCGGTTCATAACCTAGGGAGTCAAATACCGGTGATCTTAGGGCGACCATTCTTAGCTACGGCTAACGCCCTAATTAATTGTAGGAAGGGGGTCATGAAGATTTCCTTCGAAAATATGACAGTGGAGTTGAACATTTTCCATATCAGGAAACAACCATTGGAATATGATGAAGTGCAGCAAGTGTGCTTGATAGAGGATATCATGGAAGAGGCTATTGAGGAATCAAGCATGGAGGACCCCCTAGAGGCATGCTTTGCTCAGTTTGGAGAGGATCTTGACTTGGAAAAGTTGCTTGAGCAAGCAGATGCAATGCTAGAGACTACTCCTCTGGTGAGTAGTGAGAAGGAAGAGACCATTGTTCCTAATCCTCCCAAGAAGGAACTAAAGCCGTTACCTGAAAATCTCAAGTATAAGTTCCTAGGTCCAGCAGAGTCTTTACCGGTGATCATAGCTTCTGATTTAGTCGATGCTCAAGAGGAGAAGCTATTGGACGTTTTGAGAGAACATAAAGAGGCTATCGGCTGGACCATTGAGGATATCAAGGGAATCAGCCCCTCGGTGGTGATGCACAAGATTCATCTGGAGGAGAATGCCAAGCCATCGAGGGAGCCACAAAGAAGGCTCAACCCAGCCATGTAAGAAGTTGTCAGAGCTGAAGTGATTAAGCTGTTAGATGCTGGGATCATATATCCGATCTCTGACAGCAAATGGGTGAGCCCAATTCATGTCGTGCCCAAGTGGGCTGGACTGACGGTAGTCAAGAATAAAGATGACGAGTTGGTGCCGACTCGGGTTCAATCAGGATGGAGAGTTTGCATTGACTACTGCAAGTTGAATGCTGCCACCAGGAAGGATCACTTCCCACTTCCGTTTATCGATCAGATGGTGGAGCGGTTGGCTGGGCACGAGTACTATTGTTTTCTGAATGGTTATTCTGGGTATAACCAAGTCCCTGTGGACCCCAAAGATCAGGAGAAGACTACTTTCACCTATCCTTTTGGGACGTTCGCCTACCGTCGCATGCCCTTCGGGTTATGCAATGCACTTGCCACTTTTCAACAGTGCATGATCAGTATCTTTTCTGACATGGTAGAACGTTTCCTTGAGATTTTCATGGACGACTTCTCAGTCTTCGGTTCATCTTTTGACGAGTGTCTGCACCGTCTCACGCTGGTCTTGGTGAGATGCAAAGAAAAGAACCTTGTACTCAATTGGGAGAAGTGCCATTTCATGGTAAAGCAAGGTATTGTACTGGGGCACGTCATATCTCATCGGGGAATTGAGCTTGACAAAGCGAAGGTGGATCTGATTTCCAACCTTCCACCCCCACGTATAGTAAAGGATGTTCATTCTTTTCTGGGCCATGCAGGCTTTTATAGGTGATTCATAAAGGACTTCAGCAAGATCGCCAGGCCCATGTGCAAATTGTTGGTAAAGGAGACCCCGTTTATTTTTTATGAGGAGTGTAAGCAAGCATTCGGGGCTCTGAAAACGATTCTGACGTCTACACCAGTTATTCAGCCACCCAAGTGGGGTGCACCTTTTGAGATAATGTGTGATGCATCAGATTATGCTATTAGAGCTGTTTTGGGGCAGCGTATTGACAAACTCACCCATGTCATTTACTATGCAAGTAGAACTCTGAACTACACGCAACTCAATTATTCCACCACTAAGAAGGAGTTGTTGGCTGTCGTTTTTGTGCTAGACAAGTTTAGATCCTATTTGCTAGGATCTAAAGTCATAATCTACTCGGATCATGCTGCATTGAAGTATCTTTTTTCTAAAAAGGATGCTAAATCTAGTCTTATCGGATGGATTTTGCTTCTTCAAGAGTTCGACATTGAAATTCGGGATAAAAAGGGTTCCGAAGATGTGGTAGCGGATCATTTGTCAAGATTGACAGTGGGCTACACTGAGGATGCCATCCCCATATCTGAGACTTTCCCTGATGAGCAATTGATGCACATTGCTCAGAATCCCGCACCATGGTTTGCTGACATAGTAAACTACCTTGTCACTGGCCAAATGCCTTTGCATTGGGGGCGACAAGATAAGTTCAAATTTTTGGCCATGGTGAAATATTTTTTCTGGGATGATCCTTACTTGTTTAAGTATTGTCCCGATCAAATCATTAGGAGATGTATACCTGAGCATGACCAAACCAATGTCATCTCCTTCTGTCATGATCATGCCTGTGGTGGCCATTTCAGTGCTAAAAAGATAGCTGCAAAAATTTTGCAGTGTGGATTTTACTGGCCCACCTTGTTTAGAGACGCTCATACTTATTGCACATCTTGTGAGCGTTGTCAGAAGCTAGGGAGTATCTCTAGAAGAAATATGATGCCCCTCAACCCGATTTTGATCGTTGAGATTTTTGATGTGTGGGGCATTGATTTCATGGGACCATTTCCAAACTTCTATGGCAATCTGTACATCTGGGTTGCTGTGGACTATGTGTCCAAGTGGGTGGAGGCCGTTGCTTGCAAGACTAATGACCACAGAGTGGTCCAATTTTTGAGAGACACTATCTTTGCTCGGTTTGGTACGCCTCGAGCAATCATAAGTGATGGAGGAAAGCATTTCTGCAATCGGATTTTCGAGCAGTTGATGAAGAAGTATTTCATCACCCATAAGGTTGCTACCCCTAATCACCTACAGACAAGTGGACAAGTTGAAGTGCCTAATCATGAGATCAAGCACATTTTGGAAAAGACCGTGAACCCTAATAGAAAAGATTGGTCTCTGCAATTAAGTGACGCACTGTGGGCGTACAGAACAGCATTCAAGACCCCGATTGGGATGTCACCCTATCGGCTTGTGTACGGGAAGGCATGTCATCTTCCCGTCGAGTTGGAGCATAGGGCATATTGGGCCATCAAGCTGTTAAACTTCAATCTTTCGAAGGATGACTCACAGAGAAAGCTCCAACTCAATGAATTGGAGGAGATAAGGAATGATGCATATAATTGTGCAAGGATATACAAGAATCAAATGAAGAAGGCTCATGACCAGAGCATTTTGAGGCGATCTTTCAAGCCTGGTCAGAAGGTCCTTCTTTACAATTCAAGATTGCATCTATTTCTAGGCAAGCTGAAATCTTGATGGATCGGCCCTTTCATCATTCGGTCAGTGTTTCCTCATGGGGCCATCAAAATTGAGGATCGCAAGAATGGTAACACTTTTAAGGTCAATGGACAAAGATTAAAACCATTCTTGGAGTTGAGAAGTAGAAAGGTGGAGACGACTCTGTTGGAAGATCCGAATTATTCAGAGTGATTGTCGTCTCTTGTGAAGAGTCTGGCTGAAGACTTTAAACTTAGCGCTTGTGGGAGGCAACCCTCATTATTTTTCTGTGTTATTTGACCTTGTTTGTGCATTTTGTTATGTTTTTATGTGTTTTTCAAGTCGAGTGTCTGCCGTTCAAGTTTGGGGGAGCGTTCTCCTACGTTGTGCTTGACTTGCGCCTTCCCTCTGGTATTGTATTTTTGGTCACATTGGGGACAATGTGACATTTTAGTTTGGGGGTGGGGTAAACATATCTGTCATTTTATTTATTTTGTTTGTTCAAAAAAATATATATATATTTTTTGCAATGTTGTTGATTGATCTTGACCTAACATCATAACTGTGGATTGCATGTCATTGGTATGTTTAACTTGTTTGAACATTATATATCATTAGAAATCCCAGTGTTTTACTCATATGTTGGATTAGAGAGACCCATATGTTGGATAGATTTTTCACATGCACACTAGCATTAGGGTCCGTGGGGTATGAGATTTGACTTTAGGAGATTGTGTCTCTAGAGATTTGTGGGTTGATGTGGTGAGGAAAACTTTTCCTTGCCTATCAAAAATATATATATATTCATAAGGTTGAGATTCTCATTGAGTAACCGGACCTCTTACCTCATCAAGCAGTGAGTGTTCGCGTAAAAAGAGGAGAAAGTCCAGCTAAGTGATTGTATGGCTAGTTAGGCTTCGTAGTTCTTTTTGACTTGAGTAATTAAGCCCTTAGGGATGTCTCTACATCTAGTGCCCTAAAGCCATCTGGTTTGGGAGTCACTGGCCCAACACTCATTACATAAGTCATTTAGAAACTTAAGGGAGCCAAGCATTGCATAGCCTACACAAAAAAAAAAAAAAAAAATTCAAGCCTTGGTTGTTTTCATCATAGTGTAGTTCTATGAATTTTTGGATACACATTTTCTTTGAGAATGATTGAAACTGCATGACCTTGCATTAGTTCACTTTTCACTTCTTGAAGCATATGTGTCTCAATGGTGTTTGGATGCTTAGATGATGTGGTTTGTATGTTCGACTTGTTAAACTTGCTAATGATGTATCAACCATGTGTTTAAGTGAAAGGCTTTGTCTGTCAATAACATAGTGTTAATAAAATGTTTGTGGGTGTCATTCCTGAAAAACCCTCACGAGACTTCACTCGTCCTCTAGGGAATTCCTAGGGGTTTAAAAGGCTTGTTGCATATGTTAAATGCAACTGTTTTTCCCACGACAGTGGACTCCTATTTCTTGTTTTTGTTATGTTTTTCATTTTGTTTTGCTAAGGGACTAGCAAAGTGTAAGTTTGGGGGTATTTGATGAGTGCCAAATATTCTATATTTGAGCCCCTTAACTTATATTTGTTAGGCTCTTAGCTGTGTCGTTTTCTGATGATGTTGTTAGTTTTGGTGTCTCAAGTTTATTGCAGATCACTGACATATGAATGCGGTTAAAGGGTGAAAATTAAGCACAAGAAAATACAAGAGCTACACTGGCTGTACGATCGATCGCAAGATGTTGCGTTCGAACGCACCTACATTCAAGCGCACAGTTGAAACCCTAAAATCATCGTTAAAGGGCCGTGCCACATGGAACTTGAAGCCCCGCATGCGTTCGAACGCACTTACTGCGGTCGAACGCACTCGTGATGATCTGTCAGCAAGCAAGAAAACCTAGTTGTTTAGTATAAATTAGCATCTTTCTTTTGTAAACCCTACGTTGGGAGGTGTCGTAGAGAGCAAAAACACAAATTTTGTCGTGCCTAGGCCTTTGTGAACGCTTCTTGATTGTAAGTTTAATTTCTCAATGATTTCAATTGATAATTTCTTGCCTGTTGTTGTCATGAGAGGCTAAACCTTCAACTAAGGTTGAAGATGAAGCCTCGTCAATGATAAACAGTTGTATTCTCGTGAAATTATACACACAATTTGATATTTTATTTGTTCAAAATTAATTCTCTTGCTTTGTTACTTTATGTGATTGAGCGTCTTTTGTGATTTCATGCATTGTTTAATATTCGTTGTGTTCTGTCTGGGGATACATCGAGTGATTGAAATTGAGACTAATATCCATCGTGATCTGCGGATACGGTGGATGATTTGATCTCAATTAAATACTCGTTGTAATTCTTTAACGGATGGATTCATCAAATGATTTTACATGCCTGTTTATGATTTTTGAACTCTGTTAAAATGCGTTTGATTGTCAATTGTGTGTGTAAATTGCGAGCGTATGCTGTTTGATTTGGCGAGGCGGATTCAGAAACCTTAGTGTTTTACTTTGATTGTTGTTTAAATTATCGTTTAATTTAGTTTTGTGAAAGTTGCACGACCAACTTCGAACTCAAGGAACTAGGTTAAAATAGAATTTATTTAAATAGAAAATTGATTTCATCACAAAACACAATTCCCTGTGGATCGACCTCGCATTTTTACGTGCACTTTACTGCATACGACTCGTACACTTGCGAGTACTTTATTTTTGGTACATCAATGATAGTCTCCTATTTTGTAAGGCTACTCCAAGTCACTGGTGGCGGCTGACTAGGTTGTTGGATAGATATGAGAAGGCCTCAGGTCAACAATTAAACAAGAAGAAAACATTCATCTTCTTCGGTTGGAATACATTGCCGAAGGCGAAGCAGCAAATCCTAGCTTCATCAAGCATGACAGCAACACAGAGGTACGATACCAATCTAGGATTGCCAGCTCTAGTGGGTAAATCTAGATCACAAGCATTCAAACACATAATGGACCAAGTATGGAAATAATTGCAAGATTGGAAGCTTAAATTCTTGTCTCAAGTGGGAATGGAAATTCGATTGAATGCTGTAATCCAAGCAATTCCAACCTACAGCATGAGTGTTTTCTTGCTCTCCAAAGGATTGTGTTCAGAGATAACTTCTTTGATGCAAAAATTTTGAGGGGGAAATAACAAAAATAACTCCACAATCCATTGGATGAGCTGGAATAGGATGGGGCGGCCAAAGAAAGGAGGAATGGGTTTTTGGGAGCTTACTTGTTTTAACAAAGCTCTTTTGGCGAAGCGATGTTGGCGGTTGTTACAATCTCCATAGAGTTTAACCTCTCAGATTATGCAATCTAAATACTACCTAGGGGTTCCCATCTTGGAGGTAAAACTAGGGTCTAAACCCTCATTTGCATGGAGGAGCATCCACAGTGCAGGAGATCTCTTTAAAGGATATGTATAGGGGACAACGTGAGAATATAAGGAGAGTAGTGGATTCCCTCCCCGTCTACGTACAAGATACATTCCCCACCAAGAATGCTAGAGGTTACGACGACAGTGAATCAGTTGATAGACCTTGATATGAAGTGGTGGAACGAAAACTTATTGACCAAACTCTTCACCTCGGTGGAAGTGGCAGCAATTAAATCAATTCCTCTTAATGGCACCGATCAACATAGTGATATGGCATGGAACAGAGGCTGGAGTTTTTACAGTGAAAAGTGTCTATACCTTGCAATCGAAATGGAAACAAGGGATACACTAGAGAGCACACAGAGGGTGGAAGATAGTGATTTTTGGAGGAGTTTGTGGAATCTGAAAGTACCAAAAAAAAAGAAAAACTTTTTATGGAGAGCTTGCAACAATCTACTACCAAACAGGGATAATCTTTTGTGGCATGATTGGTGTCAAATATTGTATATTGGACCCCCCTTAACTTATGTTTGTTAGGCTCTTAGTTTTGTTAATATCTTATGTTTTGTATTGTTTTAGTGTTTTAATGTGTTGTAGGTCCTTGGTGCAAATTGTGGCTTAAAGGGGAATAATTAAGCAAAGTTGGAATCTTGGCCCCTGCCAGTGCGATCGAGCGCACTGCGCTCGAGCGCAGGAGGCGCGATCAAGCGCAGGTCATGTCAGCCCGTGATCTCTACGTTGCCCTATGGTCATACCAAAAATAGTACTCGCCAATTGCACAAATTGTTTGCAGTGAAGTGGTTATGCAAGTGCGAGTGTCTAATCCCACAAAGAACCGTGGTTGTTAACAAATTAATTTTACGTCTAGGTTAGTATTACTTTAACCTAGCTCTGAGTGGTGTTTGTGTAACATATAAATGTAAGCTAAGTTAATGCAGTAAAATAAACAAAATAAAACACAAAGGTTAAGGACTCCACCTCACCAAGTCATAAATGCTAATTAAAAACACTAAGCTACTCATTCATCTATCGATTGACTCAAAACTTAATCTATTGCGCCTATTGAAGGTTTCAAAGAATCGGTCCCTTTGATAAAAGACAAACCATAAACGATTTAGGCCCAAAGGATCCAAAGTGAATGTGATTTAACACAAACTACAATGGATAAATGGGTGTAAACCAAAGGATGGAATATATCAATCGGACGAAAAACTAAGAATAAACGACTACGGCACAATCTTACTTGATTTTCTCACTATACCAAGTTCGAAACGAGAAAGCTATAATGAAATTATGGAATTTAAATAACATAATGTAAATACTAGCATTAGATTATTGGTGAGGCTTCATCCTCAACCTTAGTTGAGGATTTAGCCTCCCATGTGAAAAGAAAGCAAGAATAAAATGAAACTAAGCATTAAATTAAATTAAGCTATAAGGTTTAACAAGTAAAATGGGCAGAGCAGAGCCAAACAGAGGCAAAAGCTCTGAAAATGCGCCCTAAAAAACGTCCACACCCAAAATTTACACTAAGGGTCCTATTTATACAAAATGAGATACTGCCAGGTCAGACGGCTACGCTTGATCATAGGCTATGCGCTTGAGCGCAGCCATGTATGCGCTCGAACGCAAATAACTGCTCTCAGGAACTTCCACGGCGCAAGGGGAAAGAGATGGAATCATAGGGCCGGCTAGGGCAACCGCGTGAGACGCGGGCTGACTAGGCCTGTGCTCGATCGTGGGCACTGGGCTCGAGCGCATTGCGCTCGATCGCTCCTTGTGCGCTCGAGCGCATTGGCAGGGAGCATACTTCTCTTCTTTTGCCCTTTTTCTCCATTTCTGCCGAGGTTTTACTGTAAGTGATGAGAGTCAAATAATGCATATTTGAGCCCCTTAACTTATATTAGTTAGGCTCTTAGCTGTGTTATTTTCTAATGCTTTTGTTAGTTTTTGGTGTCTCAAGTGCATTGCAGGTTACTGACATAAGAATGCGGTTAAAGGGGTGAAAAATGTGCATAATGAAGGAAGAATCCCCCAGCAGTGCGTTCGAACGCACACACTGCGTTCAAACGCACCTGCGTTCGAGCCCAGGAGTCGCGCTCGAGCGCATGTCCACATCAGCTGAAACCCTAGCATTTCACGTTGAACGGCCGCGCCGCACGGAGCATGAAGCCTCATATGCGTTCGATCGCATATGCTGCAATCGAGCGCATTGCGTTCGAACGCACATGTTGCGTTCGAACGCACTCGTAATGACCTGTCAGCACCCGAGAAAACCTAATTTTTTTAGTATAAATTTGCTTCTTTTATTTGTAAACCCTACGTTGGGAGGCGCCGTAGAGAGCAAAAACACGAATTTTGTCGTGTCTAAGCCTTTGTGAACGCTTTTTGATTGTAAGTTTCGTTTCTTCATGTTTTCAATTGATTTTGACATGTCTGTTGTGATCATGAGGGGCTAAACCTTCAACTGAGGTTGAAGATGAAGCCTTGTCTTTGATGAACAATTGTATTCTTGTCATTTTATATACACAATTTGATGTTTTATATAGTTGTTCAAAGTCCCTCCATTGCTTGATTTATTTTGTATAATTGAGCGCCCTTTTTGATTTCATGCATTATTTTATATTCGGTGTGTTTTGTCTGGGGATACATTGAGTGATTGGATTGAGACTAATATCCATCGTGATCTACAGATACGGTGGATGATTTGATCTCAATTAAATACTCATTGTGATTCTTTAACGGATAGATTCACCGAATGATTTTATATGCATGTTCACGACTGTTGAACAGTGATCAAAAGCATTTTAAATTATCAATTGTGTATGTAAAATGCGAGAATAAATTATTTGATTAGACGAGGTGGATTCGGAAACCTTGGTGTTTTTACTTTGTTTGTTGTTTAAATTATTGTTTAATTTAGTTTTATCAAAATTGCAAAACGAACTTCGAACTCTAGGAACTAGGTTAAAATAGGATTTGTTTGAATAGAAAAGTTGATTTTAACACAAAACACAATTCCCTGTGGATCGACCTCGCATTTTTACGCGCACTTTACTGCACACGATTCGTACACTTGCGAGTATTATTTTTGGTATAATCAGTAAGGACCTGCAACACTAAAACAAACTAAAATGTTAGACAATAACACAGCTAAAGGCTTAACAAACATAAGTAAAGGGGTTCGATTAAGCACTAAACAGCATTCATCACCCTAGCCGGCCATATGCTCCATCGCTTCAACACTTGCGCCGTGGGCAATTATGTGCGATCGAACGCAATGCTGTCGAACGCAACGCCTACACTCAAACACACGCAGCACTATGACAGCACTGAGATGGAATGCGCAACACTAAGATCGAACGCATGTGGCACGGCGATCAATTGCACCCCCTGCGATCGAGCGCATGCACGTGGTAGACAGCACATTAAAATTGTCTATAAATAGGACCCTTTGTATGTCATTTTTCTCCCCCTTGGGCGACGGTTTTGAAGCACCCTCAGTGGCCCAAAACCTCACTATTCTTCATTGTAAACACTCCTAAACGTCAATTTAATTTAATGCTTTTATTTGTTTTACTTTAGTCTCTTATTTCCCTCACCATGGATTTGTTTATATATGTTTATGTTTAGTTCTTATTATTCTGTTGTTTAATTTTATGTATATTCGTTTCAATACATTTTAGTGACAAAAGTGTGTTGATTGTTGCTTACAAATCATTACACATCAACTTTCGTTGCAACTGGAGATACATTGGATGATTCGTCTTCGGACCAATATCCGTTGTGACCTTTTAAAACAGTGTTTGCATTGATTAGTTCGACAAGATTTTGTAGCAACAATAGGATATGCATATATGCTTTATCGATAGACGAAAATATGAACAATGTGTTAGCGCTCAGAGTATGCCTAGTAGCATAGTCGTTATTGAGTATGGACTAAGCATGATTATATGTTAATTAAATTGTGGTGAGGTGGATTAGGGACCTTAGTGTTTTTATTTCTTTATTTTTAAGCATTTAATTTAGTTTTTATTTTCTGCACGCCACATGCTTGATATTGGGACTAGGTTAAGATTGGATTAGTTTAGGCATAGAATTAATTCACACAAACACGATTCTCTGTGGGTTCGACACTCGCACTTGCACAACCACTTCACTGCAAATGATTCGTGCAATTGGCGAGTACTATTTTTGGTACGACCATGGCATAAGGAAACAAAAGACCCGTGGTGCCCCATTTGTGGTCATGAAGCGGAGACATAAGTCATATCTTATGGGAGTGCCCCTCGGCCATGGATGTTTGGGGGGCGGGAGACAAAGTTTTTCAAAAAGGCTCACTGAAAGGCATGGAGTTTCTTCGTATAGCAGAGGAACTATTCAAGAGGTATGGACAGGAAAAACTTATCCTTTTTGTGGGACTTTCCCGCAGAATATGGTTCAGGAGGAACGTTGTCGTTCATGGAGATACATTCAACCACCCAAATGAGCTCATGAGAGAGCTGCACGAGGCTGTGGAAGAGTTCAAAAGCGTACAATCTAATGCAAATATGTCGAAAGCTAAACTCCACCAAAATGGACTGCTCCCACATATGGCTAGCACAAGGAAAATTGGGACGTGGCAATCGAAAAGAACAATGGGCGGGTGGGGATCGGAGTAGTCGTGGGAGTAGTAATGCGAGACTGGATAGGGAGGTTAATAATAGCTAAGAGTCTCACCAAACTGGGACTTCTCTAGCCCAAAACAGGGGAGGCTCTAGCGTCCTATTATGCAACAAGTGTTTCCAAGGATGTAGGAGTATAGTTTCTCATCCTTGAGGACAATGCAATGCATTTGGTTAGAGTAGTGAACTCAAAGGAGTTAAATTGGAGTTGTTTTGTCCACCTGGTGGAGGACACATGGCGGGTCTTGCAATTACTATCCAATTGGAAATATTGCCATGTGGGTAAGGCAGGTAACAATACAACACATCTTATGGCAAAGATGGATGTGCAACATGTCATAGATAGGATATGGTTGGAGAATTCTCCAGATTGTATCTATGATATTATTTTGAGGGAGCAAAATGCCCCTTCTTAATGATTTTTTGAAATGGAATACAAATAATTTTCTTCAAAAAAAAAAAAAAGTATATATTAATTAACTAGATAATATGTTAGTTTATGATCTAATTAGTTAGTATGTTGACTAATACACGCATATAAATATTAAGTAACCTAAATAATATATACTACTTAACTACTAATATGCATATTTAAATTTATATAACTCATTTTTTTGTAATATATTAATATATTTTGTATATATATGAATGAGTTAACGATTAGGGCGAGTCGAGCTTTAAACGAGTCTAGCTCATGAGTTCTTGTTAAGTTTAATTGAGCGAGTCGAGTATGAATCACTTGCTAATCGAGCGAGTTTTCTTCAGTAATAGGTGAGCTTGTATAATGTCGAGCTCGAGTTCGGATCAAGTTTAATCGAGCGGGTGTTAAGCAAGTTGTCAAGTGTATCAGCTTGCTTATAGCCCTAACTGTAGTGACCCAAATAATTAACTAGGCATAAGTAGCTTAGTTAGAGGGTTAATTTGGACTTTGGGTCACTAGGATCAACCAGAAAGGCATTTTGGGAATTGGACTTCTGAACCGAACATATGCTAGGCTTGGTGGACATATGCTCTTGTCTGTAATGTGAATGTACGGTGGTCCCCCACCAGACGTCCACTAACAGATAGTACGCCATATTATGCAAATAGTACACAAATGTACGCTCAAAAGTACCGGGCATACGCTACTTTTTGGAATACCTTCCGGTTAATACCTAGACGTACAAGACAACCTTTGGACCGCTGTGCAATAGCACCGGACGTATGCCCCTTTCAACTGGACATCCGCTGCTTTTTGGCCCTATAAATACCCCCTCGCCCATTTCACACCAATTCTGCCCCTAAACCCTTTTCTTCGCCCTCAGGCTACCTGTAGCCCGTTTTGTGAGTATTTATGAGTGTTTTGAGTGTTTCAGTGCTGCCAGAGGAGGAACTCTTGGGGTTTTGCTTCAAGGAGGTAACATTCGGTTCCTTAGCTTTTTAATACGTCATTATGCTACTCGATTGTTGTTTTGTTATAGCTAGTGGTAGTGTTAGTTTAGTTGCACCTTAAATCTTGCTTAGGCTAGCTTAGCGTTGTTACGTTACATGGAGGTTTCGATCTGAGTTAGGAGGCCTTAGGGAGTCTATGTTGGCCTTAGGAGTCGGAAAATAGGCGGATAGTGGAGAGGAAAAGAGGTTCTCCCTGAAAGACGTCGGAGTGGACATACGGTCTCGTGACCGAACGTACAGCCCATTGTGACGCAATGGACGTACGGCCCCCAGCCCGAACGTACAGCCACAGTATGACAAGGAAACCCTATTTTCACCAGCCATCCCATAGCTCCTGTTTCCTTATTCTAGAGTTGCTTTAGTAGAAATAGAACTAATGATAGGTCTTTTCTCAGTATTCGAGGTTATGGAGCCTCAATAGAATTACATGGAGGAGCTTTATGACCCGGGTGAGTACAAACTCACATGAATGCTTGTTGTTACTTTTCTTGCATTGCACGTCTATTTTATATATATCAAACATGCATATTTTGCAACTCTTATGAAATACATTTTGGAATTACTGGGAACTCTCTTTTGTGAAAACGTGTGTCAATTAATAAGATAATAATGAGACTTGTAAAACTGTGCATGTGTAAAAGACTGATAAAACTAAATGCATCGTATGACATGGTACACCGGTACGTGCGGTATAATGGCCTTGGGCTTACTATACGGGTTAACTTTATGGTCAGTGTGTGTGTGTGGGAGCTTTGGATCCAATAGTTTTGTGACCAAGATACAGTCATTCCCAATTGATGGTCTCTATAGGACGAATGTACCGCTAGTGTTACGTTCGGTATGCTATGCAATGGCTGGGGCACCGGCATTCTACTATAGGTCCCTCAGGATAGTGTCAACTCTACTGAGAAGAGGTAATATCTCATGTAGACCATACTGTTGAACTAACACTGTTACTCTATATATCATATGCATATATTATCTATATATATATCACTTGCATGATAAACTGTCATCTCATAATGTTGCATATATTTTATAAATAACTGAATCCACAAATTAATGACGGGTACGTCATGTGCATTTATACTTACTAAGTCATCAGACTTACCCTTGTATTATTTCCCTTTTTTCTCCATATGTACGATTATGCTGTTATAGATAGTGGATACCGCGAAGCATCCAGTTATGTTGGAGGCTTCGATCCGAGAGATGCTTGAGGACTTATTGCAAGCTTAAGCAGGTACTCATGGTAACTAGTACTTTTGAGTTATGTTGTAGACATTAGGACTTGATGCATGCTTGCATATTGAGGTTTAGCATAGATCCCTTGTAACGTTGATATGTATATAGTGCGATTTTCTGCTTTGATGATCTTTGGCTAGATGATCTGGTTGTATGATTCAATGATTATAAAACTTAATTACTACTGCTGCTTAGTATCCTCTTTTTTCGAGGAGTAAAGGTCCCTGAGTCTTGTTAGGAGTGGAACAAGGCTGGGAGACGAACCGTAGAATTAATTACCAGTTAATTAATTCTTGGGGCGTTACAGTTGGTATCAGAGCTGTTGCTCTTCGGACCATAGGAATGGATCTATAAGGAGTTAGGTCTTGGTTTATTTGAGCTTTTTGCTCAGCAAACTATAGGAATGGATTTATTAGGTGTTAGGGGATGATCTACCAGAGCATATGATGGATTATATGTATACAAGGGATATAGAATTTTGATACCTATGATCTTGAGGATGTTGGACTTAAGGATTTTAGGGATTTGACATGGTATTGAAGTCAGGACTAGGACCACTTTGATGATGCAACTTTGGAGATTAGGATCGATTTGCACTAAGATAGTTAGACAAGGTCTTAAGCTTAGATCTACATTAGGACTTTGGATAAGGTGGTAGTGGTTAAGGCGCTTAGTACCGATAGGTTTGCGATTAGGTTTGACGTTTTGAGCGAGCCTCGGCATAGCGCTTCGAAGTAAGGGGCTGATGATCGTTATGACTACAGAGATGTCACCACGACCACGACACGACGTCATTGGGAGCAACGATGGTAGGAGACCATCCCAACCCAATGAAAGGACGAGAAACGTTCTGGATGCCAACCAAGTGTTGGAAGCTGTGGCTAGTTGTCTTGTGGAGGCATTAGTCAACGTACGAGGAGAAGGAACACCAAGTGGAGGAAGGGGTTGCTCTTTCAATGAGTTCTATGAGCATCCTTTCCCTATGTTTAAGGGGAACCTAAACTCTAGACAAGTGAGGGATTGGCTTATGAACTTGGAGGAGCTGCTACGAGTTATGGACTACACTGAGGAGCAAAGAGTCAAGTACGCAGCCTATAAGTTCTCTGGAGAAGCAAGGCAATGGTGGTACACTAAGAGGAACTCGCTGGTGATGAAATTAGAAAGCAAGGAGACCATTACATGGACTCGATTCAAGGAAGAGTTTTATCAGAAATACTGGTGGAGCTTAAGGAGGAGTACATGATTAGTTGCCAAATATTATATATTCGACCCCCCCTTAACTTATGTTTGTTAAGCTCTTAGCCTTGTTAATTTCTAATGTTTAGTTTAGTTTTAGTGTTTTATTGTGTTGTAGGTCGTTGGCATCGAAATATGGTTTAAAGGGTGGAATTGGCCAAAAATGAGGATCTGGTCCCAGCCAGTGCGATCGAGCTCTATACGCTCGAGCCCAGCAGAGAACATCGAGCGCACCTGGTGCGAGCACGCAGAGCCAAGAACAAGCACATTGCGCTCGAGCGCAAGTCCCACGATTGAGTGCATGCCACATCAGTTACATTTCCCGTGTTGCCCTAGCCATCGCTTCCATTGCTGCGCCGTGGGTTTCCTGAGTAGTTATGTGCGATTGAGCACACCATCTATGATCGAGCGCACCCTTGACCTGGCAGCACATTAAAATTGCTTATAAATAGGACCTCTTTGTTTATTTGTAAACCTACGTTTGGAGGCACTCTCAGAGGCCATAAACCTCTCTGTTCTTCACTGTAAACCCTCTAAATCGTCATTTAATTATTTAACACTTTTATTTCTTTATCGATTTGTCTCTCTTTAGCATGAGAGGCTAAATCTTCAACTAAGGTTGAAGATGAAG
This sequence comes from Carpinus fangiana, assembly GCA_006937295.1. Classification (NCBI taxonomy): domain Eukaryota; kingdom Viridiplantae; phylum Streptophyta; class Magnoliopsida; order Fagales; family Betulaceae; genus Carpinus; species Carpinus fangiana. The sequence goes on from CM017322.1 coordinate 18,329,062, forward strand.
CCTCACCATCTAATTATCTTCATGTTTTTGTGTTTAGTTTAATCCATCGTTTAATGTTTCGTATGTTCGTTTCAATTCAGCTTCATGACAAAATTGTGTTGATTGTTGTTTGCGAATCATTAAACGGCCAATATCCGTTGTGTTCCAATCCGTAGGTACATCGGATGATTGGGTCGAGACGAGGTATCCATTGTGATCAACGATACAGTGGATGATTTGATCTCGAACCCCAATATCCGTTGTGACTCGTTATATGATAAATACATCGGATGATTCATCTAGATTTTATAATAGCAATAGAACATGCATAGTGCTTAATCGATAGACGGATGATTAATCATGCTAATATGTTTATTAATGTGGTGAGGTCGATTCTAGACCTTAGTATTTTTATCTATTTGTTTTTAAGCATTTAGGTTAGTTTACATTTATTGCACGCCATTTATTCGATATTTGGAACTAGATTAAGATAGAGTTAGTTTAGGCATAGAATTAGTTTTTCACAAACACGATTCCCAATAGATTCAATCTCGTACTTTTGAAACGCTACACAAACAACGACTCGTGTTATTGCGAGTACATCAAATTTTGGCGTCGTTGCCGGGGAATTGTTTATTGTTGTGAAAATTAATTTTTTGTCTAGATTAATTTTATTTTTCTACTAGTTATTTTATTTCAGCAATTATTTTATTTGTTTCTGTGTTTTTGTATAGAGAAAATTAAAAAAAAAAAATAGAATAGGTTAGTGTTTGGCTAATTTTCTTAGGTTGTTAAGTTTCTGGAAAATCAGTATATGATAGTGCGATCGATTGCACTTCTATTGCGATCGAGGGCACTTGAGCCTATTCCAACACTGTCGCGTGCTTGCGCTCGCTTAGTACACAGTTGCGCTCGAGCGTGCCTTCCTGACAGATAGCAGTGCAGTGTTACGCTCAATAACACCTCTGTTGCGATCAAGCGCACTTGCAGAGAACTGATACATTTGTGTTAATTGCGAACAATCGCACCAACCTGCACTCGAGGGAACGTCAGCTGGCAGCACCATCAGACCCGAGGCAGTATGTGTTCAGTTTTTATTTTTTTTGTTTAATTAGTAGTTTATCTTCATTTGTTTATTTTATTGTTTTTCTGTTGTTGTTTGTTTTGGTTTAGTTCGTTTATTTTTATTTATTTGTTTAATTAGTTTATTGTTTTGTTAGTTAATTGATTAGTTATTTGTTTAGTTTATTTTTGGTATTTTGTTTATTTTGTTTTCTGTTACAATAGTTATTGTTTCATGTGGGAATTTGCATACTAAACTGTTTGGGTGAAGCATGAGTCTTCCGTTCAACAATGTTAGTGTTCCCCTAGTAATAGGACCCCAAATCCTACCAACTACCCTAAAAATTTGCATCCACATGAACAGTGTTTATGTTGCTCCAGCTGATCGGTGCCAAATATTGTATATTTGACCCCCTTAACTTATATTTGCTAAGCCTTTAGTACTGTTAATATCTAACATTTTTAGTTGTTTTTAGTGTTTTGTGGTGTGCTGGTCATTGCATCAACACAAGGCTACCAAGGGCAAAATGGACTTAAAGAGATGTTATGGAGCTCCTGTCAATGCGTTTGACTGCACTTGGTGCGATCGTGCGCAAGTGCAGTCGAACGCAAGGAGTAAGTTCGAACGCACTCCATGTAGACCCGTGTCTCGCGCAGTTGCCCAAGCCGGCCCTAGCTTCCATCGCTTCCAGCCTGGCGCCGTGGCAGTTATTTGCGTTCAATCGCAGAAGTCACGATCGAACTCATACATCAGTGCGATCGAATGCATGACCTGGCAGCACACTAGTCTTCTATAAATAGGACAATTAGTGCATTTTGACGGGAGTTCTTGTTTTGGGCGCATTTTTAAGAGCATTTGCCACTGTTTAGGCCCTGCTCTACCCATTTATTTGTAGCACTTCCATTTTATTTTATTTAATGTTTTCTTGCACCTTTATTTTGCCTTTCCATTCTATGGGAGGATAATCTTCAACTAAGGTTGAAGATGAAGCCTCCCCTCTAATTTATGCACATTTACTTTACCGTTATTTCATTCCGTCTTACTTTATGCTTAGTCATTTCATTATGGGTTAAGTGACAAGCTCATTTGATAATAGTTTTTGTTGCATCTATGTCCAACGTCATCACGTTCCAATCCGGAGGTACTTCGTATGGTTGGGATGAGACGAGGCATCCACTGTGATCAACGATACAATGGATGACTCGAGCTCAAACTAACATCCGAAGTGACTTTTTATATGATAAACATTTTGATGGTTCGACTAGCTTCAAAAGCAATTATAGGTTAAGCAAAAAAGCTAACTCGATAGGCAGAATAATAATTGTAGAGTTTATTGTGTGTGTTTAGTGGGGAAGGTGGATTTTTCAACCTTGGTTACGTTTGTTTATTTTAGAGTAGTTTACATTTTTGCAAGTTTAGTGTTCGATCAAACGACCATATTCGGAACTAGGTTAAAATAGGGCTAATCTAGCTTTAATATTAGTTTTATAACAAAACGCCTTTCTTTGTGGTTCGATCCCGTATTTCGCAACGCTACACGATCAACGACTTGTGCTATTGCAAGTGCAATCAAATTTGCATACCAAATTTTGGCGCCATTGCCGGGGATAGGTTGTTTTTGTTTAAATTAATATTATTTTTAGAATAGTTTTATTTTTCTACTAGTATTTATTTTCTGCAATTTCAATTCTGTTCTTAGTTTATTTTCGTATTTTTCTTAATTTTTGTTAAGTTTTTAGAATAGTGTTTGGCTAGTTTTTAGTTAATTTCGGTTTCTGGAAAATCAGGCACTGATAGTGCAATCGATCGTAGTACTTGCGATCGAACGCACTTGAGCCTGTTCCATAACGTTCGCATACTTGCGAACGCTCATTACGCACCTCCGTGCGAGCGCAAGCCTCTGTCAGAAAGCAGTGCAGTGCTACATTCGAACGCACTTCAGTTGTGTTCGAACGCACTTGTAGAGCCTGCTATATAGTTGCTTGTATGCGATCGAACGTGCTGCTTGCGCTCGAGCGTACCTGACGTAGATTAGGATGACCGATCATATCTATTAGTCTTTTATTTAAATTAGGTTTATTTGTTAGTATTTTACTTTATCTTATCTTTCAGTCTTTTATTTAAATTAGGTTTCTTTGTTAGTCTTTTAATTGGTTTAGTTTTCTTTCGTAGACTTCTAAATTGACTTTATTTCATTGTTATCTTAGGACTAAGAGTCTTGGGGCTATAAATAAATGCTTAGAGCCCTGAGAATGCAGTTGTTGTTTATTTATTAATATTGATTAATGAGAATACTCAGAGTTGAGTTTATTCCTCTTTTTCCTTCAAAATGCTAGAGAGTATCTAGATTTTCAAGCAGAGTTCTTAGATCATTGATAGTCTCAAGATCTAGAATTAGTTATCCGCTGCGTATTTGTTGTTCTTCGCTGCAGCCCACTAAGTCACGCTGCATCAGTACCTCTGCTTCCTGCATCAACATACCCGAGGTAGTATGTCATTTTTCTGTTTCTAGTATTTTGATTAATTGTTAACTTGGTTTTAGTTGATTTGTCTGCCTGTTTTTAGCATGTTCTCTGCTGCTGTTGGTTGTATTTAGTTTATTTTGTTTTTAATTGATTCATTAGTTTTTACTTTTTTTTTTTTTTTTTATTAGTAGTTTAGTTAATTAAATAGTTAGTTGTTTAATTGCTTTGCCATGATAGTTTTTATTTGTCCTAGTTAGTTTGTTAATACTTTTATGTTCTGTAACTGTAATTACTGCCTGTGTTCATATTTGTTTGAACTTATTTAGTTTTAATTCATTTAGTGCTTATAGGTTGCTATTTTCGTAGTTTAATTTTAAGTTAGTGTTTTCTATTCATCTAGGTTATTGTAGTTGTTCTTTATTTGCTGTTTGTTTCCCTGTTTTTATTGTTTTTATCCATGCATGCTTGTTTAGCTTGCTGTTTTCCTTAGTGTTTAGTTTAAATTTTTGTTAGTTGATGCATGGTCGGCGATCCTTGAACTTAGAATTAACACCCTTAGATCCCGATTTAGAAAGAACCATTAGGAGAGTGCATAGAGCTCAAGCTGAGATGGAGGAGAATCCAAGGAATGGAAATCAAGAGGAGCACGAGGAATACCAAGATGCTAGAGCTGGGAATATGGAACACAGACGAGCATACGACGTGGATTTCACCACTTCACTACGGGAACTTTTCGCACCAGTTGCGACTAGTTCCCATTCGTGCATAGTGTTGCCACCGACTAATGCAACCCATTATGATCTAAACCCACATGTAATCCAAATGTTACCATCTTTTTACGGCTTAGATCATGAAAACCCATACTCCCATGTGAAGAAATTTAAAAACATCTGTGCCACCACCAAATTTCAAAAATTTTATGAGGAAGCTGTCCACCTCATACTTTTTTCGTTCTCTCTTCATGATAGAGCTACGGAGTTGTTGGATTCCAACGCTCCTGGGTCTATTACATCCTGGGAAGAATTGTTGAAGCAGTTCTACAACAAATTTTTCCCAATGTCTAGAGTAAATGAGGCAAGAAAGGAGATCAGTTCCTTTACTCAGGACGAGGACGAAAAATTCTCTGAGTGTTGGGTAAGGTTCAAGGATTTGCTCATCAAATGCCCCCCTCACAGATATGAAAAATGGCGACTCGTGCAATTCTTCTACCAAGGGCTGTCTCAGCCCAACCGTAGCATGATAAAGTCGATGAATGGAGGGGCATTCTTGAACTTAACCGGAGATTTAGCCTACAAGGCTTTGGATAAATTGGCTGACAACTCACAACAGTGGGATTTCACGAGTTGTCGAGATATATCTGCCCGAAACCCTAAAAGAGGGGGCATCCTTGAGTTAAAAGGTGAAACAGAGTTGGCACAAAGGATGGATGCCATTGTCAAGAGATTGGATGCTCTGAGTGTAGGGAAGCCTGTCAATGCGGCAAACACATTTCCAGTTGAGAGTTGTTCTGTCTGTGCTAGTCCTATGCACCAAGCACAGAATTGTCCATCGATGACAGTTTTTGTTGAGATGGAACAAGTGAACGCTTTCAATAACTTTCAAAAGCTGTCCAGTGGGCCATATTCTGAGACATATAATCCGGGGTGGAAGAACCACCCTAACTTCTCTTGGAAACAGAATCAACCCACCATAAATCAAGGAGGAGCTCCTCATGCTCAAAATCACTATCCTCCAGGATTTTCTTCTTCTTATCAAAATCATGGACGCTCGGCTCCGCCAGCGTCATCATCTTATCAAGCCCCCGCATCATCAACATAGTCACTGGAAGAGACCATGAGGGACTTTATGAAAATGACTGGTCAATCAATCAATGACATGAGGCATTCCACCATGGTGCACACCCAGGCAATCTCGAAGTTGGAGATGCAGATGGGACAATTGGCAAATCACCTTGGTGAGAGAGACAAGGGAAAGCTCCCTAGCCAAGCAGTGAACAACCCTAAGGCATGCAGTATCAGAAACTCTTCAAACCAAGAGCATGTACTGATTGTCACTTTGAGGTCGGGGAAAAGACTGGACAATCAAGTGGTGAACCCAAAAGCAGACCATGCTGAGGAAGAAGAGCCAAAAGCTGAAGAGGGTGACAACCAAAAGGAAAGAGATGCTGAGCCATCTACGGTCACCCCAGTTGTTAAGGATACTCCTAGGGCGCTTGTGCCAAAAGCACCTTACCCTGAAAGATTACAAGCACCTGGGAATGGAGGGAAGTTAGAGGACATTCTGGAGGTGTTCAAACAAGTCCAAATTAATATTCCATTTTTGGACGCCATCCAGCAAATCCCTTCATATGCCAAGTTCTTGAAGGACTTGGTCACAATGAAGAGGAGAACGAATGTCCCTAAGAAAGCATTCATGACCGAGCAAGTTAGTGCTATCCTACAATGCAAGTTACCCCACAAGTACAAGGACCCTGGATGTCCTACAATTACTTGCATGATAGGAGTTAGTCAGATTGAGAGGGCATTATTAGATTTGGGAGCAAGTGTGAATTTGTTGCCCTACTCAGTCTATTTGCAGTTAGGGCTATGAGAGTTGAAGCCGACATCCATGACACTGCAACTTGCTGACAGGTCTGTGAAGATTCCACGGGGAATTGTTGAGTATGTACTGATAAAAGTGGACAAATTTTATTTCCCCATGGATTTTATTGTGCTGGACACGGAGCCAGTTCAGGCTGTAGGGACTGAGATCCCTGTGATTTTAGGGCGACCATTTTTAGCTACGGCTAACACCCTAATCAATTGTAGGTCGGGGGTAATGAAGATTTCTTTTGGAAATATGACAGTGGAGTTGAACATTTTTCAAATCAGAAAAAAACCACTTGATTATGACCAAATGAATCAAGTATGCTTGATTGAGGAGATTGATGAGTGCCTAAAAGTGTTTATTTGGACCTATTAATTTATATTTGTTAGGCTTTTAGTTTTGTTAATATTTAATATTTTGTATTGTTTTAGTGTTTTAATGTGTTGTAGGTCCTTGGTGCGAATTGTGGTTCAAAAGGGGCGGAATTAAGCAAAGATAGTATTTCAGCCTCTGCAAAGTGCATTCGAACGCACGGACCACGTTTGAACGCAGGTCCAGTCAGCCCGCCTTTCTCGCGTCGCCCTAGCCGGCCCTATCGATCATCTCTTCAACCTTGCGCCGCGGGCAGTTATGTGCGTTCGACCGCACGTAGTGTGTTCGAACGCACTGCGATCGAACGCAGCACCTACACTCGAATGCACGCAGCACGGCGATGCGCCTGCGATCAAACGCACAGCACCACGATCGAACGCATGCAGTGTTGCGTTCGAACGTACCCCTGACCTGGCAGAACACTAAAATTTTGTCTATAAATAGGATTCGTTGTTTTCTTTGTTTTCCACGCTTGGAGAGATGCTTGGGATGCATTTGAGGCATCCTCAGTGGCCCAAAACCTCCCAGTTCTTCATTGTAAACACTCCTAAACGTCAATTTAATTTAATACTTTTATTTATTTTGCTTTAGTCTCTTATTCCCTTCACCATGCTTTTATCTAATTATTTTTATGCTTAGTTTAATACTCCGTTCATCATTTATTGTTTTGCTTGTTCATTTCAATTCAATTTCGTGACAAAATTGCGTTGATTGTTGTTTATGAATCGTTTAATGTCAACAGTCGTTACAACTGGAGATACATCGGATGATTCGTTTTCGGACCAATATCCGTTGTGACCTCTTAAAACAATGTTTGCATCGACTAGTTTGACAAGATTTCGTAACGACAATAGGACATGCATTAGTGCTTAATCGATAGACGGACGTATGAACTAACTAATAGCAAATAGAATACGCCTAGTAGCGTAATTGTTGTTGAGTATGGAACAAGCATGTTTATATGTTAATTAAATTGTAGTGAGGTAGATTAGGGACCTTAGCGTTTTTATTTCTTTATTTTTATTGCATTTTAATTTAGTTTATATTTTACGCACGCCACGTGTTTGATATTGGAACTAGGTTAAGATAGGATTAGTTTAGGCACTATAAAATCAGTTTTTAACAAAACACGATTCTCTGTGGGTTCAACCTCGCACTTGCACACCCGCTATATTACAAACGACTCGTACAACTGGCGAGTACCAGGTCCCAGTGGACCCCGAAGATCAGGAGAAGACCACTTTTACTTGTCCGTTTGGGACATTTGCCTACTGTCGCATGCCGTTCGGGCTATGCAATGCACCTACTACTTTTCAGCGGTGCATGATCAGCATATTTATTGACATGGTAGAGCATTTTATGGAGATCTTCGTGGATGACTTCTCCGTCTTCGGTTCATCTTTTCAGGAGTGTTTGCACCGCCTCACTTTGGCTTTAGTAAGGTGCAAAGAGAAGAACCTTGTGCTTAACTGGGAGAAATGCCATTTTATGGTTAAGCAGGGGATTGTACTGGGGCATGTCATATCTCACAAAGGCATTGAGGTAGACAAAGCGAAGGTAGATTTGATCTCTAACCTTCCACCCCCACGTACTGTGAAGGAAATCCGTTCCTTTTTTGGCCATGCAGGGTTCTACAGGCGATTCATCAAGGATTTTAGCAAGATCAACAGGCCTTTGTGTAGGTTGTTGGCCAAAGAGACCCCGTTTGAATTTAATGAAGAATGTTTGAAAGCATTCGAGGCTCTAAAGGAGATTCTGACGTCCACACCAGTTATTAGACCACCCAGTTGGAGTGAACCTTTTGAGATCATGTGTGACGCATCAGACTATGCTGTTGGAGCTGTTTTGGGGCAGCGTATTGATAAACTTCCCCATGTGATTTACTACGCGAGCAGGACTCTGAACGACACACAACTCAATTACTCCACCATAGAAAAGGAGTTGTTGGCGGTCGTTTTTGCGCTGGACAAGTTTAGATCCTATTTGTTATGATCTAAAATCATTATCTATTCAGATCACGCGGCGTTGAAGTATCTTTTTTCCAAAAAAGATGCTAAATCCTGCTTGATCCGATGGATTTTGCTGCTTCAAGAGTTCGACATAGAAATTCGAGATAAGAAGGGTTCCGAAAATGTGGTGGCGGATCATTTGTCTAGGTTGACCATGGATTTCACCGAGGACGCCACCCCCATTTCTGAGACCTTTCCTGATGAGCAATTGATGCGCTTTGCTCACAATCCCACACCTTGGTTCGCTGACATAGTGAACTATCTTGTTACAGGCCAAATGCCTTTGCATTGGGGGCAACAAGATAAGATCAAATTTTTGTCCAAGGTGAAAACTTTTCTTTGGGACGATCCTTATCTGTTCAAGTATTGTCCCGATCAAATCATTAGGAGATGTATACCTGAATTTGACCAAACCAATGTCATCTCTTTTTGTCATGATAATGCTTGTGGGGGGCCATTTCAGTGCAAACAAGACCGCTGCAAAGATTTTGCAGTGTGGATTTTATTGCCCCACCATGTTTGGAGACGCTCGTGCTTATTGCACATCTTGTGAGTGCTGTCAGAAACTCAGGAGTATTTCAAAGAGGAACATGATCCCCCTCAATCCCATTTTGGTAGTTGAGATTTTTGATGTGTGGGGCATCGATTTCATGGGACCTTTCCCAAACTCCTTCGGGTTTCTGTACATTTTAGTTACTGTGGACTATGTATCCAAGTGGGTGGAGGCAGTTGCGTGCAAGACCAATGACCATAGAGTGGAGGTCAAATTTTTAAAGGACACTATTTTTGCTCGGTTTGGTACACCTAGAGCAATTATCAGTGATGGAGGCACACATTTCTGCAATTGGATTTTTGAGCAGCTGATGAAGAAGTATTTCATCACACATAAGGTTGCCACCTCTTATCACGCACAGACGAGTGGGCAGGTTGAAGTGTCAAATTGTGAGATCAAACATATTTTGGAGAAGACTGTGAACCCCAACAGAAAAGATTGGTCTCTGCGATTGAATGATGCTTTGTGGGCATATAGGACAGCATACAAGACCCCAATTGGGATGTCACCATATCGGCTGGTGTACGGGAAGGCATGTCATCTTCCCGTCGAGTTGGAGCATCGAGCTTACTAGGCCATCAAGCAGTTGAATTTCAATTTTTTGAAGGCCGGCTCTCAAAGGAAGTTCCAACTCACTAAATTAGAGGAGCTGAGGAATGATGCTTACGAAGTTCGAGGAAGTACAAGGCACACATGAAGAGGGTTCATGACTAGAGCATTCTGAGGAGATCTTTTGAGCCTAGTCAAAAAGTCCTCCTTTACAATTCTCGGCTGCATTTATTCCTTGGCAAGCTAAAATCTCGATGGACTGGCCCATTTATCATTAGGACAGTATTTTCTCATGGGGCCATCGAGATAGAGGATCCCAAGAATGGTAACACCTTTAAGGTGAATGGACAACATGTAAAGCCATTCTTGGAGTTGAGGAGTTTAGAGGTTGAGGACACTCTTTTGGAGGATCCGATTTATTCAGATTGATTGATATGACAAGTCTGGCTGAAGACGTTAAACTTAGCGCTTGTGGGAGGCACCCCTCATTATTTTTTATCTTTTGATTTTGTTTGTTTGTTTTTGTTTTTCAGGTTAAGTGTTTGTCATCCAAGTTTGGGGGAGCATTCTCTTACGACTTACCTCACTTGCGACATCCCTCTGGTATTGTATTTCTGGGCACATTTGGGACATTGTGCCATTTTAGTGTGGGGGTAGGGTAGACACTGTTGCCTTTCTTTGTGCATATTTGTTGTTTTTGTAAAAAATTTTAATTTTTTGTATGTTATTGATTGGGCATGACTTACATCATATATGTGGATTGCATATCATTGGTGTGTTTAACTTAATTGAACACTACATATCTTTAGAAATCCTAGTTTTCAATTCATATGTTGAATTAGAGAGACTTCACATGTTTGATCCATTTTTTCACATGCACACTAGCATAGGGTCGGTGAGGTATGAAATTTGACTTGAGAAGTGTTTTTCTTGAGATTTGTGGGTTGTTGTGATGTGTAATGATAAACCTTGGCTTTTTAAAAAATAAATAAATAAATAAATAAAATCATAAGTTGAGATTTTCATTGAATAACCGGAACTCTTGCCACATTAAGCAATGAGTGTTCGCGTAAAAAGATGAGAATTCTTGACCAAGTGATTGTATGACTAGTTAGACTTTGTAGCTCTTTGTGACTTGAGTAATTAAGCCCTTAGGGATGTCTTTACATCTAGTGCCCTAAAACCTTCTGCTTTGGGAGTCACTGGCCCAACACTCGTTACATAAGTCATTTAGAAACTTAAGGGAGTCAAGTATTGCACAGCCTACATAAAATAAAAAATATATATACATATATATATTGCATTTTTCAATTCAAGCCTTGGTTTTTTTTATCACTTTGTAGTCCTATGATTTTTGAGATGCACATCTTTTGAAAAATTGAAACCCCATGAGCATATGTTAGTTCACTTTGCACTTTTCAGTGTATGTTTTGTCTCGATTTTTCAACCGTGATTTGATTGATATTTGGAGGCCATGATGATACATGGTTTGTTTGTTCAAAATTGTTAAAATTGCTAATGATGTATGAACCATATGTTTGTGTGAAAGGTTTTGTCTGTCAATAACATTGTGCCAAATAAATGTTTGTGGGTATCATTCTTGAAAAACTCTCACGAGACTTCACTCGTTCTCTAGGGAATTCCCAGAGGTTTAAAAGGCTTGTTGCATATGCTCAATGCAATCGTTTCTCCCATGAAAGCGGACCTATGTTTGTTTTGTTTTTCATTTTTGTTTTGCTAAGGGACTAGTAAAATGTAAGTTTGGGGGTATTTTATCGGTGTCAAATATTGTATATTTGACCCCCTTAACTTATATTTGCTAAGCCTTTAGCACTGTTAATATCTAACATTTTTAGTTGTTTTTAGTGTTTTGTGGTGTGCAGGTCATTGCATCAACACATAGCTACCAAGGGCAAAATGGACTTAAAGAGATGTTATGGAGCTCCTGCCAGTGCATTCGACCGCACTTGGTGCAATCGAGCGCAAGTGCAGTCGAACGCAAGGAGTAAGTTCGAACGCACTCCACGTAGACCCATGTCTCGCGCAATTGCCCTAGCCGGCCCTAGCTTCCATCGCTTCCAGCCTGGCCCCGTGGAAATTATTTACGTTCAATCGCAGAAGTCACGATCGAACGCATACATCAGTGCGATCGAACACATGACCTGCGTTCGAATGCAGTCCTATGACCTGACAGCACACTAGTCTTCTATAAATAGGATCCTTAGTGCATTTTGACGGGAGTTCTTGTTTTGGGCGCATTTGCCACTGTTTAGGCCCTGTTCTGCCCATTTATTTGTAGCACTTCCATTCTATTTTATTTAATGTTTTCTTGCACCTTTATTTTGCCTTTCCATTCTATGGTAGGCTAATCTTCAACTAAGGTTGAAGATGAAGCCTCCCCTCTAATTTATGCACATTTACTTTACCGTTATTTCATTCCGCCTTACTTTATGCTTAGTCATTTCATTATGGGTTAAGTGACAAGCTCATTTGATAATAGTTTTTGTTGCACCTATGTCCAACGTCATCACGTTCCAATCGGGAGGTACTTCGGATGGTTGGGATGAGACGAGGCATCCAATGTGATCAACGATACAGTGGATGACTCGAGCTCAAACTAACATCCGAAGTGACTCTTTATACAGTAAACGTTTTGATGGTTCGACTAGCTTCAAAAGCAATTATAGGTTAAGCAAAAATACTAACTCGATAGGCGGAATAATAATTGTTGAGTTTATTGTGTGTGTTTAGTTGGGAAGGTGGATTTTTCAACCTTGGTTACTTTTGTTTATTTTAGAGTAGTTTACATTTTTGCAAGTTTAGTGTTCGATCAAACGACCATATTCGGAACTAGGTTAAAATAGGATTAATCTAGCTTTAATATTAGTTTTATAACAAAACGCCTTTCCCTGTGGTTCGATCCTGTATTTCGCAACGCTACACGATCAACGACTCATGCTATTATGAGTGCAATCAAATTTGCATACCACCAACCCTCATCATAGCTCGGGTGATTGTCAATGGGGACAATTATCCAATTTTTCATTTGGGCAGATAAACACCAACTTTTCCGGCCAGGAGCTTGAATCACATTCTAATTCTACACCCCGAATCGGAATAACCATTCTGATGTCTCGTGGTATGCTCATGCCACGGGAAATTTTGTTCCCCAATCTTATGGACTGCACCATCCTGAATATCCACAGTCCGAAAATCCATCTTCCAATCCTTCATCATACGACTTTCCTCCTAAAAAATCTTTGCTGGAATAAATTCTCAAGGAATTCATGCAACTAACTGGCCAATCCTTGCAATAAATCACAGATGCCACTGTGGCAAACACTGAAGCAATTGCAAGGTTGGAAGGGCAGTTCAGTCATCTAGTTGCTGAATTCAACAAAATTGAGGAAGAGGAACTTCAAAGTCAGGAGATGGCGAGAGGGCAGTACATGATTGATGAGGATTGCCCCAGCAATCCTCATCATGAGCATGTCTGTTGTGACAAATACTACCTAAATTAATAGATAATATTTGCTACGTTTTACTCGCAAGTGCACAAGATCAAAACGATAGTATAGCAGGCAAATACGAGATCATTCCCACAAGGATTGTTAATTTTGCTTAGAATTAATTAAAATATCAAATTGTCACAATATTGATATTAAGAAAAGAAATAAAAATAAAGATAAATAAAAGTGTAGGGCTTTGATATCCACCACTAATTATGCTCAATTAATATAACAATATGCCGATGATCCAATCATATTATGAATACCTAATGTTTGCCAACCTAAGGGTATGGGTGTCTACTCCTTAAGCTATTGGTTTCCCTAAGCAACGAATTAGGCATGGGTGTCTACTCTAATTCTTTTCTTTCTTAAAGGATTTAGCATGGGTGTCTACTAAGTTGTTCTTTAAGAAAGCATAAAAACTGTGAAAACCGATAAACACATGAGGCCTAGGGTATGGGTGTGTACTCCCGGTTCCCCATGTTGATTAACTCAAGAACCCGACGTGGATATCTTTTGTTACTTTTATTAAACCCAGGACTCGATCATCCAAATTGATTTAATTATCTAATCCATACCACATGCATATAATGGCCAATCACATACATAAGAGGAATTCAATAAAACAGGCATTAATCAAGTTAAGCAACACAATATGATTATCACAAAGGCGCCAATATTAAAATATTAAATAAACATAATTAGGGTTTCAATCCAGCCCTACTAGAATATTTAGTTACACATAATTAAAATAAAACTAAAAATAAAAGGAAAAGAAAGAACCGAAAACAGCTCCTAGAAGTAGCCCCCAAATCCTCCTCTCTCTGAAATTATCTCTAATTGTGAGGCTTAGAGGTCTATTTATAGGCTTTAGGAGAGTCCTAGAAACCCTAGTAAACCAAGGAAATTCGGAATTCTATCTCCTAGTCAATTTAGGAGACAATCCTATCACAAATCGGAATAGGATTCCTCCAAAATTGAGCTTCTATCTTGCAGGATGATTTTAGCATTGCGGCGGTCCGAATTAGGAAAATAATATTTCACAATAATTTGTAGCCTGTTGAGTCAGCTTTCCAATGCCATTGGAATCACCGCAATCCGATATTTGAGGTGAAAGTTATGGCTAAAATACTGAGATCTATTCAGAATCCAAATTGAATCCAATCCGATTTTAGCTCCAATTTGATAAATTCTGATTTAATCCTTTCCACATTTTATAGTTCTTCCCAATTTGCCCTTTAAGCTTGGAACATTTCCAGAAATGCCTCCTTTTCTTCCATGATCTACAAAAACACATAAAACACAAAAAGGAAATAAAATAAAACAAAATAACAAAAACTAAGAAATTAACAAATGTAAATTAAGGGCTAAAATATGAATATTTTGGCACTTATCACACCCCCAAACTTACATATTGCTACTCCCTTAGCAATACTAAACTAAAAACAAAATGAAAAATAAAGAACAAAAAGATAAATCCCTCTTTCGTAGGATGTACGATTGCATTTAGCGTATGCATCAAGCCTTTTAAACCCCTAGGCATTCCCTAGAAGACGAGTTAAGTTTCGTGAGGGTTTTTCAGGAATGTTACCCACAAACATTATGCACAGTTCATGTTATCCAAAAATTAAAGCATCACTCAAAACCATGATTTTCATTCATTAGAAAGCTTAAAAAGTTAAACTCCATCTTGACAATGAATTGGAATTTAAAGTCTAATTACTTACAGCAAACAAGTTAAGGCATCACAAGTTCGAAACAGTGTAAAGTGAACTAGCACAAGACTATGAAGCTTCCAAATAATTTCAATGTGCAATGTCTCAACATCTCAAGCTTCACTGAATTTCCCATCAGAATGAACAACAATGGCATAATTTTATTATATATATATATATTTTTTTTCTTTCTTTTATTTTTGACTCTGCAATGTTTAGTTCCCTTAACATTCTAATTGACCTATGTAGCGAGTGTTGAGCCAATGACTCCCAAACCAGATGGTTTTAGGGCATTAGGTGTGAAGACACCCCTAAAGACTTACTAACTCAAGTCAAAAAGGCTACGAAACTAAACTAGTCATATTTTGAACCAAATCAAATCTCTTCACCTTTTGACATGAACGCTCAATGCTTTGAGGCAAGAGGCCCAGTTACTCAGTGAAAATCTTATCAATGATCATTTCCTTTTTTTTTTTTTTCTTTTTCTTAAATTATGCCAAAGTATCCAACCAACAAGTCATCCAGTTTCACTCAAAACATAAAAACATACACATCAAAACCACATGTCATACCCCACAAATCATGTGCTAATGTGCTTGTGTTAGAGCAGATCAAACATGTGAATTCTCAAATGCCTAAAGTAAGTAACAAACTTCAAAATCCAACATCAAATCATGTGTTCAAAATTTTAAGCTAACCAATGAATATCAAATCACAATTCTTAGATCAACCAAAATTTTAAGACAACATGAATATTTTATTTTTTTTTCAAAAACAAAAAGTGGGACCAAGTGTGTGTAAATGTGCCTCTCATAGCCCCAAACTTAAATTACACATTGTCCCCAATGTGTGTATAACATGGAAAGATCTTACCTGGGGGATGGATGAAACTGTCTGGAATAGGTTTGACTTAAAGCATTCCCCCCACACTTGAACTCAAGCACACTTGACCCTGAAAAACAAAACACTAAAGTAACAAAGGAAAACAAAAATAAAAATAAAATAAAATAAAATAAACAAACAAAGAAATAAAAAGGATATGTTGTGGGGTGCCTCCTATGAGCGCTAAGTTTAACGTCTTCAGCCAGACTGTGTGGCTACTCACTGTTGTTCCCCATGTGGTGTTAGTCAGGACTTCTGTCAAACAAATGGTGTGCAGCTCTGAAACTAAGTGGTGCAAATCCATTCCAAAATTTTTCCAACCCCCTGCAAAATACAAGAAAACCAACACAGAGGACAGCTACAATCTGTATAAGTAGATTGCAGTTGTCAAAACAAAAGAATTGAAAAATCATGAAGGTTTGAGAGTGTGAGGGCTTCAGTGAAGTGTGGAGCATGCAGATGTGTTCATGGTGCAAGGGGAAAAAGTGATGGGGAGAGTGGGAGAAATGACCTATAACTAGGTCACGTGACCCTCTTTCCCGAGTGCGTTCGATCGCACATAAGGTGCGATCGATCGTACTCGTGCATGATTGTGTGTGTGTGCGCTGATGCGTTCGCGCGCCTAAGGTCACATAGAGAGATAGCGATCGATCGCTATATTCACAGCGATCGTTCACTTCCTCATAATGTTTAGCACTATTGAGGAGGTTTCGGCGATCGTTCGCTGTTTACACTGCGCTCAATCGCTTCCACAGAATGCACAACACAATCTAAAAGGTTTCGGCGATCGTTCGCAATTCACACTGCGATCGATCGCCTACACACAGTGCCCCTTCCCTTTGACCAAACCATGAAATTAACTAAGGAAAAATTAAAACAAAAATTGAAAAACAAAAGTAAAGGAAATACAGAAAAGTAAGAAAGGTTTACCGCAGTCAGTTGCCTCAGTACCACTGACCTCACAGAGGCGCTTGAGATCCAAGACTTCTCAACTGCCTCCACAGTAGCTTCAGTTGGCACTTTAAACTTGAAGCACCAGTCTTTTCTTCTCTTGCCCCAAAGTGAATGATGTCTTCCCATTGCAGAGGGATTCCAATTGTCTGTATATAGGGGTAGACCACTCTGAGTCTTCTCCAACAATTTCTCATCATGGACTGGAATAAAATAAGAAGAAGACTCGGGGAGCTTTTCTATCTTGATGTCCTCAATTTGCTCATTTGGTAGCTCTAACAGACTTCTCTCTTGGCCTCTTGGTGTTTCAGGAATAAGAGCTAATGTTGAAAAAGTCTTTGTGCTCTCTTCTTTTTCCTGATGTGGCTCCTTTAGATCCTCAGTTTGCTCCTCCTTCCTCTCATCCACTTGATTTTCAACCACAGCTTGCTCACAAAATTTATCAAAGCACTCTCCCAAAGGATCCTCAAGACTTTGCTCACAAAAAATCTCCTCAACAGTTTCTTCATTCCTAGGTGTGGTGCTTGTTTGCTTATGATAGTAAGTGTACTCATTAGGATTTTCCACCAACTGACCTTGACACTTTTCTTCTTTGAGGATATCGGCTTGTTGGTTGCGGTGGGCCTTCATCTCCTCAACTGCTTGCCTCGTATTCTGAGTCATTTGTTCTGTATTCTTGATCAATACTCTGATAGTCTCTAACAACCCTTCAGAGACCTCAGGAGGAGGTGGTTCAGCCTGATATTGTTGATGTGGAGAGGAATATGAATGATCATATATGGAAGATGACTCCTCTTGGTATGCTTCTTCTTCTTCTTCTTTGTGAAAAGCAACTTCTTGTTTGAGGTAGGCCTCTGTATTTGCAATTAATGATTTCATCATATCTAACGTCTCTTCAGAAAATTCAAGAGGAGGTGGTTCAGCCTGATATTGCTGTTGTGGAGCTGGTTCAAAGGAATATACATGATCATAAAACTGCTGATATGATTGATGTTGCAGTCCACGAAATTGTGGAACATGAATTCCAGGATCTTGAGCTTGCCATGAGATATTTGACTATTGGCTCCATGTTGGGTTATAGGAATCAAAATAGTTGTCATCCCTCAGTCTAGAGAATGATGTGTTCATATGCCCATAAGAATAGTTAGGAAAATGTCTTGTTGAGGGACATATTCTAACATGGTGATAAGGGTTACGGCAATATGAACATGGTCCATGGGGGTGTTGGAGTCCCTCCCCACATGTGAATAAAAGTAAAAAGAAATTAAAATAAAGAGAAAATAAAAACCAAAAATAAAAAAATAAAAAATAAATAAAAAAACTCACAAACTGCCGCAACTACTGTTTGGTAGAGCGCTCGATCACACAGGTTATTGCGCTCGATCGCACTCAAGGCAGAACTGCAAAACAGAAAAGAAAACACAGCATCTTCGGCATGGCTATTCTGACTTCGTGCTCGATCGCCCTGCAGCAGTGCGCTTGATCGCACCACTGCAGAATAGAACTAAAATTCTAAAAAATCAGTATTACGAAAATTTAAAAATAAAATTAACTAATGGAAAAAAAGTTCTAAACAAAATTAAACAATCCCCGGCAACAGCGTCAAAAACTTGTTGTGACAAATACTACCTAAATTAATAGATAATATTTGCTACGTTTTACTCGCAAGTGCACAAGATCAAAACGATAATATAGCAGGCAAATACGAGATCATTCCGACGAGGATTGTTAATTTTGCTTAGAATTAATTAAAATATCAAACTGTCACAATATTGATATTAAGAAAAGAAATAAAAATAAAGATAAATAAAAGTGTAGGGCTTTGATATCCATCACTAATTATGCTCAATTAATATAACAATATGCTGATGATCCAATCATATTATGAATACCTATTGTTTGCCAACCTAAGTGTTTGGGTGTCTACTCCTTAAGCTATTGGTTTCCTTAAGCAACGAATTAGGCATGGGTCTCTACTCTAATTCTTTTATTTCTTAAAGGATTTAGCATGGGTATCTACTAAGTTGTTCTTTAAGAAAGCATAAAAACTGTGAAAACCAACAAACACATGAGGCCTAGGGTATGGGTGTGTACTCCCAGTTCCCCATGTTAATTAACTCAAGAACCCGGCGTGGATATCTTTTGTTACTTTTATTAAACCCAAGACTCGATCATCCAAATTGATTTAATTAACTAATCCATACCACATGCATATAATGACCAATCACATACATATGAGGAATTCAATAAAACATGCATTAATCAAGTTAAGCAACACAATATGATTATCACAAAGGCGCTAATATTGAAATATTAAATAAACATAATTAGGGTTTCAATCCAGCCCTACTAGAATATTTAGTTACACATAATTAAAATAAAACTAAAAAGAAAAGGAAAAGAAAGAACCGAAAACCGCTCCTAGAAGTAGCCTCCAAATCCTCCTCTCTCTGAAATTATCTCTAATTGTGAGGCTTAGATGTCTATTTATAGGCTTTAGGAGAGTCCTAGAAACCCTAGTAAACGTAGGAAATTCGGAATTCTATCTCCTAGTCAATTTAGGAGACAATTCTATCACAAATCGGAATAGGATTCCTCCAAAATTGAGCTCCTATTTTGCGGGGTGATTTTAGCATTGCGACGGTCCGAATTAGGAAAATGGTATTTCACAATTATTTGTAGCCTGTTGAGTCAGCTTTCCAATGCCGTTGGAATCACCTCAATCCGATATTTGAGATAAAAGTTATGGCTACAATACTGAGACCTATTCAGAATCCAAATTTGAATCCAATCCGATTTTAGCTCCAATTTGATAAATTCCGATTTAATCCTTTCCACATCTTCTAGTTCTTCCCAATTTGCCCTTTAAGCTTGGAACATTTCCAGAAACGCCTCCTTTTCTTCCATGACCTACAAAAACACAGAAAACACAAAAAGGAAATAAAATGGAACAAAATAACAAAAACTAAGAAATTAACAAATGTAAATTAAGGGCTAAAATATGAATATTTTGGCACTTATCAATGTCCAAGCCTGGTCACCACACGTGGAAGTGAGGAAATTGTTGATGATACTGTAAGTGAGGAAAGCCTAAAGGACCCTGAGGTGGAGTGTTTTACTCAAGATGGAGTTGATTTGAACTTAGACAAGTTCTTTGAGCAAGCTAAGACCTTTAATGAGCCAAGTCTTAAGGATCCTTTGGAAGAGAGCTTTGCACAGTTTGAATTTGATCTGGACGTTGATATGATACGTGAGTAAGCACAGGCCTTATTGGATCCCACTCCTAAGATGTGGCCAGAGAATGGAGAAGAAGAGAACCAGGAGCAAAATGAGCCCTTGCCAATTTCAAATTGGTCCAATGACAAGGAAGTGAGTACCGAAGCTCACTCCTTCATCACAATCCCTCTCGAGACACAACATGAACCACAAGCTTCATCTTTCCATTGTCTCGAAGCGCCATCTTATGTAGAGATTTTCAAGGTATCACGCCCAAAAAGGTGCAAATATAGGAATAGGCATCCCAAGAAAATCTTTCAAAGCAAGCAAATTGGTTACATAAGATGGCGAAACATCCTTCCAGAGGGGTATCAAATTCTAAAGAAGAAATGATGGAAGGGATTGGTTGGACACCCATGGGATCGGGGAAGGTGCAGTATTCTTTCTATTTGATTCTCCGCACTTTATTTTTGAGTCATTCACTTTTTGTCATTTTATTTTTTGTCATTTTTTTTTATTTTTTTTTTCTAATAGCAATTAACCTTTTGATGTTTGTGCTTGTGAGAAAAGATTGCTGTTAGTTTTTGACAGGTGTTTTGGTGTTCAAGTTTGGGGGACGCCTTGGCCTTTGCACACTTCAGTTCCTCATTCCACTGTAATGTATTTCTTGCCACATTGGGGACAATGTGTCATTTAAGTTTGGGGGTGTGGACAAACACACTATCTGTTTGTTTGTTTGTTTATTTGCTCGTTTTGTTTTGTTTATTTGCTTGTTTTGTTTGTTTTCGTATATAAATTTTTTTTTGTTTTGCTATGTTGTTGATTGGGCATGACTTACATCATAACTGTGGATTGTGTGTCATTGGTGTGTTTAACTTGTTTGAACATTGCATATCATTAGAAATCCTAGTTTTTGATTCATGTGTTGAATTAGAGAGACTCCACTTATTTGATTGATATTTCACATGCACACTAGCATTAGGGTCTGTGAGGTATGAGATTTGACTTTGAAGTGTGTTTCTTGAGATTTTTAGGTTTTTGTAATGTGATGATGAAAACCTTAGCTTTAATAATAATATATATATATAAAAATCATAATAAGTTGAACTTTTCATTGAGTAACCGGACCTCTTGCCCCACCAAGCATTGAGTGTTCGCGTAAAAATATGAGAAATTCTAGCTAAGTGAGTGTATGGCTAATTAGGCTTCATAGCTCTTTTGACTTGAGTAATTAAGCCCCTAGGGATGTCTCTACATCTAGTGCCCTAAAACCGCCTGGTTTGGGAGTCACTGGCCAACACTCGTTACATAGGTCATTTAGAAGCTTAAGGGAGTCAAGCATTGCACAGCCTACACAAAAAATATTGCACTTTTCAATTCAAGCCTCGGTTAATTTAAATCACATTGCAGTCCTGGGAATTTTGGGATACACATCTTTTGAGAATAATTGAAACCTCATGACCTTGTGTTAGTACACTTTGCACGTTATGGAGCATGTGTTGTCTCAATTTTCCAATTGTGAGTTGAATGATGTTTGGATGCCTGGATGATGTGGTTTGTATGTTCATAATTGTTAAAATTGCTAATGATGTATGAACCATATGTTTAAGTAAAAGGCTTTGTCTATCAATAGCATAGTGCCAATAAACTGTTTGTGGGTATTATTTCTGGAAAACCCTCGCGAGACTTCACTCGTCCTCTAGGAAATTCCTAGGGGTTTAAAAGGCTTGTTGCATATGTTAAATGCAATCGTTTCTCCCACAAAAATGGATTTATGTTTCTTGTTTTTTTTGTGTTTTCATTTTTGTTTTGCTAGGGGACTAGCAAAATGTAAGTTTATGGGTATTTGATCAGTGCCAAATATTGTATATTCTCGACCCCCCCTTAACTTATGTTTGTTAAGTTCTTAGCCTTGTTAATTTCTAATGTTTAGGATGGAATTGGCCAAAAATGAGGATCTGGTCCCTACCAGTGCGCTCGAGTGCACTACGCTCGAGCCCAGCAGAGAAGATCGAGCGCACCTGATGCAAGCCCATAGAGCCAAGATCGAGTGCAAGTTCCACGATCGAGCGCATGCCACATCAGTCGCATTTCCAGTGTTGCCCTAACCATTGCTTCTATTGCTGCGCTGTGAGTTTCCTAAGCAGTTACGTGTGATCGAGCGCACCATCTACAATCGAGCGCACATAGGCCTGTGCTCGATTGCAGCACCCTTGACCTGGCAGCACATTAAAATTGCTTATAAATATGACATCTTTGTTTATTTGTAAACCCACGTTTGAAGGCGTCTGGTGTGGTCTTTTTGTCTCCAAAAATATATCAATAATAATTTAAACTACTAGCAATAGGACGAATCCCGTAGGATAGGGCTATATTAAGGGTGTTGAACCTCAAGGACTGCAGTGATTTGGTTATCAAATTTGCAAGAATTAAAGTTAACTTAATAAAAAGGAGATCGATTTGTTTGCATAAATTTAAAGTGCATAAAATTAAACGTAAAGCTGAAAGTGAATAAATGAGAGAGAGAGTAGGGTATTGACTTCACCTCTATCCGCACAACAATGGCTAATCAGATTTAATCCAGAAATTCATTCTATGCATGTTATAAATAAACAAGAAACTACCTTATTAAAGAATAAGGATAATCTATCTTTGGTTGGCACGGATCGTCCACCTAACCACTAAGATGTGGCATGACCCATCTTCCCTAGGTATAAATTATAAAACTCCTTAACAAGATACACACAATCAATGAATAAATGTAACTCATCTTTGGTTGGCACGGACTGTCTACCTAAATTACACTAAACTAGGGTATAGTACAATCCATCTTCCCAAGGCATGGCCTATCAAATCCTATTGATCATATGTCAATTAAACCCATTGTATAACCATCATCCTCATAATCACAGAAAATAAGAATGATTTGAGTTCAATAAAAGTAAAAGACTTTCTAAGACAATAGAAGAATTTCACAAATATCGAATTTAGAATTTAAGAACAATTGCATTTAATAATTAAGAACAAAATCCATATGTAGCAATTCTCATAGTTATACAATCAACATGCATAAACTGAAAATTTAGAAATTAAA
Organism: Carpinus fangiana; assembly: GCA_006937295.1. Lineage (NCBI taxonomy): Eukaryota > Viridiplantae > Streptophyta > Magnoliopsida > Fagales > Betulaceae > Carpinus > Carpinus fangiana. The sequence goes on from CM017322.1 coordinate 18,352,005, forward strand.
TACAATCAAACCATTGTGCTTGGATAGGGTTACATCAACACCCCACGAAGTGGTTTAGTCGCTCATGACTCCGCTAAGCCTCCAAGAAATAATTTTTGTCTAAAACTAAGTACACCTCTCTTGAAGCTTAGAGGCCTATTTATAGGGAGCAAACAAGCCCTAAAAGCCCTAGGAAACCTAGAAAATTTGGATTTCAATCTCCTAGTCAAATTAGGAAGCAATCCATGTACAAATCAGAATAGGATTCGTCCAGATTTACCTCCTTCTCTTCTGGGACGATTTTGGCGTATCGAGAGTCCGATTTAGGAAAATCCTATTTCATCATGATTTGTATAATTTTGAATTATGTTTCCAATGCCCTGGAATCACCTTAATCCGATATTTAAGCTGAAAGTTATGGTCAAAATACTGAGACGTATTTAGAATCTAAAATTCTATCTAATCCGATTTTGACTCCAATTGGAGAAATTCCGATTTTATCATTTTCTTGATTTGATTAAACTTAATCACATCATATATGCCCTCTATTATGATTGGTTAAGCTTAATCATATCTTCTAAGTCTTCTCAAGTTGTGCTTTAAGCCCAAAATCAATGGTTTTTCTTGTATCTTTATTAAATACCTGAAAACACAAAAACAACACAAAATCACACAAATAACAATACTAAGACATTAACATATGCGAGTTAAGAGGCTTGAATGTGCAACATTCAGTGCTTATCAGCGCCCTCAATGGCCATAAACCTCTTTGTTCTTCACTATAAACCCTCTAAATCGTCATTTAATTATTTAATGCTTTTATTTCTTCGTCGATTTGTCTCTCTTTAGCATGAGAGGCTAAATCTTCAACTAAGGTTGAAGATGAAGCCTCACCATTTAATTATCTTCATGTTTTTGTGTTTAGTTTAATCCGTCGTTTAATATTTTGTATGTTTGTTTCAATTCAGTTTTGTGACAAAATTGTGTTGATTGTTGTTTGCGAATCATTAAACGGCCAATATCCGTTGTGTTCCAATCCGGAGCTACATCGGATGATTTGGTCAAGACGAGGTATCCACTGTGATCAACGATATAGTGGATGATTTGATCTCAAACCCCAATATCCGTTGTGACTCATTATACGGTAAATATATCGGATGATTCATCTAAATTTTATAATAGCAATAGAATATACATAGTGCTTAATCGATAGACGGATGATTAATCATGCTAATATGTTTATTAATGTGGTGAGGTGGATTCTAGACCTTAGTATTTTTATCTATTTGTTTTTAAGCATTTAGGTTAGTTTACATTTATTGCACGCCATTTATTCAATATTTGGAACTAGGTTAAGATAAAGTTAGTTTAGGCATAGAATTAGTTTTTCACAAACGCGATTCCCTGTGAATTCGATCTCGTACTTTTGCAACGCTACACGAACAATGACTCGTGCTATTGCGAGTTCATCAAATTTGTACATCAGTACACCCCGAGAGTTTAGTTCCAACAAGAAACAGAGTAGTTGGTGTTGTAGGTGTGGCAGACTTCATTTTGGGAAATGTAGATCAAGGAAGAATTTGTGCTACGGATGTGGCAAGGTGGGTGTAACGACCCAGAGAAAAGCGCTAGCCACATCTATGCTATCACCCCAAAAGGACTAGTCAATTTGAAGCTTCCCTAAAATTCATTATAAAGCCCAGTTTCACCTAGTAACTAGGCAATGTGGGACTTAGCACCCATGACCATCTCTGTACACCACCCACTCTATGTGGGCTTTTTCTCATCTTCCCAATATGGGACCGGGGTGTTACAAACTCTCCCTCTTAAATTCCTGACGTCCTCGTCAGGGCTACGTCATACAGTGCTCTAGTACCACATGGCCTGGCGTTACTAGGTGGCTCTGATACCACTTGTAACGACCTAGAGAAAAGTACTAGTCATCTGCGCTATCACCCCAAAAGGACTAGTCAATTTGAAACTTCCCTAGAATTCATTATAAAGCCCATTTTCACCAAGTAACTAGGCAATGTGGGACTTAGCACCCATGACCATCTCTGTACACCACCCACTCTATGTGGGCTTCTTCTCATCTTCCTAATATGGGACCGGGGTGTTACAGTGGGATCCTTCATTCGAAATTGCAACCATGCCAAAAGGGATGGTACTGGTCCACCTGATAGGAAATAATGGCAGGACAGGGGTTAAGCATAATCACCTGAGTTGTTAAGGCATGTGGGTTCGCCTTATTTTGTAGTTAGGGGCTTGGTTACTAGATGTTTGTTCATACATCAACCAGTTGTCTTTTGTTTTGTACTTGCACTTGATTTGGGGGTTTTGGACCTAAAGTGTAACATTAATTAAGAGTTTTGTTAATGCATGATGCTTGTTACACTTTGTTGATGTGTTGATGATAAGATTCTTAATTTTGTTAATTGCCCATTAAAAGTATGATAAGGCATGATGTTTTTGGACATGAATTCTAGTTAAGGGAAATTAGTGAATCTTGTACCCATGGATCTTGTATTGGATTATATGATTTTGGGATACTTAAGAGCAAAGTGATTCTAGAGAATCGTTTTGTACCTGAATAGACTAAGGAGTTCCCGGGTACAGTTGTCAGTGGAGCAAAGGGGGTGGCTAGAGCTGGTTATGATCAGGCTAGCGTAGTAGTTGATGCCTTGAGTAAAAAGGCGATGGTGGAGCTTGCCGCTCTTGGAATTTCCCAACCCTAGTTGGTTATGGAATTCGTTAGGATGGGAATAGAAGTGATAGATGAGGGTGCACCTGCACGCTTGTCTAACTTGGTAGTTGAATCAGGATTGCTTGCTTGGATTAAGGCCGCTCGGTTGGAAGGCCCTGAGTGCACAAAGATCAGGCAGTTGTTAAGGCATAAGAGTTTTGCTGTAAGGCTGATGGGTTGCTCGCCCATGAGTGTGTGTTAGAGGGTGAAGGACTAAGAAAGGAGATCTTAAGCAAGACTCATCATTCTCCGTACATCCTTCTTTTCTATTTCCTTCTTTTTTCTCCACTTATTCATTTATAGGTGAGAGATTTTGGAGCGATTTGAAGGAAAACAAGTTGACCATTTCTTCTTTTCTTCATTTCTCCATTTATTCATGCAAAACATCTCAACAATTTTTTCCATTTCTTCTTCTTCTCTTTCCTTCCAAGAGAGATTTGGAAGAAATCGGATCTTTGTTTATGGGAGCGTGGGGGGCTGCAAGAAATCAGATTTAGGGGTCTAGATTTGTGGGAATTACCAATCTCTAGAATTGTTGGTACGAGTGATGGTGTCTCCAAATTTCTGGTTATTGTGAAGAAGGGTGAGAATGATGTTCATTGTCTGACTGACCCTTAAACAAGAATGAGAGGTTTGAGCACCAAGAGGGCATCAATGATCCTTAAACTTTTCTATCTCTTAGAGCACTCCATTGGCTTAGTCATTTCTTACTTTTATCTAAAATAGCTAAGCAAACACTAGAAAACACTCTACATCAAGTTATACATCTCAAATGCAAACTACATACTTGTTGCCTTTATGGACGGTGCACCGCTACATGTACCATGCATTGTCCACACATCCATTGTAACGCCCCCAAAATCAACCTCGGCCAACTCGGTGGAGTCACTGGCAATTCACCCAGTTGAACCAACTTGTGACCAACTGCGTAATCGCCCTTGTAAAATCGTCAGAGTATATGCAAAGGAAGGTGAATAAATCTGAGTTACTACAATCACCAAATAAGAACATGGAGCAACTACGTAATGAAAACGAACATGTATAATAAGCGAAGCACAATCAAACAAGTAGTAGCGTCTCTTGCCACTTTCTATGGCGATAAGCCTGATTACCTAAAGAATAATAACCGCGTAAGTTTAACAACTTAGTAAGTAAACCCCACACTTAGGTATAACATGAGCCCATTTTGTAGTGACCTAAATTATTAACTAGGTATAAGTAGCTTAGTTGGGGGGATTAATTTGGGCTTTGGGTCACTAAGGATGTCAAAAGGGTAATTTGGACTTTTGGACAGACGTACACTAGGTCTGGCGGACGTACGTGGGAGGACCACCGGATGTACGCTCTGCAAATCGTATAGGCGGACGTACGTGGGACCACCGGACATACGCTACTTTTTGAATACCCTCTGGTTAATACCTAGACGTACGAGGCAGCCATGGAATCGCTGGGCAAGAACCACCAGACGTACGGCCCTTGGACGGATGTCTGCTGCTTTCTGAGCCTATAAATAGCATCCTACTCCCTTCGTGTTTTTCATAACTTCATAACTCCCCCAGGCTGCCAGAGTGTTCCCAGAGTGTTTTCAAGTTTTTGTGAGTGTTTGGTGAGCGTGTGTGTGAGGTGTTTGCTAGTTTCAGAACGTTCGTGAGGCGGAACTCTTGCGATTTTGTTTCAAGGAGGTAATGTTTGATCTTTAGCTTTTAATTACGTCGTTATGCTGCTTGTTTTTATGTTTAGTTGTAGTTATTAGCTTAGTTGTGCTTTAAGACCCGTTTGGATTAGCTTATTTGTTAGCTTAGCGTTGTTACATTGCATAGAGGTTATTAACTAGACTAGAAGGCTTTAGGTTGTTCCTAGTAGCCCTAGGAGTCGGAGAGTAGGCGGACAATGGAAGAGAAAATGAGGTTCTCCCTGAGAACCCATACAGCGGACGTACGGTATCGTAACTGGACGTACGGCTTGTCATTGCACGACGGACGTACACTCTCGAGCCTGAACGTACGGTCACTGTGTGACAGGAAAACCCTATTTTCACCAACCATCCCGTAGCTCCTGTTTTCCTTACTTTAGAGTTGTTTTAGTGGAATTAGGACAAATAGAAGGTTTTCCACAGATTTGGAGAACCCGGATCTTTTGGAGTTTTCAGAGACGCATATCGATCCAGGTGAGTTTTAACTCACATAATGCGCATTGTTATTTTCCATGCACTGCACGTCTATTTTGTGTACTGAGCAAACATGCATATTTTACAACTCTCACATTTTGTACATATTGCACATGAACTTTATTTTTGGGAAAAACGTTGTGCTGAACATGTTAACAAAGTGGGACTTGTAAATTAACATGCATGTAAAATACAGACAAGATAATTGCATCGTATGACATGGTACACCGGTACGTGCGGTAGTAATGGCCATGGGCTTACTGTACATGTTAGCTTTATGGTCAAATGTGTGCGTTATGTGAGGCTGTGGATCCATTGGTTTCGTGACCTTGATGCAACCATTCCCAATGGTTCAGTCATTACAGGACGGACGTCATTAGTTGGTGTGGGCCACTCGGGGTCGGACCCGATCGTGCTACTAATGTTACGTATGGTATGTTGTACAATGGCTGGGGCACTGGCATTGTATTATAGGTCCCTCGGGACAGCATCAACCCTGCTGAGAAGGGATAATATCTCGGGTAGACCATACTGTTGAACTATGACCATTGTTTACATAATATGCATATATCATTACTATATATATATCACACATAATTAAACTGTCATGATGGAACTGCTTTTGCTTATTAAACACCTTAGTTCATTACTAAAACTGGCATGGGCATTATCTGCGTTAAAGGTCACTAAGTCTTAGACTTACCCCCTTTATTTTATGTATTTCCCCATCATTACGAATAATTGCGCGGTTTAGTTGCTTTAGACGAGGATGCCGTCGGAGTCTACTTGGGTGATTGCTCGGGACCTGATTCGGGTGATCTTTGAGGATATGGATCCTGTTTGGCTTAGGAAGATGTGGAAGGATGGAGGATCTGCCCGTGCAGACATGATAGAGATTCTGATCTCATTAGCGTTGTTGAAACTTAAGTCTAGGCTTTGATCTGTTGATCTTTTGTGAACAATGTTGTAGTATCTTATTTTGGGAATGTATCTGTTTGACGGTCTGATGACCGATACATTTGGTGACTCTTTATAATATTATGGATGTAGTACTTTATCTCTGGTATCTTGTGTGATGTTTCATTTACTATCTCTTGATCCCATAGTCTTGGTAAAGTCTTTCACTACAGTTTTCTCGTTACGACGAGGAAGGTGTTTTCCCGAAGGTCATGTCTCAGAGGGACATGGCTGGGATGGTGCGCCATGGGGTCAATTACTAGTTAATTGATATTTCCATTGGGCGGGGTGTCACACATTTAGTGAGAGTAAACGTGCATTTTGAATAGTAAACAAAAGAGGGCATTACCTTCTCTAATACACCATTTTTATGGTTTTGGGGTTTTCAAAGCTTATGGTGTAGAATCGGCGATAAGCACCTAAGCATTTTAATGCAGCAAAAGTTAATATTTTATAAGTCGTAACTCCTATACATGGTCTACCCGAGATATTACCCTTTCTCAGTAGGGTTGATGCTGTCCCGAGAGACCTATAATACAATGCTAGTGCCCCAGCCATTGTACAACATACCGTATGTAACATTAGTGGCACAATCGGGTCTGACCCTGAGTGGCCCACACCAACTAATGACGTCTGTCCTATAGTGACCGAACCATTGGGAATAGTTGCATCAAGGTCATGAAATCGATGGATCCATAGCCCTCACATAATGCACACATTTGACCATAGTACGCAGTTTATATAGTAAGCCCATGGCCATTTATACCGCACGTACCGGCGTACCATGTCTTACGATGCATCTTAGTAGTTTATTTAATAATGCAGTTACCAAGTAATTACGGAAAATAAACATGCTCATGTCATACACGTGGTCAGTCAACTGACATATCCCACAGTTTATGTAAAAAGGGTATAAGTGTTTACTTACCTCGCACATTCGAGCGAATCCTCCGACCAAGCTATTTCCTGTTATAACGGATACAGGACACCATTATTCTAAGCCTCATGAAACCTAAAGTTATGGCTAAGCTAAAGCGTACACGTGTGAAACTTAAGAACAGGTGCTCTACCTACTAATCGTATGTCCGCTGGACAAACATTCTGTCTGTCTTTTATTTGTTTATTTTCTTGTTTTGTTTTGTTTTTGCATGTATATATTTGTTTTTTGCCATGTATATAAATTTTTTTTCTTTTTGTTGCTATGTTGTTGATTGGGCACAATTTACATCGTAACTGTGGATTACATGTCATTGGTGTGTTTAACTTGTTTGAACATGGCATATCATTAGGAATCCCAGTATTTGATTCATGTGTTGGATTAGAGAGACTCCACTTGTTTGATTGATATTTCACATGCACACTAGCATTAGGGTCTGTGGGGTATGAAATTTGACTTTGAAGTGTGTGTCTTAAGATTTCTAGGTTTGCGATGTGATGATGAAAACCTTGGCTGTTAATAAAAAAAAAATTAAAAAAAAAAATCAGAAAATTAGAATAAGTCGAGTTTTTCATTGAGTAACCGGACCTCTTACCTGGCCAAGCAATGAGTGTTCGCGTCAAAAGATGAGAAACTCCAAAAAATTGTATGGCTAGTTTAGGCTCCGTAGCTCTTTTGACTTGAGTAATTAAGCCCTAGGGATGTCTCTACATCTAGTGCCCTAAAGCCGTCTGGCTTGGGGGCCACTGGCCCAACACTCGTTACATAGGTCATTTAGAAGCTTAAGGGAGTTAAGCATTACACAGCCTACACAAAAAAATAAAAAAAAATTGCATTCTTTTCAATTCAAGCCTTGGTTCTTTTTAACACGTTGCAGTCCTATGAGTTTCTGAGAAGCACGTCTTTTGAAAAATTGAAACCCCATGAGCATATGTTAGTTCACTTTGCACCTTTTTGGAGCATGTTTGTCTCGATTTTTCAGCTGTGATTTGATTGTTGTTTGGAGGCCTTGATGATGTGGTTTGTTTGTTCATAATTGTTAAAATTGCTAATGATGTATAAACCATATGCATGTGTAAAAGGCCTTGTCTGTCAATAACATTGTGCCATATAATTGTTTGTGGGTGTCATTCCTGAAAAACCCTCACGAGACTTCACTCGTCCTCTAGGGAATTCCTAGAGGTTTAAAAGGCTTGTTGCATATGCTCAATGCAATCGTCTCTCCCACGAAAGCGGACCTATGTTTGTTTTGTTTTTCAATTTTTGTTTTGCTAAGGGACTAGCAAAATGTAAGTTT
>CM017322.1:18365870-18377406 GCA_006937295.1 Carpinus fangiana
TAAAGTAAACTAAACTAAAAATGCATTAAAGTAAAGAAATAAAAATAACTAAAGTCTAAATTCCACCTCACCATATTTAAATACATAGTTAATTAAACATCCGTCTATCGATTAAAAGCGATGCATGTTCTAGTGTCACTCTAGTTCAAGCATGCTTAAGCCCTATGCAAGTCCTATCGTGCCTATTGAAATAATCAAACCGTTTGTCCATTTGACAAAAGACAAAACATGAACGGTTTAGGTCCAAAGGATCCAATGTGAAAGTGATTTAACACTAACTACAATGGATAAATGGACGTAACCCGAACGATGAAATGTATCCATCGGATGAAACGCAAAGACTAAACAACTACGGCACAATTGATGCAACTTTGTCATGAAATTGAATCGAAACGAACTAACATGGCAAGTAATAAACGGATTAAACGTTAAACTAACTATGAAAGCATTTAAGTAAATCTAAAGTGAAGGGAATAAGAGACTAAATAAAAGCAAAATAAAGCATAAATTAAATAAATGACAATTTAGGAGGGATTTACAGTGGAAAACAGAGGGTTTTGAGCCCTAGAGGCACCTCCCAAACGTAAGAAACAAATGATACATCGAGGTCCTATTTATAGGCTGGCGGGTCACTGAAGTGCGTTCGAACGCACTACCTGCGTTTGAACGCACCAGTTATTTGCGATCGAACGCAAGGCGTGCGGTCGAGCGCAAATAACTGTTGTGGCGGCTAGGGCTGACTAAGCATGCGTTCGACCGCACCTTCTGCGTTCGAACGTAGATAACCGCTAGGGCCGACTGTGCATGCGTGCGACCGCAGCTCCTGCGTGCGACCGTGTGTGCATTCGAACGCACCAAGTGCGGTCGAACGCACTTTGGTAGGAATCAGCTTCTTCTCTTTCAGTACACTTTGCCCTTTGCTAGCCATGTTTTAATGCAATGACCTACACAGCACAAAACACTAAAAACTATACAAAACATAAGTTATTAACACAGCTAAGAGCCTAACAAATATAAGTCAAGGGGGGTCTAATAAACAATATTTGACACCGATCATCTGCTCAGTGTGTTAAGCAAACTATTTTAAGATTCGGACAGTGCATATTTCCAATAACAATAACAGACCTCTAGACCTCTTCTAAGCTAGTAAAACAGGACATGCAACGCAAAAAATCGCAGAACCATGATCTTTTGAGAAGACTCTTTGAAAACATCGTTATCTTTAAAAGAACGCTTAATGAACACTTGAAATTCTCATTAAAGTAGAAACATGAGATAACAAGGTGATAATTACAAAGGGAACAGAGCTTACCCCGAAACTAAGCACGGACATGGTCTCCTTTCCTTGGAAACTCTTTGTTGAAACTCTCCTTCATGGATTTCTCACTCAAAACACTAAGAAGAGGTTCTAGCAGCCTAGGGGCACACCAGAGGAAGGTAGAAGGCATGAAAAATGGGAGGAGGGGCGGGCTATTTATAAGGAAAGTTTGCCACCAACTCCCTGACAGAGCAGCAGACGTCCGGCAACCCTAGCGTACGTCTGGTGGTCTTTATACATCAATCTGGAGGGTGTTTCGTACGTCCAGGTATTATCCAAAGGGTATCCCAAAAAGTAGCGTACATCTGGTGGTCCCACGTACGTCCGTTGTACTATTTGCAGAGCGTACGTCCGGTGGTTTCCCACCGTACGTCCGTACTACAGACAGAAGCGTACGTCCACTCCCTGAGGATCAGTGTTTGGCCTCTATTCTTCTAAGGTTAAAGGTGTGATTAGGTGGGTGCTAAGGGTTTTTGGGCCTCATAAAGCACTGTCATTGAAAACCTCTGTTAACAGCTCCTATGGAGAAAATTCTATTTAATAAAAGGTGGGTTTTTATCGGGGTATTACATCCATCCCATTAATATACTATTTCTCTCTCCACATCTCTCTTTTCCCAAAAGTTTAAAAAATAGAATCTTTAGTAAAAATACAATCCTTATAAATAATAATAATAATAATATTCAAATGATATGGATTAAAAAAAAAAAGTTATTCGGATGTATGGTGTCTTTTAAAACTCATTAGCTAGATAAAATGGGTTTAAATTTACCATTTTGCATAAAAATATGCATAAATCAATGTAAATGCTCTTATGTGAGCGGATTGAGAAGGATGATGATGTTTGCAAATATGTGAGCTTGGGGTGTAGATTTGGCCGGTTATAACCGACCACCAACAAGTAACCAGTAACCGACTAACCAGTGATCGTATCAAAAATAATACTCGCAAGTGTACGAATCGTGTGCAATAAAGTGCGCGTGAAAATGCGAGGTCGAACCACAGAGAACGGCGTTTTGTAAATAAAAACTAATACAACTCCTAAATTAACCGTATCTTAACCTAGCCCCAAAGATGATTGATTTTTGAACAAACAAAAAAAATGCAGAAATAAAATTAAACTGAAATTGCAGGGATAAAAATAACTAAGGTTAAAGATGAACCTCACCCAATAAGAATAAGCTAAATACATTAAACACTCATTTTCCGTTTTTTAAACATTAAACCCTTCAACACACTCTATTGTGGTAATTGACACAAGTCAAACCGAATAATGTGTTTACCGTTAAGGAGCTACAACGAGTATTGATTATGGATAAAATCATCCACTGTATCCTTGGATCACAGTGGATATTGAATCACAACCAAACACTTGTTGTGCACCCGGCTTGGAACACATCACCGGACGACTATCAATGCATCAACACACACAACCATTCAATTATTTGTCACAGAAATTGAATGACGAATGCGGAATTAAATAACGGAAAATAAGCATAAAAATGTAAAAGCAAGAAATTTAAACTAAGGGTGAGGCTTCATCTTCAACCTAAGTTGAAGATTCTAGCCACCCATTGAACAACAAAACAAAAATGAATTGAAATAATGCATTAAAAATAACTGTAAAATAAAAGTTTACAACTGAAAAGGGGCGGAGCAATGCAAATAGTAGCAAAATGCTCTCAAAAACGCCCCAAAGGAATTGTGCTTCGACCAAATGGCCTTGGGTCCTATTTATAGGCAAAATTTCCTACGAGTGCGTTCGAACGCAGGGGGTGCGTTCGAACGTACTACTGAGTTGTGCGTTCGAACGCACAATGTGCGTTCGACCGCAGAGAACCGTAACGGCGCATGCTGAAGCGATGGACTCCTAGGGCACCCGCGCGATACGCGGGCTGACGGGGACTGCGCTCGACCGTGTCTTTGCGTTCGACCGCAAGTGCGTTCGAACGCACCAAGTGCGGTCGAACGCACTTGGCAGGGGTCCAATTCTTCACTTAGTGTCTTTTTGCTCTCTTGTGGCCAACTTTTGTTGTAAAGACCTGCACAACTCAAAAACACTAAAAACACCAAAAATATTAGAAATTAACAAAGCTAAAGGCCTAACAAATATAAGTTAAAGGGGTCAAATATACACAATTTGACACTGATCAACCAGCCAACCGCTTTTAAAAGCGGTTGAAATAACCGGTAACCAGCTCTACCATTCTAGTTATCAATTTTTGTATTTATATGCACTCGATTATAACTAGTAAGCAGGTGTTATATATATTAATATATTTATTTAAAAAAATGTAAAACGATGTCGTTTACTTTAGTTTTTTTTTTTTTTTTTATGAAGAACCACAACAAAGCGTAGCTGATTGGGCCAAAAAAGTTCTAATTGTTTTTTAAAAAGAACAAAAAAAAAAAAAAAAGAGGCTAAATTAAGCCCAAAAATTAGATCCAATAACAAAATAAGCTCAAAATACCCAATTTTTTTAAAACCTAGTTACCGGTCCAGATAACCGACTACCAACCTGGTTATTACTTAACCAGGTAACCGGTAATTAGTTACCAGTTTTGGTTTTTAAAATTGACCAACCAGTTACCCTAACTCTGGTTAGTGTTGTTAGCCAATAACTATTAACTGGAAGAGAGTTTATGCCCCTAATGTGAGCATCATTTCAATATTGAATTCTTGGGGCATAAGAACTTGTGAACATTTTTCTTTGCTTGTTGGGGGTTTTTAAAAAGGATTGAGAAGGTTCAGGAGTGCACCACCACCCAGGAGACTGATGAGAGAGGGGAAGAAAATGGTGTGGTTAAAAATAATTAAAAATAATATTTTTTTAAAAAATTGATAGCTAAAATAAAAACCATGTTTATTTTTTTTTACATATCCACACAAGAGGGGGGAGAGAGATTCGAACTAGTGACATCCACTTCATTAAGCGTGGTCTTAGTCGATTGAGCTATCTCTTGACAACCACGTGTATTTTGAATAGCTATAATAGCCAGAGGATCCTATCACTAACTTGTGCACGATCTCAAAATAGTATAACTTTGCCATTCGATATTTATAGAGACAATCATCAAAAGTGAATATCAAAATATATAATTAAAAACTTATAGGACAGGAATTTTCAAATACCTTCCAATGTATCTGAGGGACTTTGGTGAGGAACCATCCTTAGGGAACTTGCAGTTTTCCACATACCTGAGAGACAAAAATTTTAATTAACTTTGACAATTAGAAATGATGCCAAGATAAATGAAAAACACTTACTTGGCAGTTACGTCATCCCAATTTTTGGCATTTCCTTCGTTTATTGAATAAATCTTTCCTTTCTTGGGAATCTGTTTAAAATAATTAGCAAAAAGTAAAGGCAAATCTTGTACAAAATGTGCAACTTTTAAAAGAAAATGTTAACTGCTCTGTTAGTGTTCATCTTGTATCCTCCTCCTGCTCATTAATAATTTTGTATTATATTTTAGCCGGTGCATTTGCACGCATTTGAGAGATTTAGAGTTTCTAAGGACCTGTTTGGGAGTGCGATTTTAATAAGTGCGATTTTAAAATTTTCGTTTTCAAAAATTTTGTTTTTAAAATTGCTACTTTTTAAAATCGCATAGGCGTTTGATAAAACATGCTAAAAAGTACTTTTTTTATTAATTGAGTGTTTGGATAACATTAGCATATAATTGCGGTTTCATGGCCAAATTACTAATAAGGACATTTCTTAACAGTAAAATAACTAACATTGTCTATATGCCTCCATTTTTAACACCTATGGAAACAAAAGTATGAATTATAAAAACATTGAGTTATAATTTATCCTTCACTAGTATTTCATTTATGGACATGTGAGTTGTTACAAACATTGAAACGAAACAGCACTAAAAAAAAATTTTAAAAGTCATTAATTATTGCAAATTGTTATTGTGCTCATCACTGTGCATTATGCACAGTGATTCGATGCACAATGACGGATCACTGTGCAGTGCACATTAAAAAAATTTAAAAAAAAATCACAAATTATCACTGTGCATTACCCATTAAAAATATATATTAAAAAAAATCACAAATTGTTACAGTGGACTACCCATTTAAAAATAAAATAAAAAAATTCATCACAAATTGTTACTGTACACTGCCAAAAAAAAAAATTGCTAACTCTGTACTTGTACGGTAATCTAAATAAAATTTTGAGAAAAAAATCACAAATGCGTATTATTCTATAAAAATCGATCGAAGAACATAAACACATATATAAAAAGGCACAATAATCATACAAACCACATAAAACAACACCAAACACAAAAGAGTTATATGGAAAGAAAGAAAATATTAAGGTCAGATTCTTACCTGGTAGAGAAGCGGAGAGATGATGAACAACAATGGAGAAAGGAAGAAGAGACTGAGAGAGAAAAGAGACAAGAAGGGTTTATATGTTTTAAGTGGGTATTCTTTGTATTTTTTTTAATTCCTGCACAAAATAGGTAACTATTGAGCCAAATATCTTTTTAATAGAAATCGTGATTTTGTTTTAAATTCGCACTTTTTTGAATAAGCATCCTCTAATCAGCTTATAGAAATCGCAGATTTTTCTATGATTTTAAAATTTGTGATTTCCAAATCGCAATTCCAAACACTCTAAAATTGCAATTTGGTTTAAAATCGCAAATTATTTTTTTAAAAACGCACTCCCAAACGCACTCTAACAATAGAACAAGACAAAAACAATGTCTGTCTCAAAATTATTAGCTTTAGTCTTAAATTTTATCGACTCGTCATGGGTAAGGTTCGCTTAACAATGCTTTTATAGGTTTTTTTTTTTTTTTAGCTTTTTTTTCTGATGTGACTTAAAGAAAAGAAGGAGAAATTTTGAATGTTTTTAGAGTATTTTAAATTGTTTCTTAATACCTTTGTTTTTTGTGCTGAGAAAAATCCTGAAGAGCATTGCCAAATGAGACTTTTAGGAATAGTTTTTATTAAATTTGTATGGTCCAAACTTTTGTTTTCACAAAGAAAAGAACCAAAATCCTAAAAGTAGATCATCCTAGGCTGCCAAACAAGCATAATGGGAAGAAATGAAGGAAGATGATAAGATGCAAAGACATACGTTTTACTCCATATATCTCAATCTCAAACAATCCTCGAATCAATCATTGTTAAAAATTTTTTTAAAAAAATAATAAGAGTAATAATAATAAAAATAAAAATAAATTAGATGATATTGTCATGTCAGTATTATAAAATAAACATTTGGTCACATAATGTTTACCATTAACTATGTGACCAAAAAAAAAACAAATACCTTGATGCGAGGGTGTGTTAATATGAACTCCCCAAGAGATGGATCAAGAGTAAACCCATTGACACAACTTCCGGTGCTAAGCACTAGCTGCACTTCCAAATATTTTCCAATTATCATCGTGACCACTATAAGAATTAATCTGAATACAACTTAAGATCTGTTTGAATTTACGATTTAAAATGTGTGATTTAAAAAAATAAATTTTATAAAGCCCAGTTAAGCGTTTGGTAAAATCGTCGTTTAACCTTTAAAATGATCATTTTCAAAAAAAAATTAAAAACACAAATTTTCTGCGTTTTAAAATCGCAATTCCAAACGATTCACTTTTTGTCTATGAGATTGCAATGCTAAATGCACCCTTATTCCAAGAAACAAAATAGAACCAAATAATGAATTTTGATCACCAATTTAAGAACTAATCACCAGAGGAATTCAAACAAACAAAACACAAATTAATGCTTATTTTGAAAATAAAAAAATAAAAAATAAAAATCTTATATATAAAAATTTTAAAAAAATATATATACTACCAATAAGCTCAAGAGCCTCACTTATAATTAAAAGGGAGTTTGAGCCTACACATAAAAGAGAATGTTAAATTATTATCTAATAATTAAATTTACTCATTCCTATCCACTTGAACTTTTAAGATAAAGAGTGATTTAATAGTTCTTACGGTGCAAGAACTTCCGTACATGCAATAACCAGCAGCTAAAATATTTGTTCCAGGTTGCAGAACATCTTCAAGAGTTGGATCATCCTTGTTTTTCACCAGGTGTATCCCAAAAATCTACACCAATTAAAAAGAGGAGGCATGCAAATGCAATTGATGATTTCAAATGTAAAAATAAAAGAATTTGTGGAAAGAGAGGCAATTGCATACTGTTCCTATGGAAACACCACAGTCAATGTTTGAGGATCCATCCAATGGGGTTAAAAACAACAATATACCTGCATTTATTTCATCAACATTTTCCAAATACAGATATGTAAGTAAGGTTTCCTATATTTATATATAATTCAAGCAATTTAAAAAATAAAATAAGGGAAATAATTAATTGAACAGTAGTGGGGAACTTTTGCAGAAACCTTCCACGCTTTGATGGCTCGACAAACGTGGCCTCTTCATCTTCTTCAGAAACAAGGATGCACTGAAAGAGTATTTTAGTAACATAAAATTTCATTATCTATTTGAAAAGATGAAGAGATTACCTTAATTAGTTCATCTTAATTATACTACTAATTAATATATAATTGGATCAACATTTCTAATAATATCAAATTATGGAATTTAGGTTGTTTCTTTATCTTAAGAATATATTTGATATTAATCATATTATTATGTATTCTAGGGTTTTTTTGTCTATTAGGTTTACTTGCTCATCACTCATTACCTCTTTATAAATAGATGTATTTGTAATACATCATAATATCACTCTTAATACAATGTAGTTATTATCTGCTTCTGCTCTCTCTTTTCTTTATTCAATATATTGAAAAATGCTACATATTAAAAAAGTATCATGTTATCAAAGTAGGCTTTTTCGTCACTTTTTCCAGGGATGCTTTTTCTTTAAAATCCCAAAAGACAGTTTTTTACTCAACCATTTTACAACATAGACAACAAGAACATGATGAAAATATACTAAATTGCCAAGTATAACATGACCCATTTTTATTAGGTGGCATTCTCAAAATATTTCAATGAAAGAAAAAAAAATCTAAATTATATAATTTGAAAATCTACAATTTTAAACATCATTATCCTTAATAATTGCCCATGGTTGTATCCATAAACACCTTTTTCTTACTTTCTTTTTTTTTTTGGAAGTTCACATACCCCCCTCAAACTATCACCTAATTGGCAATGTCCTCCTCCCCAAACTTTCAATTGTGACAATGTTCCCCCAAACTATGAAAACGTTGTCAATGTCCATCCCCAATGACGAAACTACCCTTTGTAAAAAAATTTTTAAAAAAAATACTAAAAATTTTAGAAAAAACCTAAAACTGAAAATAAATAAAAATCCAAGGAGTGGCAAAATTTTTTTTTTTAAAAAAAAAAAAAAAAATCTTTTTTATGAGAAAAAAAAAATTGATTTTTTTATAAAAATTGAAAAATTTTGTTTTTATTTTTATTTTATAATTTTTTAAATAAAAAAAGTTCTGTTTTAAAAAATAAAAAATTTACTTTTAAAAAAGGGTTAAATGCCTAATAGCCCCCTAGGGTTTCACAATTTTATTTTTTCCTCCCTATGGTTTGATTTTTATCACAGGAGAGGTCCATGTGGTTTTGATAAAGGACCAAATTGGTCCTTCTATCAATTGACCGTTAGTTGACTTAACGGACTTACACGTGGATGAATAAAAATTTGACACTTGATACAAGTGGCCACGTCATCTAATTAATTTTTATTATTATTTTAAAAGAATTCAAGAAAATATTTTTTCAAAAAAAAATCTACGACCACCCCCCCTAGGAACCTTGAGGCCACCCCCATCTAGCCGGATGGTGGCCCAAGTGAAGAGAGACAAGGCGGCGAGTGGGATGCATGCGAAGAGGAGGCGCTCAAGGGCGAGTACGATGGAAGGGTTCTCGATTTGGATCCACTTGAACTGGAGGGAAGCCCAGACGCCGATGAGGAAGTTGGTCTTGGCGCAGAGGAGGGTGAGGGGCAGGGCAGTGGCGGAGAAGAAGAAAGCGATCTGAGAGAAGATGAGGGAGAGCCATACGGTGAAGAAGGCCTCGAGCTTGAAGCCAAGGGAGTCGAGGATGTAGAAGACCATGAGGCCCAGCGTTAGGGTTGCCAGCACCGTGGGGGTCCCGCCCAGGTCCAGGAGGATTGCGGTGCGGGGCACCAACGCCATGGCAATTGAGCGTTGTAGGCAAAGGTGGAGGGCAAGAAGCAAGAATTTTGGAAGGATCTGGAGGATGAGAGGGACCTAAAGAAGGTGCTAGAGCTAGGGTTAGGGTTAGATTCGAGAGAGCCTTGGCTCCATTGGGGTGGCCGAGCCACCCCCGGTACCCACTGGGGGTGGTTTCGGCCACCCCCAAGGTGCCAAGGGGGTGGCCGAGCCACCCCTTGGTGCCCAAGTGGTTGGCCTATGGCCACCCAATTTTATTTTTTTTTGTTTTTTTTTTCAAATTTTTTTTTAAAAATAAAAACTTAATTAAGTAGACGTCATCACTAATGACGTGGCCACTAGTGCAATTGTCAAATTTTCATTTGTTCACGTGTCAGTCTATTAAGTCAACTAACAATCAACTGACTAGGGGTGTTCAAGCGGTTATAACCGGCAGTTATTTGCAATAACCGCAACCGCCTCTGCTTTTGGCGGTTATCGGATTTTCATTAACCGCAACCGCCTCCGCCTAGGCGGTTAGTGGTTATTTTATAACTAGCAGTTAGCAGTTATTCAAACCGCTAACAAGCGGTTATAACCGTTTTTTTAAACGCTTTTTTAAAAATGGACTTTTTTATATTTTGGGCCTTCATTTTTTATATTTTTTGGGTTTATTTCACACTACAAACCACTCACTGAAAGTCTGAAACCAAGATCAAAACATACTACAACCAAAACCTAACGAGTGAGAGTTTGAGAGACGAAAGTGAGACAGAGATGGAGACGAGTGAGAGAGGGGTTGTGGCTGATGAGTTCCTAAAAACGCTTATTTGGACCCCTTTAATTTACATTTGTTAGGCTCTTAGCTTTGTTAATATCTAATATTTTATTTTGTTTTAGTGTTTTAGTGTGTTCTAGGTCTTTGGAGCAAAAGGTGGCTCAAAGGGGAGAAATGAAGCAAAGAAGGAGTCAAGCCCCTGGAAGTGCGATCGATCACACTTGGTGCGATCGAACGTACTACGGTCGATCGCAAGACCTACGTTCAAACGCAAGTCCAGTCAGCCCGCGTTTCCCGTGTTGCCCTAGCCGGCCCTATCGTTCATCGTTTCAACCTTGCGCCGTGGGCAGTTATTTGCGATCAAACGCAATTGGTGCGATTAAACGCACTGCAGTCGAACGCAGCGCCTACTCTCGAACGCACATGGCACAGCGATCCACCTGCGACTGAACGCACAGCACACGATCGAATGCACGATGGACTGCGATCAATCGCACACCCTGCGATCGAACTCACCCCTGACCTGGAAGCATGATTTATTTTGTCTATAAATAGAACCTTACCTCATTTTGTATATTTCACATTTGGGAGGCGCCCCTAGGGCCTCAAACCCTCTGTTTTCCACTGTAAATCTCTCCTAAATTGTCATTTATTTATTTAATGTTTTATTTTACTTTTATTTAGTCTCTAATTCCCTTCACTATAGATTTGTTTACTTTTATTCATGTTTAGTTCGTATTATTCTGTCATTTCAATTTATGTTTATTCGTTTCAATGCATTTTAGTGACAAAAGTGTGTTGATTGTGATGTGGTTATTTCGTGACCAAAATTATCAATAATAAAATTAACCACTCGCAATAGAACGAATCCCGTAGGATAGGGCTATGTTGAGGGTGTCGAACCTCAACGACTGTAGGGGTTTCGTTACTAAATTCAAAAGACTAATTTTAACCTAATTAACAAAAGAGAGTTGATTGTTTGTGAATTCAAAGTGCATAAAAGTAAAGGCAAGATTAAGAGTAAATATATGAGAGAGAAAAGTAAGGTACCGAATTCACCACGATCCGCACAACAATGGTAACCGTATTTAATTCCAGAAACTCAGAATATGCATGTTATAAAAGAACAAGAAAATACAATATCAAGGGATAAGGATAATCTATCTTCGGTTGGCACGGATCGTCCACCTAACCACTAAGATGCGGCACGACCCGTCTTCCCTAGGCATAAACTATAAAATCCCTTAATACGTTTCATACAATCAATGGAATAGCATAACCCATCTTCGGTTGGCA
>CM017322.1:18378033-18436134 GCA_006937295.1 Carpinus fangiana
TATGCAACAAGCCTTTTAAACCCCTAGGAATTCCCTAGAGGACGAGTGGAGTCTCGTGAGGGTTTTCCAGAAATGATACCCACAAACATTATGCACAGTTCATGTTATCTAAAAATTAAAGCATCACTTAAAACCATGATTCTCATTCATTAGCAAGCTTAAAAAGTTAAACTCCATCTTCTTAATGAATTGGAACTTAAAGTCTAATTACTTACAACAGGCAAGCTAAGGCATCACAAGCTCGAAACAGTGTAAAGTGAACTAGCACAAGATTATGAAGCTTCCAACTAAATTCAATGTGCAATGTCTCAATATCTCAAGATTCACCGGAAGTCCTATCAGAATGAACACAATGGCATGCTTTTATTATTCTTTCTTTTATTATTAGGCTCTGCAGTGTTTAGTTCCCTTAAGCTTTCTAATTGACCCATGTAGTGAGTGTTGAGTCAATGACTCCCAAACCAGATGGTTTTAAGGCATTAGGTGTAAAGACACCCCTAAGGACTTGCTAACTCAAGTCAAAAAGGCTACGAAACTACACTAGCCATAATGCTAACCACATCAAAACTCCTCACCTTTTGACGTGAACGCTCACTGCTTTGATGCAAGAGGCCCAGTTACTCAATGAAGAGTTTATCAATGATCATTTTTTTAAAAAAAAATATATATGCTTATGCCAATGTATCCAACCAATAAGTCATCTAGTGTCACCCAAAACATAGAAATATATACATTAAAACCATATGTCATACCCCACAAATCATGTGCTAATGTGCTTGTATCAGAGCAGATCAAACGTGTAAATTCTCAATTGCCTAAAGTAAGTCACAAACTTAAAAATCCAACATCAGATCATGTGTTCAAAATTTTAAGTTCACTGATGAAATCAAATCACAAATTTTTAGGTCAACCAAAATTTTAGGACAACATGAAAATGCATTTTTTTTTTAATTTTGTTTTTTTTTTCAAAAACAAGACAAGTGTGTGTAAATGTGTCTCTCATACCCCCAAACTTGAATCATACATTGTCACCAATGTATGTACAGAATTGAAAAATGAGGTTAAGGGTATAGGAGTACCTAAGTGAGCAGATGTGGGTATATCATACCCCCAAACTTGTATCCAAAAACACATGTCCTAAAAAAGATGTTGATACTCCAACCAAGAAACAATCAAGTGCAACACGTTGTTGTAAAAGTGATGGGGGGAACAGGGGAAAGGATGGGGGAAAAGGGAAACAGTGACCTAAATAGGTCACGTGAGACATTTCCCCCAAGTGCGTTCGATCGCCCAAGGAGGTGCGATCGTTCGCTTCCTCAAAAGGGGTAGAGCAATTAAGGGGGTTTCTGCAAACGATCACCCAAGGATGTGCGATCGTTCGCTTCCTCAATAGCGACAGCCTTATTGGAGGAACTTATGTGAATGATCGCCCAAGGATGTGCGACTGTTCGTGCCCTCAGAATGTCACTTTCCACCTGAGTGAACCACGAAATTAACAAAGAAAAAGTGACATTCTGTCCCGAGTGCACTCGATCATACTCATGCAGGATGGTCCCTCTGTGCTCTAAGGCGCTCGTGCTCCCTTGGGCGCATGGCGAGAGAGCGAACGATCGCCCCAGGAGGTGCGATCGTTCGCTTACTCAGTAGCGACAGCCTTATTAGAGGGACTTTTACGAACGATCGCCCTAGGAGGTGCGATCTTTCGCTTCCTCAGAATGCCACTTCCCACTTGAGTGAACCACGAAATTAACAAAGAATGAAACAACAATGGGTAACATACCTGGATGGAGATCACGTACCCTGGTGAAGTGAGGAGTCAAGCGCACAGGGTCAGCGCTTGGTCCTATGTGGTAATGCTCAAAGTAATTCCGAGTCCCGAAGGATCTTACCCCAATCCTTCAGAAGTCCAATCAAGCTCTTCCATCCCTTCTTCTTTATGATCATGTAGTATTCCACAAGGAAGAGAAATCTTTGTATTATACCAAAACCGCTTCCCTCAGATGAAAGGTCTTGAATCTCCTCATGGCCATGCCCTAGATGTTTGTCCCAAACTGGTTCCATGATCAACTTTTTGTCTCTGTAGGGATCCACAAAAACAAAGACAGGCTGTGAGCTTGCTAATAAATTGTCCACCCCAATGAAGTCCACTTCAATAACCTCTGCATGAACTATGTCCCCTGTGGGATTGTCATCAGGTGGGGGTAAGAAAGGGGGATAGGCTCTGGTGGGTTTCTCCATGATGGGGCTTCAGATAGAGACTCAGGTGGTGGGTAGTCAACAGTTTCTCCAATGGCATCCAAGAAGAAACAGGTCTTTTGATCAGGTGCATTCTGAAAGGCAGTGAAAATGTTCACCCTGCTCTTCATATTCCCAAAGGAAATCTTCATTACTCCAGTCCGACAATTTATGCATGCATTGGCTGTTGCGAGGAAAGGCAGGCCCCAAGATGACAGGAATCTGCTTGTCTGGATAAGGGACAGGTTTTGTGTCAATAACTATGAAATCAACTGGATAGTAAAATTTGTCCACCTTGATAATGACATCTTTAACAATTCCTCGGGGTTTCTTAATGGATCGGTCAGCCAGTTGCAAGACAATACTTGTCGGTTTCAGTTCCCCTAAGCCAAGTTGCTGATACACTGAGTATGGAAGCAAATTTACACCAGCTCCTAAGTCAAGGAGAGCTCTCTCAATCTCAGTATTTCCAATGATGCATGAAATTGTAGGTGTTCCAGGGTCCTTGAATTTGGGCGGAGTGTTATGCTGAATCAGGGAGCTCACTTGCTCGGTGAGAACAACTTTCTTAGGAATGTGCTTCCGATTCTTCCTCTTTTGAGTGCATAAGTCTTTGAGAAATTTCACATAGGCTGGAACTTGCTTGATGGCATCTAGGAGTGGAATGTTGACCTTAATCTGTTTAAAGGTTTCCATCATGTCTTGTATCTTCTCTTCTTGCTTCCCAAAGTGGGAGGATGCCATGAGACGCTCTGGATATGGGGCTTTAGGCACATATGGTATCTCTGAAATGGGGTCATATGAAGATGTGTCATTGATCACTTGCTTACCCTTGTCTTGATGCTTAGTCTGTGGGGTCTCAAGTTGCTCCTCCTTCTTTTCTTCCACATGATTGTCTACCACTCTTCCGCTTCACAATGTGGTAATAGCTTGAATTTGCTCCAGATGAGAAGTTTCCTCTACCATGTATAGCCCCTTAGGATTGACGACTGGCTGACTTGGAAGCTTCCCTTCTTCCCTCCTGTTGAGGGTGTTAGCTATTTGTCCGACCTAAGCCTCTAGCTTGGCAATTGACTGAGAGTGTGAATTTACTGTCTGAGACATCTCGCCAAACTTGTCATTTAACTCACCCAACCTACCGTTCATCTCATCCATCGTGTTCAGCCTGCCGTTAATCTCATCCATCATGTTCAGCATTCGATCTTCAAAATTAGATTCTGTCCGCTGCTGTGGGGCAGCCTGGTATTGCTGCTGTGGAGGCCGGTATGTTGAAGACGGTTGATATAGCTGCCTGCTAGATTGAGCTTGATTGTGCTGCCCTGGTGCTGAGTTTCCCGAAGTTGGATTCTTCCATGAGAAATTAGGATGATTTCTCCACCCTGGGTTATAAGTATTGGAGTACAGATATTACCTGGTTTGGAGAAAGCTGCGTTGACCTGTTCATTATAGACATCAGTATAATTGACAACAGTAGGACATTTATTTACCTGATGCATAGTGCTAGAACAGAATGAGCATGGTTCAGGTTGGGTGCTTATGTGAGCAGCATTTGGAGCAAAACCAGTCATCAATTGGTCCAGCTTCTTGATGATAGCATCAACTACTTGAGTGGCCATGTCCGCAGGAGGTCCTACTTCGCAAAGACTCTCCGTCTTTGGCGCTTTAGGTGCGGGTTCTCTCCGTCTATTGGAAGCCTGCTGACAAGAATTGTTACTTAAGTTTTCGAACATAGCCCATGCTTCATCTTCACTTTTTAACATAAATGTCCCCCCACAAGATGCATCTATCGTGCTTCTACTAGACTCAGTCAGACCATCATAAAAACTCTGCACTAGCTGCCATTTGGGGACAGCATGATGTGGACATGATCTAAGTAAATCCTTAAGCCTCTCCCATGTCTCATGTAATGGTTCACCTTGGTACTGGGTGATACTAGTGATGGCTCTCCTCGTATCATTGGTCCTTCCTATGGGGAAATATTGCTTGAGAAAAACTTGTTGCAATTGATCCCAAGAAGTGATAGAATTAGGCTCTAAGGACTGGAACCAATGTTTGGCTCTATCTTTAAGGACAAAGACAAAAAGACGCATCTTTAAGGCATCCTCAGTGAATCCCGTCAATTGAATGGTAGAACAGATTTTATGGAATTCGCTGAGGAAGTCATAAGGATTCTCATGGGTAAGCCCTAGGAAAGTTGGTAGACTCTGTATGGTGCTAGGCTTGATCTCATAGTGGGTTGCCGTAATGTCCAGCAACCTGAGACATGAAGGGGTAGTGCATGTGGGTGGAATATAGTGATCTTGCAAAGCTACGTGAGGGGCGCCAGCCATGGTGTCAATGGTGTTTTCCTTAGACAATTTAGAATTCCTTTCGGCTCTAATTTGTCTAAGAGTGTGCTCAATGTCGGGGTCACAAGAAATTAAAGGCAAAGAAAAAGATCAGCGACCCAACATAAACTAAACCAAAACTTAAACGGAAAATAAAAATAAAAACAGGAAATAACAAAACAGAAGATTAAATTAAAGCTAAAAAGAAAAGCTCACAAACGGCCCTTAGGTGCACTGGAATGGGGCTACAGCAAATTCTGTCCAGAGAGCGAACAATCGCCCCAGGAGGTGTGATCGTTCGCACTGCCGAAGGGGGAAACGAACACAAGGGCTGAGGTTCGATCGCGGCTACTTGTTGAGTGCAGTACTACGAACGATCGCACACGGGCTGCGATCGATCTCAGTTACAGAGAGTGGAACCTGCGGACTGATCGCGAACTTGAAAAGAGGGATTAAATTCAAAAATTAAAAATTAAGAAAACTGAAACAAAAAATAAAAATTAAGCTAAATTTAATCCTTAAAATTTAATAACAAAACCGTTAGACAATCCCCGGCAACGGCGCCAAAAATTGATGTGGTTATTTCGTGACCAAAATTATCAATAATAAAATTAACCACTCGCAATAGAACGAATCCCATAGGATAGGGCTATATTGAGGGTGTTGAACCTCAACGACTGTAGGGGTTTCGTTACTAAATTCAAAAGACTAATTTTAACCTAATTAACAAAAGAGAGTTGATTGTTTGTGAATTCAAAGTGCATGAAAGTAAAGGCAAGATTAAGAGTAAATATATGAGAGAGAAAAGTAAGGTACCGACTTCACCACGATCGGCACAAAAATGGTAACCGTATTTAATTCCAGAAACTCAGAATATGCATGTTATAAAAGAACAAGAAAATACAATATCAAGGGATAAGGATAATCTATCTTCGGTTGGCACGGATCGTCCACCTAACCACTAAGATGCGGCACGACCCGTCTTTCCTAGGCATAAACTATAAAATCCCTTAATATGTTTCATACAATCAATGGAATAGCATAACCCATCTTCGGTTGGCACGGATCGTCTACCTAAATTACACTAAACTAGGGTGTAGTACGACCCGTCTTCCCTAGGCATGGCCTATCTTAATCCTATTAATCATATGTCTATTAAAACCCATTGCATAACCATCAATCTTATAATCACAGAAAATAAGGTTGATTTGAGTTCAATACAGGCAAAATAATTTCTAAGACAAGAATAGAATTTCGTAAATATTGGTTTTGAATTGAATAACAATTGCATTGAATATTAAGAACAGAAATCTAGAGTTGTAATCCTCACAGTTATGCAATCAACATACATAAATTGAATTAAATAAAATCAAATACAATCACCATTGTGCTTGGAAAGGGTTACATCGGTACCCCACTAAAGGGGTTTAGCCGCTCATGATCTTCTAAGCTCCATAGACAAGTTCTGAATTTCACTCTAGGAAACGGCCCCCTTTTACAATGTTTAAGAGCCTATTTATAGGGACTCGAAAACCCTAGAAACCCTAAAACCCTAATTATAGTCGTAGGTCAGTCTCCCAGTCCAATTGGGAGACTGAAAATCGAGTTCAGCTGTCAAAAAGGTGATTTTCGTGTTCTGCATGCCCGAGTGCGAACGATCGCACGTATGGGCGATCGATCGCCCGGCGCACGATCACAGGTGTGCTGCAATCGTTCGCCAGCACAGAAAAGCCCCCACTCGTCCTTTTTTGTCCAATTTTCAACGGAACTCTTGCATTTGACCTGAAACACAAAAAGAAAACAAAATTAAACAAATAAAATGCTAAGGAATTAACATATGTGAATTAAGGGGCTTGAATGTGCAACATTCGGCGCTTATCACATTGTTGTTTGCAATTCGTTAAACGTCGACTTTCGCTGCAACCGGAGATACATCGGATGATTAGTCTTCAGACCAATATCCGTTGCGACCTTTAAACAGTGTTTACATTGGTTAGTTCGACAAGATTTTGTAGCAACAATAGGATATGCATATGGTTTTATCGATAGACGGAATTATGAACAATGTAATAGCAAATAGAATACGCCAAGTAGGGTAATCGTTATTGAGTATGAGCTAAGCATGTTTATATGTTAATTAATTTATGGTGAGGTGGATTAGGGATCTTAGTCGTTTTTATTTCTTTATTTTTATTTCATTTTAATTTAGTTTATATTTTCTGCACACCAACTGTTTGATATTGGAACTAGGTTAAGATAGGATTAGTTTAGGCGATTTAAAATTAGTTTTTAACAAAACACGATTCTCTGTGGGTTCGACCTCGCACTTGCACATCCGCTATATTACAAACGACTCGTGCAATTAGCGAGTACAATTAAATTTGTACATCAAATTTTGGCGACATTGCCGGGGATCTTAGTTTTGTTAGGCTCTTAGTTTTGTTAATATCTAATGTTTTATTTTGTTTTAGTGTTTTACTGTGTTGTAGGTCTTTGGTGCAAAAGGTGGCTCAATGGGGAGAAATGAAGCAAATAAGGAGTCAAGCCCCTGGAAGTGCAATCGATCGCACTTAGTGTGATCGAACGCACTGCAGTCGATCGCAAGACCTACGTTCGAATGCAGGTCCAGTCAGCCCGCATTTCCTGCGTTGCCCTAGCCGGCCCTATCGTTCATCGCTTCAACCTTGCATCGTGGGCAGTTATTTGCGATCAAAGGCAATCAGTGCGATCGAATGCACTGCGGTCAAACGCAACGCCTACTCTCGAATGCACGCGGCACGGCGATGCACCTGCAACTGAAAGCACAGCACACGATCGAACGCACGCTGGACTGCGATCGATCGCACACCCTACGATCGAACACATCCCTGACCTGGCAGCACGATTTATTTTGTCTATAAATAGAACCTTACCTCATTTTGTATATTTCACGTTTGGGAGGCGCCCCTAGGGCCTCAAACCCTCTGTTTTCCACTGTAAATCCCTCATAAATTGTCATTTATTTATTTAATGTTTTATTTTACTTTTATTTAGTCTCTAATTCCCTTCACTATAAATTTGTTTACTTTTATTCATGTTTAGTTCATATTATTCTGTCATTTCAATTTATGTTTATTTGTTTCAATGCATTTTAGTGACAAAAGTGTGTTGATTGTTGTTTGCAATTCATTAAACGTTGACTTTCGTTGCAACTGGAGATACATCAGATGATTCGTCTTCGGACCAATATCCGTTGTGACCTCTAAACAATGTTTGCATTGGTTAGTTAGACAAGATTTTGTAGCAACAATAGGATATGCATATAGTTTTATCGATAGAGGAAATTATGAACAATGCAATAGCAAATAGAATACGCCAAGTAGCGTAATCGTTATTGAGTATGAGCTAAGCATGTTTATATGTTAATTAATTTATGGTGAGGTGGATTAGGGACCTTAGTCGTTTTTATTTCTTTATTTTTATGCATTTTAAACTAGTTTTTATTTTCTGCAATTTCAATATTGTTCATAGTTTATTTTTCGTGTTTTAGTTTATTTTTGTTAATTTTTAGCTTAGTGTTTGGTAGTTTTCGTTTCTGTACAGAGTTTCTGGAAAATCAGGCACTAACAGTGCGGTCGAACACAGTTCCTGTGGTCGAACGCACTTGGGCCTATTCCACTATAGACGCATACCTGCGCTCACCTAGCACGTCTTTGCGTGAGAGCGCACGCCCCTGTCAAAACAAAGCATTGCAGCTCTGCGTTCGAACGTACTTCAGTTGCGTTCTAACGCACGTGCACAGACTGTTACATTTGCATGTATGCGATCAAACGTGCTGACCTGTGCTCGAGCGCACCTCTGCTTCCAGCATCAACATACCAGAGGCAGTATGTTCTGTTTTTAATTTCTTTGTGTTTTAATTTATTGTTAGACTTATTTTAATTGTTTTAACTGCTTATTTTGAGTATTTTGCTTGCTGTGATTAGCTGTGTTTAGTTTATTTTTGCTTTTAGTTGTTTATATAATTTGCATATGTTTTAGTTAGAGGTTTTGTTAGTCTAAATTGTTTGTTGTTTAAATTGTCTTGTTTTGTTAAGTGTTTAGGTTATCTTAGCTAGTTTTATTTTCTATTTCTAATATTGTTTCTGTTTGTATTGCATCTTTTTATATTTCTTTTAGTTTGCTTTGTTTTTATTCACATGTTGTTGATAGGTAGTTTTTAGTTCATTGCTGTTTTTGCATATCTTGCTGTTTTTGTTTTTGTTCCCTGTTAGTTTGTGCATATCTATTTCTGTTTTTGTTGATTTCATAGTCCCTGTTTTGCTGTTTTTATTCATTTTTGCTTACTTAGGTTATTGCTTTCTAGTTTAGTTTGGTTTCTCATTTAGTGTATGCTTGGTCGGCGATCATTGAACTTAAAGTTAACACCTTTAGATCCCGACTTAGAAAGGAATCTTAGGAGATCCCTTAGAGCACGTGCCGAGATGGGAGATAATCAAGGGAATCCAAGGGTGGAAGAGCACCAGGATGATCAAAGGAATCCAAGAAGGGAGGAGCATGAGGAATATCAAGATGCAAGAGAAAGGAACGGGGAGCAAATAAGAGCTTATAACGTGGATTTCACGACATCACTCCGGGAATTGTTCGCACCTACTGCGGTCAGTTCCCATTCGTGCATAGTGTTGCCACCGACTAATGCAACTCACTATGATCTAAAGCCACACGTAATCCAGATGTTACCATCCTTTTACGGCTTAGATCATGAAAACCCATATTCCTATGTTAAGAAATTCAAAAATATCTGTGCCACCACCAAATTTCAAAATTTTTCTGAGGAATCTGTCCACCTCAGACTTTTTCCTTTCTCACTTCATGATAGAGCCACGAAGTGGTTGGACTCCAACGCACCTGGCTCCATCACATCCTGGGAAGAACTATTGAAGCAGTTTTATAACAAGTTTTTCCCAATGTTCAGAGTAAATGAGGCAAAAAAGGAAATCAGTTCCTTTACTCAGGATGAGGATGAGAAATTCTCAGAATGTTGGGCACGGTTCAAGGATCTGTTGATGAAATGTCCGCCTCACGGTTACGAAAAATGGCGACTCGTACAATTCTTCTACCAAGGGCTGTCTTAGCCCAACCGTAGTATGATCGAGTTGATGAATGGAAGGGTATTTCTAAATTTGACGGGAGACTTAGCTTATAAAGCTTTGGAGAAAATAGCCGACAACTCCCAACACTGGGATTTTACGAGTTGTCGTGACAAGTCTGCCCGAAACTCTAAGAAAGGAGGCATCCTGGAGCTAAAAGGAGAGCAAGAGTTGACTCAAAGGATGGATGCCATTGTCAAGAGACTGGATGCAATGAGTATGGGAAAACCTGTTAATGCTGTGAACACATTTCCAGTTGATAGTTGTTCTGTCTGTGCTAGTCCTATGCACCTAGCACAGAATTGTCCATCGATGACAGTTTTTTCTGAGATGGAACAAGTGAACGCTTTCAACAATTTCCAAAAGCATTCAACTGGCCCATACTCTGAATCTTACAATCCAGGGTGGAGGAACCACCCAAATTTTTCCTGGAAGCAGAACCAGCCCACAAATCAAGGAGGATTTCCTCCTACATATCAAAATCAAGGACGCTCGGCCCAGCCAGCGTCATCTTCCTATCAAGCCCCCACTCAACCCCCAACGTCATCGACACAGTCATTAGAAGAGACAATGAGAGAATTCATGAAGATGACTGGTCAATCCATCAGTGACGTTAGACACTCCACCATGGTGAACACCCAGGCAATCTCCAAGCTGGAGATCCAAGTGGGACAGTTGGCGAGTCACCTAGGTGAGAGAGACAAGGGAAAGCTCCCCAGCCAACCGGTGAACAATCCTAAGGCATGCACTATCGGAAGTTCTTCAACTCAAGAGCATGCACATGCTATTGTTACACTGAGGTCAGGGAGACGAGTGGACAACCTTGTGGCTGATCCAAAGGCAATTGATGAAGCAGTGCCAGCAATAGACCTTGCCAGGCAAGAGGAGACGAAGAGTGACAACAAGGAGAAGAAAGATGCTGAGCCATCTACAGTCACTCCCATTGAGAAGGGCCTTTCGAGGTCATTTGTCCCAAAAGCCCCTTATCTTGAGAGATTGAGAGCGCCAAAGAAGAATGCGCAGTTTGCTGAAATTTTAGAGGTGTTTAAGCAAGTTCAGATAAACATCCCATTCTTGGATGCAATTCAGAAAGTGCCAGCATATGCAAAATTCTTGAAGGATTTGGTCACAATCAAGAGAAAAACCAATGTCCCGAAGAAGGCTTATCTGACTGAGCAAGTGAGCTCCATTCTCCAATGCAAGTTGCCAATCAAGTATAAGGACCCTGGGTGTCCGACCATTGCTTGCATGATTGGAATGAGTCAAATCAATAGGGCATTGTTGGATCTGGGGGCAAGTGTGAATCTCATTCCCTATTCAGTATATTTAAAGTTGGGATTGGGAGAGTTGAAGCCGACCACAGTAACGCTCCAGTTGGCAGATAGGTCACTTAAGAGACCACGGGGAATACTTGAGGATGTGTTGATCAAGGTTGACAAGTTTTATTTCCCTGTGGACTTCATAGTGATAGACACGGAGCCAGTGCATGATGTGATAAATCAAATTCCAGTGATTTTAGGGCGAACTTTCTTAGCTACGGCTAACGCCCTAATCAACTGTAGGACGGGAGTGATGAACATCTCATTCGGAAATATGACAGTGGAACTCAATATTTTCAACATCAATAACCAGCCACTTGAGTATGATGAGACCCATCCTATGTGCTTCATTGAAGAAATCACTAATGACTTTGATCTGGAGGACCCTGAGATTGAGTGTTTTACTCAGGATTCTAATGACCTGGACTTAGACAGGCTAATTAGGCCAGATTTGCATGAGCCTAGCCTGAAGGACCCTAACATGGAGTGCTTTGCACCATTTGGAGGTCATTGTGATTTGAGTGAGCCACTACAACATGACGAGCCGATTGATGAGCTTAGTCTGGAGGACTCGGAGTTTGAATGTTTCGCTCAGTTTGGAGGAAACATAGATTGTGATAGGATACTTGAGCCAACTAGGGAAGCAGTTGAGCCAAGTTTGGAGGACGTTGAGCTTGAGAGTTTTGCTCAGCTGGGAGATGATCAGTGCTTTGATGAAGTAGTTGAGCTACTTACATTCATTTTCGATCCCATGTCTGAGTTACAGCCGGAGTGTGGGGAACTCATGGAATTATCTTTCCCCACTGCTTATTCGTTCGTACTTAAGCCACAAGATTTTATTGATGAGAGCAAATGGGTTGTACCCATTTATAGGCGGCCAAGAGGGCCGAGATTGACTTTAGGAAGGAATGATTATCTTCCTCTCTCATTTCGTGATCATCTGATGATAGGACTAGCTGGATGTTTCTCTTTGCTTATTGATTATCCCAGCTATGACCATCACCCGTTTGACCCAGGCAAGCTAGTGCGTACCATTTTCGGTACTGCAGTTGATGTGTCTACCTAGTGTCATAGGTAGTTTGGTCCGTATCACGAGTCTGGCTGAAGACGTTAAACTTAGCGCTTGTGGGAGGCACCCCTCATTATGTTTATTGTTTTATTCTTAGCATTTGTATCTACCAGTCAAATTTGGGGAAGCATTCTTTTATGCATACCTGGATTGACCCATCCCCTAGGTTTTGCTAATTCTGTCACATTGTGGGCAATGTGACGTTTTAAGTTTGGGGGTGGAATAGATGTGTTTTTGTAAATATTTTCAGTGTGTAAATATTTTAGTTTGTGTGTTGTGTTTGTAACTATTTTATTGAGTAAATATCTTAGTTTTTAATAATAAAAAAATAAAAAAATAAAAAAAATTTACTTTGCACTCTACGTTCGAACGCACCATTTGCGTTCGAACGTAGACACGGAGCTGTGTTCAAACTCACATGCGTTTGTTCAACTGCAGCGCCCCATCTCATAGACACATCACTGCACACATGCGTTTGACCGTACCTTGTACGTTCGAAGGCAGTGCCCACTTCACCCACACACTCAGCACGTATGCGATCGAACGCACCACCTGTACGTTTGATTGCATGCGTTTTTGGCTCTTTTTAGGTCGCCTTTTCTTTCTTTTCTCCCCATTTCCCCTCCCCGCCATACAGCAGCTTCCATACTTCCCTCATCCCTCTTCCTCCAATCTCCCCTATAATCAAACCCCACCGCCACCCATCACTTCCCCCACCACCACCGCCGGCTTCTCTGAGCCACCACCGCACCACCGCCGGCCGCCCATTTCCCTTTTTCTTCCCCTTTTCACCGTAAACCCAATCTCACCCATACCCCATTTTTCTTCATTTTGTTTTGTTATTTTAGGGCACAAATCCACTCATGGATTGTGCCCATTGTTTGTCCTGTGATTGTGTATGATTTTGCAGAGGGTTGGGTGGTTTTTCAAGAGGGTTCTAAAACCCTTTGGTTTTGGGTTGCACACCACCTGTTCGACAAAAAGCCCCAACCACTTTCCAGCATGCCTAGAGGGCAAAGGTCGACTTCTCGGTCCTCTGAAAGCCGAGCCATGATTGCTAGGCTGCCCATTGAGAGCAGTAAGCTCTTATTGGAGAACACCTTTGCCATTAAAGAGGAGTTCTCCAATAATGAAGCTACAAGTTGGGCAGTTCAAGAGCTGAAGAACCGGGGTTTGAAGAGGCTTTTCAAGCCCGTCGTCTCCACTGCATACGAGCACCTGGTCAGAGAGTTTTACGAGCATTTGAGTTATGAGTGCAGCCGACCGGACGTTCTTGTCTCTTCCATCGATGGGAGAGAGGTGGAGGTGACCATAGCCGATGTAGCGGCCATGTTGAAGTGCAGCCATGAGCCTCCCGAGTCAGACGTTCCTTGGCTCGAGTGCCCCTCCATGCTCACCCTTGAGGAGATCATTTCCGACATGTGTGAGGGGCAATATGCGGACAAGCACCAGAATGCAGCCAGCAAAGCAAAGATTCCTCAGAATCTTTTATTTATTGACATGGTGCTGTATAGGAGCGTGTGTCCTTTGGGACACAAGACACAGCGGCGGGACTTGTTCCTAAATGCCCTGTATGCGTTCCACAGAGGCTTTTGGTACTCCATTCCCGAGCTCTATAGAGACAGATCTACAAGTTCTGGGAAGGAGTACACCATCGAATGGCCGAGCACACCAACACTTGGGGTCTGCCTTTTCCTTTTTTTAACACTCATATTCTTAGGAAGAAAGGGATTAAAGGCAGGGCTATGGACGGGCCCATCACCGAGAGCCCACTCTTCGGCCGCATTCAGTGGAACCAGAGTTGTTCCCATATGCCCAGAACCGCAGTAGCACCAGAGCTAGAGCCAAAGCCCATGGATATTCATGAGATGGCAGCTGACCAGGAGAGAGCAGCTGAGCCAGAGTGGGCGGCAGAATATGAGGAGCAGCTAGAAGAAGAAGACTACGAGGAGACGATCACTCTTAGAGCTGCTGATTTTTATGCTCTTCAGGACTCCTTGGCAGACATCCAGTCCCAGATGGCAGACATCCAATTCCAGATTGCAAACACACAGAGGGATGCACGCCAGGACAGGCTTGAGATCCAGGACATGCTGCAAGCCATTCTAGACAAGCTGCCACCAGCCTAGTGACGTCTTTGTGACGTCTTGGTTATTTTTTGTACACCCCTTGCATTTCATTTGTATTTTCTTTTTTTTCGCGCACTGTGGGCAGTGCGAAATTTTAGTTGGGGGTATTTTTGTGCACATTTTGTTTTTGATTATGCATTTTATTTTAATTATGGTTTATTTTCTTTTGTGAGCTTAATTTAATGAACACATGATCACTTTGTTAAGGGAATTTAAATTATGTTATTTTCTTTGGCAGTATGAGATAGTACAATTCAATTTGATTTTCACGAGCACATTTGGCACGTATTTTGTAGGATAAAATGCTGATGTTGGTCATGTTAGATTTGTAAGCTTAAATGCAGTTGGTAGCTCGTTGGGAAATAACCTTGGATTATCTTAAAAAAAAAAAAAAAAAATGATGATCATTTTGAGCTTTTAACCAAGTAACCAGACCTCTTGCCTCAGTAAGCATTGAGCGTTCGCGTAAAAAGTGAGAAGTTAGACTTGGTTAGCAAAGCTTCGTAGCCTTTTTGACTCAAGTTAGTAGGTCCTTAGGGGTGTTTTTACACCTAATGCCCTAAAACCTTCTGGTTTGGTAGTCATTGACTTAACGCTTGATACATGGGTCAATTAGAAAGATTAAGGGAGCTAAGCAATAAAAAAATAAAAAATAAAAAATAAATTGAAATAAACCTTGGTTATTGTGTCCGATGAGTAGTCTAATGAATTTTGAGTGTCGAAGCATGCATGACTAGAATTAGTTTTGAAATCCCATAATTATGTGTTGAAGTCACTTTCACTAGAATTGATTTGTGTGATATCTCATAATGCCATGTTTGTAGCTAGATTGACAATTCCCTAAAAATTGTGAAGATGGTGTTTGTTTGATTAAGTTTGCTCATGAATAAAACCATAATTGTTATATTGTTGAATTGTCGAAAATAAAATTTTTGTGCAATGTTTGTGGGTATCATTCATGGAAAATCCTCACAAGACTTCACTCGTCCTCTAGGGAACCCCTAGAGGTTTAAAAGGCTTGTTGCATAGGCTAAATACAACCGTTCTCCCACGAAAGCGGACCTATGTTTGTTTTGTTTTTCATTTTTGTTTTGCTAAGGGACTAGAAAAATGTAAGTTTGGGGGTATTTGATCGGTGCCAAACATTGACGTTTGAACCCCTTTAACTTATATTTGTTAAGCCTTAAGCACTGTTAATATCTAACTATTTTTAGTGTTATTAGTGTTTTGTGTTATGCAGGTCCTTACAACAAAATATGGCCACAAAGGAGCAAAATGCACTATGGGAAGAAATGAATCCCTGCCAAGTGCGTTCGACAGCACTTGGTGCGTTCGAACGCACTCACGGTCGAACGCAGGGGGCACGGTCGAAAGCAGGCCCAGTCAGCCCGCATCACACGCGGTTGCCCTAGCCGGCCCTAGGAGTCCATCGCTTCTAGCTTGCACCATGGCGGTTATCTGCGGTCGAACGTGGAGTGCACATTCGAACGCATATTCATCAGTGCGTTCGAACACACTGCCTGCGTTTAAATGTAGACCAGTGACCTGTCAGTCTATAAATAGGACCCTAGGTCCATTTTGTCGAGAGCTTTTCTTTTGGGCGTGTTTTTAAGAGCAGTTTGCCATTGTAGGCCCTTCTCTGCCCTTTTTCTTTGTAACCCTTTATATTATTTAATGTTAATGCTTTATTTTAGTTCATTTATGCCTCCTTATCACATGGGAGGCCAAATCCTCAACTAAGGTTGAGGATGTAGCCTCACCATGGATTTTATGCTTATTGTTTATGTTTAAGTTAATTATTTCCGTTATTTCTTTGTTGCTTAATCGTCTCTCACTTGGTTTGGTGACAAAACCAAGTGAGATTGCACTGTAGTCGTTTATTCTTGGTTTTTTTCGTCTGATGGATACATTCCATCCTTCGGTTTACGCCCATTTATCCATAGTAGTTTGTGTCTTAACACATTCACTTTGGATCCTTTGGGCCTTAAACCGTTTATGGTTTGTCTTTCGTCAAATGGACGGATTCCTCAAATCCTTCGATAGGCGCAAGAGATAAAGCGTTATTTTTAACCGATAGACGGATATGTTAGCTTAGCATTTTCAATTTGCATTCTTAAAATGGTGAGGTGAAAACCTTAGCCTTAGTGTTTAATTTAGTTTACTTTTCTGCATCAAATTAGTTTACATTTTCGTTGTCACCAATCATCCACAGCGGAGCTAGGTTAAAGTAACACTGACCTAGACTCAAAGTTAATTTCGTTTAAACAATACACGGTTCCTTGTGGTTCGATCTCGGTACTTGCGCAACGCTATACGAACTACGGTTCGTACAATTGCAAGTACCTAAATTTGGTACGACCAAATTTTGCAAAATTTGATGTCCAAATTTAATTGTACTCGCCAATTGCACGAGTCATTTGTAATATAGCGGATGTGCAAGTGCGAGGTCGAACCCACAGAGAATCGTGTTTTGTTAAAAACTAATTTTAAATCGCCTAAACTAATCCTATCTTAACCTAATTCCAATATCAAACAGTTGGTGTGCAGAAAATATAAACTAAATTAAAATGCAATAAAAATAAAGAAATAAAAACGACTAAGGTCCCTAATCTACCTCACCATAAATTAATTAACATATAAACATGCTTAGCTCATACTCAATAACGATTACACTACTTGGCGTATTCTATTTGCTATTGCATTGTTCATAATTCCGTCTATCGATAAAACCATATGCATATCCTATTGTTTCTACAAAATCTTGTCGAACTAACCAATGCAAACACTGTTTAGAGGTCACAACGGATATTGGTCTGAAGACGAATCATCCGATGTATCTCCGGTTGCAGTGAAAGTCGACGTTTAACGAATTGCAAACAACAATCAACACACTTTTGTCACTAAAATGCATTGAAACGAATAAACATAAATTGAAATGACAGAATAATACGAACTAAACATGAATAAAAGTAAACAAATCTATAGTGAAGGGAATTAGAGACTAAATAAAAGTAAAATAAAACATTAAATAAATAAATGACAATTTATGAGGGATTTACAGTGGAAAACAGAGGGTTTGAGGCCCTAGGGGCGCCTCCCAAACGTGAAATATACAAAATGAGGTAAGGTTCTATTTATAGACAAAATAAATCGTGCTGCCAAGTCAGGGGTGCGTTCGATCGCAGGGTGTGCAATCGATCGCAGTCCAATGTGCATTCGATCGTGTGCTGTGCATTCAGTCGTAGGCGCATCGCCGTGCCGCGTGCGTTCGAGAGTAGGTGCTACGTTCGATCACAAATAACTGCCCACGACGCAAGGCTGAAGTGATGAACGATAGGGCCGGCTAGGGCAACACTGGAAACGCGGGCTGACTGGACCTGCGTTCGAACGTAGGTCTTGCGATCGACCGCCGTGCGTTCGATCGCACCCAGTGCGATCGATCGCACTTCCAGGGGCTTGACTCCTTCTTTGCTTCATTTCTCCCCTTTGAGCCACCTTTTGCACCAAAGACCTACAACACACTAAAACACTAAAACAAAATAAAACATTAGATATTAACAAAACTAAGAGCCTAACAAATGTAAATTAAGGGGTCCAAATAAGCGTTTTTAGGCACTCATCAAATACTCCCAAACTTACATTTTGCTAGTCCCTTAGCAAAACAAGAATGAAAACACAAATAAAAACAAGAAACATAAATCCGCTTTCGTGGGAGAAACGATTGCATTTAGCGTATGCAACAAGCCTTTTAAACCACTAGGCATCCCTAGTAGACAAGTGAAGTCTCGTGAGGGTTTTTCAGGAATGACACCCACAAACAATTATTGGCACTATGTTATTAATGGACAAAGCCCTTCACACAAACACATGGTTCATACATCATTACCAAATTTAACATGTTGAACATACGAACCACATCATCCAGGCATCCAAACATCATTTCACTCGAGGTTGCAAAATTGAGACAACACGTGCTTCATAGAGTGCAAAGTGAACTAACAACAAGATTATGGGGTTTCAATCATTCTCCAAAGACTTGTATCCCAAAATTCAAAGGAAAACAATGTGATAAATACAACCAAGGCTTGAATTGAAATATGCAAAAAAAATTTTGTGTAAGCTGTGCAATGCTTGACTCCTTTAAGCTTCTAAATGACCTATGTAACGAGCGTTGGGCCAGTGACTCCCAAACTAGGCGGTTTTAAGGCACTAGATGTAGAGACATCCCTAAGGATTAATTACTCAAGTCAAAAGAGCTACGGAGCCTAAACTAGCCATACAATTTTTTATTTTTTTTTGCTGAAATTTCTCATCTTTTGACGCGAACACTCATTGCTTGGCCAGGCAGAAGGTCCAGTTACTCAATGAAAAATTCGACTTATTCTGATTTTTTTTTATTATTATTATTACCAGCCAAGGTTTTCATCATCATAACGCAAAACCTAAAAATCTCATGACACACACTTCAAAGTCAAATCTCATACCCCACATACCCTAATGCTAGTGTTCATGTGAAATATCGATCAAACAAGTGGAGTCTCTCTAATCTAACACATGAATCAAAAACTAGGATTTCTAATGATATGCAATGTTCAAACAAGTTAAACACACCAATGACATGCAAAATCCACAGTTACGATATAAATTTGTGCCCAATCAACAACATAGCAACAAACAAAAAGAAAAAAATTTATATACAGACAAAAACAAATATATACAGACAAAAACAAAGCAAAACAAGAAAATAAACAAACAAAATAGACAAAATGTTTGTTCACACCCCCAAACTTAAATGACACATTGTCCCCAATGTGGCAAGAAATACATTACAGTGGGATGAGGAACCGAGATGTACAAAGTCCAAAGCGTCCCCCGAACTTAAACATCAAAACACCTGTCAAAAACTAACAGCAATCTTTTTTTCAAAGATCAAACATCACAAAGGTTAATTGCTGTTAGAAACAAAATAAAATAACAAAAAGAAAATGACAAAAATTAAAGTGCGGAAAATAAAAAAGAAAACATACCGCACCTTCCCCGCTCGTATGGGTGTCCAATCAATCCCTTCCATCTTTTCTTCTTAAGAATTGGATATCCCTCTGGAAGGATGTTCTGCCATCTTATGTAGTCTAAATACTTGTTTTGAAAAATTCTCTTAGGACCACGATTTCTAGATTTGTGATCTTTGGTTCGTGAATCCTTAAAGATTGCTACATAAGATGGTTCCTCGAAACATTGAAAAAATGAAACTTGAGGTTCAAGATATGTCTCGAGAGGGATTGTGACGAAGGAGTGAGCTTCAGTATGAGCTTCCTTGTCATTGGAAAGAATTGGAATTGGCGGGGGCTCAAATTGCTCATCCTTTTCTTCCACTTTGCTGACAGCTTTTTCCTCACTAACAAGTGTGATGGTATTTTGTGCATCCTCATGTGCAGACATGTTCATTTGACTCACGTAATGAATATAAAATGGGCAATCATCAAATCCGTGAGAAGGATGATAACAATATTTACATGACTGATGAGGTGTGTGAGTGTGAGGAAGCTGAGTGTGGGCACGCCTAGCTGCCATGAGTTGGTTCGCTCTCTCCTCTAAGTCATCAATATGAGCAGTTGGAAAATGTTGCACTAATGACTCTTGAGGAGGAGGATTATATGATAAAGGCATGGAAAAGTGGGTATTGAACTGCGGATATTCAGGATAGTGCAGTTCATCATATTGGAGAGCATAGTTTCCCGAGGCATGAGCATACCACGAGACATCAAAATGGTTATTCCAGTTAGGGGGTGTAAGAATTAGAATGTGATTCAAACCCCTAGTCGGAAAATTTGGTGTTCTGCCCATATGAGAAATTGGTAAATTGTCCCCAATGTGGACAATCACCGGAATTATGGTACGGGCTAGTGCTGGCTACACACAGTTCATGTGGGTTCAAATTGGTAGGCTTTGATGTCCAACTACTAGGGGAAACATCAAAATTAATAAACAGAAGACTCATGCTTCACCCAAACAGTTCAAAATATCCCACATGAAACAATAACAACAAAAAAATAAAATAAAATAAACAAAAACTAACAAAAAATAAACTAAACAAAACAACTAATTAACAAAACAATAAACTAATTAAATAAATAAAAATTAAATTAAACTAAAAAAAAAACTAAAAACAGCTAGAAAGTAAATAAAAACAGGCATAAACAATAAATAATAAGACAAAACAATAATTAAAAAAAATGAGAAAAAGACACATACACTGCCTCGGGTCTGTTGGTGCAGTCAACTAAGGTGCGTTCGAACGCAGGACCCTCCGATCGATCGCAGACACGCAGATACGCAGAAAATGTAGCAGTATGTGCACGTGCATTCAATTGCAACTGAGGTGCGATCGTTCACAACGGCGCACTGTGGTTCTGTCAGAGGCGCGCGCTCGCACGCAACAGCGTACTAGGCGAGCGTAGGTATGCAACTGACCTGGAATAGACTCAAGTGTGTTCGAACGCATAGAGTGTGATCGATCGCACTATCACGGGCTGAAAATTCCAGGGACTCAACAGAAATTAAAAACAGCAAACAAAACGCTAATCTAATTTTTTTTCTAAAATTTTTTCTATACAAAAGCACGAAATAAATAACATAAATGCACAATTGAAATAACTAGTAGAAAAATAAAATTAATCTAAGCAAGAAAAATCAATTCAAACAAAACAACAATTCCCCAGCAACGGCGCCAAAATTTGGTCGTACCAAATTTAGGTACTCGCAATTGTACGAACCGTAGTTCGTATAGCGTTGCGCAGTACCGAGATCGAACCACAAGGAAATGTGTATTGTTTAAACGAAATTAACTTTGAGTCTAGGTCAGTATTACTTTAACCTAGCTCCGCTGTGGGTGATTGGTGACAACGAAAATGTAAACTAATTTGATGCAGAAAAGTAAACTAAATTAAACACTAAGGCTAAGGTTTTCACCTCACCATTTCAAGAATACAAATTGAAAATGCTAAGCTAACATATCCGTCTATCGGTTAAAAATAACGCTTTATCTCTTGCGTCTATCGAAGGATTCGAGGAATCCGTCCATTTGACGAAAGACAAACCATAAACGGTTTAAGGCCCAAAGGATCCAAAGTGAATGTGTTAAGACACAAACTACTATGGATAAATGGGCGTAAACCGAAGGATGGAATGTATCCATCGGACGAAAAAAACCAAGAATAAACGACTACGGTGCAATCTCACTTGGTTTTGTCACCAAACCAAGTGAGAGACAATTAAGCAACAAAGAAATAACGGAAATAATTAACTTAAACGTAAACAATAAGCATAAAATCTATGGTGAGGCTACATCCTCAACCTTAGTTGAGGATTTGGCCTCCCATGTGATAAGGAAGCATAAATGAACTAAAATAAAACATTAGCATTAAATAATATAAAGGGTTATAAAGAAAAAGGGCAGAGCAGGGCCTACAATGGCAAACTGCTCTTAAAAACATGCCCAAAAGAAAAGCTCTCCACAAAATGGACCTAGGGTCCTATTTATAGACTGACAGGTCACTGGTCTACGTTTTGAACGCAGGCAGTGCGTTCGAACGCACTGATGAATATGCGTTCGAACGTGCACTCCACGTTCGACCACAGATAACCGCCACGACGCAAGCTGGAAGCGACTAGGGCAACCGCTTGAGATGCGAGCTGACTGGGCCTGCGTTCAACAGTGCCCCCTGCGTTCGACCGTGAGTGCGTTCGAACGCACCAAGTGCGGTCGAACGCACTTGGCAGGGATCAATTTCTTCCCTTGGTGCATTTTGCTCCTTTGTGGCCATATTTTCTTGTAAGGACCTGCACAACACAAAACACTAAAAACACTAAAAATAGTTAGATATTAACAGTACTAAAGGCTTAACAAATATAAGTTAAAGGGGTTCAAATGTCAATGTTTGGCACCGATCAGTGGCTTCGGGAGAACTCAAAGTTAAGATGAAACCTAACGAGTGAGACTCTGTGAGAGAGAGGCTGCGGCTTCTGTGAAATGTGAATGTCTGAGAGAATAAGATAGGGTTTCATCTTATAGACTTAAATAATATAAATAATATATAACGAGTGAGAGAGGGGATGTGGCGTCGTTTTGTTTTGTTTTTATATTTAATTAATATATATTTATATAATTATATATAAATAAAAGCGGTTAGCGGTTATAACCGCTTTTTCATACCCCTAAAACCGCTAACCCCAACCGCCCTAGGCGGTTAGCGGTTTTTAATAACCACTTTACAAAGCGGTTAGCGGTTAACGGTTATAAAAAAACAGTTATAGGCGGTTAGCGGTTGGTGAGGCGATTATAACCGCTCCGCTTGAACCCTACAACTGACAGGAGATCTAATTTGGTCCTTTATCAAAATCAGAGAGACATCCTGTAATAAAAATCAAACTCTAGGGGAAAAAAAATTAAAGTTATGAAACCCCAAGGGAGTATTAAGTATTTAACCCTTTAAAAAAATAAAATTTTTCTTCTTTTAAACAGAATTTTAAAAAAGAATTAAAAATTTTCTTATAAAAAAATTAAAATAAAAAAATCATTTTTTTATAAAAAAAAATAATAAATGAATTTATAGAAGTATTTTTGTCTTATTGAGAAATAAATATATACGGGCATTTTTATCTTTTTGCTAGGGACATTGACAATGTTTTCGTAGTTTTGAAGAGACATTGTTATAGTTAAAAGTTTTGTGCGAACATTGTCAATTGGATAATAGTTTAAGGAGGTATGTGAACTTTACCTTCTTCTTTTTTTAATATTTTCTTACTAGTAGTCCATGTTGAAAAAAAGATAATTGGTCAACAAGCTTTTAATTAGGATTTTTAGTCGGAATTGAGGAAAAATACATTGGATGGACTTACTGTGCGCCCACTACTAACTAAAGCTTTAACAAAAACTTGATTTGACAGAACATCCAATTTTTTCTGTTCTTCACCCTGGAAAATAATAATTGTGTTCATCATGCATCAGGGACAAGATTTGAAGCATTTATCATATCAAAACATGAAAATCATGATATATATATATATATATATATACCAAGTAATATTTAACCTGAACATTAATGGTGTCTCCAGCAAGTTCATTGATTTTGGCCAGACCTGCCTGAAAAATGTTCATAAAATAAAGAAAAAAAGAATAAGAGAAAACTTCATAAAAGACTCCTAAATTAGCAACACGTAATTTGAAAAGATCTTTTAAATTTCAAAACCTCAATTAATATTGCACATTCAAATTTTCAATTTGATGCAATGTATCCCTTCCGTCTGTTTTTTTATGTTAAAAATGATGAAATAATCTTTATATCCTTAACTAAAACTTAAAATTAATTAATTAATTAATTAATTAAATTTATCCTTATTTTCAAATTAAAAATTTTAAAAAATTTTAAATAAAAAAAAAAAAAAAACGAAAATTCAAGGGTAGTTTGGACTTTTAAATTGGTTTCCATTAGGGTTAAAGTTAAAAATTGACGGAGGGATAAATTGTATCAAATTGAAAGTTCAAATGATAAAATTAAGAGTTTTTATAGT
This sequence comes from Carpinus fangiana, assembly GCA_006937295.1. Taxonomy (NCBI): domain Eukaryota; kingdom Viridiplantae; phylum Streptophyta; class Magnoliopsida; order Fagales; family Betulaceae; genus Carpinus; species Carpinus fangiana. The sequence continues at coordinate 18,401,812 of CM017322.1, forward strand.
TGAGATTAGTTTGTGAAGTTTCTAAAAAGAAAAATGAAAAACTGTGGAAGAGGCATGAATGAATAAGAAGAAAGAAGACCTTGTTAACGGCAGAGCAGACAAACTTGCAGCCGAGAATAATGTGGTTGAGCAAGACGCTGAAATCAGCGGTACGTGACTCCATGTGCTTCGACTCCTCCTCGTTCAGAACGTGACGCGTGATGGTCATCAAGTCTATTTTCTCGGCTTCGCCTGCGTCATCCATCATTGCTTTCCATCCAAGGCAGAGGAATATAAGTGTATATATATATATATATATATATATGTGGTAATTGGTTGTTGATCGGTGCCAAATATTGTATATTTGACCCTTTTAACTTATATTTGTTAAGCCTTTAGTACTGTTAATATCTAACATTTTTAGTTATTTTTAGTGTTTTATGGTATGCAGGTTATTGCATCAACACATGGCTATCAAAGGCAAAAATGGACTTGAAGAGATGTCATGAAGTTCCTGCCAGTGCGTTCGAATGCACTTGGTGCGATCGAGCGCAACTGCGGTCGAACGCAATGAGTAAGTTCGAACGCAGGTCCAGTCAGCCCGCGTCTCACGTTATTGCCCTAGCCAGCCCTACGATTTTATCGCTTCCAGCCTGGTGCCGTGGCAGTTATTTGCGTTCGATCACAGGGTGTACGATCGAACGCATGCATCAGTGCAATCAAACGCATAGCCTACGTTCGAACGCAGCCCTATGACCTGGCAGCACACCTTTTATAAATAGGCCCCTTAGTGTATTTTGTCTGGAGTTCTTTTTTTGGGCGCATTTTTAAGAGCATTTGCCATTGTTTAGGCCCTGCTCTGTCCATTTATTTGTAGAACCTCTTTATTAATTTATTTTAATGCTTTCTTTTAAGTTTCCTTTACTTTCTTTACACATAGGTAGTTAAATCTTCAACTGAGGTTGAAAATGAAGCCTCACCCTTAGCATTTCTTTGAGCTTTTACGTTTAACGCTTTACATTCCGTCATTTACAGTTCATGCTCGTTTCATTTCCATTTATGTGACAAAGTTGTTGTAATCGTTGTTGCGATGCATCGGAAGTCCAACCCTTGTTGTGTTCCAAGCGGGGTGCACAACAGATGAGTGAAACTCAATTAAATATCCACTGTGATCCATGGATATAGTGGATGATTCTATTGAGAATTAATATCCGTTGTAGCTCCTTAACGGTAAACACATCAAGCGATTCGCCTAGTATCATAACGGCGATAGAATATGATGAAAGGTCGAATCGATAGACGGATGTTTGGGTTTTACGTTTAAGCAAGAGCCATTTTATATTGGGTGAGGTTGAGTCTTTAACCTTAGTTATTTTTCTTCATTCATTTAAGTTTTTAGAGTAGTTTTTTATATTTGCAAGTTTTGTGTTCGATAAAACAACCATTTTCGGAGCTAGATTAAAATATGATTAATCTAGTCTTAATATTAGTTTTAGAACAAAACGCATTTCCCTGTGGATTCGATCCCGTATTTCGCAACGCTACAAGATCAATGACTCGTACTATTGCGAATGCAATTAAATTTGTATAACAATTGTTGGGGATACAAATTGAAAGGTGAAAGGAATAGAATGTATTCCAGAATATATACAAGCCATATTGACAACTTGGTCTGAGGCGATGCTGTGGAGGGTGGAAGAACATGACAGAGGATTTGGATTATGAGATTGGAATGACACGACATGCGTGGGAGATAGTGAATAGTGATATGCCTCTTGTGGCAGTGAGCCAATGGAATCAATCAATATAATAATCTTAAAATAATTATAAAGTCACAACATTAAAATCAACAAATACTTAACTTTTCTCTTACATGTCATTTTTAAAAATAAAAAAATAAAAAAAAAATTGAATCTTTCAATTTTTTTTTTTTTTTAAAAAAATAACATATAGGAGAGAAGTTGGGTATTTGTTGATTTTATGTTGTGGTTATATAGTACCTCATAATATTAAAGTTCCGTGCATGTAATACTAATAGGATGTTAGGGACTTATTAAAAGGGAATCTTAACTATTTTCGTTTTCTTTCCCAACGTTTAAGGTTTAGAGTCTGTTTGAGATTGAATTTTGAAAAATAAAGTTTTTAAGTCAAAAAGAGTTTTTAGGCAAAAACTTCATTTTTAAACTTTTGCCAAAATTACTTTTTGGTCATTTTTAGACTTTTTAGACCCTTAAAAACACTTTTACCTTTTTTACCAAACGAATACTTTTTTCTTCAAATGAGTTTTTTGAGTGTTAAAAACACTTTTAAACCTCCCAAACGCAATCTCAAACAGGCCCTTAGAATCCAACGTTCAACTATACCTTGGGCTTTGTGGCAGAGCTAGAAATTTACAATTGTAGGGATCAAATTAAAAATTAAAAATAAATATTTTGTTACTTGCAACACTTAGTTCCCACAACTAGAATCTTAGAATGATGTTCTTTAGCTGCAAGCCTTAGAGATTTAAAAGAGCACTCTTTGGAATTTGAAGTTTCGTCATTAAAATCCAATGGTTTATTACTTTTTGGAATGTCAAATTATTTTCTTTTGAATAAACAGTTTTTAATTTTAATATTATGATTCATGAACCTAAATTTTTGAAGTTAAATTATAATTATATAAGAGAACCAAATTGATAAACAATTATAGAGTAGAAACAAACATATATATATACATATATAATCATATAATAAATTATATACAGTTTAATTTTTTGCTCTAATTATGAACACTTCCTAACTTTTTTTTAAATATATATCTCTCGAATTTTCCACGAACTAATTTTATATAAATCTTATAATATTCTCAAAGAAGCAAATGATGCTTGACAGCTAATGTAACCAAAACAAATATTAATTTTGCCTTATTACTCAATAGAAAAAAGAAAATGGTTGCCAATAATTCGTTAAAAAGCTTTAGAGTGATTTTCAAAAGAGCAAGCAAGCCTCTCTTTCAAGTTTTTTTATTTTTTTTTATTTCTTTTATTTTTTTTATGACAAATATATTGGAGCCATTTTCAAAAAATTTCTTTTAAAAAAAAATTAAAAATTAAAAAGCTTGTGGGGCCGCAGCCCCCACAAGCCACAACATGGCTCCACCACTGCTTGAGCTGGAACATTCGACATAGTGCATCCGAACGTTTGACGGAAACCCTAGTCTCAAGTGTTCGACATAGTACAACCGAACATTTGCTTAAAACCTTAGCTCCGAACACTCCGAACATTCGACATATTAATTCCGAACGTTTAGACTATGGAAGGTAAATTTAATCATTTAATCGATACTTTAATATTTAGAAGACGGTTATTGTGAGTAGCATGCTCAATAACGGAAAAGAAAATTCTGGAGACCTAAGAGATAAAGCATGTGGAATAACTTCGAAAGATCCAATTTTGGTGCATGAGGCGTGGAATTGTGACTCATTTTTTGGTTTGGTATGTTATGTTTTTGGTTTCTGTTCTAATTCCGAACACTTAGACTATGAAAGGTAAATTTAATCATTTAATCGATATTTTAACATTTAGAAGACGGTTATTGTGAGTAGCATGCTCAATAACGGAAAAGAAAAATCTGGAGACCTAAGAGATAAAGCATGTGGAATAACTTCGAAAGATCCAATTTTGGTGCATGAGGCGTGAAATTGTGACTCATTTTTTGGTTTGGTATGTTATGTTTTTGGTTTCTGTTCTTACTTTCGCTATGCGGGTTGTGTAAGTTCTGCTACTAATTAAAAATTATAAATTATGATAAAAAGGGCATCCCTTCAAAAGAATTTCGAATGGCAAATATATATCCACATAACATAATGCACCTTGACAAGCATATGCGCTCGTGAGAAAATGAGGCTAATTCCACGCTTCATTCCCAAGTTGCTGAAGCTTTAGAAGGTCTGTCAGTAGCACTCCCTAGAACACGCATTTTTCGACTAACAGCTCCCTCCTATTGAGTTTTAACTCAATGATGCGGGTATAAAGTACAGTTACAAACTCAATGGTGCGGATATAAAGTAGGGGACAGAAATCCTACAACACAACCTCTAAAAAACTTGTGCTTCTCTCGTGTTAAAGGACACGTCACTAGAATGCAAGAGTTCTTATAATCCAGTTTCTAGGATATTTCTATTCGTAATCTCACGCAATACCCAAAAAAGTTCACCGCAAACTGACACGAAAATTGAATTACACTTGCAATAATATAGACAAATATGACACAAAAATCCTAGAATGGAGAAAATGGTGACAAAACTTACCCGTCTCTTACTCAAGCCACTCGGTTCATGGCCAAAACATGAAAAATGATAGACCAAAGCAAACAAGACAGCCACCAGCTAGGTTCCAACTTTCAAGACTACCCAACCATTGCCAATTATATATTGGCTTTCTATGACTCAGACACCATACAACATCTTGGAAGCTTACAATCCCAAGCATCCAATAAACTAATATCTCCCCTATTTAATAAAACCAGAGCTTCATAAGTCAACTAAAATCACATATGACACAAGACTAAACTGAAGAAGACTTCATTCATCACCATCTCTTCCTCACAAACTTAGAAGCATTTTCGGTGGACAATTGCCGGACCGGATTCGTCATATTCACCCTTGGATATCCACATCTGCAATGAAAAAAAAAAAAAAAAGGTGATCTAATAAGATTCGCAAATTCATGCATCTCATTCTACCCATGAGCAAATCAAATGGAGCAATCAGAAAGCCTTTAGCAATTCCTTTTTTAAAAGCCAAAAAGGTGATAGCATAGATGTTACCTGTTGGAAGGTACTAAGAGATGCCAAGATAGATCCTCCAATCCAGACACTGTACTTTCTCTCAGGAGGTGCAACCACCTTGATCTTCATGCTGCTGGGAGCGAGGGCCGTAATCTCTTTGCTCATCCGATCAGCAATTCCAGGGAACATGGTTGACCCACCACTAAGCACAATGTTTCCATATAAATCCTTCCTGATATCAACATCACACTTCATAATGGAGTTGTAAGTGGTTTCATGGATTCCGGGAGCTTCCATACCAATGAGAGATGGCTGGAAGAGTACTTCTGGACAACGGAACCTCTCAGCTCCAATTGTTATAACCTGGCCATCAGGTAACTCATAGCTCTTCTCAATTGAAGAGCTGCTCTTTGCAGTCTCCAACTCTTGTTCATAATCCAGGGCCACATAAGCTAGTTTCTCCTTTATGTCGCGAACAATTTCCCGTTCAGCAGTGGTGGTGAAAGAGTACCCTCTCTCAGTGAGGATTTTCATCAAGGCATCAGTTAGATCACGGCCCGCAAGGTCCAACCTAAGAATTGCATGGGGGAGGGCATAGCCTTCATAAATTGGAACCGTGTGGCTCACACCATCACCAGAATCCAAGACAATACCTATCCAAGCCCAAAAAATCAGTGACCATACAAGCAAAAAATAGATAAATTTAAAAATAGGTCAAAAGTCAGACTCTAACAAAAGGATTCTAGGTATCTCCAAAAACTGTAAAAAATTATACTAGCATAAGAAAGAAACCTAAATTCACCAGATATGGCTCAATAATTCACCTACTTCTATGTATCTGTACCACCTACATAGTCTATTAAATTTCACATATATTACAACCATATATTTCACATTTTAACAAAATAAAACATCTTACTCCCGATTTCCCAAATAAACTTCATTATGGCTTCCCAACTTTTTCAAGTTATCTACCCGATTTACTCTAAAAGCACTGCCACATTAATTTTGCTGGGTACACACTGCCCCAGATGAGCAACACAAAAAACTGTAGAAGTCAAATCCATGTGTTTGGCTTACATGTTTAAGTTAAATTGATGCGAACCTGTGGTATCTATGATTCAAGAACCAGATATCTATGATTATAGATGCAAACCTGTGGTACGTCCACTGGCATAAAGAGACAGAACAGCCTGGATAGCAACATACATAGCCGGCACATTGAAAGTCTCAAACATGATTTGGGTCATCTTCTCCCTGTTGGCCTTAGGGTTCAGTGGTGCCTCAGTAAGAAGTACCGGATGCTCTTCAGGAGAAACACGAAGCTCATTGTAGAAAGTGTGATGCCAAATCTTCTCCATGTCATCCCAATTGCTGACTATGCCATGCTCTATAGGATACTTCAAGGTGAGAATACCTCTTTTCGACTGGGCCTCATCACCTACATAGGCATCTTTCTGACCCATCCCAACCATGACACCAGTATGGCGAGGTCGCCCAACAATACTTGGGAACACTGCCCTTGGAGCATCATCACCAGCAAACCCAGCCTGTGCATATCAGGATGCAGCAGACAGAGATATTTGAGTTGTTAAAGCAAAGGTTTCCAAAATAATTACTAAGCACAATTCAGCCATAATAGATACAGGGGGAAGAAGGTGTTCATGCAGAACTATGACTAGATTAAAGCAAGAAATAAAAGAAAAATTCGAACATTTGACCTCAATCCTCCTTTTTTCTGGGTAAAATATGTATATATAAAATTGTGATTAACAGCATTAAACCCTTTGCTGTGCATTTTTATTTGATATTTCCTTTTAAGAAAGGAAGAGCAGAAGATGGACCCATTGCCAAACCAACACAAGGACATTAGGTAAAAACCTTCATTTTGATGACTTGTTGAGAGGGAAAAATAAACTCATTAAATTACACGAAACAATTCACTAACCTTGACCATTCCAGTTCCATTGTCACACACAAGAGGTTGAATATCCTCATCAGCCATATTTTATAACCCTGCACAAGGAAAATGGTCTGAAGTAGAGGAAACTACCACAAAAGGACTGTCTAATAGCAGCCCGAATGAAAAAGGATGCTACAATGCATTCTCCCACCCATCTCCCCACCATCTTTCCTCTTTCAACATCTTGATTTTTTTTAAAAAAAAAATACAAGGGAGAGGAGATGGTGGGGAGATGGGTGGGAGAATCCAAAAAAGCATATCTCCGAATGAAATGATCCTTGTTTTTTGCTTTCAAAACTTTATATTTTTGTTCTTTTCGGGCAGAACCATGATATGAAGTTCATAAAGAAGCATTAACAAGCTTGTACCTCCATTTGAATCTCTTGAAGAAAGAAAGGAATGGATATGTTCAAAATGGATGAGAATGAAAAGCATCTTTTGAGCATTTTTCTAAGAAGTAAATTAATAGTGAGCATTTTCTTTACAATTGCCTTACATTTTCTTGGATCCAAATCTAGCCCAAGTAATAGACTAGTAAATAAAAATAGAGGAACAAATCTTTATCAGAACCACTTCTAACAGTTAACTCTTTTACACCAACTTCATTATCAAAAAGCAAGCTACTCTCAATCAATCTCTAACAGAACAGCTAGTAACAGTAACCTTGTCCTTGAACATAACTGAATTTTTAGAATAAAGTGAGATACAAGAGAAACAAGACAGAGAGAAGCCAATAACATTAACAACTAAATCTAGGGCCTGTTTAGATTAAGGTCCAAAAAAATGTCTCCCTCAAAGAAATGAATTTTCAAATTTGGGGACAGGAACAGCCAAAATTTTCAAAAAGCACATTTATTCTCAACAATATTAATTTCTTGAACAATATTTGAAAACAAACTCTAAAAACGTGGCACGTTTAACATTATTTAAAAGAATAATTTCATAAGATACGCCGCTTAATGGATTTTCTGCACCAACTCATAAACGCTACGAGTTCTCTAAGAGAGAAACTGCTATCAGCGACAGATATGAATATAAATAAAAAAACATATATAATATCAATCCTTGTCGCAAAGACAGTACTACAATCAGGAATTCAATATATATAAAGAAACAGAATTTAAAGACAGAAAAACAACCACTGACCTAGTATAGAATCACAACATAACATATTTCAATTATACGAACACACACAGATGATATGCCCATAAAAAAATGCATACATCCAGAAAAACCAAGTAAAACTCAAAACATGAAAAAAAATAAAAATAAAATAAAATAAAAATCTGATATATGTAATGGCAACAAGGGTGTAGATCAGTCAGAAAACTAGAACAAAGAATAGCAAAGCTAACAGAGTTTCGTAGATCGAACAACATAGAAAATGATAAACGACATATATCTATACTGTACCTGGTTTACGAATTAAGAGGGATGGAGTTTGGTAGAGAAGCTGAAAATGGAAGATTAGTGAATGGCAGGTGAGTGAGGTTTATAAACCCAAACGCAGTACTTCCGGTGTGTTTGGTTGGTGGGGGAAAGTTAACCGGGGTAGAGAAATTTAAAGTTAACCGGCTGTATTAGCCAAAAGGACTAAAAAAAAAAATATTAACTATTATTCCTAAAATTAATCCTTAACATTTTTACTTTTTATATTATATTTATTATTATTTAAATAAAAAATTACTGAATACAGATTTTTTTTTTTTTTTCATACAAAATATTCTTATTTCTTCTACTACCAATAGGGAAGAACCGTAGGAGTGACGTGTCTCTATCCGGAAACAAGAAAAAGAAAAAGAAAAAGAATCTAGTCTGAAGCGGGAATAGGAATCCGACAAAGTCGTCCTCAGCTGTCCAACTCTGAATTTGGTCATTCCACGCAGGTACGTGTCTGTTGTGTTTGGTGTATTTTCCACGTCAGTGGGGCGGCTATTACCATATTATGGGTGGATGGGCGGTTTGGGCATGCTGAGTGCCGACCACGACTTGGACATTTGCTGGATCAGAACTTTGTAAAGGCCCACTTCCTCCTTTTACTCGATCGCTCAAAAGAAAAGAAAGAAATTCCAAACATCTCCTCTTTAATTACAAACTAAATCCTGAAATTTGATCATCCAGTCAAATAAAATCTTGATTTTTGTTTAGTTAGGTTTTAACCCTTTATTCATATTGTGGCCCTTCTTATGAAAAATCATAATTCCATCCTTGAACATAAGGATACGTATATTGCATTTGAGGCCTATATATATATATATATATATACACATAACTTAGATAATGGTCAAATAGTATTTGGTGTAAAATAAAAACCCAAGAAAATGATGTCACGTTTATTTGGCGGAAATTTGCTACAAACTGATTTATACCTATTTCATGCAAACTTATTTAATAAGTTGACATGTGTTCCATATCTATTAAAAAACACATATTATATTGTTGCATAAATTTAATTGTACTCGTCAATTGCATGAGTCGTTATGCAGTGTAGCGGGTGTGCAAGTACGAGGTCGAATCCCACAGTGAATCGGTTTTGCTAAAAACTAATTCTATGCCTAAACTAATAATACCTTAACCTAGTCCCAAAAGCAAATAGGTAACGTGCATAAAAATATAAACTAAATTAAATGCGATAAAAACAAATAAATAAAAAGCCTAAGGTCTAGAATCCACATTACCATATTAAATAACACAGTAAATTAAACATCTGTCTATCGAATAAAAGCGATGCATGTTCTAGTGTCACGCTAGTTCATGCATCCTTATGCCCTATGCATGTCCTATCGTGCCTATTGAAATAATCAAATCGTCCGCCCATTTGACAAAAGACAAAACATGAACGGTTTATGTTCAAAGGATCCAAAGTGAAAGTGATTTAACACTAACTACAATGGATAAATGAACATAACCCGAACTTTGAAATGTATCCATCAAACTAAACGCAAAGACTAAACAACTACGGCACAATCGATGCAACTTTGTCATGAAATTAAACCGAAACGAACACACATGGCAAATAATAAACGGATTAATGTAAAACTAACTATGAAAGCATTTTAAATAATTCCATGGTGAGGCTTTATCTTCAACCTTAGTTGAAGATTAGTCTCTCATGTTAAAGGGAAACACAATCAACAAACAAAAAATAAAAGAAATAAATAAATTGACAATTTAGAGGGTTTACAGTGATAAACAGGGAGGTTTCTGGCCTCCAAGGGCGCCTCCAAACGTAGGAAATAAGAAAATGAGGTAAGGTTCTATTTATAGACAAAATAAATCGTGCTGCCAGGTCAGGGGTGCGATCGATCGCATCCCTGCTTGCGTTCGATCGTCTGACGTGCGTTCGACCACAAGTGCATCGCAGTGCCGCGTGTATTCAAGTTTAGGCATTGCATTCAACCGCATTGCGTTCGAGTCGCATGTAACTGCCCACGGCGCAAGTGTTGAAGCGATGGACGATAAGGCTGGCTAGGGCAACACGGGGATCATGGGCTAACATGGCTTACGATCGATCGTGGCTTCTGCGTTCGACCGTAGTGCATTCGATCGTACCAAGTGCACTTGATCACACTTGCAGGGACTTGACATCTCTTAGTTCAATTCTTCCCTTTAAGCCACGTTTTCACGACAATGACCTACAGCACAACACAACACAAAAATAACACAAAACATTAGATATTAATACAGCTAAGAGCCTAACAAACGTAAGTCAAGGGGGTCCAATATACAATATTTGACACCGATCAAATATCCTCAAACTTACATTTTGCTAGTCCCTTAGCAAAACAAAACTGAAAACACAAATAAAAACAAGAAACAAAAATCTGCTTTCATGGGAGAAACGATTGCATTTAGCGTATGCAACAAGCCTTTTAAACCACTAGGCATCCCTAGTTGACGAGTGAAGTCTTGTAAGGGTTTTTCAATAATGACACCCACAAACAATTATTTGGCACTATGTTATTAATGGACAAAACCCTCACACACAAACACATGGTTCATACATTATTAGCAAATTTAACATGTTGAATGTACAAACCACATCATCCAGGCATCCAAACATCATTTCACTCAAGGTTGAAAAATTAAGACAACACATGCTCTAAGAAGTGCCAAGTGAACTAATAACAAGATCATGGGGTTTCAATTATCCTCCAAAGATGTGTATCCCAAAATTCGAAGGAAAACAGTGTGATAAATACAACCAAGGCTTGAATTGAAAAATACAAATTTTTTGTGTAGGCTATGCAATGCTTGACTCCCTTAAGCTTCTAAATGACCTATGTAACAAGCGTTGAGCCAGTGACTCCCAAACCAGACGGCTTTAGGGCACTAGATGTAGAGACATCCCTAGGGCTTAATTACTCAAGTCAAAAGAGCTACGGAACCTAAATTAGCCATACAATTTTTTAGCTGGAATTTCTCATCTTTTGACGTGAACACTCATTGCTTGGCCAGGCAAGAGGTCCTGTTACTCAATGAAAAGCTCGACTTATTCTGATTTTTTTTTTTTTAAATCAAGGTTTTCATCATCACATCGCAAACCTAAAAATCTTAAGACACATACTTCAAAGTCAAATCTCATACCCCACAGACCCTAATGCTAGTGTGCATGTGAAATGTTGATCAAACAAGGGGAGTATCTCTAATCCAACTCATGAATCAAAAACTGGGATTTCTAATGATATGCCATGTTCAAACAAGTTAAACACACAAATGACATGTAATCCACAATTATGATGTAAGTCGTGCCCAATCAACAACATAGTAACAAACAAAAAGAAAAAATTTTATATACAGACAAAAACAAATATATACTGATGCACAAATTTAATTGTACTCGTCAATTGCACGAGTCGTTATGCAGTGTAGCGGGTGTGCAAGTGCGAGGTCGAATCCCACAAAGAATCGTGCTTTGTGTAAAAACCAATTTAAATTGCCTAAACTAATCATATCTTAACCTAGTTCCAATATCAAACAGTTGGTTTGCATAAAAATAAACTAGATTAAAATGCAATAAAAATAAAGAAATAAAAACACTAATGTCTAGAATCCACCTCACCATATTAAATACTTAATGTCATGCTTAGTTATACATAAAAAACGATTACGCTACTAGGCGTATTCTATTTGCTATTAATTAGTTCATACATCCGTTTATCGATTAAGCACTAATGCACGTCTTATTGTCGTTACGAAATCTTGTAGAAATAATCGATGCAAACACAATTTTAAGAGGTTGATGTGGTAAATTTGTGACCAAAAATATATCAATAATAAAATACCACTCGCAATAGAACGAATCCTGTAGGATAGGGCTATATTGAGGGTGTCGAACCTCAAGGACTGTGGGGGTTTCGTTATTAAATTCTAAAGACTAAATTTAACCTGATTAATTAAAAGAGTTTTGATTGATTGTGAATTTTAGTGCATGAAAGTAAATGCAGAATTAAAAGTAAATATATGAGAGAGAGAGAAGTAAGGTACCGATTTCACCACAATCCGCACAACAATGGTAACCGTATTTAATTCCAGAAACTCAGAATATGTATGTTATAAAAGAACAAGAAAATACAATATCAAGGGATAAGGATAATCTATCTTCGGTTGGCACGGATCGTCCACCTAACCACTAAGATGCGGCACGACCCGTCTTTCCTAGGCATAAACTATAAAATCCCTTAATAAGTTTTCATACAATCAATGGAATAGCATAACCCATCTTCGGTTGGCACGGATCGTCTACCTAAATTACACTAAACTAAGGTGTAGTACGACCCGTCTTCCCTAGGCATGGCCTATCTTAATCCTATTAATCATATGTCTATTAAAACCCATTGCATAACCATCAATCTTATAATCACAGAAAATAAGGTTGATTTGAGTTCAATACAGGCAAAATAATTTCTAAGACAAGAATAGAATTTCGCAAATATTGAAATTGAATTGAATAACAATTGCATTGAATATTAAGAACAGAAATCTAAAATTGCAATCCTCACAGTTATGCAATCAACATACATAAATTGAATTAAATGAAATCAAATACAATCACCATTGTGCTTGGAAAGGGTTTACATCGGTACCCCACTAAGGGGTTTAGCCGCTCATGACTCCGCTAAGCCTCCAAGAAATATTTTCTGTCTAAAACTAAGTATCTTCTCTCTGAAATTGTCTCTCTAGTTGTGAGGCTTAGAGGTCTATTTATAGGCTTTAGGAGAGTCCTAGAAACCCTAGTAAACCTAGGAAATTCGGAATTCTATCTCCTAGTCAATTTAGGAGACAATCCTATTACAAATCGGAATAGAATTCGTCCAGAATTGGGCTTCTATCTTGCGGGGTGATTTTAGCATTGCGGCGGTCTGAATTAGGAAAATACTATTTCACAATGATTTGTAGCCTGTTGAGTCAGCTTTCCAATGCCATTGGAATCACCTCAATCCGATATTTGAGCTTAAAGTTATGGCCAAAATACCAAGACCTGTTCAGAATCCAAATTTGAATCCAATCCGATTTTAGCTCCAATTTGATAAATTCCGATTTAATCATTTCCACATCTTCTAGGTCTTCCCAATTTGTGCTTTAAACCCAAAATTAATAGTTTTTCTTGCATCTTTATTAAATACCTGAAAACACAAAAACAACACAAAATCAAACAAATAATAATGCTAAGGAATTAACATATGCGAGTTAAGGGGCTTGAATGTGCAACATTCGGCGCTTATCAGAGGTCACAATGGATATTGGTCCGAAGACGAATCATCCGATGTATCTCTGGTTGCAACGACTGTTGACGTTAAACAATTCATAAACAACAATCAACGCAATTTTGTCACGAAATTGAATTGAAATGAACAAGCAAAACAGTAAATGACGAATGGAGTATTAAACTAAGCATAAAAATATGTAGATAAAAACATGGTGAAGGGAATAAGAGACTAAATAAAAGCAAAATAAAATATTAAATAAATAAATGACAATTTAGGAGGGCTTTACAGTGGAAAACAGAGGGTTTGAGGCCCTAGAGGTGCCTCCCAAATGTAGAAATCACGAAAATACAAAGGTTCCTATTTATAGACAAACTAAAACGTCATGCCAGGTCAGGGGTGCATTCAATCGCAGAGGGTGCGATCGATCGCATCCCTGCGTACGTTCGATCGTGTGCTGTGCGTTCGATCGCAGGTGCATCGCCGTACCTCGTACGTTCGAGTGTAGGCGTTGTGTTTGACCGCATTGCGTTCGATCGCACATAGTGCGGGTCGCACGTAACTGCCCACGACGCAAGGTTGAAGCGATGAACGATAGGGCCGGCTAGGGCAACGCAGGAAACGCGAGCTGACGAGGCGTGCGATTGAACGTGGCTTCTACGTTCAATCGTAGTGCGTTCGATCGCACTTACAGGGACTAAAGTTCCATCTTTGCTTAATTCTGCCCATTTAAACCACAATTCGCACCAAGGACCTACAACACACTAAAACACTAAAACAACTCAAAATATTAGATATTAACAACACCAAGAGCCTAACAAATATAAGTTAAGGGGGGTCCAATATACAATATTTGACACCGATCAAATACCCCCAAACTTATATTTTGCTAGTCCCTTAGCAAAACAACACTGAAAACACAAATAAAAACAAGAAACATAAATCTGCTTTCGTGGGAGAAACGATTGCATTTAGCGCATACAACAAGCCTTTTAAACCACTAGGCATCCCTAGTGGACGAGTGAAGTCTCGTGAGGGTTTTTCAGGAATGACACCTACAAACAATTATTCGACACTATGTTATTAATGGACAAAGCACTTCACACAAACACATGGTTCCTACATCATTAGCAAATTTAACATGTTGAACCTACAAACCACATCATCCAGGCATCCAAACATTATTTCACTCAAGATTGAAAATTTGAGACAACACATGCTCTAAAAAGTGCAAAGTGAACTAACAACAAGATCATGGGGTTTCAATTATCCTCAAAAGACCTGTATCCCAAAATTCAAAGGAAAACAATGTGATAAATACAACCAAGGCTTGAATTAAAAGATGTAATTTTTTGTGTAGGCTGTGCAATGCTTGACTCCCTTAAGCTTCTAAATGACCTATGTAACGAGTGTTGGGCCAGTGACTTCCAAACCAGACGGCTTTAGGGCATTAGATGTAGAGACATCCCTAGGGCTTAACTACTCAAGTCAAAAGAGCTATAGAGCCTAAACTAGCCATACAATTTTTTTAGCTGGAATTTCTCATCTTTTGACGCGAACACTCATTGCTTGGTAGTGCGCAAATTATATTGCACTCGCAATGTAACGAACCGTTAGGTCGTATAGCTTTTGCGAAGTGCGAGATCGAACCCACAGAGAACGGAGTCTTTGTTAAAAAAAACTAATATCACTATTAGATTAAATATACTTTAACCTAGTCCCAAAGTGAGAAATATTATCAAACATAAAATGTGCAGAAATTAAATTATTCTAAAAACGTAAGTAAAGGTATGGATAAAATTAACTAAGATTAAAGACTAACCTCACCCAATATGAAAATTAGCTTTACACATTAAACACCAATTTTCCGTCTTAACAAATTAAACCCTTCAACACACTCTATTGTGGTTATTGACACAAGTCAAACCAAATAATGTGTTTATCGTTAATGAGCTACAATGAGTATTGATTACTCATAAAATCATCCACTGTATCCTTGGATCACAGTGGATATTAAATCAATGATCGATCACTCGTTGTGCACCCGGCTTGGAACACATCATAGGATGACTATCAATGTATCAAAACAAACAACCATTCAACTTTTTTTTGTCACGAAAATTAAATGACGAGTACGGAAAATTAAATGACGGAAAATAAAGCATTCAATGTAAAAACAAGAAATATAAACTAAGGGTGAGGCTTCATCTTCAACCTTAGTTGAAGAGTTTAGCCACCCATTGAACAACAAAGCAAAATAAAAGTAAAAGAATGTATTAAATAAACTTTAAAGAAAGTGCTTACAAATAAAAGAGGCGGAGCATGGCCAACAATAGCAAAATGCTCTCTAAAAATCGCCCAAAAAGCTCCGTTTTTCAAATGGACCTAGGGTCCTATTTATAGACTAACAGGTCACTCGTATGCGTTCGAATGCAGGCAGTGCGTTCGAACGTACTGATGAATTGTGCGCTCGAACGTACACTCCGCGTTCGATCGCAGAAAACCGTAACGGCGCAAGCTGGAAGCGATAGACTCCTAGGGCAACCACGTGAGTTGCGGGCTGACTGGGACTGCGTTCTACCGTGCCCCCTGTGTTCGACTGTCAGTGCGTTCGAACACACCAAGTGCGATCGAACGCACTTGGCAGGGATCCATTTCTTTCCTTTGTGCATTTTGCTCCTTTGTGGCCATATTTTGTTGTAAGGACCTGCACAACACAAAACACTAAAAACGCTAAAAATAATTAGATATTAACAGTGCTAAAGGCTTAACAAATATAAGTTAAGGGGGTCAAATATACACAATTTGGCACTGATCACTTGGCCAGGCAAGAGGTCTGGTTACTTAATGAGAAGCTCGACTTATTCTGATGATTTTTTTTCTTTTTTTATTAAAAGCCAAGGTTTTCATCATCACATCGCAACCCTAGAAATCTCAAGACACACACTTCAAAGTCAAATATCATATCTCACAGACCTTAATGCTAGTGTGCATGTGAAATATCGATCAAACAAGTGGAGTCTCTCTAATCCAACACATGAATCAAAAACTGGAATTTCTAATGATATGCAATGTTCAAACAAGTTAAACACACCAATGACATGCAATCCACAGTTATGATGTAAATTTGTGCCTAATCAACAACATAGCAACAAACAAAAAGAAAAAATTTTATATACAAACAAAAACATAAATATATACAGGCAAAAAGAAAACAAAACATACCGACATAGTGTTTGTCCACACCCCCAAACTTAAATGACACATTGTCCTCAATGTGGCAAGAAATACATTACAGTGGGATGAGGAACCGAGATGTGCAAAGTCCAAAGCGTCTCCCGAACTTAAACATCAAAACACCTGTCAAAAACTAACAGCAATTTTTTTTTTCTCAAAGATCAAACATCAAAAGGTTAATTGCTGTTAGAAACAAAATAAAATAAAATAACAAAAAGAAAATAACACAAATTAAAGTGCGAAAAATAAAAAATAAAACATACCGCACCTTCCCCGCTCATATGGGTGTCCAACCAATCCTTTCCACCCTTTCTTCTTAAGAATTGGATATCCCTCTGGAAGGATGTTCCGCCATCTTATGTAGCCTAAAAGCTTGCTTCGAAAAATTCTCTTAGGACCATGATTTCTAGATTTTTGATCTTGTATGCGTGAATCCTTAAAGATTTCTACATAAGATGGTTCCTCGAGACATTGAAAAGGTAAAACTTGAGGTTCAAGATATGTCTCGAGAGAGATTGTGACGAAGGGGTGAGCTTCAGTACTCACTTCCTTGTCGTTGGACCAATTTGAAATTGGCGGGGACTCAATCTGCTCCTCCTTTTCTTCTTCTCTATTCTCAGTTCGCATCTTAGGAGTGGGATCCAATAAAGCCTTAGCTTGCTCATGTACCATGTCAAGGTCTAAATCAAATTCAAATTGAGCAAAGCTCTCTTCCAAATGATCCTCCAGGCTTGGCTCATAAAAAATTTCCTCTACAACTTCCTCACTCTCAAATGTGGTGGTGGCTTGGACATGCTTATGAAGAGGATCGCTGGGGCAATCCTCATCAATCATATACTGCCCTCTCGCCATCTCCTAACTTTGAAATTCTTCTTCGATTCTGTTGAATTCAGCAACTAGATGACCAAACAGTCCTTCCAACCTTGCAACTACTTTAGTGTTTGCCACAGTGGCATCTATGATTTCTTGACAAGGTTGGTTGACTATTTTCCTAAACTCCTCGAGTGCGTCTTCTAATGACTATCTTGTGATGTAGGAATGGTGGGTTGGCTGACTAGTTCCATGAATTCCTTAAGCGTTTCTTCCAAAGGAGATTGCTTAGGAGGATAGTCATATGATGGATGGGAAGACAATTGGTTGTCGAACTGCGGATAATCAGGATGGTGCAGTTCGTCAACTTGGGGAGCATAATTTTCCGTGGCATGAGCTTGCCACGAAAAATCAGGATGGTTGCTCTAGTCTGGATTATAAAAATTTGAATTTGATTCAAACTCAGGATTAGAGAAACTAGTGTTCAACTGCTCATGTGAAAAATTGAAAAATTATCCCTAATATGGACAATCACCTAAACTATGGTAAGGGCTTGAGCAGTGTGAACATGGTTCATGTGGGTGAAAATTGGTAGGATTTAGCGTCCTACCGCTAGGGAAAACATTAAAATAATCGAACGGAAGACTCATGCTTAATCCAAACAGTTTAAAATATCCCACATGAAACAATTAACAATATACAAAAATAAAATAAAATAAACAAAAACTAATAAAAATAAACTAAACAAATTACTAATCAATAAACTAACAAAATATTAAACTAATTAAACAATTAAAAATAAACTAACTAAAACAAGAAACAACAAGTAAATAAATAAAAACAGGCACACTAAATAAATAATTATAAACTAATAATTAAATAAAACAAAAAAAAGGAAAACAGAACACATACACTGCCTCGGGTATGTTGATGCAGCAGTTGAGGTGCGCTCGAGCGCAGGACACTAAGATCGATCGTAAACACGCAGATACGCAGAAATGTAGCAGTCCGTGCACGTGCGTTCGATCGCAACGGCGCACTGCGGTTCTGTCAGAGGTGCGCGCTCGCACGCAGCAGCGTATAAGGCGAGCGCAGGTATGCGAACGAGCTGGAATAGGCTCAAGTGCGTTCGATCGCAACTAGGTGAGATCGATCACACTATCAATGCCTGAATTTCTAGGGACTAACCTAGACTACGAAAAAGCTTAAATAAATACTAATCTAATTATTTTTGGATTTTTTTCTATACAAAAGCACGAAACAAATAAAATAAATGCAGAAATTAAAATAACTAGTAGAAAGATAAAATTAATTTAAGCAAAAAATATCAATTCAAACAAAACAACGATTCCCTGGCAACGGCTCCAAAATTTGATGCACAAATTTAATTGTACTCGTCAATTGTACGAGTCGTTATGCAATGTAGCGGGTGTGCAAGTGCGAGGTCGAATCCCACAGAGAATCGTGTTTTGTGTAAAAACCAATTTAAATTGCCTAAACTAATCCTATCTTAACCTAGTTCGAATATCAAACAGTTGGTGTGCATAAAAATAAAGAAATAAAAACACTAATGTCTAAAATCCACCTCACCATATTAAATACATAATGTCATGCTTAATCATACATCAAAAACGATTACGCTACTAGGCGTATTCTATTTGCTATTAATTAGTTCATACATCCGTCTATCGATTAAGCACTAATGCATGTCCTATTATCATTACGAAATCTTATCGAACTAATCGATGCAAACACTGTTTTAAGATGTCACAACAGATATTGGTCCGAAGACGAATCATCCGATGTATCTCCGGTTGCAACGACTGTTGACGTTAAACGATTCATAAACAACAATCAACGCAATTTTGTCACGAAATTAAATTGAAACGAACAAGCAAAACAGTAAATGACGAATGGAGTATTAAACTAAGCATAAAAATATGTAGATAAAAACATGGTGAAGGGAATAAGAAACTAAATAAAAGCAAAATAAAATATTAAATAAATAAATGACAATTTAGGAGGGCTTTACAGTGGAAAACAGAGGGTTTGAGGCCCTAGAGGCGCCTCCCAAACATAGGAATCACGAAAATACAAAGGGTCCTATTTATAGACAAACTAAAATGTGCTGCCAGATCAGGGGTGCGTTTGATTGTAGGGGGTGCGATTGATCGCATCCCTGCGTGTGTTCGATTGTGTGCTATGCGTTCGGTCGCAGGTGCATCGCCATGCTGCGTGCGTTCGAGTGTAGGCGTTACGTTTGACCGCATTGCGTTCGATCGTACATAGTACGATCGGTCGCACGTAACTGCCCACGGTGCAAGGTTGAAGCGATGAACGATAAGGCCGGCTAGGGCATCACGGGAAATGCAGGCTGACGAGGTGTGCGATCGAATGTGGCTTCTACATTCGATCGTAGTGCATTCGATCGCACCAAGTGCGCTCGATCGCACTTGCAGAGACTGAAGTTCCATCTTTGCTTAATTTCGCCCCTTTGAATCACAATTCGCACCAAGGACCTACAACACACTAAAACACTAAAACAACTCAAAATATTAGATATTAACAACACTAAGAGCCTAACAAACATAAGTTAAGGGGGGTCCAATATACAATATTTGACACCGATCATATACAGACAAAAAACAACAAATAAAATAAACAAACACACAGACAGAATGTTTGTCCACACCCCCAAACTTAAATGACATTGTCCCCAATGTGACAAGAAATACATTACAGTGGGATGAGGAACCGAGATATGCAAAGTCCAAAGCGTCCCCCGAACTTAAACATCAAAACACTTGTCAAAAACTAACAGCAATCTTTTTCTCAAAGATCAAACATTAAAGGGTTAATTGCTGTTAGAAACAAAATAAAATAAAATAACAAAAAGAAAATGACAAAAATTAAGGTGCAAAAAATAAAAAAGAAAACATACCGCACCTTCCCTGCTCATATGGGTGTCCAACCAATCCTTTTCACCATTTCTTCTTAAGAATTGGATATCCCTCTGGAAAGATGTTCCGCCATCTTATGTAGCCTAAAAGCTTGCTTCGAAAAATTCTCTTAGGACCACGATTTCTAGATTTTTGATCTTGTGTGCGTGAATCCTTAAAGATTTCTACATAAGATGGTTCCTCAAGACATTGAAAAGGTAAAAGTTGTGGTGCATGATATGTCTCGAGAGGGATTATGACGAAGGAATGAGCTTCGGTACTTACTTCCTTGTCGTTGGAAAAAATTGGGATAGGCGGGGGCTCAATCTGCTACAAATGCTCATCTTTCTCTTCCACTTTGCTGACAGTTGGTTCCTTACTAACAAGTGTGGTGGTGGCTTGGACATGCTCATGATGAGAATCGCTGGGGCAATCCTCATCAATCATGTATTGCCCTCTCGCCATCTCCTGACTTTGAAATTCCTCTTCCCCAATTCTGTTGAATTCACCAACTAGATGACCGAGCTGTCCTTCCAACCTTGCAATTGCTTCAGTGTTTGCCACAGTGGCATCTATGATTTCTTGACATGGTTGGTTGACTGTTTGCCTGAACACCTCGAGTGTGTCTTCCAATGATAGTTCTTGTGATGCAGGAATGATGGATAGACATGTTAGTTGCATGAATTCCTTAAGCGTTTCTTCCAAAGAAGATTGCTTAGGAAGAAGGTAGTCATATGATGAATGGGAAGAAAATTGGTTGTTGAACTACGGATAATCAAGATGGTGCAGTTCATCAACCTGGGGAGCAAAATTTTCTGTAGCATGAGCTTGCCACGAAAATTTAGAATGGTTGCTCCAGTCCGGGTTATAAAAATTTGAATCTGATTCAAACCCAGGACTAGAGAAACTGGTGTTCAACTACTCATGTGAAAAATTAGAAAATTGTCCCCAATGTGGACAATCATTTAAATCATGGTAAGGGCTGGAGCAGTGTGAACATGGTTCATGTGGGTAAAAATTGATAAGGTTTGGCATCCAACCGCTAGGGAAAACATTAAAATAATCGAACGGAAGACTCATGCTTCACCCAAACAGTTCAAAATATCTCACATGAAACAATTAACAATATACAAAAATAAAATAAAATAAATAAAAACTAATAAAAATAAACAAAACAAATAACTAAACAATAAACTAACAAAACAATAAACTAATTAAACAATTAAAAAAAAAGAGACTAACAAAAACTAAAAACAGCAAGTAAATAAATAATAAAAAAAGGCAGAAACAATAAATAAAAATAAACTAATAATTAAACAAAACAAAAAAGAAATGAAAATTAAAACTGAACACATACACTGCCTCGGGTCTGTTGGTGCAACCAGCTAAGGTGCGCTCGAGCACAGGAACATATGATTGAATGTAGACACGTAGACACACAAACATGTAGCAGACTGTGCACGTGCGTTCGATCGCAACTGAGGTGTGATCGTTCGCAACGATGCGCTGCAGTTCTGTCAGAGGTGCGCGCTTGCACGCAGCAGCTTACTAGGCGAGCGCAGGTATGCAACTGTGCTGGAATAGACTCAAGTGCGTTCAATCGCACAGAGGTACGATCGATCGCACTATCACAGATTGATTTTCCAAAATCCGAAATTAAACTAAAAAAATGCAAAAACAAACACTAATCTAATTTTATTTTTTTTTGGATTTTGTTCAATACAAAAGCACGAAATAAATAAAATAAATGTAGAAATTAAAATAACTAGTAGAAAGATAAAATTAATCTAAGCAAAAAAAAATCAATTTAAACAAAACAACGATTCCCCAGCAACGGCGCCAAAATTTGTTGCACAAATTTAATTGTACTCGTCAATTGCACAAGTCGTTATGCAGTGTAGCGGGTGTGCAAGTGCGAGGTTGAATCCCACAGGGAATCAGTTTTGCTAAAAACTAATTCTATGCCTAAACTAATAATACCTTAACCTAGTCCCAAAAGCAAATAGACTAAATTAAATGCGATAAAAACAAATAAATAAAAAGCCTAAGGTCTATAATCCACATCACCATATTAAATAAAATAGTTAATTAAACATTCGTTTATCGATTAAAAGCGATGCATGTTCTAGTGTCACGCTAGTTCATGCATCATTATGCCCTATGTATGTCCTATCGTGCCTATTGAAATAATCAAAATGTCCGCCCATTTGATAAAAGACAAAACATGAACGGTTTAGGTCCAAAGGATCCAAAGTGAAAGTGATTTAACACTAACTACATTGGATAAATGAACGTAACCCGAACGATGAAATGTATCCATCGGACTAAATGCAAAGACTAAACAACTACGGCACAATCGATGCAACTTTATCACAAAATTAAACGAAATGAACACACATGGCAAATAATAAACGAATTAACGTAAAACTAACTATGAAAGCATTTTAAATAATTCCATGGTGAGGCTTCATCTTCAACCTTAGTTGAAGATTAGCCTCCCATGCTAAAGGGAAACACAATCAATAAACAAAAAGTAAAAGCAATAAATAAATTGACAATTTATAGGGTTTACAGTGATAAACAGGGAGGTTTCTGGCCTATAAGGGCGCCTCCAAACGTAGGAAATAAGAAAATGAGGTAAGGTTCTATTTATAAACAAAATAAATCGTGTTGCCAGGTCAAGGGTGCGTTCGATCGCAGGGGGTGCGATCGATCGCATCCCTGCTTGTGTTCGATCGTCTGACGTACGTTCGACCACAAGTGCATCGCACTGCCGCGTGCGTTCAAGTGTATGCGTTGCGTTTGACCGCATTGCGTTCGATCGCACATAGTGCGATCAGTCGCACATAACTGCCCACGGCGCAAGTGTTGAAGCGATGGACGATAGGGCTGGCTAGGGAAACACGGGGATCACAGGCTGACATGGCTTGCGATCGATCGTGGCTTCTGTGTTCGGCCGTAGTGCGTTCGATCGCACCAAGTGCGCTCGATTGAACTTGCAGGGACTTGACATCTCTTAGCTCAATTCTTCCATTTAAGCTACGTTTTCATGACAAGGACCTACAGTACAACACAAAACATTAGATATTAACACAGCTAAGAGTCTAACAAACGTAAGTCAAGGGGGGTCCAATATACAATATTTGACACTGATCATATATATATGTTTCTCATATATTAAGAGACACATGTCACTTTATTAGTTGAGTTTGTATGAATTAGCTCAAAACCAATTTGTAGCAAATTTGTATCCGGTATGTGTTTATTTATTAGGGGTTTCTATCCATGAATTATTAGGGGTAATTACTTTTTTGCTCCATGAACTGTGATGCTATGTCAATATCCCCCTTATAAACTGTCAACCTTACTACCCGACCCTATTATACTACCATTTTCTTCCCAAAACTCCCTTTCAGTTAGTTAACATTGTTAAACCGGATGAAATATTCTCTTTTAGATGTTAAATCTCATTAAAAGACAAAAATACTCCTAAATAAAAATTTAAAACAATAAATATAAATATATTTATTTTAAATTATAAATTGTGTTTTTCAATTTTAATATATTTATATTTTTTTTAATTTTAATTTTGAATTTTTTCAAATTGGTACCGATACATTAATAATATATATTTTTTAAAAAAATGTTTAATTTTAAGAGTATTATATGTAATTTTTGTATATAAAGTCGGGGTATTTTGGTCATTTCAAGTTTTTTAACGTGGTTAACTGACATAAGAGGGGTTTGTGAAGAAAATGGTAGTCTGATGGTGTTAGGCAGTAAGGCTGGCGGATCATGAAAAAATATTGATACAGTGTTGTAGTTCATAAGAAAAAAAGTTAATTACCACAATAATTTTACAAGTTTTTTTAAAGCCAATAGATCATATACATTACTTCTGGTATATAAACTCAATTGCATGATACATAGATTTTTAAGGAACGACAAACATGGTTACGATTCAAATTTTAATGATTGTGAAATTATTTAGTTGGCATTGATGTAATTGATTCAACTTTTGAAGGGCTTGCTTTTGTCAAAGCAGTTTTAGTATTAAATGCCTTATGTGGCATTCTTTTGAGTTGTAAAGAGACATTTATAATAGAATTGGATTATGAATCACTTTCCATTACATATAAAATGTTTATTCAAAGACCTCTAGTATATTTATGGGTGGCAGCAATTCATGTTCATATGTTTGGTTTTGGTTGTGTTAAGGCATAAGTTTAAAATTACTTATGTCAATCATAATTTGAATTATTTAATTAAACAGATCATACCTCAAAATAGTTTTACATTAGGTTCATGGGTTGATAAAAAATTGTTAGTCATAATTTTGTATGTCAGGTTCAAGTCATGTCGAGACATGATATAAGACTAAATATGTCATTCCTAACTCAACTCATTTAATTAAACGAGTTATACCCTCTAATCTTAATCCGCTATTTCTCTAATGAGTTTATGAATCATATTAAAAATTGTCAACCATAGGTATATTGCTTTATAAATGAGTTTTTAGTAAAAAAAAAGAACAATATATATATATATTGTTGCAAATTATGAAGGTAAATTAGAATGTGGAATATTGAATTATTTGGTCTTTGACTTATTACATTATTGGTGTTATGAGTTTTAAATGATACTTGCAAGCACACAAGTCGTTTGCAATATAGCTTTTGCAAGTACGAGGTCGAATCCACAAGGAATTATATTTTGAAGAACAAATTATTTCTAAGCTAATTAAAATCTTAACCTAGTTCCAAGAGATTTTTTATTTTTGAAAATCAAAGAAAACATAAACTAAATAAAATAAAAATAATCAAAAGATAAAATACTAAAGTTGTGGAATCCACACTCACCAATTCGGAACAACACATTCTATATTCATCAATAAAATCTGAAGTTCTCACAAATAAAATCCTATGTATGTTTTTCTATGCTTCACAAATTAATTAAATTTCTAATATATCCATCCATTACACAAATCACAAAAAGATATCCGGATTAAACCAAACCATCAATTGTATCCGTAAGATAAATCATAAAAGATATCAAATTTTAGTTTAATAAAATTCTAAGCAAACAATTAAATGAAATTCTCCTAAATCATTACATGTATCTGGGAATCACAATAGATATCCAAGAATAATCTCAATAATTGAATTAAAGCAAAACAATTGAAACCTTAAAAACCCATAAATCATAATAATATTGACTTACAAAAGAGTTGTTATTCTTCATCGGTGAGGCTTTATCCTCAACCTTAGTTGATGATTTACTTCCACATGATTGTGATAAATAAATCCTAAACCTAAAGAAAACTAAAACTAAAAGGGAGAAAAAAAATTGTAGAATTTCGGACTTGGTCTCCAACCTCCGTTCTCCAGCCTCCGTCTCTTGAGGCTTAGCCGCCTTTTCATATGAGTTTCTAGGGTTTAAAACCCTAAAAGTAATGTTGGGGCATATGTGGCAGACGAGTACGCTCGATCGCACTCGGGCATGTGGCTCTTCTCCTGCAGTGCAACACTTAGGCGCTTGTGGCTTGCTGATGGCCGTGGGTACGCTCAAGCGCAATCCAGTTGGGATTGAGTGCACATGCGCTTGCATACGGGGATGGTGCGTTCGATCCTACTTTGATAGTACTTTTTCCAGCTTTCTTCGAAACTCCGTATTTTTCACTCTAAATGCACAGTTTTCCCTTGGCAACCTACAAAACAATAAAAACAAAGAACTAACACAAAATATCAAATTATGGTATAGCTAAAGGATTAACAAATGTAAATTAAAGGGCTCAAACATGCAATATTTGACAGTTATCAATTGGTCTGCTGAAGTCAGCATGTACAGCCACAGCTACTTTTACACATACGTTCTAATAGGGCCCTTCAAACCATACATGTTAGTCTAATTGAAATTTAAAAGTGGATTAAACATATTGGCTCTAATACCATTTCATGATTTGTTGGAATTTCAAGCACTTAATGGGTTTATTTATTTGGGTTAGGTTTTTCTAGAGATAACATGAACCTCATTGGTGCAATTTTCGATTGTACGAAAAAGACTCCAAAGCAGTCTCCATATGGTGGATTATTGTATGCTTTCTTGCGGATTTGGGCTTCTTGCAAAGGGCACCAGGACCTTTGAGTTGATGGGTTATGGAATGCAAATGATGATAGAAACAATAAATAAATACACCAGAATTAGAGTGGTTCAGCCTCAAATGAGCTTACGTTCATTGTGAGAATTGTTACAATCTTATTCAAAGTATTGATAAGATTACAACACAAACTCTCCTATTTCCCTTCCTTCTTTCCTCTATTTGTTGTCTTCTCGTTTTTCTGACTCTCTTCTTCATTCTTCTTTCTCCTCTTTATAGACTTTCTTCACTGTGTCCGGAGGTTGACTTTCCAGCTCCTTCTCCATTCACTTTGTTTTTTTTTAATGGTTAATATGACTAAGTCTAGGATTAATAAGGGATAAATGGAATAAAGGGAGAGAATAAGTGGGGGGGAGCTTTGACGAGCGTGCTGCCTAGGCCAGTGTTTAGGTCGGTGCAGTATATAAATTAATATTTCGTTGATGGTGCCCTTTATTCCCTTGTCGAATTCCTTTCTAGCTGTCAAATCTGTCCTATATATCCATTATGTGGAAGGGCATTCCAAGGCGTTAATGATCTTGGTTCCCAGGTGAATTGAGTCCTGGGCATGTGTCTTCTGGGTGATCTGAACATCCTTTTAGCCCAATGCCATGGACCCTATACCTTCTTATAGCCTGCTTGTATATCTTGGGCTAATTATTGGCCCAATTTGTCTAGGCCCAAAGACATAAAATATCTCTAACAATTACCCCCAATTCCCTTTATTCAAGGTACTCGGGTAAGGGAAATTTCATACTTATCACGGGAATATCATTTCAATGCTTCGACGATTGAGTATGGCTGTCAAAGTGATGTTTGCCGCGGTATTTGGGAATGCCTGGTAGTTGTTAATGCTTGTTTGGAAAAACGAGCTCACTGTTTTACCATGTGTCAAATGTTCTTTTGGTCAATTTGGGCGGTCTCCGAGTTTTCCCTTTGTCAACGTGTGTCACCCTTCCACTTTTTCTGTCCAAGCTCACCTTTTGAGGATTTATTCAAAAAATCATATCCATTTGTCATGATTACCCCTCACGTGCCTTCTTTTCCATGGTTCACCTCTTGCACTTCTTGATTATGTAGTGTCCGATTTCTGGTCATTCCTGGATTTAGGTTTTCAACAAATTGCCTAAATGTTGTATTGGTTATCTTGTCCGCTGTTCTTCATCATTTTCCTCTTTAAATGTGTTGATTCCTCTGCCGGGGATCTCCCATATAAATACATTCCCTTTCTCAACCCATTTATGATTTCTGCTCTTGATTCACTTTCTTTCTCTTCTCACATTTTCATCTCGAAGTCTCTTATACTTCTCTGAAAATGCCTCACTCCAGCAAGCCATTACCTACCGGTGAGGTTTTCGGCATTGTTAATCCCTTTTCCGCCGAGATTCGGCCAACTGAAACTAGGATAGCATCTGTTGGTGATGTGATGCAGCCTGAAAAGTAACAGAAGCAAATAAACAATACAAGAAGAAGGATAAATAGATCTTGGATCTTGAGTCTATCAAGAATCTAAGAACTCTTCTCTAATAAATAAAGTCTATCTGTGAATCAAAGGGAAATATAAAATAAATCTCAACTGTTAGAAGTCTTATTAAGCAAACTGTAAAACAATAAATCAAGAAGTGAGTTCTTGGAGGCTATAAACATGTATATATAGCCCAAGACTAAAGAAGTACGGAATAAAAGACTCCTAAACCCTAATATAACTCAAATAAATAAAACTAAGGCGGTTTAATAATTAAACAACGCAGAAAATAACATAAGATGCCTGTGTGCGATTGTTTGTAGATGGGCAAACGATCAGGGCGCACGAACTCCTACCATCGGTTGCTGCCTCAGTAGCTTCTCCACGTTAGACGCAAGTTCTGCGATCGATCGCCATCCAATGGTCGCTTCCTCAGTAGCCTTTGGACGATGGGCTCGTGTTCTGCGATCGATCACAGGTCATTTTGCGATCGTTCGTAGCTCCAGAATACTCTGTTTCTGGTCCTCTGCTGTAGCTTTGGTCTAGGAGCGTGTCGTCATCCTCCAGGGTGGTTCCACTTCGACATCTCTCCCCTTTTTCCTTATGTATTCCCAAGCATCTCGGTCTACATCATCCTCCCCAGGTTGGAGAGAATTCGCCCTCGAATTCGCATCCTCTTCTGAAGAATCGTCAATGAACGGCACAAGATGTTTGATGTTAAAAACATCTGATGTTTTGATATGGCTGGGCAACTTCAGCTGATATGCGTTGGCGTTGATCTTCTTCACAATCTCAACAGGGCCGATCTTGCGTGCCGCCAACTTGTTGTACTCATCGATGGGAAAACGATCTTTAGTTAGGATTGCCCACACAAAATCACCTTCTTCGAACTCCAATGGTCGTCGTTTCTTATCCGCTATCGCTTTATACTTCGCTGTCGATTCCTGGAGGTTCTTGATTGTCAACTTATGGCCCTCCTTGATGTGTGCAATGAGATCCTCCGCTTTAGTATGTGTCCTCTTCAAATCAGGGAGAGGTGCTAAGTCCAACGGTGTGCGCTGGTTATCACCATAGATGATAGTGAATGGACTAAGACCCGTGCTTCAATTAACCGACCGATTGAAAGCGAACTCCGCTTGGTACAGCTGTAGGTCCCATGACTTGAGATTCTCTCCCACCAAACTCCGCAGTAATGCCCCCAAGGATCGGTTGACCACTTCTGTTTGGCCGTCTGTCTGAGGATGATACGCACTACTAAAATCCAGCTTAGTGTACGATAATTGCCACAAGCACCGCCAAAAGTGGCTAAGGAATCGTGTGTCGCGATTGGAGACTATGGATAAGGGCAGGCCATGTAGCCGATAGACCTCACGAAAATACAGTTGTGCCACATTCACAGCATCGGCAGTCTTCTTACATGCAATGAAATGAACCATCTTAGAAAATCGATCAACAACCACAAAGATGGAATCATTACCTTTTTTGGTTCGAGGTAGACCTAATACAAAATCCATGCTCACATTCGTCCATGGACCTTCCGGGATAGGTAGGGGCATGTACAACCCTGCATTAGTTGCTCCCCCTTTTGATACTTGGCACACTCTACAACATCGCACAAATTTGTCTACCTCTTTCCGCAGGGTCGGCCAATAGAAATGTTCTGCCACTAAAAGGATTGTTTTGTCTCTCCCCATGTGGCCTTCATTATGGCATTCTTGGATGATTTTAAGTCTCAAATTGCAGTCTGGAATATATAGCTGGTGTCCTTTGAAAAGGAACCCATTATACATTCCATAAGCACTCCTTGCTCCCCTAGTTCTTCATCCATAATAGAGCCAAAGAAAGAGTCAGTGTGCAACAATTCTTTTATAAAGTCAAAGCCAAGTACCTCATTCTTCATTGTGACCAAAAGTGATGACTTTTGGCTGAGGGCATCAGCTACCCTGTTCAATGCTCTGGCTTTGTGCTTGATGGTGAAAGAGAATTGTTGGACATATGCAGCCCACTTCGCATGTCGAGACGACAATTTATCTTGACTGTTGAGGTGCTTCAATGCCTCATGGTCCGAGTACAAGATAAAATCATTGTAGGCTAGGTAAGAACTCCAATGCCTCAATGATTACACCAATGCATAAAACTCCATGTCATAGGTGCTATAGTTGAGCCTTGAACCACTCAACTTTTCGCTAAAGAACGCCACCGGTTTCCCTCCTTGACTTAACACCGCTCCAATGCCAACTTTGGACGCGTCACAATGTAACTCAGAGGGAACTTCAAAATCTGGCAGCACAAGCAATGGGGCCATTGTTAATTTAAGCTTGATCAACCCGAACGCCTCTGTTGCCGCTTCGCTCCATGAAAACTTCCCTGCTTTCATGCATTCTGTGATAGGCGCCATAATAGTACTGAAATTATGGATGAAACGCCTATAAAATGACACCAACCCATGGAAACTTCTAACGTCATGTAGTGTAATGGGTATGGGCCAATCCCTCACAGCTGCTACCTTGGATTCATCTGCCGCCAATCCATCCTTTGACACCACATAACCAAGAAAAGGACCGAGTCCTTCATGAATGAACATTTTGTGGGGGAAGCATAGAATTTCTCCCTCCAGAGAACACAAAGTACCTCCCGTACATGTTGAATATGCTTCTCTTTGTTGGGGCTATAGATGAGAATGTCATCAAAATATACTACCACAAACTTTCCAATGAATGGTCGGAAAGCTTGGTTCATCACCCTCATGAAAGTACTAGGGGCATTAGATAGCCTAAATGGCATCACCAACCATTCATAAAGTCCCTCTCGCGTCTTAAACGCGGTCTTCCACTCATCGCTTGGTCGTACTCGAATTTGGTGGTACCCGCTCAGCAGGTCAAGTTTTGAGAAAATAATTGCCCCACTCAATTGATCCAACAAGTCATCTAGCCTAGGGATAAGGAATCTGTACCTTCCAACAAGTCATCTAGCCTAGGGATAAGGAATCTGTACCTTACTGTGATCTTGTTGATGGCTTGGCTGTCCACGCACATCCTCCATGTGCCATCCTTCTTGGGTGTTAGCAATGCCGGTACTTGACAAGGACTCAAACTCTCTCGAATATGTCCTTTGGATAGTAAGCCTTCCACTTGTCGCCTCAATTCTTCATGTTCTTTGGGACTCATGCGATAGTGTAGTCGGTTGGGCAAACTTGATCCCAATACTAGATCAATCTGGTGTTGTATGTCCCAAAGAGGTGGTAGCTCATCAGGTAGTTCATCCGGAAACACATCCCCAAATTTGTCTATCAACTTATTAGCTTCTTCCGGCAATTCTTCCTCTTTGGAACTCTCCTTGTTCAATAATAAGTATACCACTTTTGATGATAACATCTTGGCGATAAACTCCCGTTTTGCCAACAAAGATTGAGAGTGAACCGTGTCTTTGGTGGCCTTAAAACCAATTCCTACACTAGGTAAGAGCGTAATTTTCACTCCACCAAACATGAAGCTATATGTGTTCTTCCTCCCATCATGGTGTTCACTTCTATCATATTGCCACGGTCTCCCCAACAATAGGTGGCATGCATCCATTACCACAACATCACACCACATTTTATCTTTATATCTAACCCCAATTGAAAAAGACACTAAACAGCGTTTAGAAACCAATACCTCGGTGCCTTTTTTGAGCCACTCCAAACGATAAGGAGTAGGATGCTGCTCCGTTTCTAGGGCCATCTTCTTTACGACTTCTTCCGCTACAACGTTCTCACAACTACCCGAATCAATGACAAGGTGACATACCTTGCCCCTGATCGTACATCTTGAGTGAAAAATATTGTGCCGCTGCTCATCTCCATGTTCAGCCTTTCGAGGGGTGAAACACACCCTTCTCACCATAAATAGAGGTCCACTCTCGGCCTCCCCTGTGACAAATTCTTCCTCAGCCCTTTCGTCTTCATCAAATTATGTTTCTTGTTCCTCTCCATCGCTTTGTTCCTCCAAGGAGCCCCCTGAATCGACAAAAAGACCCTTGCCATATTTCTCCCCCTTGCGACAATCCGCTATCCGATGACCCGGTTCACCACATCTGAAACATTTTCGACCGATAGTCACTCTAGTTCGACTAGGCTACCCTACAGTGGTGGTCCCTTTGTTTGGACCGTTTGACGGAGTAGAACTCCGATTTTGGAATGAGCCTCCCTTCCGGTTGTAGCCCCCCACTCCTCCACGTCCAAAAACGCCCATGGACCCCTGTGCCAACGTTTTCTCAACCAACAAAGCTCTTTGGTGGGTTGTCGAAATATCTACGGGGTCAAAAAGATTTACCGTGTCTTGGATTTGTACTCGCAAACCCCCAATGTACCGGGACACTAGCTGCTCATCCGACTCCGATAGATCAACTCGCGCCAATAATTTGTGAAACTCCTCCGTATACTCATCTATAGACTTCGCACCTTGGCTCCAATTTTGTAGCCTTTGGTACATAGTCCGAAGGTAATTGTGGGGTAAAAAGGCGGGTCGCATCTTAGTCAATAGTTTATCCCAACTAGTGATCTTCAATTTGCCTTGCCGCACTTTTGTTTGCTTCAATTGCTGCCACCATGCTGCAGCTCTACCCTGAAATTTGGTTGCGACCAAAGAAACCCGTCTGTTTTCAGGTACTCCCTTGAAATCAAGAATTTCTTCAACTACCGCTACCCAATCCAGAAATTCCTCAGGTTGCATCCCCCCTAAAAATTCTAGAATATCCAGTTTGAACCTGCTCTCCCACCAATTAGCATGAGCTTGCGCAAGTGGTCGACGTCCCTGCGTTCGGCGCTTCGCAAAAGGATTTGCAGATTCATAACAGTAGTCACCTTCGTCTTCCTCTTCCTCCTATCGGGGTGGAGTTCGACATCGACACCTGTCATAGAGATGCGATTCAGCCAATTGGTTAGTGAGGTCTTTGATTTAAGCCCTCATAGCCGCTTGTACCTCCTCGTTGTCCCCGTTTGTCGTCCCTTGGTCTTCATGTCCTGATTCCTTGTGATTGTCCTCTTCGTGCCGAGTTGGAAAACTGTTGCCCTTTCTTCTTGTGACTGGAGCCATGGAAAGAAACTTAGGCTCTGATACCAACTGATGCAGCCTGAAACGTAACGGAAGCAAAGAAACAATACAAGAAGAAGGATAAATAGATCTTGGATCTTGAGTCTATCAAGAATCTAAGAACTCTTTTCTAATAAATAGAGTCTATCTGTGAATCAAAGGGAAATATAAAAGAAATCTCAACTGTGAGAAGTCTTATTAAGCAAACTGTAAAACGATAAATCAAGAAGTGAGTTCTTGGAGGCTATAAACATGTATATATAGCCCAAGACTAAAGGAGTACGGAATAAAAGACTAATAAACCCTAATATAACTCAAATAAATAAAAATAAGGTGGTTTAATAATTAAACAACGCATAAAATAACATAAGACGCCTGTGTGCGATTGATCGCAGCATGGGTGCGATCGTTTGCAGATGGGTGAACGATTAGGGCGCACGAACTCCTGCCATCGGTTGCCGCCTCAGTAGCTTCTCCACGTTAGATGCGAGTTCTGCGATCGATCATGCGATCGATCGCCATCCAACGGTCGCTTCCTTAGTAGCCTTTGGACGATGTGCTCGAGTTCTACAATCGATGGCAAGTCATTCTGCGATCGTTTGCAGCTCCAGAATACTCTGCTTCTGGTCCTCTGCTGCAACTCTGGTCTGGGAGTGTGTCGTCATCCTCCGGGGTGGTTCCACTTCAACATCTCGGTCATCAATTTATCCATGAAATTTTGCATGGTCATCCCGGTACATGCTATGAGCTATTTCGAATGAAGCGTGACACCTTTGTATCCTTGTGCAATGTATTGCGAGGCAGGTATTTAGAGGATAGCCGTGCTGTTAGGATAGAGGAGGCAGTGGCCATATTTTGCCTAATTGTTGGACATAGGCAAGGAATGCAGGTTGCATCTGATAGGTTTCAGCACTCAACTGAAACAATTTCTCGCCACTTCAAGCATGTAATGCGTGCATTATGTACGTATGGGAAGACAATTATCAAGCCTACGTACACTGGTGAAGTTCATTCTTATGTATCCGGCAACCCTAAATACTACCCATGGTTTCAGGTACCATAAGAGACATTGACAACCTTCTGTTTCTTATTTATCTTTTACAACTTTGTGATATGAATATACCATATATTTTTTGTGTCACAGAAATGTGTGGGTGCGATTGACGGCACCCATATAAGTGCCTGGGTTCCGGGGAGTAAGCAAGGTGCTTTTAGGGGGCGCAAGTCGTACATTTCTCAAAATGT
>CM017322.1:19088327-19175702 GCA_006937295.1 Carpinus fangiana
AGGATCGTTTTTCCCTTGGAAAGACGGTATCTTCATTTTGATGTTTCCTAGGTTTCGGTCAGTCCCATTTTGCCATCTCGGATCTCTTCGGAAACCTCTATCACGCCTTTCTCCCCTTGGCACGAACCTGCCCTCATCGTTGAAAGCTCGATCATCTTCATCTTCGAACTCATCATCGTGGTCATCATCAAAATCATCCACGTGTGCACGCCTTTCTTGCCTTCTAGCATTATGAGCTCTTTGAGGATTCCCCTCACGCCAAGTAGCAATAACAGCGTCTTGCTTATCCATCTGATCTCGAATCTCATTAAACACCACATTCATGCGTTCAAATTGTTGTTGTATAGCCTGCAACATGATGAACGACTCCTCCCCTCCTTCTTTGTTTGATGTGCCATCCCTGGAAGACATACTCTTGAAACAATATATAAATGTTAGAAATAATTCCTCACAACACTCCCTCACGTGTTTGCACTCAAATGTTGTCACTCATACTCGTGTTTCACTCTTAAATTGGCTTTGTTTTCGATATTAGTCTCACACTCTCTTGCCTTTTTCCACTCGTAGCTTCCCCTTTTCAGTTCTTTATTGAACTAACAAACATGATCAAAAATTCAACTTGTAGAATTTAAACCAATACCAATGGAAGGAAAATATTATGGAAACAACGAATCAAAGGAAGGAATTTAAACCAGTGGTAGAAAAATATTATGGGAAACAACGAATCAATGAAAGAATTTAAACCAATGTCAATGGCAGAAAAATATTACGGAGATAACGAATCAAAGGAAAGAATTTAAATAAATACCAACAGCAGGAAAATGTTATAGGAACAAGAGAAGCAAAGGAAAGAATTTGAGGCAATATTGACGGAAGGGAAAAAATATTATGGAGACAACGAATTAATGGAAAAGGACATCAGACGATACTTGGTTCTTTTTTCTCTTCTTCTTTTTTTTTTTTTTTTTTTTTGTGACGTCGCTTTTTTTTTTTTTTACGTCCCCTTTTTTTTTTTTTTTTTTTTTAAACTTGGTGCACAATTTTAACTTGGTGCACAATACAAAACAAAGACAAGGAACAAAGAACACAAAAGAAACAAGATAAGATGATAACAAGAAACAAAAAGTAAAGGATAGTAAACCTGATTTTAGAGCCTAGGCTCTGATACCAAATGATGCGAACCTCAATGATATGCCGTTGAGACCCAACAACAATATTGGAATATAGACCCAAGAAAGCTAAAATTCAGATTTGATAGCAAACCTTGACCCAACGTTTATAATTGAAACGCGAACCAAAGGTATAAAGAAGTAAAACCCTGACCCAATGATTATGAAAGAATCATGAACCGAAGGTATAAAGTTTGAACGCCACAAGGAAGAATCCTTGATAAGTTCAGCAGTTCTTTGAAGAACCAATAGAGGAAGCAAACCTCACCTTTTTAAATATTTCATTTCATGTCCTTCATTACAATGAGTCCATGCTATTTATAATGCATGGTTGAAAACGGAATACAAATTACTAAAGGAAAATAATAAAAGACTAAATAAAAGAATCCTAAAATTAAGGCTGATTTCATCTTAAATTAGCAGCTCCTTCAAGAAAGAAATCACCAAGGAATGTCTTGAATAGATATATCAATCAGCCAATTAATTGATATGGAATTAGAAAGGTCTGAAATAGGGATGTCAATCAATCAGTCAATCCTTCTAATCAGCCATTAATCCACGTCATTGCTAAGGAAATTATACTCAATTAAGCAAGATCAGCCCCATCAATAGCTTGGATGAAATTTATTACTCCTTCATCTTCCTTTGGGCCCAAGTTTGAATGCTCCGTTTTAGAACCAGCCCAAATCTCTTGAATCAGCCCACTAATTGCTTCTTTGATCATCTTGGATCTTGCTCTAGTAATAGGCCCAACTGGAACATGCAATAGATCCTTTAATGATGCGTGTTGATTCCCATCAATCTCTCCTCTTCTTCCTCATGTATTCCTAAGCATCGCTGTCTACATCATGATGCCTCCATCGCTGGAAAGGTTCCAGACAACTTGGAGGCCATTGGCAGACTTAGATTTGTTTTCACTCCGGCCGTTGAGGGAGTTCTAAGAAATAACTACAACATCCCGTCTTCGATGGTGCTCCATTTTCCTTCTCCCGTGACGGGACCGTTGGATGGTCCTGGACACAACGATCAACATCAAGCTCTCAAAAGCATTTGGAAGTACATGAATGAATCTAGTCAATAATGTCACACATGCAACAAAGGCCTTCAATAGTTCATTTCATTATGAATTAAAATGCCCTTCTCAACATGCAAAGCCCAAATGGTCTTTCTGAGTACTAGAATACATACTCCAATTACAACTTTAACGACTATGGAAACATCAATAGTAGCAAGTTTATATATATTGGTAAGCTTGGTGCTTGTCATGCTCTTCATCCTCCCAAAACTTAAGAAGAGGAGACAAAGAGTGTGATGCTCTCCCACGGTAAAATGGTTATTCAAAGGTTTCCAAATTCTCTATATTAAGAAATAATGGGAAGAGAAAAATATATTTTAACTCGCTGAACTATCAACAAATTCTCTAGGACTGTTGGATGGTCCGGGAGATGTTTGCTTTTATGAACGCTTATTAACGTAAACATCTCTAGGACCATCCAACGGTCCCGTCGTGGGAGAAGGAAAATGGAGCACCACTGAAGATGGGATGTCGTAGTTATTTCTTAGAACTCCCTTAACAGCTGAAGTGAAAACAGATCTGAGTTTGGCAATGGCCTCCAAGTTGACTAGAACCTCTCCGACTATGGAGGCATCGCTGGTGGATGCTATCTTAGTTTTAGCTGGCCGAGTCTCGACAACAGAAGGATTAACGGTGCCAGAAACCTCATCGATAGGTAATGGCTTGCCTTAATAAGACATTTTCAGAGAAGTATAAGAGATTTCGTGATGAAAAGGTGTAATACCTCGATAAAAATAACCTTTTATTTGAAAATATCCTTTCCACTAGAGCGTTTAATAAGAGCCTTTGATAATAACTGCTTAGACAAGACCAAATATCCTTAGCATTAACCTAATTACACTTGGAAACTTTAGAAAGATAGAAGCCAAACACTAACCCTTAGGAGGCGAATGTACGCTGTTGTCTGTAGTACGGACATACGGTGGGGGACCACTGGACGTACGCTCTGCAAATAGTACAATGGACGTACTGGGACCATCGGACGTATGCTACTTTTTGAGATACCCTTTGGGTAATACCTGGACGTATGAGACACCCTCTGGACCAATGTCCAAAGACCATCGAACGTATGCAAGGTTTCCTGGACGTCCGCTTCTCTGTTAGAGAGTTGGTGGCGAACTTTTCCTATAAATAGCCCGTCCCTCCTCTCATTTCTCATGCCTTCTTCCTTCCTCTGGTGTGCCCCTAGGCTACCAGAACCCTTTCCTAGCATATTGAGTGAGAAATCCGTGAGATTGAGCTTCAAGAGGAGTTTCTGAGGAGAAGAGACCATGTCCATGCTTAGCTTTGGGGTAAGCTCTGTTCCTTTGTATTTGACACTATCTTATCTTGTGTTTCTGCTTTGATAACGGTTTTCAAGTGTTCAATAAACGTTTTCCCAAAGATGACGATGTTTTCAAAGGGTTTTCTCAAAGAATCGTGATTCTGTGATTTCTTACGTTGCATGTAATGTTTTGCTAGCTTAGGAGAGGTTTAGAGGTCTATAAATGCCATTAGGAACATGCACTGTTTGAATCTTAAAATGGTGTGCTTAACACACTGAGCGGACATACGCCATCGAGGTTGAACGTACGGTCAGTGAGCAGAGCACTTGTTCTTAAGTTTCACACGTGGATGCTCAGGCTTGGCTACATTTCTAGGTTTCGAAAGGCTTAGAATAATGGTGTCTTGTATCCGTTATAACAGGAAGTAGTTTGGTTAGAGGATTCGCTCGAGTGCACGAGGTAAGTAAACACTTACACCCCTTTTCATAAAACGTGAGATATGTCAGTTGACTGACCACGCGTATGATATGAGCATGTCTATTTTTTGTAATTACTTGGTAATTGTTCTATTAAATAAACTGTTAAGATGCATCGTAAGACATGGTACGCCGGTACGTGCAGTATAAACGGCCATGAGCTTACTATACAAACTGCGTATTATGGTCAAATGTGTGTGTTATGTGAGTCTTTGGATCCATTAGTTTCGTGACCTTGATGCAACCATTCCCAATGGTTCGGTCACTACAGGACTGACGTCATTAGTTGGTGTGGGCCACTCGGGGTCGGACTCGATCGTGCCACTAATGTTACGTACGGTATATTGTACAATGGCTAGGGCACTAACATTGTATTATACGTCCCTCGGGATAGCATCAACTCTGTTGAGAAGGGGTAATATCTCGGGTAGACCATATATAGGAGTTATGACTTATTAAGCATTAGCTTTTTTTGCATTAAAACGCTTAAGTACTTATCGCCGATTTTACACCATAAGCTTTGAAAACCCTAAAACTATTAAATGGTGTATTAGCGGAGGTAATGCCCTCTTTTTGGTTATTACTTGAATTGCACGTTTACTTTTATTAATTGGGCTCTTGTCATACCTAAGTGTGAGGTTTACTTACTAAGTCGTTAGACTTACGCGGTTATTATTCTTTAGGTAACCTGATTCACTGCAATGGAAGTGGCAAGAGATGCTACTGCCTAACTGGTTATGCTTTATCTATAGTTACAGGTTTGTCTTTATTGTTTAGTAGCTCCATGTTCTTACTTGATAAATTATAGTGATACTTAGATTTATTCACATTCCTTTGCATTTACTCTGATAGTTTTATAAGGGTGATTACCCGTTGGATCACAAGTTGGCTCAACTGGGTAGATTGCCAATGACTCCACCGGATTAGCCGAGGCTAATTTTGGGGGCGTAACAAAAGGTGAGAAAAAAAAGCAAGAAAAATCAAGAGCACAGCAAAAATCAGAAATAGGTTGAGAAAGAAAAAAGAAGGTATTTATAAGGGAGATCCTCGGGAGAGGAATAGACGCATTTAAAGAGGAAAATGATGAAGAATGGCAGATGGGACAACCGGTACAACTTTTGGGTAATTTCTTGAAAACCTAAATCCGGGAACCATGATAAGCGCCGAATGTTGCACATTCTAGCTCCTTAACTCGCATATGTTAATTCCTTAGCATTGCTATTTACTTGATTTTGTTTTGTTTTTGTGTTTCAGGTCAAATACATGAGTTATGTTGAAAATTGGACTAAAAGGGACAAGTTGGAGCCATTCTGTGCTGGGGATCGATCGCTGTTGCATCTATGATCGAGCGCCGTACGATCGAACATGCAACCCTGTGATCGAGTGCAGTGTGATCTATCACTGTATCCTTGCGATCGAGCGCACTCGGGGATCCATCAGACGGCAAGTGCCTTTTTTACAGCTTAAACGCGATTTTGAGTGTCCTACTTGAACTGGGAAACTGACCTACAAGCTTCCTAGGGTTTCTAGGGTTTTTAGGGTTTTCTGAGTCCCTATAAATAGGCTTTTATACATTGTAAAAACCATTTTTCTAGAGCGAAAATTGCAGCAAAACATCCTTGGAGTTTAATCATTATCATGAGCGACTAAACCCCCTTTGTTGGGTATCGATGTAACCCTCTCCCAACACAATGGTGACTGTATTTGATTCTAGTTAATTCGTTTTATGTATGTTGATTGCATAACTGTGAAGATTGCAACCTTTGAATTCTGTTCTTAATATGAATACAATTGTTATTCAATTACAAAGTTAATATTTGCGAAATTCTCTTCTTATCTTAGAAATTATTTTGCCTGTATTGAACTCAAATCAATCTTATTTTCTGTGATCATAAGATTGATGGTTATGCAATGGGTTTTTTAATATGCATATGATTAATAGGATTAGATAGACCATGCTTAGGGAGGACGGGTCGTACTACACCCTAGTTTAGAGTAATTTAGGTAGACGATCCGTGCCAACCGAAGATGGGTTACACTATTCCGTTAACCATATAAAACTTATTAAGGGATTTTATAGTTTATACCTAGGGAAGATAGGTCGTGCCGCATCTTAGTGGTTAGGTGGACGATCCGTGCCAACCGCAAATAAATTATTCTTATCCTTTAATATGTATTTTCTTGTTCTTTTATAACATACATATTATGAGTTTCTAGAATTGAATACGGTTACCATTGTTGTGTGGAGTGTGGTGAAATTGGTACCTTACTCTCTCTCTCTTATATATTCACTTTTAATTTTGCGTTTACCTTCATGCACTTTAAATTTACAAAACAACCAAATCTCTATTGCTAATTAGGTTAAATTTCGTCTTTTAAATTTAATAACGTCCTTGAGGTTCAAAACCCTCAATATAGCTCTATCCTACGGGATTCATTCTATTGCGAGTGGTTAATTTTATCATTGATATTTTTTGTTTTAAAAACACCACATCAAACCACTAGAAATCGAACACGTTGCAAGATGTGAAAGCACGAGCACTACATACTCGAGAAGCGCAAGAGGTGAACCACGAAAAAGAAGACACGTGGGGGTAATCATGACAAATGGATAGGATTTTTTAAATAAATCCTCAAAAGGTGAGCCTAGACAAGAAAAAGGAGAAGGGTGATGCATGCTGATAGAGGGAAAACCTGGAGACCGCCCAAATTCACCAAACAAACATCTGACACGTGGTAAAACGATGAGCTCGTTTTTCCAAACAAGCATTAACAACTGCCTGTCATTCCCCAATACAACTGTAAACATTACTTTGACAGCCATACTCAATCATCAAAGCATTGAAATGATATTCTCGAGATACTCCCAGGAAAAGTATGAAATTCCCATTACCCGAATACCGAGATAAAGGGAATTTGGGGGTAACTGTTAAGGATATTTTCCGTCTTTAGGCCTATACAAACTTGGGCCAATAATTAACCCAAGATATACATGCAGGCTATAAGAAGGTATAGGGTCCAAGGCATTAGGCTCAAAGGATGTTCGGATCACCCGGAAGACACACGCTCGGGACTCACTTAGGAACCAAGATTAGCAACGCCCGGGAATGCCCTTCCTTAAAAGGGATATCTGTGACAGATTCGACAATTGGAAAGGAATCTGACAAGGGAATAAAGGACACCATTAGGAAAATATTAATTTATATACTGCACTGTCCTAAACATCAGCTTAGGCACCTGCCTAGGTAGCATGCGTGTCAGAGGTCCCTTCACTTATTCTCTCCCTTTATTCCATTTACCCCTAAGCTTATTTTATTAATCGTAGACTTAGTCATATTAACCATTAAAGAAACAAAGTGAATGAAGAAGGAATTGGAAAGGCCACCTCCAGACACAGTGCAGAAGTCTATAAAGAGGAGAAAGAAGAATGAAGAAAAGAGCCAAAAAAATGAGAAGGCAACAAATAGAGGAAAGAAGGGAAATAGGAGAGTTTGTGTTGTAATCTTGTCAATACTTTGAATAAGATCGTAACAATTCTCACTGTGGACATAGAGGCTCATTTGGGGCTGAACCACTCTAATTCTGGTGTGTTTATTCATTGTTTCTATCATCATTTGCATTCCATAACCCCATCCACTCTAAGGCCAAACCAGGCCCATTACAAGAAGCCCAAATCTGCAAGAAAGTGTACAATAATCCACCATACGAAGACTGCTTCCGGGCCTTTTTTGTACGACTGAAAATTGCACCAACAAACCTCACAACAAGAAACTTGTTTGTAAAAGTTCGTATTGATCTCCCATAAGTGAGTAATGATGATATAAAAAGAACTATAGTCCTCCTAGAATCCTCTCAAATGTGATATTCATTTAAAATTATCAATAAATCAAAATTCAATAATGATCATCTTAAATTCAATGGTGATTTTAAAAGGCACGTCACATTTGGGAGGACTCTAGGAAAACTCTAGTCATCCTTATATCATTACTCATCCCCAATGGTCAAAATATTCTTAGTAAAATAAAAATAAAGATGAAACTAATTTTTAAAAATAAATAAAAATAAAAACCAGCTGAGCAATTTTTCTTAAAAAAATTAATAATTTTTTTCTTTAATTTTTTTTTTTCAAATTTAGTAGAGTATTTTTGTTTTACTAGAAAAAAAAAAAAAAAAAAACTATGGTTATTTTTGTCTTTTTGTTGGCCTTGAGGGGGACATTGTTAATTTTTTGGTAGTTTAGGGAAAACAATATCCCAATCGAAAATTTAAGAGAACATTATCAATTGAGTGGTAATTTGAGTTATTTCTGTTAGAATAAATCTCCTAAGGTGTCACACATGTCACATATATTATATGTATATAGCATATAATATTAATAGAGTATTTATTAAACTAAAACTCTTGGGTAATTAATACATAGATAACTACTAAAGGTGAAAAAGTATATCATCTCACCAAAAGTTGTCTCCCTTGATGGAAGGAAGCAACATAAGGTTAATTGGATAAGGGTCTTGGCCTATAAATAAGCATGTGATTCTCCATCTGTTATAAGGATGAACGTGAGAAATATAGGTCAAAAACTCTTATCTATCACTCTCCAACCTATTGTGAAGGTTATAGAATTTGTTCTAGAATTGCAAATTGAGGATTCTAGATTGTGAATTCAACAAACTTTCAAGTTTGATTTTCTGGATTACTCAATTCAAGTACTTAAGCAACAATGACCAGAGGTTAGTATTTCTATTTTGATGTATATATGTTAAATATTCTCCCAAATTCCTACAATTTCTTTTATATTTCAAATCCTTTTTT
The DNA here is from genome assembly GCA_006937295.1 of Carpinus fangiana. Taxonomy (NCBI): domain Eukaryota; kingdom Viridiplantae; phylum Streptophyta; class Magnoliopsida; order Fagales; family Betulaceae; genus Carpinus; species Carpinus fangiana. Next base: position 19,097,125 of record CM017322.1, read on the forward strand.
TACTTTTACACGGGATAATTATTTCACATGAAAATAAATGGCTGGAATAAAATAAGCTTGAATGGATAATTATTCCTATCAAATTTTAAATCAAGTAGACCCAATTTATTTATTTATTTATTTATTTTACTAAGCTCTCTTTTATTGCTTGATGTTATTTCATTCTATTATTATTTTTTTAGAAACGTTATGTGCTTAGCCCGATGAAATTAGGATTAAGGATTAATAATTTAATTAGGGATAGGTGATAAGATAAGGAGAAATAATTTAAGTGGGGTAATTTTTTTTTTCTTTTTTGTCCATACAAGGGAAGTGGGGTAATTACTAATTATCTTTTGAGTAGAGTAATTATTTTGTCTCTAACGGATTTGTTAGTAAGATTAATTTTATCTCATTATTAAATTTGAAAGATCATTATCGAATTTTAATCCATTGGTGATTTTAAATGTCACATCACATTTGGGAGAACTATATCATTACTCTTGGGGGATCATTGACTATTTTTGGTAGTTTGGGAAATATTGTTTGGACTGAAAGTTTAAGGAAGACATTATCAATTAGTTGGTAGTTTAAAATTTGTATATGAACTTTTTTTAATAAGAGAAATAATATTTAATAGACTGTCATACAAATATGATGATGTGACTGTGAATATTAGCCATTAATTTTTAAATTTATAAGCCCTTATTAATTTTCAGTATCACAACATAATAGTTATATGGCAGTCGTTTAAAAATAACTATTCGAGGTAATTATCTTCTTCTTTTTTCTTTTTTTTTTCCCTATAACCTACCATGCTCCATCAATATGCCCCAGCCCCCATGAACTACCATGTTCACTACCTGACTACATCAAACTACCATTTACTTACCAAAAACCCCACTCCGTTAGTCAACCTCGTTAAATCGGATGAAATATTTTTTTTTTAGATGTTAAATCTCATTAAAAGAAGGAAATACCCTCAAATAAAAAATTAAAACGAAAATATAAATATATAAAACTTAAAAGAAAAAAAAAACTTATAAATTTATTTTTTAAAAATAAAAAATATATATAAAAAATAGGTGGTGGCTGTGTAGTGACCTAAATAATTAACTAGGCATGGGTAGTTTAGTTAAGGGGGTTAATTGGACTTTGGGTCACTAAGGACACAAGAGGGGCATTTTGGACCTTTGGACGAACGTACGCTTGGTTAAGCAGACATACACTTATGTCTTTTGTGCGGACGTGACACGAGTGTTTCCAGCTAGAGTCCTTTAGCAATAACCCAAGCCAGAGTCCTTTAGCAATAACCCAACCAGAGTCCTTTGACACGTAACCCAATAAAAGTCCACAAGCCCAATAGAATGCAAATGCCCAAATTGCTGAAATCCAAATCCAAACACTTGGATCCTAAAACCCATCATAATCGTCTGATCCTCCATCATTTTGAGCACTTTCATAGGTCAAAATTGAAGTTTAGAATCTTAACTTTCCAACAAAACCAGTCTCAGCTCATTTGGAGTTATGCACTGAAAGTTATGAACATTTGTAGTGGGGTTGTTCCTGGCTGCCTGCAACATGTTTTCCACTCCTTGATTTAGGGGTGGCTGTTTGTCCCTTTGACTGCTTTCCCACAAATTGAGGCTTGTTTCCAGCCTTAATCTCATGCATAATTTCGGAAGATGCTCTCTCCTATGCAGATGGTTGTTCTAAGCTTCTATAAATAATTGTGTGTGTAAATGTAGGGAGAATAAAGTTTGTGAGTTAAAACTAGCCTTTGGCTTTGAGAGGAGAGTTCTCCTTATATCTTTGTATCTGTTTGGTGTGAACTTTAGAGTGGTGAGTTTCTTAGTTCTGTATCCCTTGTTGTAATCCTTTTAGTGGTGATAATTTATATCCCTTTGGTGTTATCTCTTAGGTGGTGAACTTCTATCTATCTTATGTGTGTGAGTTTGTGTGTTTGGTTCCTTATCCTTTTCTATCCGGTATCAAATTGGTATCAGAGAAAAGGTTGCTCAAAGTTTTTGTTTCTACGGCTCTTCGTGGTCATCGTGCTCAGGCTAACCAATCCCCAATTGCCCCAGAAAGAGACCCGCGAGATATTGAAGTAGAGAATTTGAGGAGGCAAGTCTAGCAGCTCCAAGAACGTTTACAACGTGTTGAAACCTCTGATCATGATGCCTCTCATCATGAATCGGATAATGAAGTTTCCAGCGATGATGGAGAGGGTGTTAATCCTTTTCACCAAGCTTGTAGTCACACCTCGAGTGACAGCACTCCACCTCACCCTCGAAATCTAAGACTTCATGATGTCCAATGCCATTATGATGTCAAGGTGGACATTCTAGAATTTGAAGGAAGAATGGAGCCTGATGAATTCATTGATTGGGTCAACACCATTGAGCGAATCTTTGATTACAAAGATGTTCCAGAACACCACAAGGTAAAGCTTGTTGCCATCAAGTTGAGAAAGCATGCTTCTCTTTGGTGGGAGCACGTTAAGAAGCAACGGGAACGTGAAAGCAAAAGTCGCATTGTGATGTGGGAAAAAGATGAAGAAGGCTCTCAAGAGGAAGTAATTGCCGGATCATTATCGGCAAGATGCTTTTCTTAAGTTCCATAACTTCCAGCAGAACGAATTTGATCACTCCATGATGCATTGTGATATTGTCGAACTGGAGGAGCAAATGGTAGCTGGTTACCTTGGAGGGTTACGTTCCGAAATTAGTAATGTGGTTTAGTTACAGCCTTATTGGACTTACAACGATGTTAGTAAGCTAGCGCACAAGGTGGAAAAGCAATTAAAGGAAGGGCCTTGAAGTACCTATCGACCTTTCAATCAAGGAGGAATCACTAACTGGGAGAGTAGTTCTACTGCCAAGGCCACTCCTTATTCCAAAGTTGCAGTTGCCAAATCAGCCAAGGGTGAAGCCAAACCACCAGCCAAGGGTGAAGCCAAACCACCAGCCAAGAGTGAAGCTCTAGCAGGTTCAAATCGCCCCAATATTTCTAATTCAAATAGAAAATGCTTTAAATGTCATGGTTTTGGGCATATTGCTTTTGATTGTTCAAATCGCAAGATGATTTCACTTGTTGAGGAAGATTTGGAAGATGATGTTAAGGTTGAACCAGTTGATGGACATATGTGGATCAAGGGGAGTCTCTTGTTATTCACAGGATCTTGAAGTCAACCTACGTAGAAGATTAGCTTCGGAACAACATTTTTCACACCAAGTGCACCTCTAGTGGCAAGGTGTGTAATGTCATCATTGATGGAGGAAGTTGTGAGAATATGGTGTCCACAACAATGGTGGAGAAACTCAACCAGAAAACAGAACCTCATTCCCATCTTTACAAGCTTCAATGGCTTAAAAAGGGCAATGATATCTAGGTAACTAAGAAATGATTAGTTCAGTTCTCTATTGAAAAAAATTACAAGGATGAAGTTTTGTGTGATGTTGTTCCGATGGATGCATGTCATATATTACTTGGTAGACCATGGCAGTTTGATAGAAGAACTTTTCATGATGGTTTCAAAAACACTTATTCTTTTGAAAAAGATGGAACCAAAGTTACATTAACTCCGAAAATGTTAGCTACTCCTAAATCTTCTAAAGGGGATGGGAAGTAATTTACTTTCCATATGTGAAGTTGAGAGAGCTTTAACAGAATGTGGGGAAGGGTATGCTTAAGTAGTAGTTGAAAAGAATGACCCAATTGAAATTCCTCTTATTCTACAACCACTTCTTGAGAAATTTCTTGATATTATTTCGGAAGAGTTTCCATCGGGTCTTCCACCCATGAGAGGCATGCAACACCACATTGACCTTGTTCCAGGTTCCGTTCTACTTAACAAAGCAGCCTATCGAATGAATCCAAGAGAGAATGAAGAGTTGCAGAGACAAGTTGATGAGTTGATTACCAAAGGCCTTGTGAGAGAAATCATGGTCCTTGTGCTGTTCTAGCATATATAGTACCAAAGAATGATGGCTCTTGGCGTATGTGCATCAACAGTAGGGCTGTGAACAAGATCACCATCAGGTATCGCTTTCCCATTCCAAGGCTAGATGATCTTTTTGATCAACTTTATGGAGCCACAGTCTTCTCCAACCTAGATCTTTGTAGTGGATATCACCAAATTCGCATGAGAGTTGGTAATGAATGGAAGACAGCTTTTAAGACTAGAGATGGTCATTATGGATGGATGGTGATGCCATTTGGACTCTCTAATGCTCCTAGTACATTTATGCGTCTCTTGAGTCATATTTTTAAACCTTTTATAGGAAAATTGTTGTTGTTTACTTTGATGATATCTTAGTGTACAACAAAACCCAAGAAGATCATTTGTATGTCAACTTGAAGAAGTGCCAATTCTTCACAACTAGCCTAGTTTTCTTAGGCTATGTTGTTTCTAAGGAAGGAATAATGATGGTTCCTAGTAAAGTAAAGGCAATCACCAGCTGGCCTATTCCCAAGTCCATTCATGACTTAAGAAGCTTTCATGGAGTTGCATCATTCTACCTGAGCTTCATCAAAGGTTTCAACACCATTACTGCTCCCATAACAAAATGCCATAAGGGAGGAACATTTAAGTGGACGAAAGAAGCCCTAAAGAGCTTTGAACTTCTCAAACAGAAGGTCACGAAGGTACTAATCCTTATACTTCCAGATTTTTCCAAAATGTTTGAAGTTGTTTGTGATTCTTTTAATCTGGGGATTGGAGGTGGTCTTAGCCAAGAAGGCAAGCCAATTGCCTTTTTCAGTGAAAAGTTTAATGACTCCCAAAGGAAACATTCCACCTATGAAGAATTCTATGCTCTTGTTTGTTCGTTGGAGCATTGGAGTCATTATCTACTCTCCAAAGAGTTTATACTTCATTTTGACCATGAATTGAAGTATCTGAACAGTCAGCAGAAGCTCAATACAAGACATGCAAAATGGAGTGAGTTTTTGCAAGCCAATTCATTCTCATTCAAGCACAAGGCAGATGATTTTCTTTTCAAAAATAACCGTTTATGCCTTCCCCAAGGTTCATTAAGAGAAGTCATTATCAAAGAAGTCCACGGAGGAGGTCTTGCTAGTCGTTTTGGCAGAGACAAAACTTTAACTCTAGTGTAGGAGAATTTCACTTGGCCCAAAATGGTACGAGATGTTGTGCGATACGTGAATCAATGTCAAATTTACCACCTCGCAAAGAGTCGCAAACAGAAAACCCGACTATATATCCCACATGCCCCATGGGAGGATATTAGTCTTGGCTTTGTTGTTGGTTTACCTAGAAACCAAAGGAACAAAAATTCCATTACGGTGGTTGTTAATCGATTCTCAAAGATGGCCCAGTTTGTTCCTTGCAACAAAACTCTTGATAAATCTCATGTTACTGAATTGTATTTCAGGAAGGTAGTCAAACTTCATGACATTCCAAAAACAATCACTTCTAATCGTGATTCGAAGTTTGATAGTCATTATTGCCGAACGCTTTGGAGAAAGTTTGGAACTATCCTCTAATTCAATTATGATTGGGCATCCGAAGGTTCAATGCAAGAAAAGATTGACTTGAAGGCAATTCTTCATCAATCGGGGGAGTATGACACAGGCATGTCCAACAAGAGTCCTTTAGCAATAACCCAAGCTTCAACCCAATAAAAGTCCACAAGCCCAATAGAATGCAAATGTCCAAATTGTTGAAATCCAGATCCAAACACTTGGATTCTAAAACCCATCATAATTTTCCGATCCTCCATCATTTCGAGCACTTTCATAGGTCAAAATTGAAGTTTAGAATCTTAACTTTCCAGTAAAACCAGTTTCAGCTCATTTGGAGTTATGCACCGAAAGTTATGAACATTTGTAGTGGGGTTGTTCTTGGTTGTCTGCAACATGTTTTCCACTCCTTGATTTAGGGGTGGTTATTTGTCCCCTTGACTGCTTTCCCACAAATTGAGGCTTGCTTCCAGCCTTAATCTCATGCATAATTTCAGAAGATGCTCTCTCTTATGCTTAGATGGTTGTTCTAAGCTTCTATAAATAATTGTATGTGCAATTGTAGGGAGAATAGAGTTGTGAGTTAAATCTAGCCTTTGGCTTTGAGAGGAGAGTTCTCCTTATATCTCTGTATCTCTTTGGTGTAAACCTTAGAGTGGTGAGTTTCTTAGTTCTGTATCCCTTGTTGTAATGCGTTGGGTGGTGATAATCTATATCCCTTTGTTATCTCTTGGGTGGTGAACTTCTATCTATCTTGTGTGCGTGAGTTTGTGTGTTTGTTTCCTTATCCCTTTTTGTCTGGTATCAGGACATATGCTAACAGATAGTAAGTCGTACTCTGTGAATAGTACACAAATGTACGCTCAAAAGTACATGGACGTATGCTACATTTTGGAATACCCTTTGGGTAATACCTGGATGTATGAGACAAACTTTGGATCGCTGTGTAATAGTACTGGACACATTCTAAAGTTGGGCGAATGTTTGCTACTTTTCAAGGAGGTGATAGTAGCCCTTCCTTATAAATACCCCCCACCCCTCTTCATTTCTCACGCACTCTCAAGGCCCCAGGCTATGAAAATCCTTCATTTGTGTGTGTTTTGTGAGATTTTGGGTGTTTTCGATGCTAACGGTGAAGGAACTCTTGAAGTTTGACTTCAAGGAGGTAATGTTCAATTACCTAACTCTTTAGTTACGTCATTATGCTACTCGATTATTCTCTTGTGTTGTTAGTCATAGTTTTAGCTTAGTTATACTTTAAATCTTGTTTAGGCTAGCATTATGTTAACTTAGCATGATCGTGTTGCATGGAGGTTTCATTTCGACTTAGGAGGTCTTATGAGCCATTTGTTAGTCTTTAGAGTTGATTTGGAGAATAGGAGGACGAGTGGAGAAAAATAAGGTTCTCCTTAAAAACCTCGAACCAGATGTACAGTCTCAAGACCGGATGTAGAGCTCGAAGTATTACAATGGACGTACAGCCCCGAGCCTGAACGTACGGTCCAGAGTGTGACAAGAGATTTATTTTCACTAGCTGTCCCATAACTCATGTTTTCCTTATTCTTGAGTTGTTTTGGTAGAAATATGACTAATATAAAGTTTTCTACAGATTTGGTGAACCCGGATCATTTGGAATTCTCGGAGACTTTATTCGGCCCAGGTGAGTTTTAACTTACATAATGCTCGATGTTATTTTCCATGCATTGCACGACTATTTTGTGTACCAAGAAAACATGCATATTTACAACTCTTACAATTTATACTTGTTGCACATGAACTCTAGCATTTTGAGAAAACTTTGTGCTGAATATGTTAATAAAGTGAGACTTGTAAAAACATGCATGTAAAATAGAGACGAGATAATTTGCATCATATGATATGGTACACCGGTATATGCCATATAATGGCCATGAGCTTACTCTATATGATAGCTTTATGGTCAAATGTATATGTTATATGGGCCTTGGATCCAATGGTTGTTCGTGGCCGGGGCAACCTTAATGGGTGGTCACTACAAGATGAACATTATTAGCGGTGTGGGCCACCCAAGGTTGGATTCGATTGTGCCGCTAGTGTTATGTATGGTAGCGTACAATGGTTGGGGCATCGGCATTGTACTACATGTCCCTTAGGATAGTGCCAGCCCTGCTAAAAATGAGTAATTATAATGCCCGAGAATCAATTAACTGGTAATTAATTTCACTGTTTGTCTCCCAGCCTTATTCCACTCTGAACAAGACTCGAGGACCTCTACTCCTTGAAAACAGAGGATACTAAGCAGCGGAAAGTAATTAAGTTCTATAACATTGAATCATTACAATCATAGCATCTACCAAAGAACATCAAGTAGTAGCTAGATCATACTATATACATTATCGTTATAATGGATCTATGCTAAACCTTAATATGCAAACATGCATCAAGCCCTAAGTGTAGTGACCCAAATTATTAACTAGGCATAAGCGGCTTAGTTGGAGGAGTTAATTTGGGCTTTGGGTCACTAAGGACACTAGAAGGGTAATTTGGACTTTTGAGCGAACGTACTCTAGGTCTGGCAGACGTACACTGCTGTCTGTAGTGCGGACGTACGTGGGGGGACCACCGAATGTACGCTCTGCAAATCGTACAGCGGATGTACGTCAAAAGTATCAGACGAATGCTACTTTTTGAATACCCTCTGGTTAATACCTAGACGTACGAGGCAGCCATGGAACCACTGGGCAAGAACCACCGGGCGTACGCCCCTTGGCCGGACGTCCGCTGCTTTTTTGGGCCTATAAAACCCCTACCCCCTTCGTGTTTCTCACAATTTCCAGACGCCCCCAGGCTACTAGAGTGTTTTCCAAGTGTTTTGAGTGCGTTGTGAGCGTGTGTGTGTGAGGCGTTTGCGAGTTTCGAAACGTTTGTGAGGTGAAACTCTTACGATTTTGTTTCAAGGAGGTAACATTCGATCCTTAGCTTTTAATTACGTCGTTATACTGCTCGTTTTACGTTTAGATGTAGTTGTTAGCTTAGTTGTGCTTTAAAACCCGTTTGGGTTAGCATTTTCGATTAGCTTAGCATCTTTGCGTTGCATGGAGGCTAATAACTAGACTAGAAAGCTTTAGGTGTTCCTAATAGCCCTAGGAGTCGAAAAATAGGCGAACTGTGGAGAGAAAATGAGGTTCTCCCTGAGAACCCACATAGCTGACGTACAGTTTGTCGTAACACGGCAAACGTACGCTTCAGAGCCGGACGTACGGCCAATGTGTGACAGGGAAACCCTATTTTCACCAACCGTCCCGTAGCTCTTGTTTTCCTTACTTTAGAGTTGTCTTAGTGGAATTAGGACTAATAGAAGGTTTTCCACAGATTTGGAGAACCCGAACCTTTCGGAGTTTTCGAAGACGCGTATCAATTCAGGTGAGTTTTAACTCACATAATGCTTATTGCTATTTTCCCATGCACTGCACATCTATTTTGTGTATCAAGAAAACATGCATATTTTACAACTCTCACAGTTCGTACTTATTGCACATGAACTCTGTCATTTTGAGAAAAACGTTGTGTTGAACATGTTAACCAAGTGAGACTTGTAAAATGATATGCATGTAAAATACAAACAAGATAATTGCATCGTATGACATGGTACACCAGTACGTGTGGTAGTAATGGTCATGGGCTTACTATACATGTTAGCTTTATGGTCAAATGTGTGTGTCATACAGGCTGTAGATCCATTGGTTTCGTGGCCTTGATGCAACCATTCCCAATGGTTTGGTCACTATAAGACGGACATCATTAGTTGGTGTGGGCTACTCGGGGTCAGACTCGATCGTGCCATTAATGCTACATACGGTATGTTATGCAATGGCTGGGGCACTGACATTGTATTATAGATCCCTCGGGACAGCATCAACCCTGCTGAGAAGGGGTAATATCTCAGGTAGACCATACTGTTGAACTATGACTGTTATTTACACCATATGCATATATCATTACTATATATATATCACACATAAATAAACTGTCATGATGGAACTGCTTTTGCTTATTAAACATCTGAGTTCATTACTAAAACTAGTGATGGAGATCAAGGCACCGCTTCGAAGGATCTCGTTCAAGTACCAATTGGGCCAGTTATGAGGGCAAGAGCAAAGAAGTTCAAGGATGTACTCAACGGACTTATTCAAGAGTTATGGACTCAAGCAAATTCGTGGAGGCCCATTGAGCATGATCCACATGGGCAACAAAGAATCGTCACCTTGATTCAAGTTCTAGAAGGATCCGGTTAAGGCTAAGAATTGGCAAGAAATATTTTGGGTCTATTCTAAAAGGATCGGATTGCATGGCTACTCTAGGCGTCCAACTCTTCTTTCCTATTTTAGCTTCTTTCCTATGCTGCATCATTGGTAATGACGCAGAAGGAAAAATAAATAAGTTGGAATTTTAATTATATTTGGGTCTTATTAGTTAATTAGGTTATTTATATTTAAATGGATGTTTTATCTATATTTTAAGTGTTATTGTAATGGGCTTGGCCCAAATTCATCTTATCTAGGGTTAGAGATATTTTATGATTAGATAATGGGCTTAGTCCAAAGTCAGACAAATTAGGGTTAGGTTTTATTTTATAGTACCTATTTAAATACTCTTTGTACTCCTATGGAGAAGGGACATTGATTATTCATAAAACTTGTGAGGTTTATTCTCTTTGGTTCTTTGAAGAACTATTTGAACTTATCGAGATTTCCCGTGGTGTTCATCTCGACTTATCAAACGGAAACTCCACCACCATTTGTGGCGTCTTCCTTTTACCGAGGTTCTTGTTTGTCATAAACAACGGGTCAAGGTCTTCCATTCGAATCTGTCCATAGAACGATCTTGGGTTTCCTTTCGTTGTTGTGTCTCGTTATTCTTGACGGGGTTCACATCAACTAGCATGGGTATTATCCGCGTTAAAAATCACTAAGTCTTAGACTTACCCCTTTTATTTATGTCTTTCTCCATCATTACAAATAATTGCATTGTTTAGCTGCACTATACGAAGATGTCATCAGAGACTACTTGGGTGATTACTCAGGACCTGATACGGGTAATCTTTGAGGATATGGATCCCGTTTGGCTTAGGACGATGTGGGAAGATGGAGGAACTACCCATGCAGACATGATAGAGATTTTGATCTCGTTAGCCCTGCTTAAGCTTAAGTTTAGGCTCTAATCTGTTGATCTTTTGTGAACAATGTTGTATCTTATTTTGGAGATGTATCTATTTTCCTGTTGATAGTCTAGTGACCTGTACATTTGATGACTATCTATCATATTATGTATATAGTACTTTATCTCTGGTATTACTGTGTGATGTTTCTATTATCGTCTTTTAATCTTATAGTCTTAGTAAAGTCTTCCATTGCAGTTTTCTCGTTACGACGAGGAAAGTGTTTTCCCGAAGGTCGTGTCTTGGAGGGATATGGTTGGGATGGCGCGCCATGGGATCAATTACTAGTTAATTGATTTACCCATCGGGCGGGATGTCACACTAAGTCTACAACATAACTCAAAAGTACTAGTTACCATGAGTACCCGCTTAAGCTTGCAATAAGTTCTCAAGCATCTCCCGGATTGAATCCTCTAACAATAACGTGATGCTTCATGGTAACCACTATCTATAACAGCATAAATATATATGGAGAAAAAAATGAAATAATACAAGGGTAAGTCCTGCCCCGAATATTGCACGGCTACCGTACATAACACTAGCGGCACGACCGTACGTCTACATCGCTAATGATGTTCGTCTTATAGTGACCATCCATTGGGAATAGTTGCACCTTGATCACGAAACCATTGGATCCAAAGCCTTCACACACACACATTTGACCATAAAGTTAACTCGTATAGTAAGCCCATGACCGTTATACCGCACGTACCGGTGTACCATGTCATACGATACAATCAGTCTTATCAATCTTTTACATGCATAGTTTTACAAGTCTCATTATTATCTTATTAATTGACACATGTTTTCACAAAAGAAAGTTCTCAGTAGTTCCAAAATGTATTTCATGAGAGTTGTAAAATATGCATGTTTGATATATATAAAATATATATGCAATGCAGGAAAAGTAACAACAAAGCATCCATGTGAGTTTGTACTCACCCGGGTCGTAAAGCTTCTCCATGTAATTTCCTCGAGGCTCCATAACCTCAAATACTGAGAAAGAACCTATCATTAGTTTTATTTTTACTAAAGCAACTCTAGAATAAGGAAACATGAGTTATGGGACTGCTGGTGAAAATAAAGTTTCCCGTCACACTCTAGATTACACGTCCGAGTTCGGGGCTGTACGTCTGCTATGATACTTCGGACCGTACGTCCAGTCTTGAGACTGTCCGTTCACTTCGAGGTTTTTAGGGATAACCTTATTTTTCTCCACTCGTTCTCTTATTCTCCATGCAATGCGATTATGCTAAGTTAACATAACTCTAACCTAAACAAGATTTAAAACATAATTAAAGTTAAAACTACGACTATTAACACAAGACAATAATCAACCAGCATAACAACGTAATTAAAGAGCTAGGCTTAAGAGCATTACCTCTTTGAAGCGAAACTTCAAGAACCTCCACTCCATTAGATCTGATCTCACAAATACCCTCACACAGGGTTTCCAGAGTGGTTAGGGGCAAGAATGGGGAGTAATGGGCGTGAAATGGTGATGGTGTATTTATAGGGTTGGAAAGCAGCGGACGTCTGGTCCTAGGGGCGTACGTCCGTGTACTATTCACTAGTGGTCCAAAGGCTGCTTCGTACATCTAGGTATTATCTAGCGATTAATCCAAAAAGTAGCGTATGTCTGGTACTTTTTAGCGTACGGTCGTTATACTATTCACAAAGTACGACGTACTATTTGTCAATGTAGGTCCCCCGCGTACGTCCGCACTATAGACATTTACGTCTGGTGTTTCTGCGTACGTCTGCTACTACAGACAAGAGCATATGTCCGCCAATCCTAGCGTAAGTCCGGTCCAAAAGTACAATTCCTTAAAATGCCCTTATGGCTAATCCTAGTAACCCAAAGGCCAAATTAACCCTCTAACAAAGCTACTTAAACTTAATTAATTATTTGGGTCACTACAGTAATATCTTAGGTAGACCATACTGTTGAACTATAACTATTATTCTGTATCATATACATATATTGTATATCTATATCATCTCACACCTAAGATAAACTGTCATAATGGAACTGTCATATGCTTTACAAAAACATTAGAGTTCATAACTAAACTGGCATGAGTATTATTTGTGTTAATAACCACTAAGTTTTAAACTTACCCCCCTTTTATTTATGTTTTTCCCTTATCATTACGAATATTTGCGCAGTTTAGCTATCCTAGAAGAGGATGCCGACGGAGCCGACCTGGGTAGTAGCGCCCTGATCCAAGTAATTTTTTAGGACATGGACCCTGTCTGACTGAGATCCATGTGGGAAGACGGAGGAATTGCCCGTGGCAACATGATTGAGATCTTAATCTCATTAACCTAGCTTAAGCTTAGATCTAGGCTTTAATCTGTTGATCTTTTCTAAGATAATGTTTATTTAAAATTTATGGTCTGTAACTCCTTTTGATGACAGTCCGATGACAGATACATTCTGATGATTATCTATGATATGAAGGTTTTATAATTTATCTAGTAAATGTTGTGTGAATGTTAAATTATTGATCTTTATTTCATATAGTCTTAGTAAAGTCTTTCACTGTGATTTTCTCGTTACGACGAGAAATGTTGAAATCCCTGAGTATTATCTCTTGAGGGATAGGGCTGAAAGGCGAACCATGGGATCAATTACTAATTAATTGATTTGCCCATCGAGGTCGTCATAGGCTGCCAGTTGGCATCCACCCCAAGGGGAGGTGGCCATGGGTGGCTCGTTGGTGAGCTACCCTTCTAGGCCAAGGGGGTGGCCACGCACCACCCTCGGCCACCCCAGAGGTGGCAGGGGGAGGCCGTGCGCCACCCCATGGGTCGAGGTGGCTCGCTAGCCACCCCCTCCACCAAGGGGGTGGTTGCATGTCTATATTTTTAAAAAATTAATTAATTTATAAGTTTTTATTTATTTTTATAGTTATATAGTTATATATTTAATATATTTATTTATATTTAATTAAAAATGACACGTATCATCATTCTATTAGAATCCATCAAGTATTTTGATGGAATTTGATTACAATAACTAAATTGTTATTTTGGCTTATCCCAATAATGTTTCATTTATTTTTATATCACACATATAAATTTTTAATTTAGGCCAATCATATGGATTGATTTTGCATTTATATATGTTTTAGCTTAAGCCTTTTTTAATTGTTTTTATTTTTTTTTTTAATTTTTTATATTGACTTTGTTATTTGTTTAAATTAATTTATAAGTGTTTTTTTTTTAAATTTTTTTTTGTATATTTCTATTTTTTTGTTTTAATTTTTATTTGGCTTTTGAATTTTTTCTTTTTATTGAAATGGGTACTAATACATTAATAATATTTTTTAAATTTGTTGAATTTTAAGGGTATTATATGTAATTTTTGTTTACAAAGTTATGGTATTTGGGTCATTTCAATTTTTTTAACGAGTTTGATTGATTGAATGAGGTTTTTGGTAAGTAAATGGTAATTTGATGTGGTTGGGTGGGGAGTGTGGTAGTTCATGGGGGCATATTGATTGAGTGTGGTAATTCAGGGGGAAAAAAGGATATATGGTTAGAGTAATGCTACAAGTTCCTCTTGTATCAATCTTGAGTTCCTCTAAGAATGATGTGACTATTAAAATCACCATTGAACTTATGATTAATCATTATTGGATTTTAATCAAATGATAATTTTAATAGGTACATCATTCTTGGAGGGACTTAAGATGGACACAAGAGAGAATTATAGAATTACTCATATGGTTATTACTTATTACAAATGTGCCCATAATCGACAACGAAGATTGGCTCGACAGAATTGGATGAATTGGGCCTGATCTGATGAGTTCCTCTTGGAGTTGGGGCCTTGGGTTCACAAAATGAGTCTTAAATTCAGCCCATAACAATTAACAAACATAAGAAGCAGCCCAAGTAGGCAGGGTTGTATGCTAGTCGTTTCCCTCTTGCCCTCTTCTCAATCTTCCACACCTCTGAGCTTCTTGGACTTCCGAAGGTAAGCGCACATTTCTGTGTGTCTGATGTCTTCTTCAACAGCAGACTTGTTTGCTTCTATTAAACAGATCTGTTCATTTTTTCTACGATAATATTCTCGAACTTAGGAATCTATTCTTCTTATTCGATCTGCAAATCTAGGTTTTAGGTTTCGTAGGTTCCGTTTATTTTATGTTTTTCTGAACTTTTACGGATTTCGCATAGTGGTTTTGGCCAAAAAAGAGAAAATATCATATTTAAGAAATGATCTATTGGATTGCTATTGGGAGTGAGAATATTTACGGATTCTATTGTTTGATCTTTGATATATATATTTTAAATTTTTGAAAAGTCTATACTTTCCGCTGTTTTATGAGTTTTCTTTCGTTATATATAGAAGCTGGAAAAAGCGTGGTAAACAAATTTTTATCGTGAAAAGTTTGTGAAACAAATGTTTTCTTTTCTCAAATAGTTATTTTCATTTCTAAGACCATATACATTTTGTGGCCTCAGCCTTCAGGATAGTGCTGACAAATTATCTTTGGTTAATTTTACTATGCATAATTTGTTTAGTGTCTGATCGGTTCATCAAAATGTGCGGTTTGAGGAAAAAATAGCAATTTCAAAATGCAGTTAACGAAAACACTGTAAGCGTTTGGAAAAATTGTGGTTCAGATTTTAAAACTTCAGTTCGACCTTTTAAAATTGTATGATTTTGAAAACGTGTTTGGCTTGCAAAATCACGAGGCTAAACACA
This sequence comes from Carpinus fangiana, assembly GCA_006937295.1. NCBI lineage: Eukaryota > Viridiplantae > Streptophyta > Magnoliopsida > Fagales > Betulaceae > Carpinus > Carpinus fangiana. Next base: position 19,112,508 of record CM017322.1, read on the forward strand.
CTCTTAATTTACTATTAATTTTTTAATCAAAGTAGAACCGATTGGTGATTGATCTAATGTTAGTGACTTTAAATGGTGCTCCTTGACCATCAATTTCTATTTGATAGCATTCAGTTTACCTGGTGACATTTGTTTTTTGTTTTTCCTGTACTGGAATATGCTCTATTGAACAGTTTTGTTGACATGGTGGTTCCATTGATGCTGATTGTTAGCTTTGCCATTTGTAATGCAGTGAGGTGACCCAAAAGGCTCCTTTGTGCTCTAAGTTTGACGGATCGTTATATTGCTATGTAAGTACCACCTTAGCATCTTTGTATTTGTGTAAATATAAGCCTCAATACGAAAATCAACCTTGTTTCAAATTCATTACTTGCATTTTTAATTTAATTTAATTTTTTAATAAGTAATTAATCTCATTGAAAGGGCATAGGGGTGCGACTTGCGTACACAAGAAGTATACAAAAAAAAAAAAGTCCTAATAGGGAGAAAAGAACAAAAGCCCAAAAATTCTGTAAAACTAGAGAAATGAGGAATATAGTACACGACCATCCAAGCATAAAGAACTTTGAACATAACAGACTTTGGCTCTACCGCCGAAGTCTCGCAATCTTCAAAGCTCCTTGTATTCTCTCTCTCTAAATGCACTACATTAAACATAGAGGTGCCATCTGCCAAGCTTATCAAATGTTACGGCTTCCCAACTGACCTCTTCAGTTGGCCAATTACTCTATCACTCTTTTAGGCTTTACCCACTCTACACCGAAAAGATGGAAGATCGAAATCCATAGTTCTCTCGACACTTCACAGTGAAGAAGAAGATGATCTATGGACTCCCCCCTCTCCTCTTACACATACAATACCAATATGCCACAATGATGTTCTCCTTCTTAAGGTTGTCTAAAGTTAAGATCTGCCCTAGTGCCACCATCTCGAAGGAGCCTCAACTCTCCACATTGTCTTCCTTTGTAGACTTACCACTGTCTTCATCTTTCACATTCTCCTCACTAATCTTGTTATTCTTCTTCCTCTGGATTATCGTTGTACCATCTTATGAATGTGATTGCCTTGGCTTGCAAAGAGTTGATATTTTACATGTAATATTATTAAGGTGTTCACATACCATTTCCTCATTTAGCTTCAGCAATTCTTAAATATGATTCTCGATTGTTAGATGCCTTTCTAGTTTGCTCTGGAGCACTCATTAATTTGAAATTAATTAAAACATTGGCAGATTATGTTTAATATGATGCATTATGAAATATCTTTCCATGTTCGCAATATAGTTGTTTATGGTCACCATGGTAATTGCCTTGCCCATGCCTATAAGTTTCTATTTAACTGATTGTGATATATGAGATATCTTTGGACACTTATAACAGACACTGATGGTGATTGCCTTGTCCTTGCCTCATTTCTAGGTTAATTTTACTTAATTGGTGCCTTCTTGCACGTGACATGGCGTATAGTCTTTCCCATCTGTCCACTTCCTTATAGAGTAAAGAAACTGTAATTGGTTATTAGATACCTTGAATTGCCTGATGTGTAAATCATTTATCGACTAGAAGTAGTTGAGCCATTAAAACACATCTAGCTTTTCTTCTTTTGACTAATGTTCTCCATATCAACTGTGATGTTTTAATGTTCTTAGATACCTTGAATTGCCTGATGTGTAAATCATTTATCGACTAGAAGTAGTTGAGCCATCAAAACACATCTAGCTTTTCTTCTTTTGACTAATGTTCTCCGTATCAACTGCGATGTTTTAATGTTCTTCTAAACCACAAGGGTGTGTCAGGACTGATGATAGTGTCTAATTACTTTCCTGGAGCAAACCAAGTAATAATCTTCATAGTCAATTTAGATAAATTTACGTCACTGAATTATAAAGCAATAGACCATACAAATGTTTGGCTATTTACACACAATTTTTAATCTTGTTTATATTATATGTAGTACTCTTTCCCTATTACTTTGTAGGATTTGGGTGTTATTTGTCTTGATAATTACCCCTTTATTATATGTTGTGGCATTGCTTGCATTTATATTTAGGCTTTTACTTCTTTTTAGAGAGCTTCTTGTTATTTTCTCTTGCTGGAGCTGCAACCTTTGGAATCCGTTTGGTAGGAAGGGTAGAAAAGATAACTATTTTTCCATGCTTTGGTGTTTGGTAGGAAGGATGCAAAATATGTGTTTTTTCTTTGTTTGGTAATAAAGATGATCAGAGAAAAAGTGTGCTATATTTAATTACTACTATACCTTTAAATATTTAATTAAAAGATTATTGAATAGGAGTAAATTGGTCAAATAACACGATTTATTTGTCAGCATCAATTTTCATCCCACATTTGGGAGGATAGGATGTCGTGGGCCCAACCTGAGAATCCCCCCCACCCCCCCTTTCCGTTTTCCCCTCTACCAAACAGGGGAGACATTATTCTTCTCTGCATTTTCCTTTCTCTCTTTTCTCTCCTCTCACTTCCCTCTCTACCAGACAGATTCAGGGTTGTGTGATTTGACATGCACGTCTGTTGGAACATGCTAGGGAAATTAGACAAGAAAGCGAGTAATTTTTGGAATCTACTGTTCTGCAAAACATAAATTATTACTATTATTTTATAACCGGGGTATTTGGGGCTTTTCCCTAACTAGATCCACTGGACACCGTGCAAAGTTTCCCCTTCATGAAGTTATTTCAAGATGTATATCAATATGTTAGTGCCTTCTTTCATAAATGATAAAGTTAACAAAAGAGGCAAAAATTAAAAAAAAAATAATGTTTTCTTTGTGGTGGCTTGGTGAGTAATGGCTACAGATTTTTATTTATTTATTTAGTGTTGTCTTGTATACTTGATGTGTTTTAGGGTTGCGCCCCTATGCGCTTTTGATATGCAACATATCAAAAAAGAAGAAGTAATGCTATAGAACAAATATTTGATGGCTAACTTCTGTAGTCAGAAAAAATAAAAAAGGACTTCTGTTGTTGGAGTAGAAAGTACAAAATATTCAATTATGGACATTCAAACTACTTATGGTCCATCTCTTCAAATGAAGTATTGGCAGCTCAATCTACAATTGTGGGGATCATGCAATCATTTTTAATGAATGCCCTATTCTTTCAGTTTTATGCTTCTCTAATTCAGTGCTATTGGCCAATCATTCTTTATTTGTGTCCTTAATGTATTTTCTGTATTCTTAGGGCGGATGAGGAACTTGTTGATCCAAAGAAATATCTGGAAGAGTCTTGCAAGCCAAAGTGTGTGAAACCATTACTTGAATACCAGGTATGTTGTAGAATTTTTGATACTGGAGGTTACATTTGCGGTGTTTAGAAAAAAACTTTCATGTTAGTATATTGTCCTAAAACCGGATTTTCTTTCTCGTTTCTCATCTCCCTCTTAGGCTCTCCCTTGTATACTTCCTGTGTACTTTGGGTTGCGCCCCTCTACGCTTTTTATATATATTTTGACTTATCAAGAATATATATATATTGTCCTAAAAGTAATGTTAGGGTAGAATTTTGATCAATAAATTTGATTCTGCAGTTTAGCCTTATCTGAGATGGTTAAGTTTAAATGTGGGTTCCCCAGAAACATTATGTGGAAAATAGTTTGTGCCATGTTTTTAATATTAGTGAAGACTTGAATAAAGAGAAAGCAATTAGGAGCTTATTAAGAATATATCAAATATAAGCCTTTTCATATTGAAGAATGAGGTTTTACTCACTTAGGAGTAGCCTATGACCTTTGTCCAGCTTGTACGAGGAAATATATATAGTTTCTGGAGTTTTTGTAAACAAGGTGTTTGCTTTTTCCTTCCATTTTCTTGTCCTTCTTTCTCATCTTCTTTGACAAAGAGACTTGGTCTAGGTGATAGGATACTGGATTGAGATGGTTTGGGGAAGGCCTTAAGTGAAGAGGAGTGGTAACAAAAGGTTAGTAACATATTAGAAGAACATGTTAAAGTTTCCTAAAATAACTTTTTATGATAAAGAAGGCTTTCTAGGATTCTGTTCAAGTAATCTTTTGAGTCATGGTATTCTCATATTTCTCAAACTTGTTGTGCCACTTCCATGGCCCCTTGAATGCTATTCCTTTTTCTCTTGTTATTTCTTTTTGTTGGGGGTAAGCTATTTGTGAACTTATTCTTTGTGGGGATTAGGTTAATCTTGGCCAATGAGCTCTAGCATAGCATTCCTTTCCTTTTGTAAGAATAGAGTAGAGGGTGAAATCAATGGTTCAAGAAGCAAGACTTTTCAGATGAATGTTTGTACCTAACTCTTTTTGGATGATGTAATCTTGGTCTAGTGTGTCTGATAACAAAATAACAATGGCCCCGTGGAAGAGGGCGTATCTATCTAAGGGAGGAAGGAACCACCTTGATTAAAAGTACTTTATCGAATATGCCTACTTACATGTTGTCGTTGTTTCCTATCCCGGCTTGTGTGGCCAAGCATTTAGAGAAGATCCAACGGGACTTTTTGTGGGGGGGGGATGAATGATGATTTTAAGTTTCATCTTGTGGAGTGGGATAAGGTGTGTTCGCCCATTGACGAGGGTGGTTTAGGGATTTGGAATATGAGGAGATTCAATCAAGCTCTCTTAGGTAAGTGGTTGTGGTGTTTTGCGAATGAGGAGGGAGCTTGGTGGAGATCGATTTTGGTGGCCAAGTATGGGTCGGTTTGGGGAGGATGGTGCTCAGGTGATATTTTTGGTGCCCATGGGGTGGGTCTGTAGAAATTTATTTGCTTGGGATGGCAGGAGTTTAGGAGGCATGTCAAATTTGATCCGGGTGAGGGCTCCAAGATCCGCTTTTGGGATAATGTTTGGTGTGGGGATAGTGCTCTTAAAGAGGTGTTTCCTGGTTTGTTTACCATTGCCAGTTTCAAGGAGGCTTCCGTTGCGGATAATATGGAGCGTTCGAGTGGTTCGATCCAATGGAATATCCAATTTTCTCGGTTGATCCATGATTTGGAGGTGGAGGAGTTGGCCTTGTTTTATAGGTGCCTTTATGCTTGTAAGTTGAGAGGAGATGGGAAAGATAAGTTGTGGTGGCTGCCATCGCGCAAAGGTATATTTGAGGTCAAGTCCTATTATAGAGCGCTCTCGCCCCGCGGGTCTCTTTCCTTTCCTTGGAAGAGCGTTTGGCGTTCCCTGGCTCCTCCTAGAGTGGCATTTTTTGTTTGGACAGCAGCTCGAAGTAGGATCCTTACCTTGGATAATCTTGGAAAGAGGGGTATGGTGGTGGTGAACAGATGTTGGTTATGTGAAAAGGAGGGGGAGTCGGTTGATCATCTTCTTCTTCATTGTGGGGCAGCTAGTGAGTTGTGGAACGCTTTCTTCGTCCGGTTTGGTCTTTGCTGGGTTATGCCTCGCTCAGTTAAAGATTTACTTGCGAGTTGGTGGTCGTACGAGGAGCGTTGTGGTCTGGAAAATGGTCCCTTACTGTATTATGTGGTGCATTTGGAGGGAAAGAAACAATAGATGTTTTGAGGGCTCTTCGAGGTCTCGAGAGGAGCTCCTCCATGTGTTTCTTTTCACTCTTTATTCCTGGACTACGGGCTGGTTGGCACCGTGGTTTATTTGTTTTACAGATTTTATTTCTTATTTCTCTCCTCCCCCCTAGTCCCCCTTGTATACTCCCTGTGTACTAAGGGTTGCGCCCCTCTGCGCATTTGATAATCTATTCTACTTGACTTATCAAAAAAACAAAATAACAATATGGCAAAAGAGTTAGTTATTACATGTGTAGGGCCTATTTCTTACGAGCTGGTAAGAGTGTTTAGATATCTGGTAGGCTTTTAATTTTTTCTCTCTTTCTTAAGATTTCTATTAAAAGCAGGCACATAAGGTAGGATTCTTGGGAAAAATAATGCTTTTGGGTCTGGTGATTGGGATCCATTACGTATTGTATGGAAGCAATTGATTGGCTTATTTGGCTGACTTGATTCAGAGGACTGTATGAAAAACAGGCATATACACACCTGATTGTCCAACAGAATAAATCCTATGGGAAGTTGGTTGTCTTTGAAATTAAAAGGGAACAATATGAAATTACCACCCAGAGTTTTAGGTTAGTATCAAATAACTCACCGAGTTTCTAATTTTTGCAATCAACTCTGGGTGTTTTATCTAAATTTCAAGTAGATGATTCTGATATATATATATTTTTTCCCCTAATAGAACTTATTGGAATTTTCAATTTTCCCTAAAGAAACAAAATTACTAAAAAAAAATAAACAAAAGTAAATACAATAGGGGGAGGGTGGGTGTTCCCACTCCCACAAATGGAGGGTGGGGAGATCCGCCCACCTACCCCACAAATGGGAGGTGAGTCCCCACCTAATTGTTCCATTCGCCCCACTTGTTTTTTGGTAGTTTTTTCTTTAAGGGCATAATTGAAAGTTTATATAGATTGTATTAGAAAACTAACCCCAAGGAGTTGGCCCATGTGGTGGAGGCCTTGGCCTTGGTCTTGGGGTTTTCTCCTTTCAAGGTCCAAGGTTTAACACCTCATGGGTGCAAACAATTCCTTGGGGCCACACTCTCTGGTGAAAAGCCAGCGATTTATCCAGTTTTGTGTAGGAAAAATTCCGAGGGTGCGGTGCACGGGACCGGGGTGTACTCTGCAAGGGTGGGTCCGAAGGGCCCTGCCTTGGAGAGGTTCCCTGACGTCAATATATATATTGTATTAGAAAATTGATTGAAGAATTGACGGAAGGATCTATTTGAAATTCGGTAGATCAAATAGAGTTGATCGCAAGAAACTCAAGAGTAGCAATTTGGTATTTTTCCAAATAAACAATTGCAAGTTATCAAGTCACCTTCTCTAGTTTAAAATCATATATAAAGCTAAGGCCAAAAGGCATAGACTTTTCAAGAAAGCAAAGTGATGGCACGGAAGGTATTAAAATTGTTCTCATTGACTTCCTTGAAGTGCAACAATTATTTGGGACATTTGAAAATTGAATACTGGGGAACAATTTGTGATTGGGGGAGTATATCTAATGAGAGGATGTATCTCGTCTTAAAGTATGTGTTAATTTGATCAAAGTCTGACACTCGTTTAAAAAAAAATAATAATCTGATATGGTCTGCATTAAGCTTGGATATGAGCACTTCTGTTGGTGTGTGCTCAATGTTTTTGTTTTTAATTTTTTGATAAGTAATAATTGATTGTAAAGAAAAACGGGCAAAGCCCTCAAACATGAAATGTTATACAAGAGAGACCACCACATTAAAGGTTTCTAAAATCTAACAAGTTTACAGGTCTAAAAGATTGGAGATGGAAAAGTGTGTGCTCAGATGTTAAGTGGAAACTGGATAATGTTGGTTGAAATGATATAGTATAGGTGAAGAACAGGAAAAGAAAGAAAGCAGGCAATTTTTTCTCTCTTTCAAATATTTTCATAGAGATGAGCAAGCTGGTCCTTACTGAGGCTATTTTCATCTGAAAATTATGTGTAGCCTGCAAAAGAAAACTTGGGGGTGTTCTGGCTTCCTTCATATTTTTGATTTACGATCTGCTCCCTTGCTCATCAACATGCGTGGATTCAACTGAATAATAATATTTTTGCAAAATCGTTATTCCGGAAAAGTAGTTAACATAATTTGGAGAGAGGTGAGTGACGGTTGTAGTCTCTGAATTTTGTCACTACAGGCATGTGTTAAGAGAATCCAAGGAGATGAAACTGGGCACAAGCACTGCACTGGACAATATTTTGATTACTGGTCTTGTGTTGACAAATGTGTAAGTCTTTATTCTTCGATTATTAGGAGACGGATTTCATTTTCATTCACTTTGCATCTTCTGCTAAAATATCTATTCTGCAACGCAGGTGGCTCCGAAGGTCTTCACAAAACTGAAGTAATGAGGAAGATGAGTTCCTGCATTTCTACTTTCAAATCGTTATCTGAACATGTAATCTTGTTCTGTGAACTATGGATGCCTGTATGGTTTTCTTCCGCGATACTGTGCATTTTTTGAACTATAGAGACCTTGAGAGTTATTATGATTAATAAAAAAGACTCTTGGGCGTTAAATTTGGCCAATCAGATTGTACAATGTTGTCGTGTATTTTCAGAGTTAGCAATAAGAATAATTTGAAATAAGCTAATGATTGCAATCATATCGTTTTTAAGTTCATGAATAATTTAATAATGCTCTAGTATTGTTTCTTTCCTAGTTTTGTTTTGTTTTCTGAGCAATGTTTATTTCTCTTCTAGTTCCAATATAAGATCATAGGTAATTTCGTGACGATGGGGAAGAAAACTGTTGATGGCTGTTTTCCACGTCTCAATGGATGGCAAATCTAATGGATCTTGTTCCCTACATGAGAGGTAATGGTTTTGGGTGTTCAAATATAATCCAACAAATAATCGTTTAGGACTGCTGGCTCTGGTGTTTTCTAGAACTGGGGGGTGGGTAAAAGCATTTCTAGCCGTTTCTTTGTCATTTTTCCTAAATTTAAGAATCCAAATTACTTTTTGTTTTTTTATTTTAATCTCTACAATAACCACCTTTACTATTTCCTTCTATCATTAAAAATATTGTTTTTTTACATTTTGTTAAATTCTACTTTTTTCTCTCCATATGCACTATGCCTTCTTTTTCTCTCATGCACTGTGTGAGCTCCAATAGACCAAATTTCTTTCTCCAACAACATATCTGGAGCCTTTCTTCCTTGCTGATGGGTTGCCTAGCTCCGGTAGACCCAACAATTGTTTAGTTTTGAGCTCATGGGGCATCCTTATTGAAACTCTGATTTCTTCCTGGACAACTGTGTGTGAGAGAGAGATGTGTTGGTAGAAATAGGATTAGAGGGTATCTCAGAGATTTAGTATGATGGAAGTTTGCCAAGAACGCTGGGCTAGGCACTTCGAAGAACTTCCAGAGAATAGGGTGGATCTGTTTTGGGGTTTCTCCGATCTCTGCCGTTGACTCCAGTGAGCTCTCAGCTCACTACCTCCAGCCTCACCTTCTCGGGCGCTATATCTCTCTCTCTACAGTAACCAAAGGGGAAGGGAGAATTACTTGAACAAAGAAAAAGAAGGGTAGGGGAAGATGTGCTGTAAGGCTCTGTGAAGAAGAACATAGGTGAGAGGAGAGATAATATCAAGTTTTATAATTATAATAAGGTATTGGATCGCTACAGTGAAACCCAACATTGTAGTGATCCGATGGTTTAAGGGAGCATATAGGGAATTTGTTGTGATGGTATTTTCGTGACTTTCTTGTCATTTTCCCTAAATTTAGGGAAGAAAACCATTTATAGGGACACTGCTAATAATGCTATAAGAGATGATGTGTAATACTTCTCTTTCGGTTCTAGAAAACAAGAGACCAGTTTGGTTACATATTATTTTGATTCTTCATGATTTCTCGTCGTTTAACTATTTTTCAATAGTTCCTAAGAGGTAACTCAATCAGCTGTGAACTACGCTTTATGAAGTAGAGGTCACTAGTTTGAATCATCCTTCCCCTACCCTTGTGTGGACGTGTAAAATAAAATTTTTTTTTAAAAAAAAAAAAATATAGTTCAAGAAAGATCTATTCACGTATCACTTGGGGCATACAAGGCGTTACAATTGACACATGAATTTACATAATTCATGTAATTAAAATTGGTATACCCAAACCCAATTGCCGAAGGCAAATTAGACCTTCCAACAATATGAGGCCAGCTGGACTAGCAAAGCAAGGCCCATGACTTTAAGCCCCCTGGAGGACCAATGCTGGCCCATTGGGGTCATTCTGGGAATAGCATTTGGCATGTCACGGTAAGAGTAGCAGTAAATGGCATTTCTTTTCTGTTGCTGCCCCTTCACATAAAATTGAGGATCAACAGCTTTTACTTAAAGGAATTCACATGCACACATTAAAAACTATTCTTATCTTATTTACTAACCCATATACTTACTCATTCTATCTATAAATTGTATTCACACACACACATATATATATAGTTTGTGCTTTTATGAAATTAATTTATATATTGGTGTTTTTTAGTGTTATGGCGATCACATTAAAAAAAAAAAAAAAAATAGCAGTCTAGCAGTCTCCCCAATCCCTCGACCTCTCAAAAAGAGGTGTTAGGCTGGGGTGCTACACTAATATGCCAAAAATATTTATTATTCGCGACAACATAAAATGCATCGCTAATATTTAGGGTTTCTTTTTTTTTTTTTGTGTGTGTGTGCAGGTTTTGTAGGAAGCTGCTAACAATGACTAAAGTGGTCGCTAATAGGAATAAATTGATGATACAAATGCCGTTATTGATGACACAAGGGCAGAGACAATACGTATCTATTTTGGTGGCATGGTGGGCAAAGATGGATCCAGAAGACTACATGGGGCCATGGGGAGACCAACCTTTGTTATTCTTTTATGGGGGGGAGGGGGGGGACCAATATAATTTTATTTTATTTTTTAAGAATTGTGGGGGGACCAAGGCTCCCCCCAGTCCCCGTCCGTCTCTGATGGTGGGATGATTATTTTGATACCATTGAATGAAAATGAGTTATCCTGCAAAACTCTTAAAGCTAAGGGGTGATTAATAGTAGTTAAGACGCAACTTGGTACCAAAATGATGAATTTGTTCAAGTACAATATTTTCTGATGAGCCCCTATACTTTGTTGAAACTTGATAATGATTTCGTTTTTTTTTTTCTCAAGTGAGAGAGATTGGTGAGCACTCTACTCAGACGAATGATGGTCAGGCATAGTTGAGCGTTTGATGAGCCAAAGAACCATTTGCTCAAGTCATGGTCGATGTAAGGTTGGAGCAGATCCACATGGGAACAATTTTGGGAAGTTGTTGATTTTGGCAGCACCATAAATTGATCTGTTCACAAAATTTTTGAAGGATTTTTCAGCATAGATTTTTCTATTGTTATTCTAATTTTACAAGCAGCAAAAATTTCAACCTATATTCTTTATGTATGTTGCGTCAGAAGACACAGTTGTGTCACCCTTTTCGCTTTCACTGTATATGTCAGGTTGAGAAGGTGATACCGACTGAAACCGCGGTAATAGATTATATTATAGATCCTAGTGTGAAAGCATTAGATTCCATAAGGATGTCTAAACGCTTTGGATTCCATAAGGAAGTCTAAACGCATTGGTTTCCATAAAGAAGATCCCAATTTATTTATTAATAATTTAATTAGTACACATATATATATGTAGTGGCCTAATTCTTCATCTTTTGCTTTTTTTGTTTATTTATTTTTTCTTAATTATGTTCTTAAAATATCTGTCTCGTGTTAAAAATGGGCTGGCCAGCCCAGAATTCGGATACGTTTCTCCCCCTCATTGGCTCTTCCATCTCTCACAACTCAACTCACCATTTTTTATTACAAAATTGTTGAGGATAAGTCTCAAGATAATCTCCAACTTCAATTTTAAGATAAAGTTTTTCAAAATAAAAACCACACAGCTACAACCGATAAGCTTTTCAAATGTATATTTATATATCTATAAAATGTTTCCTATTATAAATACAAACCTGTGTTAAGGAAAGTAAAGATGTACAATACATAAAACCTTTGGTTATTGAAAGTCTTTATGGTATCAAGAGCTTCCCTTTAACATGTCAATTTTTTTTTCCCCCTCTTCCTTTCACAATGGCTGCTGTGTTTTCTCCTCTCATGATTCACTCTCCAATTGCCTTCATTGCCACCACTACCATTACAGCCGTTACTCTTCGTAACTTTATTGCACACAAGCTTACCAAGGAAAATTATTGTTTGCAGAAATGTTAAGTGTTTTTCTAGTATTTTCTTAGTATCCTCATAACTATAATGTAGTTTTTAAAATCACCGTTGAATCTACATAAAACATTTGGTTATTAAAAGTCTTTAAAAATTATTAACAATTTTTTTATAAATTGACTTAGTAGCTAGTCCATAATTAATTATGAAAGAAATTTAACTTCTTAATTTAGTAAATTAGTGGCAGACTTGTCAAATATGCTATGGTCGATACACTTTTAATTATTTTTTCAATTATAAACTAATACATCAATTTATAATTTTTTAAAAAATAAAATTATAATATCTCAAAGATCTTTTCTTTCTTTTTGTTTTTTTACTAAGCAAAGATCTTCCTTTTTTTTTTTTTTTTTAAAGTAAAGATCTTCTCCACTTTCAAAGCAGCATTATAACATGTCTCGCCCTTTCTCTCACACACGCGGGCACAGAGAATAGAGAGTGGAACTTATACTTATGGGAAAAATATAAAAAAATCACTGTTTATAATGTAGCCTTTTAATATTTAAAATGTAATAAAATAACTTTTAAGTTACCAAAATGTATAAAAAATGTCACTTATTTTTTTATATTCTAATAATACCCCTATTCTTTTAACAAATAAAATAATTGTAAAAAAAACAAACAATTTTTTTTTAAAAATAAAAAGGGAAAAAAAATGTTTTTAGAATAAATAAATAAGTTACTGTAGTTAGTCTAAATTACAAATTAGTTCATATTGTATTAAAGTAAAATCAATGGGTGAATAAAAACAATTTTTTAACGGAATTTGACTCCAAGGACTAAATTGTTTTTTTTTTTTAGAATATCCTAAGAATCGTATAAGTCAATGTAGTTGGCCTAAATTATTTATTTAATTCAAAAAACATTTTTTTTTTTTTTGTATTTATTCGTCCATTGGTTTATTGTATTTTTAAAAAATTGTTTGGTTTTTTTAAAATTAGTTTATTATTTTATTTGTTAAAAGAATAGGGATATTATAGGAACATTAAAAAATAAGTGACATTTTTTTTATACATTTTGGTAGTTTGGATGGCTACTTTAGTACTTTTTGAATATTAGAGAGGTATATTGCAAATGGCTAATAGTTTGAAATGTTTTTTTTTTTATATTTTTTTTCTAAACTTATTTTACTAACAATATCTCGAGGGCCCGCCCAATACAAGAAAAAGAGATATGGGCGTCTCATGTTCCCAATCTCTTTACCCAAAAATCAAAGGAAAAGGCTTCTACTTGGAATCATGGAGGAAGTTACGAGTTTTTATTTGGAGGATCATATGAAATGGAATCATTTGCATTTTTAAAAGATATCGTAAAATGTAAGGGTTTGATATTGCGATTTAAAAAGTATTTAACTTAGTATATATATATAGATGTGTGTGTGTGTGTGATTTTTATAAGCAGGCTACCGGTGCTTATGAAGCGAAGGTCAATCGCCCAAGAGATAACTCAATCGGTTAGGAACATTATGAAGCGGAGGTCACTAGTTCGAATTCTCTCTCCCCCTCTTGTATAGACATGTAAAAAAAAAAAAAGAAAAAAAAAAAAAAAACATAGTATACCAAACACCTCTATGATTTTTAAAAGTAAAAATTTCAAAAATACAATTTTAAAATCTTATTTATTAAAACCGTAATCTCAAATGAAGCCTTAGTAAATATAAACTACATATATACTTTTTTTCCATCGCAGGAATATATAGTTCATACGATGCTCAAAATCATTCAATTGAATCCAAATACTTAAAAGTTGTTTGAATTTTGAAATAAGAATAATAATTGTTCAAATTTCCACTATCGCAATGACGCGGCTATTAGTGCATACAAGATAGAATTGGTGGTCTCGCAATGACACTAATGGTCGCCAGATCTCTCAGACGAACCCAATGTGGCCGCTAGTTTTGACTAAGGCGACTACTTACTACTTGATTTGGCTGGCAACCATCGTGGCTGCCAAATCTCTTTGGTGGCCTTCAGTGGCCACTAATTGTGAGAGCGAAAGCTGTGACGATTGTCTTATCAAACAGGAGTCAATTGCTCTACCAATCTTGTAATTTGTCTTGAAAAGCGTGTTGGAGCCACATTCAAAAATTGGTTTAATAAATTGATATTTGAAAAGAAGTTTGAGTTGAGTGTATAAAAAAAAAGTGAAAAGCAGAAAAAAATTTCAAAAGCTCTTTTCACATTTTTGATTCATGAAACTTCTTTTCAAATATCAATTTAATTATTCAATGGCGTCCAGCAACCCAAGCCCGTGAGAATCACGTGCGGTCTTAACATAGTTTCGGACAAAGGGGTTGTTGCCTTGTTGGTCGTCAGCTTCCATTAATTTAATTTAATTGGCTGCCGTGGAAGGAAAAAACACGTATTAATATTATTAATTAATTTAATAAGATATGGAGGAGGGAGGAAGGGAGTGTGGAGTGCACACGCCTTTCCCAGATTTAATAATATAAGACAAATGTGATTGAGTAGAGATTTGGTGCCGATGTGGGACAGTTGGAAAAGTGGTTGTCTTCTTCCTCTTTATATCTATAGAATCTGATGCATGTTCTCACTGACTTAACCCCATACCACTTTAACACTCTTAACACTTTAACACCACACCGCCCACCGTACGTAATATACAAGTTTTTCTTTTTTTATAGAAAATTATTTTTATTTTCTTTCACTCATCTCATCGAATGAGTGGATTCATCGTTAAATATGTATTATTAATTTTAAGTTCACGTGAAATTGTGAGTTTAGTATCTGCTTTAGGAATACAATTAATGTGACTTCCCATTTTCTCTTTCTTTTTCCTTCAAAGTCTTATAATATCTTGAAATTCAATTCAATTCAATTCTTAATTTGTATTTATGTTTTACTGTAATTGTAATTGAGGCCTTAATTAAACAACACTAACTTTCTTTTTTATCATAATTGGAGTCTTTTTTTTTTATATGTCCGCACAAGAGGGAAGAAGGGGGATTTGAACTAGTGACATCCACTTTATTAGATATGATTGGTCCCAACCGATTGAACTACCTCTTGGGAACCTCATAATTGGAGTCTTGATTAAAGATCATTGACTGAATTTTTGTCCTAACAGGGGCTTTTTTATTTATTTATTTTTATTTTTATAAAAAGAAACTTAATTATACTATCATTATTTGGGGCTTTATTTTTTTATTTTATTTTGTAAAAATGATTTTGTATTACTTGTACATGTGTTTACTGTACGCGTGGGAAAAAAAAAATCAAGTTCTTTGTACTTTTTCAGAAGTACTATATGATTAATTGTAATATATATCTTTACACTTACGTAAAATGTCCATGAATTTTGAAGCGAAAGATAGAGAAATTTAAACAATAAAAAAAAAAAAAAAAAAAGACTTTTGTGACTTATTTCATTGTTCATGGATTAATTACTCATATTTAAAATTGAGAATGCATCCTAAATAGATGATTTAATAATTTTAGAAAAAGAAAATGAAATTCATCTTAATTATTTTTATTCATCTACAATTTCTTCTGGGGATGATCCTTCCAAATGACATAAAAAATCTCTAGAATTATCTTTAAATTTGAGATTATCAAATTTATAAATCTAGTTCAGCTGTTTATCTCATCTAAGTGTATAAAATAAACCTCTTTTTCTCATTTAATAAGGAAACATGGCTTACTAGATTTCTTGAGGTAGTTTTTTCATTAAATTTTTTCATTAAATGCTAAAATATGACTTATTTCAGACGCTTAAATGAAATTAATGGATCAAATTTATGAATTTGAGAATTTTAAATTTTAAAATTTTTTTAAAAGATCTCAATTCATAAAAAAAAAAAAAAAAAAAAGTGACCTAAAATTGTGCTCAGCTAACATTTGCCTAAACTATATATATATAAATTGTCGCCATTGATTTTTAAGTATGTGTGAGAATTTTAATATTTATAAACAATTGGTATATATATAATTAAGCAACCTGCAGCCTGCAGGTGATGAAGGCTCGTAGAAAAAAATTAAGAAAAAAGAAAAAAAAAAAAAGAAAGAAAGGGAGTAGTTTGAGGAGGTGTGAACGCATAAGGTTCGAAAGACACGACAGCAGTGTCGAGGTGTCTGGCAAGTGAAGAGCATGCAAATTGCAAACGAATCCTGGATAGTGGATGCATAAATAGCACCCCCTGGGGCGTGTGCCCTCCACACTCCCAATTAACCTACTACTTCCCTTCCCTTTCATTTCTTCCATGGCCGCCAAAGCTTTCGACGTCGAGGGACAACCGGAAATTAAGGTTTTCGATTACGCCAAAAGAGCGCAGTGGCTTAGAGCCGCCGTATTGGGCGCCAACGACGGCCTGCTTTCCACGGCATCCCTCATGATGGGAGTTGGAGCCGTTAAAAAGGACGTTAAGACCATGATCCTCATAGGGATCGCCGGCTTGGTCGCCGGAGCTTGTAGCATGGCCATCGGAGAACTCGTCTCCGTTTACTCGCAGTACGACATAGAAATGTCTCAAATGAAGCGAGAGGGCAGGACTGAAAACATGGGAGCCAAGGAGCTTGAAGCCGAGAAGGAGAAACTGCCGAACCCGTGGCAGGCGGCCGGAGCGTCGGCGCTTGCATTTTCTGTAGGGGCATTGGTGCCGCTGCTGGGTGCGGCGTTTGTGAAGGATTACGGTGTTCGGGTGGGGGTGGTGATAGGGGTTGTAAGCTTTGCGTTGTTAGGTTTTGGATGGTTAGGTGCCGTGCTTGGGAAGGCACCTGCGCTGAAGGCGTCTTTGAGGGTGCTGCTTGGGGGCTGGCTCGCCATGGCTCTTACTTTTGGTTTAACCAAGCTCGTTGGTTCTACTGGACTCTAATTTTTATTTTATTTCTTGATCTTCTTGCAATGTAATATATATTTCAGATCTTGTACTAGCAAAGAATTAAAGAGACATATATATACCAACTGATAAATTAATCTTTCTGCGACAGCAATTCACTTGTGGCCGGCCGGTTGTTGTTAAAAAAAATATAGTTTTAGGTTTGAAAAAGTAAAACAAAAAGTAGTACTGTCGTATGATCAAAACCGGTTTTTTGTATTAGTTTGTTAATTTATTTATCTTAAAAATAGAAAACAAATTAACAAATTTTTTTTTTCCCATATATATATACATACATACTTGCTATATATTTTACCATTCTTTTTGCAAATTTATCCTTCATTCTTTGGGTACGTTTATTCCTGCATACCAAATGTGTTCATATCTATATATGAACACATTTTACAAATTAAGATTTATTATATAAGTCTTTTATAAGCAGAATAACACACATTAACTAAATTTAATTAATAATACTTGCATTAATTATATAAATTAAGGTTAATCGAACATATTTACAAGCCTCCAGGTTTAATTTATAATATTACAAAATTAATGACATGCATATTAATTAGCTATATATATTATTATAAAATGCACATAACTTTAAATATCTAGATCAAAGCCTTAAACATTTGTCCAACTCTCTAGTTTCATTTAACTAATCCGAAAATACACCCAAAAATAAAAAATAAAATCTAAAAGGGATACCCCGATGATCAGTAATTAAGTGACTAATTAAATATCCCTAGTCCATATATAGAGCATTTACTTGCTAGAAAATTACTCAATAGATAATTAATTTTGAATGTAATTGTTAAATTATTACTTAACTATGGTAACATCTCTTTTACATGGATAAGATCGAGGGGGATAGTAAGATTACTTTAAATTAAGGGAAAAATATAAAAAAGCCCCTCAAACTATTGGTTGTTTACAATATAGTCCCATAATATTTAAAAGGTAATAAAGTAGACCCTTAAACTACCAAAATGTATAAAAAAGACCACTTATTTTTTTTTTTTATATTCCTATAATACCTCTATTCTTTTAACAAATAAAATAATAAAATAATTGTAAAAAAAAAAACCAAACAATTTTTTAAAAAAACAATTTTTTTTAATTTTAAAAAAAATTGTTTAGTTTTTTTTTATAAATTATTTTATTATTTTATTTGTTAAAAGAATAGGGGTATTATAGGAATATAAAAAAAAACAAGTGGTCTTTTTGATACATTTTGGTAGTTTGGGGGGCTACTTTATTACATTTTGAGCATTGGGGAGCTAAATCGCAAATGATTGATATTTAGGGGGCTAAATTATATTTTTCCCTTAAATTAAGTATATGTTGTAGTACTTTAACTAACTATCTAGATTCAATCTAAAAAAATCTAAAAAGTTATCTGACTTTTAAAAGTATTTACTGATCATGTTTTTTAACCATGGTTCAAAATAACTCATCCATGTCTTTCCATTTTCTCTCTCTTAATTATTTGTTTCTATTAAACTCAGTGTTATTTTGAAAAAAATAAATAAAAAAATAAATAGTGGGATAGGAAAAACACCAAAATCTGGGATTTGGATTTTATACTATTCAAGTCCAAACAAAGCTTTCATCGTTCTCTTCTATGAAGGAAACCAAGAACATGAATGGGTTGGAAAGGTTGCATAGGTAGCTCATCTTTCTCGATCTTGGGAGTAGAAAATTCGTGCTAAAACTCATTTTCCTAAGCCTGAGAGCCAGGAAATGGATAACATCCACAACCCAAAGGTCTAGACAATTCTTATTTAAACAAAATTATAGAAAAAAAAGAAAAAGAAAAAAGAAAACCTAGCCCCCACAGAAAAACAGTAAAAAACGCACAGATCTGCTCCTGAGATGACTAGATCTACTCCTCCTCAATCCAAAAATGGTTGGGAAACTGCATCCTAGATCGCTCACAAGAGCAGATCTAAGAAGAAAAAAAACTCTTGTTCAAAACAAACAAAACAAGAAACACAACCATTAAAAACAATAGCAACCGGAGTGGAGGAGATGATGGACATTGGCCAGCGTTAGTACGTGGTGAAGCGGACAGAAGAGATGAGTGGCACAGTAACAAGAAACACAACCATCAAAAACAATAGTGACCGGAGCGGAGGAGATGATGGACACTGGCTAGCATTAGTACGTGGTGGAGCGGACAGAGGAGATGAGCAGCACAATACCTTGGAAGTGGCCGGAGTTGCTACATATGGCCAAAAAGCAGCTAAAAAACATAAAGAAAACAAGGGAAAAACAAGCAGAAGGGGAAGCATGCTTTTTGGAGGCCGAGAGAAAATGATACTTCTGCCTTACTTACTATCATGTAAAAATATATTTTTTAAAACTAGGGATGAGTTATTTTGAACCACGGTTAAAAAACATTATCAATAAACGCTTTCAAGAGTCATATAACTTTTTAGATTTGTTGAGATTGAATCTAGACCGTTGATTAAACTATATCATACATACTGTTATTTAAACTACATGTAATTAAGCCGGATACGCTAGTAATATATAAGTATATATGTTTGTACGAATATAAAGTAATGGAGCATATTGATTTTCATGGGCCATCCAGATTCACTTAGCGTAAAATTACCGTTATAAATAAATTTAATAATTTAATCAATATTTTAATACTTAGGTTGTGTTTGGGGAAGGGCCGGACCCAATGACTCGAAGTCCCCAATTTTTTTTCCCTCAAAATCAATAAAAATATTCTTACTTTTTATATCACATCAATAACTTTTTATTAGGGGTTTGCTAGGGGTTCTCCCCGTAGAACCTAGCGTTCTCCCAGTCTTACGTAGAATATGATTTAAGAGAAAATAAAATTGTAGTACTGTTTTTTTGCCAACCGATTAATTTTTATAAGTTATTAATTAGGTTCTAATGCTTTAAAATTTGTTTTTGGATTCAAAACTAAAACCTAAGGGTGGAAGGTTAATCCTTTAAGGATGGTATCACCAAAAATGGATTTGATCATCTTAAATTTGGTGCTAATGCCTCAATTTTGATGTTAATGCTTCACAAATTTGGTGCTAATGCCTAAAAAACCCGGTGGTGGAAGTCACTACAATTTTATTTTTTCTTAAATCATGTTTTACGTAAGACGAGAACGCCAGGAGAACCTATGGGGAGAACCCCTAGCATTTTTCTTTTTATTATTATTTAAATAAAAAAATAATTACAAAACAAATTTTTTTTTTTTTTTTTCACATCAATCAAATTTGCTACAATACCAGCACACTCAATTTTTCAAGCCCCTTCACAAACACAACCTTAGATATTGTAAATTATTACTTTTCTTTTTTCTTCTTCTCAAAGTGATCTTATTAATTCTCGGACAATTTGGCAACATATATATTGTACTTTTTGGTTTCACTAGATATCAATAATTTAGTAATTTCCGAGGATCCAATGAAACAGAAAAATAAGAAAATGCTTCCCTGAATTGAGACGTACAGCCGAAAGACGAGGAAAGAAGAAAAAGGAATTAATTTAGGAAAGAAAACTGGGTGGCCGGGAGTTGCACCTTGAACCTTCCTTTACCTTTTACTTTTTTTTATTGGAGTGCTTTGGGAGGCAAGGATCCGAGGGACCTACACAAACTTCCTCTCAATCTCAAAGCCAAAATACTTAAATACCCATTTTATTTCTCTCACACTTTTTTCATTTTTCTGGTGGATGGAATTCTTTTCGCATCCACCTATCCGGACAGGTGGAGGTAGGTCAGGCAGGTCACGTGAGATGTATACCCACCCGGTTGTCCAAATAAATTTTAAATTATTTAGACAGATCTAGACTCCCTCAAAATAATTGCCTAAATCACTAACAATTTCAACAAATAATATTTGATAATGTTACGACTTTGGCACCGAAACCGAGGTTCTTCATTATCGACCAAGTTGGCAGCCAGATGTGTAATATTATTCCAAAGAGCAAAAAGCATGATGTTATATTAATTACCATAAAGAATCCTGAACCACTAAATTCTTGGTTTCTTTTGATCCAAATCCACCAGATAGGAACTCACCTTTGGTTTAAATAGACAAACAATTAAACAAAGGAAGACGTGTGGCCTCCGCACTACATGATATATATATATAGTCTCAATATGGATTATGTCATAGGCGTGCTATCAATAAACAGATTTAATTTACTCTCAATTTCATCTTCTTTTGACTATTTGATAGGAACACCAACTATAAAGTTAATAAATTGTATGAGTAGTGAGAAGGGTATATAGCTTTAATGATTCCCTCCTGTAAATTTTGACTTGCACAGTAAAAGTATTTACATTATTACTAAACCCTAACGTAATTTTATCTTAAATAACTTGCTTATATACCTTTGACTCTTATGTGGTAAACCAAATTTACAAAAGACCGCTTTACTAAGTCCTAACCAAACAGGGTTGACTGAGCTACCCCTAAATGATTAGGGTGGTTTTAACCACTTTCATTTTGTCCAAAGAAGTGATCCAACCACTCTACCTTTCTTTTTTTTCTTTTTTTCTTTTTAATGAAAAAAAAAACATCTTTTAACTATTTTTTAGTTTTTAAATTTCTAACTAGGCATGTGGCCACGTGGTAATTTATAATTTGTTTGACTTGTATTTCCATTAATTTTATGGATGAAATGATCATCTCTATTTTTGCACTTGAGGCAGGTACCACCTTCAATACCTTTTGAAACTGAAGTGGTCTTTTGTAAGGTTCGTTTGCTACAATTACTAAAAAAATATTTAACCCTTAATAATTACAAAAATTCATTTTTTTTTAAAAAAAAAGAATTATTTCGACACAACCATTAATGGATCCTATTCTCATCTCTTTTATACTGGTTTTTTCCTCTTGTAAGTATCTCTTTTATATTGGTTACTTTCATGACATATATACTAAAGTACAACATCGTATCATGTTGGTGAAAATTTAACAAGAAAAATTATTGATTAATGAAAAACGATTTATTTTGGTATTTCAAATACATATGCAAGAGTTTTTCAATCATATGTCTTAAGTGAATAGATTGGAAAATCCAAAATTTTAGAGTGTATGGATAAGAGAAAAAGAATGTCACACATCGGATAAAAATAAGGAAAAAAATATAAAATCAGTCCATGCAGTTTACCTAATTTGTAATAAGCTCCCTATAATATCAAAATATTTTGAAAGCTCCCTGGGGTGTATGCATAAATAACAAATTACTCCTTGATGTCAAATTTCATATCAAAACTTAATGGATTCTGTTAAGTTTTAACATTGTTCTTCTAGTTTATTGAAGAATTTTGAAAATTGTGATTGATGCAAAAGTAGAAGTAGATCCTTGTTTATTTTCCACCGCACACAATATGTGTATGAGATGCATATGAAACCAACATTATATAAAGAGCACTCAGACTACTGCCTCTTTTATCTACAACAAATAGAGTGGCATTTGAAATTGCTCAAAATGATTGTTCATGAGCAAACTAAAACATATAGAGATTAACTCATTTAATAATAATACACCATCATTTGAATATATCCATAATAGCCTAAGACAATGGTTCAGGAATGGAATCAAATGTAATTAATTAAGAAACAGGTCAAAGCTAATCTAATGTAATTGATGGATGCATAATAGGTAAAAGTTGAATTATGAAAAACATATATCTGAT
Organism: Carpinus fangiana; assembly: GCA_006937295.1. Classification (NCBI taxonomy): domain Eukaryota; kingdom Viridiplantae; phylum Streptophyta; class Magnoliopsida; order Fagales; family Betulaceae; genus Carpinus; species Carpinus fangiana. The sequence continues at coordinate 19,134,796 of CM017322.1, forward strand.
ACAACAAAACAAACAAGGAATTGCATACTTGTGTTTTGGTAGAGCTGTCACTTGTGCAATGCGCAAAGACAATTTTCTTTGCCTACATCTGCCGCAATGCAATGAGGTTGAAGCTTTCCATCTTGAAACCATGTAGCACGTTTCTGAACCAGCTCATTCAAGAAAACATCAAGCTTCTCTATAGTGACGTTGGGCATCACCACAACATGAGCAATATTGCCCTGGCAAGCAAGCTGCCACCTTCGAACAAATTCCTCATCTTGTGGCCGCTCAAAGACAACCGTGCTACTCAGCTCGTTCAGCATTGCACCGATCCCTGCATCTTTTAATCGGTCTTTCAAGTAGTGTGCATTTCTAAGGCATTTCTGAACCTCTTTCCGGAATCCTCTGTATCCTTTCCGGTTTAAGGTGTACCAGAGGAAGATGGGAGCATGGCCATTTCGGCTACCCATGATCGTTGCATCCCTAGAAGCAAGGTACTCTACATTCCTTGAGAGAGCATTTATGTGCTCCAATCTTGTTATTTGCACACCACATGGCATTGGGCATCCTACAAACTTGTGACCCGAAACACTCACGCTTCCAATAGGCTTCTTGAAAGAAACTTTTGGTGCCTGCTCACCGAAATAAGTTAGCACAGCAGAACATGTAGAAATTGCAATATGTCATTATTGAAAATAAAGACTGAGAATGAGTTTTTATTTTTTATTTTTTAACAGGGAGATAGTATCTTCTGCCTGACCAGCAAGAAGATTATGCAAATGCACATATTGTCTTGAATTGTGCCAAGTCTAAGACAAGAATAGAGAAGACAAGCATATTTTTCAAGGCTTCTTAATCATATCCTTGCTCTTCAATTGAAAAAAATATTCATGTTTCAGCAAACTATCAACTGTTGCGAAGGTAAAGGGAAAGAGTAATGCTATGTTTCACACCACAATCACTATGCTGACATTGTATGGGTTAGTAGCCCTTGGGTTTTTTTTTTTTTTTTTTTTTTAAGAAATTATTGATTCAGCTACTACTACCAATGCCACATCAGTATAGTGTGATTTTGGTGTAAAAATACTATTACTCAAATGAAAAAGACTTCACTAAGGGTCATGGTTTTTTTCCAAATTTTATCAGCTTTAAATAAAAAACAAACCGAAATAGCATATTTACAGCATAACATGTGCTTAACAAGGTAGAATGTAAATGAACCTCCATTAAATGGGTGGGTCGTACCTTGGAGTTCCTAGTTCCTAAGAGCATATTTGGCAGATTAGTTAAAAGAGTAATATTAGCTACATTTAGCTATTATTACTCTTTTTTTAGCTCCAACAAAATAGCATGTCATTAGTTAGAATAGTAGCAATTTGGTGCTATTAATTGTAGCACACTAGATGAATAAAATATTATTTACTTTACTTCTGCTTATTGTTTCTTTATTTCACACCTCTTTTCACCCAACATCTTTTATTTCTTTTGAAAACCTCTTCACATCTGCTTCGTCTCTCTCAAACACAATTTCTTCACACAAAATCATTCTTTATGGTTTATTGGTTTTCTTCTGCAAATATTTTTTTGACTCCTTTGTACAATTTTTTTCTTTCGTGGGTACAGGTTGTCTTTGACTCTTTGTCAAGTTTTTATTTTTATTTTTTATTTTTCGTTATGTTTGTTGAGTACAGAGGATCCTCCATTTCATTTGTATAGATCAAAGCTTTTTTTTTTTTTAATATGAATTTAGTTCCCGCATATGAGATGAATGTTTCTCATATGTATTTACTTTTGTTTTTATGAATGATTTCTATGTGTTTGTTTTTCCCTTTAATTAAGTGTTGGCAATAGTTTTTTTTTTTATAAGTAATGTTTCTATATCGAGGGGCACAACCCTAATACACAGGGAGTATACAAGAGTACCGCCTAACTAGAAGAAGAGAAAAAAACAAAGAAATCAAGATAGCTAATCACTTAAAGCGTGAGCCAAGCTGCTGTCCAAGTGAAAAGAGTGTAAAAGAAGAAGGCCGTGAACTCCTCCCAAGGATCTCTCAGAATCCTCAAAGCATCTCGCATTCCTTTCTAACCATAAACACCACAAGAGCATTGAGGAACCATTTTCCACATAACAGCACTTCGAGAACGACCTCCCAACCGCCAACAAGCAAACAAACCCGCCACATTGCTAGGCATGACCCATGACAATCCAAATCGACTGAATATAGCATACCATAAAGAACAAACAATCTCACTGTGAAGAAGAAGATGATCGATAGTCTCCCCATCCGATTTGCACATGCAACATCTATTGATCACAATAAGATTCATCTTTCTAAGATTATCAATGGTGAGGATCTTCCCTAGCACCCCCGTCCAGGTGAAGAAAGCCACTCTTGAAGGTGCCTTGGTGCGCCAAATACTCTTCCAAGGAAAATGAATAGCCTCTTTACTTGCCAGAATATTATAGAGAGATCTAACATCGAACTTCCCTTTGCAGATGGAACCCACCAAATTTTGTCCTCCCCTTCCCTACTCATTTTATATGAATACAACAAAGTATAGAACGAGGCTAGCACTTCCAATTCCCAATCATGCACCAATTGAAAGAAGCTAACATTCCATTGAAGAGTTCCACCCATAAAATCCATATTATAAAAAATAGACGCATCTTTTGCACTAGCTATGTTGTATAGGCCTGGAAAAACTTCCTTTAGACCTTCTCCACACCAAACATCATCCCAAAATCTGATTTTGGACCCATTACCTGGATCGAATTTGGTGTGGCTAGAAAACAGCTGCCACCCCCTACTAATATACCTCGAAAGTCCCACCCCGTGAGGCCTAGGAGTATCAACAGAATGCCAACCACCCCACTCAGAACCAAACTTGGAGTCATGACAATTCTCCCCCATGCCTCTCTCATGCACATAATGCCATAGCCACTTCCCTAACAGAGCTTGGTTGAAGACTCTCAAATTCCTGATCCCTAAACCACCTTCAGAGATAGGAGAGCAAACCTTGTCCCAATTGACCAAGTGATACTTGAACTCTTCGTTTAATCCACCCCACAAAAAATCACGTTGGAGCTTCTCTATACGCTTGGCCACAGAAACAGGTATAGGGAATAGGGACAAGAAATAAGTAGGAAGATTAGAGAGAGTACTCTCTAAAAGAGTAACCCTACCTCCCTTAGAAAGATACAACCTTTTTCAACTAGCCAACCTGCAATCAACTTTTTCCATAATATCATCCTAAATGGACTTGGCCTAAAAGCATGCGCCCAAAGGGAGACCAAGATAATTCAAAGGCAAAGATGCCGTTCCACAACCCAAAACACTAGCTAACTCTCCCACATTATCCACATCACCTATTGGGACCAAAGCTGATTTAGCCATACTCACCTTCAAACCAGAAATAACTTCAAAACAAACAAGTAAGGCTTTAATGGAACGAATTTGATCAAGATTTGCCCCCCAGAAAACCAACGTATCATCTGCAAACAAAAGGTGAGAAATGTTAACCCTCTCAGACAAATGGGCTCCCACTAAAAAGCCTGAGATAAAACCACTATCGATAGCATCAGCAATCATCCTACTAAATGCCTCCATAACAATGACAAATAGAAACGAAGACAAAGGATCCCCCTGCCTCACCCCTCGGGAGCTTCTAAAGAAACTAGGAGTACCATTGATCAACACGGAAAAGCGAGTAGTCGATATACAACGCTCTATCCAAGAACACCATTTCTCACCAAAACCACACCTCCTAAGTAAATACAAAAGAAACTTCCAATCAATATGATCATAAGCCTTCTTCTCCATATCCAATTTACAAAGCAACCCCAGTTCCCCAGATCTGATACGACAATCCAAGCACTCACTTGCTATAAGAACCGAGTCCATGATTTGCCTACCTTTAACGAACGCATTCTAAGGCTTTGAGATCACCATATCCACAACCCTCCTCATCCTATTAGCAAGAACTTTAGCAATAATCTTGTAAATTCCACTTACAAGACTAATAGGACAAAACTCCTTATGCTTGAAAGCCCCAGGCACCTTCGGAATAAGAGAAATAAAAGTAGCATTAAGGCTTTTTTCAAACTTGCCACGAGCATAAAAGTTTGAAAAAACCGCCATAATGTCTTCCTTGATCACTTCCCAGCAATCTTGGAAGAAAGCCATAGAGAAGCCATCCAGAGTTGGAGCATTATCTCTATCCATCTCTTTCACCACCTCCAAAACCTCACTTTCCTCCAAAGGAACTTCTAGCCGATCAGCCTCACCCACTTCCAAGAAATCAAAAGCAAGATTATCCAACCTAGGCCTCCAATTGCAACGTTCAGAGAACAAAGACAGTTAGAATTGCACAACATGGTCCCTAATGACAGCTTGATTGGAAGAAGGAGAGCCATTGATAGATAGGGATTCAATGGAATTGCATCTTCTATTCGAGTTGGCAATCCGATGGAAGAACTTAGTGCACTTATCACCCTCCTTGAGCCATCGGATCCTAGATTTTTGTCTTCAATTGATTTTCTCTTGTAAAAGAGCAATCTCCAACTCACTAATAATCACACTTTTTCTTTCCTTCTCTTCTTCTCCTAAGCTTCTCTCTTCCTCCAATCTATCCATAGCCTTCAATTCTTCAGCTTTCTCTTTGCAAAGAGCACTCACACTCATTCCATCTCTTGATGTCTGCCTTTAACACCTTAAGCTTTTGGGCCATAATAAAACTCGGAGTGCCAAAGAAATTATAAGACGACCACCAAGCCCACACCCTATCCACAAACCCATCAGCTTTCAACCACATATTCTCAAATTTGAAAGGCCTCTTACACCTAATCATGCCATCACAATCAAGCAAGATGGAAAAATGATCCGAACACAATCTAAGCATCCTCTTTTGCAACAGGCCAAGGTATTTGACTTCCATTCCGGAGAAACTAAGAATCGATCGATCCTAGACTGAGAGTAGGAGTTAGACCAAGTAAACGTCCCTCCCGCAAGGGGAAGATCCATAAGCCCCTGCTCGGATATGAAGTCCGAAAATTCTGTCATTGCAGGATTAAGACACGCTCCCCCCAACCTTTCACTTGGAAAATGTGTGACATTGAAATCACCACCGATACACCACGGCACATCCCACCAACTGATAAGACCAGCCAACTCCAAAATAAGACGTTTGATATAATCAAAGTTCGAGCCATAAACCCCCGCAAAAGCCCAAACAAAATCATCCTCCACATTCTTAAAAGAACAAGCTGCAACAAACTCTCCCATAGAAACCTCTAGCTTCGTGACCACCCTTATATCCCGCATCAACAAAATGCCACCCGAAGCCCCTCTGGAGGAAACAAAGCACCAATCGGCGTAAGCACATCCCCATAAATTTCTCACAAAACTGCTGGATATGTACTCCATCTTCGTATCTTGAAGGCACACAATGTCCACCTTCCTTCGCCTAAGCATATTTCTCACCCTCAAACACTTATTACCCTCGTTCAACCCCACATTCCAAGAAACAATCTTAGGCTTCATAAAAACTCTTTTTGAGCCCTTCCCTTAACCCTATCCCGACAAGCACTTCCTTCACAATTAATGGAGCAGAAAAGATTATTAAGTTCTCTTGTACCTTTCTTTCCCACAGTTGAGGCCACAACCGCTCCCTTCTCTTCATTGTTTGCGATAATTTCCGCAAACAACTCCAATAGCTTCCCTTCATACCCATCACACAAAATCCCCATGTAATGGCTAAACTCCTCTACAAGCTTCAGGGCCCTGTTAGCGGTCTGAGACCCCTTCTTCCCCAAAAACACTGTAGCTGGACAGCACACCAGCGGGGTGTGTTCCTCCACCTCATACACTTCCAGTTCGAAGCTTGCCAAAGTGATCTTTGTATCAAGTGGAGCAGATTTCTCCATAGAATGTGGAGAGTTAAACACCTCCAAACTGGTCTGAGAAAGCCCATTGTCCATAGCATTCCGGAGTCCCAGTGAAACTTCCAAACAGTCCTCCGCTATCCCTCCCATCCCTTCTATCAACCCAACATCCAAACATGCCCCAGAAAAAGCAAACTCCAAAATACCTTTCTCTTGCTCGCAGATTCCTAAGGGAGTGGAAATTGAAGAACCCCCAAGCCTAGGCACCTCATCACTGTCCACATATGAGCCTGCACCCCGGGCTCACCCCCCTCACTGTCGGAAAAATCCTCAGAGACAGTCCCTACCAACAAAGCCTAATGCACAAAGACTGCTGGAAGACCTGCCGGTGGCACCCCTAGTGTATCAGAGGCTCTACTGCCGCCCAAAACCTCATCTGAGGCCACATCCATCCTCATCGGCGCCTTCTGCCGCGAACCCAGGTGTAAAACACCATCTGCCATACTGGCCAGCCCCAAAACCACGCTAGAAGGTGCCTTTCCCAGCAATCCCAGCCTTGACACCCTTGAGTTAGGCTCAAACCTTGTTGAAAAACCTACCGGTGGCTAACCCTGAATGGCTTGAGACCGGCGGCTGATGAAGAAGCTCCTGGGTCACCGGCCTTGTTCGCTGCCCAGCCCATTTGAAATTTCTTTACCCTAACAGGCAGCCCAACACCTCTCCTCTTAGTCTTAAAAAATCTTTTGGGCTCAGCACCCACCACTTGAGACTTGCCCAAAATCTGGCTGGACTAGACTTTATGGGCTCCCTCCAAGACGCTAGGGCTGGCTTGCACATGCCCACAACCCGAAATCCCAATTACACAATAGCCGCACATGCCCAAGGCCATACGTTCCAGGCACACTCCAATATCCAGTAGTAACTTTTCCAAATTTTTCCTTAAACTAACGTATTCGTTGCCTCCAAACGTCATGTAGCTACTATTAGAGAGATCCTTCCCATCAGGTACATCACGCCCTTGCACAGTTGCCTTTGCATGAGACAAGGGACCACAACCCAACAAAGTAGATTTCGCCGGAAAGAGGTTCTTCACTGGAGGGACACTCTTCACCGGCGGAAAAATCAACGGAAAGGTCTCAGTGACGTAGCTTTGCCTCTCTGCGTCCTCTAGCAAGACCCCCTTAGCCTTCTCCTTGCCCAGAACATTTGCTGTAAAAAAAGACCCGCCAGAGGCTTAGGGAGAGCCACCGGACCTGAACAACCTGGTGCTAGAACTTTTCAGGGCAGCTTCTTCTGTGACTCAATGTTACTTGCGTTGCCCTCTGACAACCACTTAGGCCCCCTAGCAATCGGTTCTGTTGATGGCCAAAATAAATCCTCTCTCGGCCGCACCGTGGATTGCAACACCTCAGCAAAACTCTTCTTCTTCACAACAACATTCCCTGGAGCCAACAAAAAAGGTTGAAAAAATCTAATGGCAATCTGGAGTTCGGACTCGAGTTTACTCCAACCTTTCTGGTTTTTCCTTTCCGGCACCATAATTGACTTGCACCTCTCACTCAGATCACACTCTTCAATCACTAAAAAACTTCCATACCTATTAAAACACTTCTGAGCTAACACTCGAGGATATCCTGACTTAGACTGGTCTCAAAACACCCTTGAATCCTTCACTACAACCAACTCCTCAAAAGTGTGTAACGGCCAGACTGCTTCCCAACCTTGCATACCTCAACAAACCTCTGCTTCTCTCCTGAATTAATAATCCAGTATAACCATCCTTCACCAGCATCTCAAAATCCTTGGATTCCACCGACCAGCTTCTGGATAAACCCATATCTCCACTACCGGCAGCCCACCTGAGACTAAAAACCACTTCTCACACACCTCCTCCGTGAAGGAAAAGAAGAGAGAGAAGAGAGTTTTTTTTTTTTTTGACAATAATATAATAATAAAAAAAATGAGAAATAATATTTTAAAGCAAGTAGAGAATGGAATAGAGAATTTGTTGGAGTGTGTAGTGAAAAAGCAATAGTTAAAGTAAAGAGTTGTACTTTTTCACTAGGTAAAATACCTAATGCTGCTGGAGATGCTCTAACATCTAGTCAAACCAATTTTTTTTCCAACTCAAACAAGACTCTACAGATAGCAGATGAAAGTCATATATCAAGACAGCAAGGCGTGGAATTTTATCTTTGTACTTTCCACTTGAGAATCATACTGATTCATACACGACTCCAACACGCGCATCATTTATATATGCACCCTATTGAGAATGTTCACATCACATCTAACCTGGAAGCCTGCAGTTGTTAGAAAAGCATGGAACACTCACACGTTTGACAAAAGGCATCATGAGACCAAACAGAGCCCCATCACAGTGGATGTAGAACCTGTCATGGGTGAATCCTGTTTCCTCAAGTTTCTGTATAACCAGATCAAGATCATCAACAGCTCCTTTAACAGTTGTTCCTGCAATGTTATAATGAGTGAACCATAAAAGATGAGTGAGCCATAAAACAATGAAAGAGAGAGAGAAAGAGAGATAGAGCATTACCAATATTAACATTTATGATGGCAGGTTTGTCCTTGTTACAAAGAAGTTTCAATTTGAAATCTTCACAGTCAATCTCACCCGAGACTAGAGTGTCCACCTTTACACACTCCATTCTGTACATTCGTGCTGCTTTAAAGACTGAATAATGTGTCTCACATGAGGTATACAAAATCCCATCTGGAAACACTTCTCTCCTGCAGCAGGAATTAATATGTTTAGATTCTTTTAAAAGGAATCAACTTAGTCTTAAAATCTCAAAATAAAAACTCAGAAAGCTGAAGTTCATCATCACTAACCCGACTAAGATACCATGAAGATTGCCTTCCGTGCCACAATTTGTAATGTAGCCCCAGTACTCATTCTTTTCCAGTTCCCATAGACGGGCAAACCAATCCAAAACACCCACTTCAAATTGTCTGGAATGGACACCATAGTTGCTCTCTATAAATGGATCCCCAAGGTTGTTAATGGAAAAGTGTTGCAGCTGTGCCAGAGCACCATAATCGAAGTCCAAGTTATAGGGGTAACCTATTAGCAATGTTCATATGTGAAGACTCAGAATTTCTTGCGCAAGTAAATGAAAGGGATTTCTTGTCTTTAATGCGAACAAAATTGCGAATGCAATTCCTGCAACAGGAAAAAAACTATATACATATTGATTGCACGAAGCATTTCCTCGCTACAATTGTGGTGATGTGTGTGTGTTTGAGAGAGAGCAAGAGAGAATGGCATACTTTCCTCTATCTATGCCAGCTTCATGTAATAATATTTTAATGTAAATATATAACAAGCGGAAATATACAAGAAGAGAAGAGAAGGGGCGCAACCCTAAGTACACAGGAAGTATACAAGGGAAAGCCTAAGAGGGAGAAGAGAAGTGAGAAAGGAAATCCTGAAAGCTAATAACAAGCGGGTCAAGCCAGCCCGCAGCCCAAGTGTAAAGAGTAAAAAGAAAGTAGTGAAGAATTTCCTCAAAAGAGCGCACCGTGTCTTCAAAGCATCTGGCATTACTTTCCCTCCAAATACACCACATCAGGCACAAAGGAACCATCTTCTACACCACAGCACTCCTCGTGCAACCCCCCGTCCACCAACAAGCGAGTAACTCTCTAACCGAGTCAGGCATAACCCAGCACAACCCAAACCGGCTAAAAATGACATTCCACAAGGCATTCGCCACTCCGCAATGAAGGAGATGATCCACTGACTGTCCATCCGACTCGCATAACCAACATCTATTAACCACAATCATGCCTCTCCGTCAAATATTGTCAATAGTGGGGATCTTACTCCTAGCAGCAGTCCAAGCAAAAAACGCCACTCTAGGTGGGGCCTTGATCCCCCAAATGCCTTTCCAAGGAAAGGGAATGGACCTAGGCGAAGAAAGAACCCGATAGAAAGTGCTCACCTCAAAAGAGCCTTTGCTCGAGTGAATCCACCACAACTTGTCCTCCAAATGCCCTCGAAACTTAAACGAATACAAGGGGCTATAAAACGAAGCCAGAACCTCCACCTCCCAGTCATGAATCAACCGAGTGAATACAATGTTCCACTGGACAACATCGTTGGAACGCTCCACGTTATCTGCAATAGACGCCTCCTTTAGTCTAGCAATGTTAAACAAGCCAGGAAAAGAGTCTTTGAGAGAGCTCTCCCCACACCAAACATCCTCCCAAAACCTGATCTTGGAGCCATCCCCAGGGTCAAATCTGAAGTGCCTCTTAAAATTACGCCACCCCATGCAAATGAACTTCCAAAGCCCCACCCCATGAGCCTTAATAATATCACAAGAGCGCCAACCCCCCAAATAGACCCATACTTGGCTACCAAAACCGATCTCCACTAAGCTTCCCCCTCATGTGCATACCGCCATAACCATTTACCCAAGAGAGCTTGATTGAACTTCCTCACATTTCGGATTCCTAACCCTCCTTCAGAAATGGGAGAACACACTGTGTCCCAATCTACCAAGTGAAGCTTAACCTCATCATTCAACCCTCCCCACAGGAAATCTTGTTGAATCTTCTCAATACGCTTCGCCACATCAGCAGGGATTGGAAACAAGGACAACAAATAAGTAGGCAAATTGGAAAGGGTGCTTTTAATCAACGCAACCCTTCCCCCCTTTGAGAGGTACAAACGTTTCCAAGGAGCCAACCGCCGAGCCATCAAGTCCTCCAAATCCCTCCACATAGCCTTGAGCTTAAACGAGGCCCCTAAGGGTAAACCCAAATACTTCAAAGGCAGGTCAGAAGTACCACAACCCAAAAGACCAGCCAACCGGTCCACATCATCCAAAGAGGCCACCGGAACCAAAGTAGACTTACACAAGTTCACCTTGAGCCCGGACACCGCTTCAAAACACACAAGGAGAGCACCCAAGTATCTAATTTGGCTAGCATCAACCCCACAAAAGACCAAAGTATCATCTGCAAATAAAGGGTGGGAGACTTCAACTCGCTCAACCTCCCTAGTGCCCACAATGAAACCTGAAATCAGCCCCCTAGAGTAGATAGCACTAAACATCCTGCTGAAAGCCTCCATGACCAAGACAAATAGGAAAGGAGAAAGCGGATCACCTTTCCTTATATTGAAGATAAGGAAAGAACTTTACCCATTTAGAACTTTGTGAACATATAAAGACCAATGTCATACTTTTGTATATTTTTTCAATCAAAAACATGGTCATCATAGAATAATCCATCTGCTCATGCAATACAAATGAATAGAGTTCTGAGGAGTTGGAAAGTACCAAAAGAAAAAAGATAAGATAAAATGATCAACATTAACAGTCTTCATTGATGCTATCATGAAACTTTAGAAACAAAAACTTCCAGAAGCCCTTTATTATTATTTTTTTTTTGGAGAAGTAATGTTGAATAAATCAAAAGCGTAGAGGGGCGCAACCTATTTACATGGGAAGTATAAAAAGAGGGTGCCTAGATTGAAGAAGAAAATATAAAGAGAAAATCAGAAAAACTAATCACTAAAGGAGCTAAACAAGCGGCAGTCCAAGTGAAAAGAGTAAAATAGAAAGAGTGGATGAGCTCCTCTAAAGTCCTAGTGGAATCTTCAAAACATCTCACATTCCTCTCGCTCCATAAACAACACATAAGACATAAAAGAATCATCTTCCACACAACCGCACTCTGAGATCGCCCTCCCATCCACCAACTAGCATATAAATCCTTCACCTTGCCAAGCATAACCCAATGCAACCCAAAATGACTAAAGATAGAATGCCAAAGAGTACTAGCCACCTCGCGGTGAAGAAGTAAATGATCTACTGATTCTCCATTTTTCTTACACATATAACACCATTCCACAACCATAATATTCTGCTTTTGCAAATTATCATGGGTCAGGATTTTGCCGAGAGTCGCAATCCATCCGAAGAAAGTAACACGCGTAGACACCTTGGTACGCCAAATACTCTTCCAAGGAAACACCTCGTGATCTAGATTGGATAAGGCCTTGTAGAACGACTTCACCTCGAACTTGCCCTTTTTGGAATGGGACCAGCAAATATGGTCTATATTACCATGAGAGATCTCACAAGAGTACAACTGATCAAAAAAAGATAAGACCACATCCAATTCCCAGTCCTGGACGGAACGCACAAAGATGACATCCCACTCAACACTACCATTCCTCCAGATAAAGTTGTCCTTCACCCAATCTTCTTTGTATCTCGCAATACTAAACAGCGACGGGAAAGCATTCTTCAACACCACCCACCATCCTACTCTTCATACTTAGCTTTAATAATCTTCTACCACAAGGCCTCATTCTCAGTCACATATCTCCAAAGCCATTTCCCCAAGAGAGCTTGATTGAACTTATGCACATTTTGAATACCAAAACTGCCAACCCATACGAGACGGCATACTTGATTCCAATTAACAAGATGCAACTTTGGCTCATCTCCCATTCCTCCCCACAGGAAATCTCTATGGACTTTCTCAATTCTTCTGGCTAGACTCATAGGAACAGGAAACAAATATAGGAAATAAAAGTTGGAAGATTAGACAGCGTACACTTAATAAGAGTTAAGCGACCTCCCTTCGAAAGATAGAACTTCATCCAACCAGGCATCCGACGTTCCATTTGTTCAATCACCGTTCCACATAATTGTAGCCTTATATGACGCCCCTAAAGGCAGGCCTAGGTACTTCATAGGCAAAGCCGCAACACTACACCCGAGAATAGTAGCTAGAGCCCCAATGTCTTCCACCTCACATATAGCAACAATTTCAGATTTCCCAAGATTAACCCTGAACCCTGAAACAACCTCAAAGCATAAGAGAATAAGGCACACATAATGGATTTGTTTGAGGTGAGCTTCACAGAAAATCAGGGTATCATCAGCAAATAGAGAGTGAGAAACCACCAAATCTGAGAAGACCCTTCCTCCCATGGGAAAACCTGTCAAAAGAACATGCTCAATTGTCGCATTCACCATCCTACTCAAAGCCTCCATAACCAATACAAAAAGTAATGGAGAGAGGGGATCCCCTTGCCGAATCCCCCACGAACTATTGAAGAAACCTTCCGAGGTTCCATTCACCAGGATGGAGAATCTTACTGACGAAATACACCACTCTATCCAATCCCTCCATCTCTCTCCAAAACCACATCGGTGCAAAATATACAATAAGAACTCCCAGTTAACATGGTCATAAGCCTTTTCCAAGTCCAATTTGCAGATAACACATGTCGCCCCTGATCTCAAACGACTGCCCAAACACTCATTTGCAATAAGCACAGAGTCCAAAATTTGACGACCCCCACTGAAAGCATTTTGAGACTTGGACATGAGGAAACAACAATTTCAGAGTCCAGAAGCCCTTTATTTTCACATTCAATGCATGAAAAGGTGCATCATACATTTAAAGCCATAATATATTAAAGCAAAAGAACTTTCGAGACATCAGAATTGTTCAGCTCTCCTCCCACCCTCCCCCCCCCACCAAAGAAAAAGCCACAAACTTTAACTGAAAATTGGATGTCAAGTTATGTTGGAGATAAAACAAACTTGTGGGTGAAAAGAAACAACTTTCTCAAGCATAACCACTTATAAAAACCCAAAACTTTAGACATGCATATATGATACGGTAAGGACAGTTAAAGGCTCAAAGCTTCATATGATACAACAGCTCAAAAATTCAATTTTGTATTGAATTTAATCTTGCCAGCTACAAAACAATATATTGATTGTCCTAACAGTTGAAAGGAGAGATATAGTCAATGAAGTAAATTCCATCAAGGATATAGGCAAACAATTTGTTATGAAACAAACAAAATGCACATACATGTCTGATCAAAACAATAAATTAACACACACAAACACCAATAAAATTAAAAGCAAGATCATTCTACTATCACAACAATTTACAAACAGGCAAAAAGTCAATTTGCATAGTTTAACTTGGAAGAGAGACAAATGGCAATAATTTTCCTTTTATTGCCGAGTTCCATAGCACTTGATGGGTTTTGAACCCACACTCCCACTCTTTACTTATAAGGTGAGGGATATGCTATTTAAGCTAGATCTCATTGGCAAAAAGACAGAAGGCAACAAGTTCCAAAAACCCAAATCTTTGAGTCATGTAAGAGACAATTCAAGAAAAAATGGCACTAAGTAGCTATATGAGAGTCTTTAGAGATTTTGGATATATATATATTTTTTGATAAGTCAAAATATATATATAAAAAGCACAGAGGGGCGCAACCCTAAGTACACAGGGAGTATACAAGGGAGAGCCTAAGAGGGAGAGGAGAAGCAAGAAAGAAAATCATGAAAACTAATAACAAGCGGGGCAAGCTAGCCCGCAGCCCAAGTGTAAAGAGTAAAAAGAAAGTAATGCAGAATTTCCTCAAAAGACCGCGATGTGTCTTCAAAGCATCTAGCATTACGTTCCCTCCAAATACACCACATCAAACACAGGGGAACCATCTTCCAAACCACATCACTCCTCGAACGACCCCCCCGTCCACCAGCAAGCGAATAACTCCCTAACCGAGCCAGGCATAACCCAACACAACCCAAACCGGCTAAAGATGACATTCCACAAGGCATTCGCCACTCCGCAATGAAGGAGTAGATCCACTGACTCCCCATCCGACTCGCATAACCAACATCTATTAATCACGATCATACCTCTTCGTCGGAGGTTGTCGATGGTAGGAATCTTACTCCTAGTAACCGTCCAAGCAAAGAACGCCACTCTAGGCATGGCCTTAGTCCTCCAAATGCCTTTCCAAGGAAACGGAATGGATCCAGGCGGAGAGAGAACCCGATAGAACATGCTCACCTCAAAGGAGCCTTTGCTTGAGGGAATCCACCACAACTTGTCCTCCAAATGCCCTCTAAACTGAAACGAATACAAGCATCTATAAAACGAAGCCATAATCTCCACCTCCCAATCATGAATCAAACGAGTGAACACAGTGTTCAACTGGATGACACCGTTGGAACGTTCCACATTATCCGCAATAGACGCCTCCTTAACACTGGCAATGCTAAACAGACTAGGAAAAGTGTCTTTGAGAGAGCTCTCCCCACACCATACATCCTCCCAAAAACTAATCCTGGAGCCAACTCCATGGTCAAATCTAAAGTGCCTCTTAAAATTTCGCCACCCCATACAAATATACTTCCAAAGCCCCACCCCATGAGCCTCAGTAATAACACAAGAGTGCCAACCTCCCCACATAGAACCATACTTAGCCACCAAAACCGATCTCCACCAAGCTTCCTCCTCATGGGCATACAGCTATAACCATTTACCCAAGAGCGCTTAATTGAACTTTCTCACATTCCGGATTCCTAACACACCGTGTCCCAGTCAACCAAGTGAAGCTTAACCTCATCATTCAACCCCCCCAAAGGAAATCTCGTTGAATCTTCTCAATACGCTTAGCCACATCAGCAGGAATAGGAAACAAATACAACAAATATGTAGGCAAGTTAGAAAGGGTCCTTTTAATCAACGCAGCCCTTCCCCCCTTAGAGAGATATAAACATTTCCAAGGAGCCAACCGCCTAGCCATCAAATCCTCCAAATCCCTCCACATAGCCTTGAGCTTAAACGAGGCCCCTAAAGGTAAGCCCAAGTACTTCAAAGGAAGGTCAGTAGTACCACAACCCAAATGACCAGCCAACCGATCAACACCATCCAAAGAGCCAATCGGAACCAAAGCAGACTTGGACAAATTCACCTTGAGCTCGGAGACCGCTTCAAAACAAACAAGAAGAGCACCCATGTGGCTAATTTGGCTAGCATCAACTCCACAAAAGACCAAAGTATCATTTGCAAATAAAAGGTGAGAGACTTCAACTCGATCAACCTCCCTAGTGCCCACAGAGAAACCCGAAATCAGCCCCCTAGAGTAGATAGCACTAATCATCCTGCTAAAAGGCTCTATAACCAAGACAAATAAGAAGGGTGAGAGCGGATCACCTAGCCTCACCCCACACGATTTACCAAAGAAACCGGATGGGAAACCATTAATCAACACTGAAAATCGAACATATGAAATACAATGCTTAATCCACGAACACCATCTCTCCCCAAATCCGTATCTTTTCAATAAGTAAAGAAGAAAGTTCCAATCCACATGGTCATAAGCCTTTTCCATGTCCAGCTTACACAGCACTCCCAGTTCCCCAGATTTAATCCGACTATCCAAGCATTCATTCACGATAAGCACCGAATCCAAAATTTGTCTACCTTTAACAAAAGCATTTTGGGGCTTTGAGATGACCCTATCCATAACTCTTCTTATTCTATTAGCCAACACCTTAACAATAATCTTATATATCCCACCCACAAGACTAATACGACTAAAGTCCTTGATTTCCTTAGCACCATGAACCTTTGGAATAAGAGCAATGAAAGTAGAGTTAATGCTTTTAATAAATTTACCTTGATCATGAAACTCGGAGACGACCGCCATAAAGTCCCCCTTGACCACACCCCAACAATCCTGGAAGAAAGCCATAGAGAATCCATTCGGGCCGGGAGCCTTGTCTCTATCCATACCTTTGATCACCTCCCACACCTCCCTTTCTTCAAACGGATCTTCCAAACTTGCAGCCTCGATGTCAGAAAGCATATCGAACTCAAGGTTGTCCAACTGCAGTCTCCAACTGAGGGGCTCCGTGAACAAAGAGTCATAATAGCCAACAATGTGATCACTAATAATTGCAGGGTCTGAAGTAGGCAAACCATCCCCAATCAAGGACTCGATAGAATTATTTCTACGATTTGCATTCGCCACCAAGTGAAAGAACTTGGTACACTTATCCCCCTCTTTTTTTTTTGATAAGTCAAAGTATATTAAAAAGCGCAAAAGGGGCGCAACCCATAGTACACAGGACGTATACAAGGGAGAGACTAAGGGGAAGGGGATAAGCGAGAAAGAAAATCTGGAAAACTGATTACAAGCGGAGCAAGCCAACCAGCCGTCCAGGTGTAAAGCGTAAAGAGAAAATAATGAAGAATTTCTTCGAACGACCTCGCAGAGTCTTCAAAGCATCTTGCATTACGTTCCCTCCAAATACACCACATAAGGCACAAGGGAATCATTTTCCAAACCACCGCACTCCTTGTGCGACCCCCCGAACACCAACAAGCCAACAACTCCCTAGCCGAACTAGGCATAACCCAACAAAGACCCAAACGGCTGAGAATGGCGTTCCAAAGGGCGTTCGCGACTCCGCAATGTAGGAGAAGATGATCCACCGACTCCCCATCCGACTCACAAAGCCAACATCTGTTAACCACTATCATACCTCTCCTGCGAAGATTATCAATGGTGAGGATCTTACCTCTAGCGACCGTCCAAGCGAAAAACGCCACTCTAGGCGGAGCCTTCGTCCTCCAAATGCCTTTCCAAGGGAAAGAAATGGGTCCATGAGACGAAAGAACCCGATAGTACGATCTAACCTCGAAAGCACCTTTGCTCGAAGAGACCCACCAAAGCTTGTCTTCCCCAACCCCTCTGAACTTATAAGAATACAAACAATTATAGAACGAAGCTAGAACCTCCACCTCCCAATCATGGATCAAACGGGTGAAGATAATGTTCCACTGAATGGTGCCATTGGAACGCTCCATATTATCCGCAATGGAAGCTTCCCTGAACCTAGCAATACTAAACAAACCAGGAAAAGTCTCTTTGAGAGAACTCTCCCCACACCAAACATCCTCCCAAAAACTGATCTTAGAGCCAACCCCAGGGTCAAACCTGAAATGCCGCTTGAAATTACTCCACCCCATACATATATATTTCCAAAGCCCCACCCCATGAGACTCAGTAATATCACAAGAACGCCAACCGTTCCGAGAAGACCCATACTTAGCCACCAAAACCGATCTCCACCAAGCCCCGTCCTCATGAGCATACCTCCATAGCCATTTCCCCAAGAGAGCTTGATTAAACCTTCTCACATTACGGATTCCCAATCCGCCTTCGGAGATGGGAGAGCACACCGTATCCCAATCAACCAAATGAAACTTGACCTCGTCATTCAAACCCCCCCAAAGGAAATCTCGTTGAATCTTCTCAATGCGTTTTGCCACATCAACCGGAATAGGGAATAAAGAAAGCATGTAAGTAGGCATATTAGAAAGTGTGCTTTTGATCAAAGCAACCCTCCCCCCCTTGGAAAGATACGTCCGTTTCCAAGGAGCCAATCTCCTAGCCAACAAATCCTCCAAATCCTTCCAAATAGCCTTAAGCTTGAACGACGCCCCTAGCGGAAGACCCAAGTACTTCAAAGGCAAGTCAGCCGTACCACAACCCATGCTTCTAGCCAATTGATCCACATCATCCAAAGAGCCAACCGGAATCAAAGAAGACTTAGTCAAATTCACCTTAAGCCCAGAAACCGCTTCAAAACAAACAAGAAGCGCACCCATGTAACTGATTTGGTTAGCTTCCGCACCACAGAAAACCAGAGTATCATCCGCAAATAAAAGATGGGAAACTTCCACTCGCTCATGATTCCTAGGTCCCACGGAAAAACCTGAAATCAGCCCCCTAGAATATATAGCACCAATCATCCTACTAAAAGCCTCCATGACCAAAACAAATAAGAATGGGGAAAGCGGATCACCTTGCCTCACCCCACGCGAACTTCCAAAGAATCCGGAAGGGGAACCATTAATCAAAACTGAGAACCGGACGGTAGAAATACAATGTTTGATCCAGGAACACCATCTCTCCCCAAAACCGCATCTTTTCAAAAGATAGAGGAGAAAATTCCAATCCACATGGTCATAAGCCTTTTCCATATCCAACTTGCATAACACCCCCGGATCTCCGGATTTAATCCGACTATCCAAACATTCATTGGCTATAAGAACTGAATCCAGAATTTGTCTCCCTTTAACAAAGGCATTTTGAGGCTTAGAAATCACCCTATCCATAACCCTCCTCATTCTATTGGCCAAAACCTTAGCAATAATCTTATAAATGCCCCCCACAAGGCTAATTGGGCGGAAATCCTTAATCTCCTTAGCACCATGCACTTTCGGAATAAGAGCAATAAAAGTAGAATTTATACTTTTAACAAATTTACCTCGCTCATGGAATTCGGCGAAGACCGCCATAAAGTCCCCCTTGATCACCTCCCAACACTCCTTAAAGAAAGCCATAGAAAACCCATCCGGACCGGGGGCCTTGTCACCATCCATGCCTTTGATCACCTCCCACACCTCCCTTTCTTCAAATGGTTCTTCTAAGCTTGATGCATCCAAATCCGAAAGCCTATCAAACTCGAGATTATCCAAGCGAGGTCTCCAACTAAGAGGCTCCGTGAACAAGGAGTCGTAGAAGTTAACAATATGGTTGCTAACCATAGTAGGATCGGAGGTGGGCGTGCCATTCACAACCAAGGACTCAATGGTGTTAATCCTGCGATTCGCATTCGCCACCTGATGAAAAAATTTGGTGCATTTGTCCCCCTCCTTTAACCATCGAATCCTCGATTTTTGTCTCCAACTAATTTCCTCTTGGAGAAGAGAAGATTCCAACTCTCTAGAAATCTGACGCCTTCTATCCTTCTCTTCCTCAGTTAAAAGTCTCACTTCCTCCGTTCTGTCCAGCTCCTTCAACAACTCACAATTGGCTTTATTCCTCTCCCTCACATCACCAAACTCCTCCACGTTCCATCTCTTGATCTCCCACTTAAGTGCTTTCAATTTTTTAGCCAACACAAAACTAGGAGAACCAAAAAACTGGAAAGAGTCCCACCACCCTCTTACTTTCGCCACAAAACCCTCCTCTTTGAGCCACATGTTTTCAAATTTAAAAGCTCTCTTTCCCGACTGCGAACAGCCACAAGAAAGAAAGATAGGAGCATGATCCGAACACACCCGAAGAAGTTTTTTCTGCAAGAGACCCGGGTAACAGAATTCCCATTCTGGAGAAACCAAAAACCGATCCAATCTAGACCATGTTGAGTTGTTTGACCAAGTAGAATCCCCTCCAGCCATAGGTAAATCCATAAGACCTTGTTCTGCCACAAACTCCGCAAAATCAGCCACCGCAGATCGATGAGTGTTACCCCTAAGCCTCTCATCAAGAAATAGGGTAACATTGAAATCACCCCCCAAGCACCAAGGAACTTCCCACAAGCACAACAAGCCAGCTAATTCCTCCCATAGCCGCCTACGAACAAGGTCTCTATTCGGGCCATACACACCCGCAAAAGCCCACACTAACCCATCCTCCACATTCCTAAACTTACAAGCCACCACAAATCTCCCCAAGCAAGAATCGATTCTAGAAACAACCCGACGATCCCACATAAGAAGAATACCCCCCGAAGCACCTCTAGAGTCAACATGGCACCAATCCACATAAGGGCAACCCCATAAACTGTGCACTAGGCTATTCGACATACTCACCAGCTTAGTTTCTTGGAAACAGACGATGTCCACCTTCCAGAATCTAAGTAAGTTGCTAATTCTCAAACGTTTGGCCCTATCGTTCAAGCCTCTAACATTCCAGGAAAGAATCCTATGCTTCATGATCACTGCAGTTTCCCCAATCCCCAAGATTGCTATCTTCCTCTTGCTGCACAATAGAATTCACTGCAGTTTCCCCAATCTTTTCAACCACTATCTTCTTCAAACACTCCACTTTCAACCCTTCCTGCCCATCACAAGAGAGGCCAGCATAAATACTCACCTTCACAGCCCTTTTCAGATTTTTGGACACAGGAGAATCCTCCTTTTCAGCAGCCCTGCTGAACCTCCACGAAATTCTCCTCCTCCCTGTTCCCCTCTAGCATATTTTCAGCCATTAAATCACCCGCTGGCGAAATGCCCCCCAAGGCCAAATCCACCCCATTTGAATTTTCAGACCCCTTAGAGAACCCCTGCATCGGCCCGGCCCTCCTGCGATATACCTCCATACCATTGGTAGTTTCACGTTCAATACATACCTGTTCTGCCTCGCCCACCACAACAGAATCAGATTCTATTTGTCCCTCTGCTGCTGACCCCCCATCTTCTTGCACCGTGACCTCCAACACTGGAGTAACAGCAGTAACGACAAGACCCATGTCCTTCCCAGTGCTCACAGGCCCGAACCCAGTCCTACCTGCCACCCATGAGCCATTTGGCCGATCCCATACACCCTTATCGCCGATGAACCTTCCAGGTCCCCTTGCCGGCGTCTTGCCAAGCTTCTGGAGAGAAGGGAACACGTCAGGCAGCCCCGACGGCATCTTCTGCGCACCTTCCGAGTGATTCCGCCAGCTTTCCCCTTCACCCCGAGACCCCTCCTCCTGTCCGTCATCCTTACCGACGCCGGTCCCTTGCTCTGGCATCGCTTCAGGCTGCTGTACGCTGATATCGGGGCTCTGCTCACCACCATCTGAAGGAACCCGATGTTCACCATCAAACCCAACCCGATGATCACCATCAAGCCCAGTCGTGGCCGAGCTCACGGCTGGTCTTGCTACCTGGCCCAGACCCACCGAAGGCCCAGCCTCCTGCGCCACAAGCTCATCAAGATTTCCCGGGCTTTTGAGTGGTCCTTTAATCGTGCCCGGGCCGGTGGATGACCCAGCTCCAGTGGGCATAGATGCCCTGGGTTTCAGAGTAGCCTTCATCACGATTGGGCCTGAGCCCGAGCCCGCTACCCCTTTAAAACTTAAAGCCTTCTTCTTTCGATTCTTGTTTCTCCTTCTGGGCTTTGAGATCCAAACTGGCCCAGCCTCCTGACCCAGCCCATCATGCTCCAGAGTCCTAAGAACCATATCTACCCTCAATAAACCTGCATCCACCTCACTTCTCACACGTCCCAGCCACTCCCTAAGCCACCCTAGCTCCTGCTTTGCATTAAATGGGTTCTCCTCACGTCCCTTCAGCTTCCCCTGGAAAACCGGACACGCTACCCCCACTGGAACAGAGCTCTGCTTCATCGCCGGCTTATTCAAAATCCGGTGATGCATTGTAGCCGACACCCCCGGCGCAGAATGGATTTTCTGAAGATACCCCCCCAACTCCACAGACGCTTGCGCCACCCCCAGCGAAGGTTGGGTCGACGTCTGATCCTTCTCGCGCCCAGCACATGCACTCGCCTGAACTTCCAGACTAGCCGATGCCTCCTTCGTAAGCACTACGGCGATCGGTTCCTTATAGGCGTAGAAACGTTCCTCCTCCGAAGACTTTGAAAGACCCGCCACCTCCGCATAACTCCGTCTTCCAGTCTCCACCGCTGTCACCTTTTTTTCCTCCCTAAGAACGCGACCCACCCGCAGAGATGAGCACGCCACTCTTAGCTCCGCGATCAGCGTAGCCCAGCCTTGTCGATGCCATCCCTCCGGTATTATAATTGAGCCACTGCGTTTTCTTCCATCAAATTCCTCGATGGTCAAAAATCTGCCATGTCTATTGGAGCATTTTTGTGTTATTAACCGTGGATACCCTGCTCTTGCTTGGTCCCAAAAAACCTCAGAAGTTTCCACGTCTACCACCATCTCCAAAGCTCCCACCAGCCATGAAATCTCGTCCCTATGAACGAAAATAGACCTCTGTTTTCCATTTCTTCTTTCCACAATCCTCACTCCCGACAGTCCTCCCTTAATCATCACCTCGAATTCTTTTGCTTCTACAGACCATCTTCTCGAGTCCACCATGATGAAACGAACCTCCTAAGCTTTCGCACTTGACTTCACGCGCCTACTCAGGCGAGCGGAGAAGAGAGAGAAGAGAGAGAAGAGAGCTCCGTTTTATCCCCCTCTTTTAACCACCTAACCCTCGATTTTTGTCTCTAGCAAATCTCCTCTTGGAGAATAGAAGCTTCTACCTCTGTAGATATCCGTCTCCTCCTCACCTTCTCCTCCTCAGTTAACTGTCTCCCTTCCTCAGTTCTGTCCAGCATCTTCAACTCCTCACAACTGGCTTAATACCTCGCCCCCACATCACCAAACTCCTCCAAATTCCATCTCTTGATCTCTCACTTAAGAGCTCTAATTTTTTGGCTAGCACAAAGCTAGGAGACCCAAAGAAATGAAACGAGTCCCACCAAATCCTGACTTTTTCCACAAAACCCTCTTCTTTAAGCCACATATTTTCAAACTTAAAGGATCTCTTACCAGTCTGCATACAGCCTCCATCAAGTAAAATGGGCGCATGATCTGAGCACACCCTGAGGAGCTTCTTCTAGCTTGGTTATTTCGGATTTTATTGTAGATAGGTTAATTGGAACCAACCATATAATGTGCTTTGATCCAATAGTTGTCTGTCATCCTAGGAATAATTTAACTTAAATGAACATTACTATTCTTAAAAAAAAAAAAAAAAAAAAAAGTCCTAATCCAAAATAAACGTTATGAAAGAAAAGATAGCATATATGTCTCAGAACTAGCCCATACATTTCTTGTCATCTAGGTTACTTACTCATATATGTCTTAGGAGTAGCTCATGCTAGCATGAAATCATAGTAATGGAGCAACTCTGACTTACCAAAAACGAACACTACTATTCTTACCAAAAATAAAAAAAATAAAACCAAAAATGTCCTAATCCAACCTGAAATAAACTTTAAAACTGATAGCCTGAATTCATGAAAGAAAAGATAGCATATACGTCTCAGAACTAGCCCATACATTTTTTGTCATCCGGTTACTTGCTCATATATGTCTTAGGAGTAGCTCATGCTAGCATGAAATCATAGTAATGGAGCAACTCTGACTTGTTAGGACAGTATACAAGAACAAGAAGATATTATATGCACATTGCCAACTCTCCTGAGTTTTATTCTCCAAGTTCTATACTAAAAGCTCCAACAAATAAATTCTAAACTCATGCTCCCAAATGATATTATATGCCACAGGAATTTATGAACACTAAATTATAACTAAATATATCCCAATTAAAAATTTAGCAAACTAGTGGTTAACTGATAGTATAGTAACCAACTTTAACATTCTGGTTGCCATTACCATACATTTCCCATGTGCATCAAGTATTCCATTCATCGGTGATGCATAGGCACATGCTTTATTTTATATGTGCTAGAATATTAAATTAAATGATTACTTTCTGTTCTTAATAATGTAAGCTTTTGGGATAATTGATGATTTAATATGATATCAAAGCAGAGGTTTTATATTCGATCTGAACTGTATAGTTACCCCTATTTCAATCAAAAATATTCCATGTTGCGCTTTACTTATTTAAAGAGAGTTTGAACCCACACATGAGAAGAAGTGTTAAAATATTAAATTAAATGATTAGATTCTACTATTTTTTATTAACTTAAATTTTGGGACAATTAGTAATTTAACAATTTGAATATAATAAAATTTGAATATAATAAAATTTGAATACAATTTGAATATAATTATATTCAAATTATAATTATACTTTGAATATAATTATCCCTGTGGAGATCGCATCGTTCAGCGCCGATGTGAACCTCTTCGCTTATTGCTGCTCACTCCGGCGAGGTCTCTGCTGCGTCGCTTGGGTTAAGATAGGGTTCTCTATCTAGCAGTGGCGCGTTTGGTTGCGTTCCGCTAGTAACTTTTGGTTCTGCAAGGCCGTCGGCTTCTGACTCGTGGGGGTTATTGGTAGCGTCAGATGGAGCGCCGGTTTGTGGTGGAGGCGAAGACCTTTTCTTTCACGGCGAGGAAGGGTAACGAGGTTATTCGTTTGGAAGAAAAAAGGAAGGGGTTTGGGGGTTTCATTTTGCTGGGGATTAAGGGCTCAGGCTGGTTGGCCGACGCGGTGGAGGAGGTGATGGAGGCTCAAATGAAGGAGGATTTCGCCAGAATGCATCGAGATGGAGCGAGGGTTTTGAAGGTCCGGTTGGGGAGTAACAAGGCGGGCTGTTTTTTGGAGGTGGCAGTTTTTGTTGAGGGAGGCCGGAAAGGGGTCATTAGGATCCCGGAGGGTCGCGTTGGTTGGGGTTGGAAAAGGTTTGTGGACGAACTGCGCTCCTTGGTTAAGCAGATTGCGGGGAGGGCTCTGCCGGTGGCTCCTGAAATCAACGCCAGAGGAGTGGGTAAGATGCAGTCCTTCGAGGATCCTGCTGTAAAGGCCGGAGAGGAGGTTTGTGCTTCTCGTTTGAAGTCGCCAAAGAAGGAATCGCAGGCATTGGGGCTGATTGTGGGGAGTAATCTCGGGATTCAGTGGCCCTGGACAGACTCTGCGATGGAGGCGGCGAGGAGCTTGGCGAGGGAATTTTTGGCGAAGATCAGGGCGGAGGTCGACCGGATCATTTTCTTTGGGCTGGGTGTGAAGGATGATGCGTCGAGTGGTATTCGGAGAAGGTTGGGCCGGGTTCTTTCCCGGTTGGGCCTGAAGCCCAAACTTTTGTTTTGTGATAAATGGAGGGGGAGACGCAAGGCTTGTGGGCTGAGACCCAAGCCCAGGTCCTTGGCTGTCCCTGCTCGGATGTACTCAAAGGTCGAGTCCTCTTCGAAGGATTTGCCGGAGGGGAGTGTGTCCGTAGCAGATTCGGATTCGGGTCAGGGGAATGGGGAGACGTCACCGGAGAAGAAGACGGTGGCGCGAGAGCCGCCGGCGATTATCGATGCGGGCTCTGTTCTGATGGGCCGCTCTCAGTCAGTGCCGGAGATGAGATCGACCTCGACGGAGGGGGTTGAAGAGAGCCTGGTACCGATGGGCTCTACTCAGATCGTGCCGGGGACGATCTTGACTGCGACGGAGGCTGCTGATTTACCGGAGAAGAGGTCGCCGGAGTTCGCCTTGGTGCTGGAGGTCGCCCAGAGTCCGCCGGCGCCTCTGATAGTGCCGAAGACGCGCCTAACGTTGACGGAGGGGGTTGAAGTGAGTCAGATCCCGATGGATCCCACTCAGCTCGTGCTGCTGTCACCGGAGCTCGCCCAGACTGCTCCGGTCTTGGTTCTGCCGGAGCTTCCTGGTATAGTTGAAGTCAGCGAAGGGTCCGTGTCTTCTGCCACTGTTCTGCCTGTTCCCAAGGCTCAGCTTTCGATCCATGGTCTGACTGAAGCTCAGGCTTGGTTTCTTGGGTGGTTGAGGGATGGTACTCGGAGCCATGAGTTGCTCGCCGTTATTGATTGTTTTGAGGCGGGAACACGGAGGAAGAATGAGGTTGCACCTCCTCCAGTTTGTTCTATGGAGATCCCGAAGTTGAAGGCGAAGCTTGCAGGGATACGGGACGAAAATAGGGAGAATGTGGTTCGAAGTTGGGCTCTTTCTATTGCGGCAAGCCTGGGGATCTGTTGAGGCTAGGCGAGGGAAATTTCGGGGTTAGGGTTTTGAGGTGTTTGGGTAGATTTTGTGGGGTTTGTAGGGGTTTTGTTGGGTTTGCAGGGGTTGTATGGTTTGATTTTGTGGGTTGTTTGTAGGGTGTTGCTTTGGGTTGTTGTTTTTGGTCTTGTGGGTGCTCTTAGTGAGCTTGGGTCTTCTTTGGGTGCATTTAGGCGCTCTTAGTTATACTTTTTGTATAATTGGGTGGCGCCCCCTTTAAATTTGCGCTTTTTGATATAAATTCTACTCACTTATCAAAAAAAAATATAATAAAATATTAATAGTTTTAGAATTTTGCCTTTTCATGGGTAAGCATGACCTGTATTTGTATATGTAGTATAAGCCCATTTAAAAAGCTTCAAATTAATCCAAGGAGTTGGCTTGAGTGGTAAGTCACTTAGTCTTGGTGCCTCTTGAAGCATTAAGTCTAAGGTTCGACTCTTCTTGAGTGCAAACAATTCCTTAGGGCCATACTCGTAGGCAAAAACTCAAGTTATCACAACAAAAGAAGAAGAAAGCTTCCAATTAACCTCGTTTCCAAATCAAAGGTGCAAATAGTAAACAAAGACAACTATAATAGAGTAAACATCTAGATCACTCTGAGCTAAGAATAATTCTGCGCACACATGCTATCATAGACATACATACACTTGTGACACGTAATCACATTTTGTAGAGAAATCCAAATGATATCGAAATCATGTCACATATTACAACATAAAGTACTAATTACCAAGTACATCTAAATGTACATGATCACCTATTCCCATTCTAACGCGATATTTATCATTCGTATATTAACACTTAATTGTGACATTGGAATTCCCCAAAAACCCAAATGTAAGTTAAGTCAATCAAATCCATTTCCTAAGTTAAAAAAATAAAGCGATAATAAATAATCCATGTAAACATCGCTGCATTAGTACAAACCCCACTTGCAAAAAGCGTTCCATCAAACAAGAAAACCTAGAACAACATGAAATCAAAACGGGAAAGTTTATGACATACCCAAATGGTGCTTGGTCCTCTCAATGAGGGACTTCCTATAACGAGCCAAGACACTAGCCATAGAAGCCTCTCTCTCCCCAGTGACCTCATCATCGGATTCAGGCTCCGTGACAGCCAGGCACATGGTGTGCACATTCCTCCCAAGCACAATCTCCCTCTTCTTGTCCTTTTCTTCATTCTCAGCTTCCACTACCGGAGGCACAAGCTCCTTGATCACCGCCGTCGGATCGAAGTCCTCTGGCAATGGCTCGACCTTCTCGGTGTTCAGGTCGCCAGCATAAAGGTCAATGCTTCCAACCATTGCTACAAACATACCCAAGAAAAAAAAAAAAAAATCAAGGAAATGGAAAGCTAATATCTATTTTTTGATAAGTATCAAATAGATTGAATAGATTGAAAAGGAAGTTTTGAGCAAAACACAAGCCGAATTAGCCAAGTATACCACAGAAGAATGGCATGAAAGACGGAAATGAGTAATGAATATGGAGCGGAAGTTGCAGATCTGAAATGAATACCTCGGAAAAGTATTAGAATTAATCTTCTATAAGGAGACTTAAGGCCCACATGTCACATATATATTTATGTATTATGGTATAAACTTATCAAAAAAAATATTTATGTATATAGTATATTATTAAATTAAAAACTTTGGGTAATTAATGTACAGTTAACTGCTAAAGGTGAAAAGGTGTTTTATTTTCACCAAAAGTTGTCTCTCTTGATGGAAGGAAGCAATGTAAGATAAATGGATAGGAGTCTTGGCCTATATAAAAGACAAGTCTGTGATATCCATCAATCACAATTTTAACGTGAAAAACAGATAGGCTAAAAATCCTTATCTATCACTCTCCAACAAAAGTGAGGGTTCTAGGATTGTGAATTCAACATACATTCAACTTTGGAGTATTCAATTCAAGTACTTAAGCAACAATTTACAGAGATTAGTGTTTCTATTTTTTGACGTTTATATGTTAAATATTCTCCCAAATTCTTACAGTAGTGGTATCAGAGCCAGGTTCTGTGCCATGTTGTTTAGTATGAATTCGTTGATTGTTTCTTGAGTGATTGAACGTTTTGTGTGTTCGGAGAATAGATGGATATTTTATTTATCTGTTTTGAGTTTTTGGTTTTGGGTTTCAAGTTTCGAAATGGGTTTGATTGTGTAAAACAATTTTTTGACCAATTTTGAAATCTTCATACAAAATTTTCGGTCATGTATTTCTTCAAAGAGATGATTCCTTTTTTGATTAATTTTTGGAATACCCATACGTTTCTTAACCCATAAATCAAAAGATTTTATGATTCTGAACCAAAATCATGCATTAAAATTGGGTTTCAATGCGAAAATTTGATGGAAAATGAGAAAAACCAGTTTTAGACCCGTATGGGGCGAGACCCGACCTAGATCTGTTTTTTCAAACCTGGCTGAAGGTTGGGGATGAGGTCCCCAACCCTCATGCAAGCCCACTTGCATGCTGGGAGCGTTTTCTGTACACGCACCATTTAAAAAAAAAAAAAGATTCCTTTTTTGCCGGTGGGGAGACTCTAACCCTCACGAATCTAAGAAAGAAAGGTTTGACCATCAGGCCATTCTTTCTGTTTTGGTTCAATGGTCGTTTGCCAACATTACATTGCTTTATATTGTTCTGGAAATAT
This sequence comes from Carpinus fangiana, assembly GCA_006937295.1. Classification (NCBI taxonomy): domain Eukaryota; kingdom Viridiplantae; phylum Streptophyta; class Magnoliopsida; order Fagales; family Betulaceae; genus Carpinus; species Carpinus fangiana. The sequence continues at coordinate 19,163,642 of CM017322.1, forward strand.
TTATTGCATGCTTATTTATATCCCATGTGGTCATTTATTTTGTTAAGCATAAATATTGATTAAAATTATTATGCTATGGGATATTTTGTGATCAACACAACTATTGAAGTTTTATGGTGCTATTTTAGAGTAGTGACAATCAAAGTGACTTTGGAATAGCCATAGCATCTTAAGTCATGATGATAATAAGGTAAAGAAATTTTTGTAAAAATTTCAAAGATGAATTTTGGCATCTATATGGCAATTAGATGTTATTGAAGTTATGATTATTATAATACTTTTAGGAATAGCCACAGCATCCTAATTTTATAATGATAATCACATAAAGATTATTTACATGAACTTTATAAAGAAAATTACACTTGGGCTGCGAGCTGGCTTGCCCTGCTTGTTATTAGTTTTCATGATTTCCTTTCCCATTTCTCCTCTCCCTCTTAGGCTCTCCCTTATATACTTCATGTGTACTTAGGGTTGCACCCCTCTGCACTTTTTATATATATTTTGACTTATCAAAAAAAAAAAAAATTAAACATCTATGTTGTGATTAACTCATAAATTTAATGACTTTTCTCAATAGAGGTTATTATTTTTTATGATTTAATTAGAATAAGATGTTAAATTTGGCATTAAAAATAAAATTTTCTTAGGCCCACAGGTACAAGAAAATTTTATTTATTAATGTTTAAATTTACTAGTCTTATTATGAAGGTATACAAACAAATCTTATGCATAAAGCAATTTTTACCCACAGTGAGATTTTGATTTGTTTATGAATTTGACATTGGTTGATTCATACTATAGTTAGTATTTATTTCAAAGCATTAATACCTATTCTTGGTTATTGCAGCTATTGTTTCTTTTGTTTTAAATAATGAATCTTCTCATATTCCATTTTTAAATGGAGATAATTTTTCGGACTAGAAAGACAAAATTCTCTTGACATTAGGGTGCATAGATCTAGACTTTGCATTGCGTGTGCAGGAACCACCTGTGCCCACTGAAACAAGTTTGTTGGTAGAAAAAACTACATATGAAAAGTGGGAGAGGTCTAACCGACTAAGTCTAATGCTCATTAAGTCACATATTAGTAAGAGCACTAGAAGTTCAATTCCTCCATGCAATAAGGTAAAGGACTACTTAAAGGCCATTGAAGAACAATTTGTTAGTTCTGATAAGGCATTAGCTAGCACTTTAATGAACAAGTTGTCAATTATGAAACATAACAAATCTAGGAGTGTGTGTGAACACATAATGGAGATGAGGGACATTGCTGCACAACTTAAGTCCTTAGAAATTGAGATTTCAGAGTCATTTGTTGTCCATTTCATACTCAATTCTCTCCCTGCTGAATATGGACCATTTAAGATTTCTTACAACACACATAAGGAAAAGTGGTCCATTAATGAACTTCTAACAATGTGCGTGCAAGAAGAGGAGAGGCTGAAACATGAAAATTTGGAGAGTGCATATTCTGTGACTCATAAAAAGGGCAAAGGTGCTGAAATTAAATGGAAGAAGGATGGACAAGTACCATTCAAGCCTTATGGAAATAAAGATGCATGTTTCTTCGGTAAGAAAAAGGGGCACAAAAAGAACGATTGCCTAAAGTACAAAAAATGGCTCGAGAAAAAAGGTAATCTCATTTCTCTAGTGTGTTATGAGTCTAACTTCATAGATACTCATTATAATACATGGTGGATTGATTTGGGTACTACAATTTACGTTGTCAATATCATGCAGGGATTTCTCAGCCTAAGGAAACTGATGGGAACTAAACAAGGCATCTATTCAGGAAATGGGATGTGTTCGCATGTCGAGGCTGTAGGAACCTTTAGATTTGTTTTAGAAAATGGATATATTTTAGACCTTTTAAACACCTTTTATGTTCCTTCATTTTCAAAAAAAATATAATTTCTATATCTAAACTAGTACCTTTGGGGTTTGAATTTAATTTTATTGGTTCAAATGTCTATTTGTTTAAAAACTCTACTGATATTGGCTCAGGGATCTTAGTCAATGGTTTATATAAATTAAATTTAAATCCCATTTATGAACAAAGTCTCTTAACTATGCATGATATTGGCTGTAAACACAACATTATTGATGAGTCATCCTCTATGTTATGGCATAGGAGATTGGGACATATCTCTGTAGAGAAAACCAAAAGACTAATAAATGACGGAATCCTCAAGGCTCTAGATTTTTCAGATTTTGGTACTTGTGTGGATTGCATAAAAAGAAAGCAAACCAACAAGAAAGTAAAGGTGCCAAGAGGAGTGAAGAAATACTTGGAATCATACACATTGACATCTGTGGACCATTTAGTACCCCATGTTTGAATGGTCAAAGATATTTTATCTCATTTATTGATGACTATTCACGTTTTATGTATCTTTACCTCCTTTTTAATAAGTCCGAAGCACTAGATGCTTTCAAAACATATAAAAAGAAAGTAGAGAGACAATTAGAAAAGAAAATTAAGATCGTAAAATCTGATAGGGGTGGGGAATATTATGGTAGATACACAGAGTCAGGGCAAAGACCGGGTCCATTTGCCAATTTTCTCAAAGAAGGGATTATTGCTCAGTATACAATGCCGGGTTCACCTTACCAAAATAGTGTTGTTGAAAGGGGAAACCGTACCCTTATGGATATGGTAAGAAGTATGCTTAGCAATAGTGATCTTCCTTTATTTTTGTGGAGCGAGGCCTTAAAAACTTCCGTATATATCTTAAATAGAGTTCCGTCTAAGGTTGTTACCAAAACACCATTTGATTTATGGAAAGGATGGAAACCTAGTTTAAGACATTTTCATATATGGGGTTGTCCAATTGAGGTTAGGGTCTACAATCCACAATTAAAGAAATTGGATCCAAGGATAGTTAGTGGATATTTCATTGGCTATGCAGAAAATTCTAAGGGTTATAGATTTTACTGTCCCTCACATATGCCTAGAATTGTTGAAGCTAGAAATGCAAAATTTATTGAGGCTCTTGACATTAGTGGGAGTAATGTTCCTCGAAAGATAGAGTGGGAGGAAACACGGAATTCAGATACAACATCCGTGAATCAAAATAAGTTGACCGTTTTTCAAGAAAATCAACCAAATATCCTTGAAGAACAATCAATTCAAGAACTACCACCACCTCAAGAGGAACATATCAATGTGGAATTTGCAAGTCAAATTCTACATAATGTGGATGAGACTAGAATTAAGAAGATCCTCAAGAGTAAGAAGGCCAAGCATTTCTGGTGATTATTATGTATACCTATTAGAGTCTGACCTTGATGTTGGACCTAAGAATGACCCCATGTCATTTTCACATGCCATGAGTAATGAAAACTCAAAATTTTGGTATAATGCCATGATAGAAGAAATAGAATCAAGTTTGGGAAATCATTGAGTTACCTAAAGGAGTTAAAGCCATCGGTTGTAAATGGATTTATAAAACCAAGAAAGACTCAAATGGTAGCATTTATCGATATAAGGCTAGACTTGTAGCTAAAGGTTTCACACAAAGAGAAGGTATTGATTACCATGATACTCTCTCCAGTTTCTAAAAAGGATTCCTTTAGAATAATCATGGCATTAGTAGCTCATTTTGATTTAGAGCTACATCAGATGGATGTGAAAACAGCTTTCCTTAATGGAAGTCTTGAAGAAGAGGTGTACATGAAACAACATGAAGGGTTTTGTTTTGATAAAGGCGATCAATTAGTTTGCACGTTAAAGAAATCTATATATGGACTAAAACAAGCATCCCGTCAATGGTATTTAAAATTTCACAATGTTATTACTTCATTTGGATTTGCGGAGAACATTGTCGATAATTGCATATACCAGAAATTTAGTGGGAGTAAATTTGTTCTCTTAGTCCTATATGTTGATGATATCTTACTTGCAACTAATGATTTGGGTCTATTGCATGACACTAAACAATTTCTTTCCCAAAACTTTGAAATGAAGGATTTAGGTGAAGCTTCTTATGTCTTAGGCATTGAGATTCATAGAGATAGGTCTCAAAAGATGTTAGGTCTATCTCATAAAGCATATATTGAAAGAGTTTTGGAAAAATTCAGAATGCATGAATGTACACCCAATGCGGCACCCATATTGAAGGGTGATACATTCAATTTAAGTCAATGTCCGAAAAATGTTTTGGAAAAGAAAGAAATGGAAAGTATTCCTTATGCATCTATTGCTGGCAATTTAATGTATGCACAAGTTTGTTTAAGACCTAACATTGCATATGCAGTAGGAATGTTAGGAAGATGTCAAAGTAATCCGGGAATGGAACACTAGAAGGTTGCTAAAAAGGTTATGAGATATTTACAAGGAATCAAGAATCATATGCTGACTTATAAGAATGTTGATCATCTGGAAGTGGTTGGATATTTAGACTCAGACTTTGCAGGTTGTAAAGACTCTAGAAAATCCACTTTAGGATATGTTTTTATGTTGGCAAGAGGTGCTATATCATGAAAGAGCACCAAACAGATGATAATTGCATCGTCTACTATGGAGGCAGAATTCATAGCATGCTTTGAAGCGACTTCAAAGGCAAAATGGTTAAGAAATTTTATCACAGGGCTTCAAGTTGTGGATTCTATATCCAAGCCATTAAGAATTACTCGCTTTCTTGTCTAATTTCCCTCGCATGTTCCAACAGACATGTGCATGTCAAATCACACAACCCTGAATTTGTCTGGTTGAGAGGGAAGTGAGAGGAGAGAAAAGAGAGAAAGGAAAATGCAGAGAAGAATAATGTCTCCCCTGTTTGGTGGAGGGGAAAACGGAAAGGGGGGGGGGGATTCTCAGCTTGGGCCCACCACATCCTATCCTCCCAAATGTGGGATGAAAATTGATGCTGACAAATAAATCGTGTTATTTGACCAATTTACTCCTATTCAATAATCTTTTAATTAAATATTTAAAGGTATAGTAGTGATTAAATATATCACACTTTTTCTCTGATCATCTTTATTACCAAACAAAGAAAAAACACATATTTTGCATCCTTCCTACCAAACACCAAAGCATAGAAAAATAGTTATCTTTTCTACCCTTTCTACCAAACGGATTCCAAAGGTTGCAGCTCCAGCAAGAGAAAATAACAAGAAGCTCTCTAAAAAGAAGTAAAAGCCTAAACATAAATGCAAGCAATGCCACAACATATAATAAAGAGGTAATTATCAAGACAAATAACACCCAAATCCTACAAAGCAATAGGGAAAGAGTACTACATATAATATAAACAAGATTAAAAATTGTGTGTAAATAGCCAAACATTTGTATGGTCTATTGCTTTATAATTCAGTGACGTAAATTTATCTAAAGTGACTATGAAGATTATTACTTGGTTTGCTCCAGGAAAGTAATTAGACATTATCATCAGTCCTAACACACCCCTGTGGTTTAGAAGAACATTAAAACATCACAGTTGATATGGAGAACATTAGTTGAAAGAAGAAAAGCTAGATGAGTTTTGATGGCTCGACTACTTCTAGTCGATAAATGATTTACACATCAGGCAATTCAAGGTATCTAATAACCAATTACAGTTTCTTTACTCTATAAGGAAGTGGATAGATGGGAAAGACTATACTCCATGTCACGTGCAAGAAGGCACCAGTTAAGTAAAATTAACCTAGAAATGAGGCAAGGACAAGGCAATCACCATCAGTGTCTGTTATAAGTGTCCAAAGATATCTCATATATCACAATCAATTAAATAGAAACTTATAGGCATGGGCAAGGCAATTACCACGGTGACCATAAACAACTATATTGCGAACATGGAAAGATGTTTCATAATGCATCATATTAAACATAATCTGCCAATGTTTTAATTAATTTCAAATTAATGAGTGCTCCAGAGCAAACTAGAAAGGCATCTAACAATCGAGAATCATATTTAAGAATTGCTGAAGCTAAATGAGGAAATGGTATGTAAACACCTTAATAATATTACACGTAAAATATCAACTCATTGCAAGCCAAGGCAATCACATTCATAAGATGGTGCAACGATAATCCAGAGGAAGAAGAATAACAAGATTAGTGAGGAGAATGTGAAAGATGAAGACAGTGGTAAGTCTACAAAGGAAGACAATGTGGAGAGTTGAGGCCCCTTCGAGATGGTGGCACTAGGGCAGATCTTAACTTTATACAACCTTAAGAAGGAGAACATTATCGTGGCGGATTGGTATTGTATGTGTAAGAGGAGTGGGGAGTCCATAGATCATCTTCTTCTTCACTGTGAAGTGTAGAGAGAATTATGGATTTCGATATTCCATCTTTTCGGTGTAGAGTGGGTAACACCTAAAAGAGTGATAGAGTAATTGGCCAACTGAAGAGGTCAGTTGGGAAGCCGTAACATTTGATAAGCTTGGCAGATGGCACCTCTATGTTTAATGTAGTGCATTTAGAGAGAGGGAGAGAATACAAGGAGCTTTGAAGATTGCGAGACTTCGGCAGTAGAGCCAAAGTCTGTTATGTTCAAAGTTCTTTATGCTTGGATGGTGGTGTACTATATTCCTCATTTCTCTAGTTTTACAGAATTTTTGGGCTTTGTTCTTTCCCCCTATCAGGACTTTTTTTTTTGTACACTTCTTGTGTACGCAAGTCGCACCCCTATGCCCTTTCAATGAGATTGATTACTTACTAAAAAATAAAATAAAATTAAAGATGCAAGTAATGAATTTGAAACAAGGATGATTTTCGTATTGAGGCTTATATTTACACAAATACAAAGATGCTACGGTGGTACTTACATAGCAATATAACGATCCGTCAAACAACTTAGAGCACAAAGGAGCCTTTTGGGTCACCTCACTGCATTACAAATGGCAAAGCTAACAATCAGCATCAATGGAACCATCATGTCAACAAAACTGTTCAATAGAGCTTATTCCAGTACAGGAAAAACAAAAAATAAATGTCACCAGGTAAACTGAATGCTATCAAATAGAAATTGATGGTCAAGGAGCACCATTAAAAGTCACTAACATTAGATCAATCACCAATCGGTTCTACTTTGACTAAAAAATTAATAGTAAATTAAGAGTGTGTTTAGCCTCGTGATTTTGCAAGCTAAACACGTTTTCGAAATCATACAATTTTAAAAGGTTGAACTGAAGTTTTAAAATCTGAACCACAATTTTTCCAAACGCTTACAGTGTTTTCGTTAACTGCATTTTGAAATTGCTATTTTTTCTCAAACCGCACATTTTGAAACTATTAAACCGATCAGACACTAAACAAATTATGCATAGTAAAATTAACCAAAGATAATTTGTCAGCACTATCCTGAAGGCTGAGGCCACAAAATGTATATTCTTAGAAATGAAAATGACTATCTGAGAAAAGAAAACATTAGTTTCACAAACTTTTCACGATAAAAATTTGTTTACCAAGTTTTTTCCAGCTTTTATATATAACGTAAGAAAATCCATAAAACAGCGGAAAGCAAAGACTTTTCAAAAATTTAAAAAATCAAAAATCAAACAATAGAATCCGTAAATATTCTCACTCCCAATAGCAATCCGATAGATCATTTCTTAAATATGATATTTTCTCTTTTTTGGCCAAAACCACTTTGCGAAATCCGTAAAAGTTCAGAAAAACATAAAATAAACGGAACCTACGAAACCTAAAACCTAGATTTGCAGATCGAATAAGAAGACTAGATTCCCAAGTTCGAGAATATTATCGTGGAAAAAATGAACAGATCTGTTTAATAGAAACAAACAAGTCTGCTGTTGAAGAAGACATCAGACACACAGAAATGTGCGCTTACCTTCGGAAGTCCAAGAAGCTCAGAGGTGTGGAAGACTGAGAAGAGGGCAAGAGGGAAACGACGAGCGTACAACCCTGCCTACTTGGGCTGCTTCTTATGTTTGTGAATTGTTTTGGGCTGAATTTAAGCCTCATTTTGTGAACCCAAGGCCCCAAATCCAAGAGGAACTCATCAGATCTGAGCCAATTTATCCAATCCTATCGAGCCCATCTTCATTATCGATTATGGTCACGTTTGTAGCAAGTAATAACCATATGAGTAATTCTAGAAGTCCTTCTTGTATTCATCTTAAGTCCCTCCAAGAATGATGTGGCTATTAAAATCATCATTTGATTAAAATATATTAATGATCAATCACAAGTCCAATGATGATTTTAATAGTCACATCATTTTTAGAAAAACTAAAGATGAACACAAGGACTTATAGCATTACTCTAACCATATATCCCTTTTTCCCCCTGAATTACTACACTCAATCAATATGCCCCCATGAACTACCATGCTCACCACCCAATCACATCAAATTACCATTTACTTACCAAAAATCTCATTCCATCAAATCAAACTTGTTAAAAGAATTGAAATGACCAAAATACCTTAACTATGTAAACAAAAATTACATATAATACTCTTAAAATTCAACAAATTTTAAAATACATTATTAATATATTAGTACCGGTTTCAATAAAAAAAATTCAAAAACCAAATAAAAATTAAAACAAAAAATAGAAATATATTAAAAATTAAAAAAAAAAACACTTATAAATTAATTTAAACAAATAACAAAGTCAACATAAATTTTTTTTAAAAAAAAAACTAAAAGCAATTAGATAAGGCTTAAACTAAAACATATATAAATGCAAAATCAATCCATATGGCTAGCCTAAATTAAAAATTCATATGTGTGATATAAAAATAATAATAATAAATAAATAAACAAATAAGAGATTATTTGGATAAGCCAAAATAACAATTTAGTTATTGTAATCAAATTCCATCAAAATACTTGACGGATTCCAATAGAATGATGATACGTGTCATTTTTAATTAAAAATAAATAAATATATTAAATATATAAGTATATAACTAAAAAAAAAAAAAAAACTTATAAATTATTTTTTTTTATAAAAAAAAAAAATAGACACGCAACCACCCCACTGGGGGAGAGGGTGGTCAACGAGCCACCCCGACCCATGGGGTGGTGCACGACCTCCCCCTACCACCTCTGAGGTGGCCGAGGGTGGTGCGCAGCCACCCTCTTTGTAGTGACTCAAATTATTAACTAAGCGTAAGTAACTTAGTTGGGGAGTTAATTTGGGCTATGGGGTCACTAAGGATTCTAAAGGGGCAATTTGGACTTTTGGGCAGATGTACGCTAGGTCTGACAGACGTACACTACTGGGACATACGAGGGGGACCTCCGAATATATGCTCTGCAAACCGTACAGGCGGACATACGTGAGACTACCGGACGTACACTACTTTTTGGATACCCTCTAGTTAATACATGTACATACAAGGCAGCCTTTGGACTACTGGACAAGAACCACCGGACGTACGCCCCTTGGCCGGATGTCCGCTTCTTTTTGGGCCTATAAATACCCCCTACCCCTTTCGTGTTTTGCATAAGTTGCAGATGCCCCCAGGCAGCCAGAGTGTTCCCAGAGTGTTTTGTGAGCGTGTGTGAGGTGTTTGTGTTTTGGAACGTTCGTGAAGCAGAACTCTTGCAGTTTTGTTTCAATGAAGTAACGTTTGATCCTTAGCTTTTTAAATACGCCGTTATGCTGCTCGATTTCTGTTTGGTTGTAGTTGTTAGCTTAGATACGCTTTGAACCTTGTTTGGGTTAGAACTTTGTTAGCTTAGTATTGTTACGTTGCATGGAGGTTATAAACTAGACTATGAGGCTTTAGGGTGTTTCTAGTAGCCCTAGGAGTTGGAGAATAGGCGGACAGTGGAGAGAAAATGAGGTTCTCCCTGAAAACCATTAGAGCGGATGTACGGTATCATGACTAGACGTACGGCCCATCGTGACATAGTGGACGTACGGCTCCGAGACTGGACGTACGGTCAGTATGTGATAGGGAAACCCTATTTTCACCAGCCGTCCCATAGCTCATGTTTTCCTTACTTTAATGTTGTTTTAGTATAATTATGACTAATAGAAGGTTTTCCACAGATTTGGAGAACTCGAATCTTTTGGAGTATTCGGAGATGCTTTTCGATTCAGGTAAGTTTTAACTTACATAATGCTCATTGCTATTTTCCATGCACTGCACATCAATTTTGTGTTTCGAGAAAACATACATATTTTACAACTCTCACAGTTTATACTTATTGCACATGAAATTTGGCATTTTGAGAAAAACGTTGTGCTGAACATGTTAACCAAGTGAGACTTGTAAAATGACATACATGTAAAGTACAGATAAGATAATTTGTATCGTATGATATGGTACACCGGTACGTACGGTAGTAATGGACATGGGCTTACTATACATGTTAGCTTTATGGTCAAATGTGTGTGTTATACGGGGCATTAGATCCATTGGTTTCGTGACCATGGTGCAACCATTCCCAATGGTTCGGTCATTATAGGACGGACATCATTAGTTGGTGTGGGCCACTCGAGGTCGGACTCGATCGTGCCGCTAATGTTACGTACGATATATTGTGCAATGGCTGGGACACTAGCATTGTACTATAGGTCCCTCGGGACAGCGCTAACCCTACTGAGAAAGAGTAATATCTCAGGTAGACCATACTGTTAAACTATGACTGTTGCTTACATCATTTGCATATACCATCTATTATATATATCACATATAATGTAAGCTGTCATGATGGAACTGCTTTTGTTTATTAAACATCCGAGTTTATTACTAAACTGGTTTGGGTATTAACTATGTTAAGAATCACAAAGTCTTAGACTTACCCTTTTTATGTATGTCTTTCCCCATCATTACGAATAATTGCGCAGTTTAGCTGCACTAGACAAAGATTCCGTCCGAGTTTACTTGGGTGATCACTCAGGACTTGATACAAGTGACCTTTGAAGATATGGATTCCGTTTGACTTAGGACTATGTGGAAAGATGAAGGATCTGCTTATGATGATATGATAGAAATTTTGATTTCATTAGCTCTTCTTAAACTTAAGTCTAGGCTTTGATCTGCTGATCCTCTGTGAACTATGTTGATGTTTTGTTATTATGGGTTGTATCTATTTTCCTGATGATGGTCTGATGAACAGTACATTTAATGACTATTTATGATATTATGGTGACATAGTACTTTATCTTTGGTATTTGCTATGTGATGTTTTGTTACTATCTCTAAATCCCGTAGTCTTAGTAAATTCTTTCGCTGTAATTTTCTCGTTACGACGAGGAAAGTGAATTCTCAGAGGTCTTGTTCTGTGAGGGACAAGGCTGAGATGGTGCACCGTGGGATCAATTACTAGTTAATTGATTTTCCCATCGGGGTCGTCACAGTTGGTATCAGAGCTTTTGCTCTGAAAAGACTATAAGATAAAGGGAAAAGAGAACATAAGCCATGATTGATGTGAACCCCGTCAAGAATAACGAGACCCAACAACGAAAGGGAACCCAAGATCGTTCTATGGACAGATTCGAATGGAAGACCTCGACCCGTTGTTTATGACAAACAAGAACCTCGGTATAAGGAAGACGCCACAAACGGTGGTAGAGTTTCCATTTGATAAGTCTAGATGAACGCCACGGGAAATCCCGATAGGTTCAAGTAGTTCTTCAAAGAACCAAAGAGAATAAACCTCACAAGTTTTATGAATAATCAATGTCTGCCTCCATAGGAGTACAAAGAGTATTTAAATAGGTACTGTAAAATAAAACCTAACCCTAATTTGACTGACTTGGGCTAAGCCCATTATGTAATCATAAATTATCTCTAACCCTAGATAAGATGACTTTGGGCCAAGCCCATTACAATAACACTTAAAATATAGATAAAACATCCATTTAAATATAAATAACCTAATTAACTAATAAGACCCAAATATAATTAAAATTCCAACCTAATTAGCATAGGAAAGAAGAGCTGGATGCCTAGAGTAGCCATGCAATCCGATCCTTCTAGAATAGACTAAAAATATTTCTTGCCAATTCTTAGCCTTGACCGGATCCTTCTAGAACTTGAATCAAGGTGACGATTCTTTGTTGCCCACGTGGATCATGCTCAATGGGCCTCCACGAATTTGCTTGAGTCCATAACTCTTGAATGAGTCC
>CM017322.1:19189857-19204857 GCA_006937295.1 Carpinus fangiana
TCTATTCTAGAAGGATCGGATTGCATGGCTACTCTAGGCGTCCAGCTCTTCTTTCCTATTTTAGCTTCTTTCCTATGCTGCATCATTGGTAATGACGCAGAAGGAAAAATAAATAAGTTGGAATTTTAATTATATTTGGGTCTTATTAGTTAATTAGGTTATTTATATTTAAATGGATGTTTTATCTATATTTTAAGTGTTATTGTAATGGGCTTGGCCCAAAGTCATCTTATCTAGGGTTAGAGATATTTTATGATTAGATAATGGGCTTAGCCCAAAGTCAGTCAAATTAGGGTTAGGTTTTATTTTACAGTACCTATTTAAATACTCTTTGTACTCCTATGGAGGCAGACATTGATTATTCATAAAACTTGTGAGGTTTATTCTCTTTGGTTCTTTGAAGAACTACTTGAACTTATCGGGATTTCCCGTGGCGTTCATCTCGACTTATCAAACGGAAACTACACCACCGTTTGTGGCGTCTTCCTTATACCGAGGTTCTTGTTTGTCATAAACAACGGGTCGAGGTCTTCCATTCGAATCTGTCCATAGAACGATCTTGGGTTCCCTTTCGTTGTTGGGTCTCGTTATTCTTGACGGGGTTCACATCAGAGAGGAGGGGAGACCATGTTCGTGCTTAGCTTCGGGGTAAGCTTTGTCCTCTTTGTGTTTAGCATTATTTTAACTTATATTTCTGCCTTGATGAGGTTTTCCGAGTGTTCATTAAGCATTCTTTAAAGAAAATGTTGTTTTCAAAGGATTTTCTCAAAGTTTCATTGTATTGTGATTTCTTCATTGCATGTGCTGTTTTGCTAGCTTAGAAGAGGTTTAGAGGTCTATAAATGCCATTAGAAACATGCGTTGTTCGAATCATGCACTGAGCGGACGTACGCCATCAAGGCCGAACGTACGGTTAGTAGGCAGAGCACCGGCTTTTGAGTTTCACACGTGTATGCTTAGGCTTAGTCATATTTCTAGGTTTCGTAAGGCTTAGAATAATGGTGTCTTGTATCCGTTATAACAGGAATTAGCTTGGTTGGAGGATTCGCTCGAGTGCGCAAGGTAAGTAGACACTTACACCCCTTTTACATAAAACGTGGGATATGTCAGTTGACTGACCACAAGTATGATATGAGTATGCCTATTTTTTGTAATTACTTGGTAACTGTGTTATATGAGGGCTTTGGATCTATTGGTTCCGTGACCTTGGTGCAACCGTTCCCAATGGTTCAGTCACTATAGGACGGACGTCATTAGTTGTTGTGGGCCACTCGAGGTCGGACTTGATCGTGCCACTAATGTTATATACAGTATGTTGTGCAATGGCTAGGGCATTGACATTGTACTATAAGTCCCTCGGGACAGCACCAACCCTGCTGAGAAGGGGTAATATCTCGGGTAGACCATGTATGGGAGTTATGACTTACGATGCATTAGCCTTTTTATGCATTAAAGCACTTAGATAATTATTGCCGGTTCTACACCATAAGCTTTGAAAACCCTAAAAACTATTAAATGGTGTATTAACTGAGGTAATGCCCTCTTTTTGGCTATACTCAAATTGCACATTTACTTTCATTAATTGGGATCATGTCATACCTAAATTGTAAGGTTTACTTGCTAAATCGTTAGACTTACACGGTTGTTATTCTCTAGGTAACCTGGTTTATTGCTATGGAAGTGGCAAGAGATGCTACTGCCTGATTGGTTAGGCTTTACTTATAATTATAGGTTTGTCTTTACTATTTAGCAGCTCCATGTTCTTACTTGATGAATTATAGTGACTCAGATTTATTCACATTCCCTTGCATTTTACTTTGACATTTTTATAAGGGTGATTTCCCGTTTGGTCACAAGTTGGCTTAAATGGGTAAATTACCAGTGAGTCTACCGAATTAGCCGAGGCTAGTTTTGGGGGCGTTATAGTATGGTATTAGAGCATACGGTCTTGCCGACCATAGCAGTATATAGGTTTGATCTTAAAGAACTGGAGCATGGGATAGGTTTAGTTCCCTTGTTTGTGGGTGCAAGCCACTGTAACGGCCTATTTGATTGTTTGACTTGGGATGAACAGGATCGCCTGTTCTACGTCATAGGCACCTGATCCTGCTTCATACTCAAATGCACAATGGTTGTAGATGCCTACCTACTATTCGCGAATGGCCAGCTAAGTTTGGACCATACGCACCCGGATACCAACCTCGCTCTGGTGAACGCAGGGTTTCAACCCAGGCTAACTAGGAGCTGAAGCCTTCGCCTGTCAATAAGCCAGTTGAAGGAAAGGAGGCACGCACAACGATTAAGAAGAAACTGGCCGTACCTAAGTATCGCAGTATCTTGACGATACGAGATTTTCCACCCATCCTCGAGAGGTTTAACCCTCATCTTAGTGAGGAAAGGAAGCGAGCAATGCATACTCATTTGACTTAGATTTCAGATGAATACACCCGAATGGAACTAGAGGAAATCCGACTGTTGAAGGCAAGAGCATTACTAGAAGGATTTGATCGTCAAAGGACTGCGTTTCTCTCCAGCATCAACAAAGACTATGAGGCACTGGTTAAGGATAAGGAAGACCCGTTTGAAGACTCGTCTGAGGAGTGATAGGTCTTGGAGTAGTAATCCTTAGATGTTAGCTAGCTAAGTTTTCTCTCACCCTTAGCAGTGGTGAGTTTTGTGGTTGGACATCTGGGGTTGATTGTAGAGCACAAAGAAATTTTCACTGTACTCTAATTTCAGAAATAAAATCATTTTGACACGCCTCGTTTATTCCTAACTTTTCTATGCCTTGAAAATTTCTAAAAGCTTTCAAAAAAAAAAAAATCGTTTTAGGGTTAAGCAGACGTACGCACCTGTGACCGAACGTACGCCATTAACCCAGTTTTTTATAAAATGGCCAAACGTTGTCAAACCCTATTCATTTCGATTTTCTCCTATTTTCTCTCTACCCAAACACTTCTACACTGATTTTCGGCCAAGTCTCTAAGGATTTGAAGGGATTCCCACCTCATTTTCGAGATTAAATCAAGGTATGTAGATTTTTCCCCAAGTTTTTCATGTTTTTGCAATTCTAGGGTTTGGTTTGAAATCTTTGAAATTTCTTGCATTTTGCATTCTAGTTGGCTTGGCTGTGAACTTCCTTCATATTATGGGTTATGTGTGCATGCATTTTGAGCATTTCCCTTGTTGAAATCATGCCCATTCGAAATTGGGGGTTTTTGCCCTAAATTCGAACTCCTTCGAATTTCCTGATTCTTGCATGCAATTAATGCATGGAAAGGAGCTTAAAACCTTCCATGATGACCTAGGAACGAAACCCAATCACCATTTTGCCCGAAATTGACCAAAAAGTTTTGGGTCAAAACCCTAGTTTTAGAAATTGGGGGTTTCGGATTTTTGTTGGTCTTGTGATTTCTTGGGGTCATTTGGACCACTTGAAACTCAAAACTTGTATTTTGGAACTTAGGATTTGGACCGTTCGGATTGGAATTTTTCGTCTAAGTCTGAAATTACCAAAATACCCCTCACACCCAAAGGATAGGATTTTTGCCCTAATTCGATCTTGTGAGGCGGAAATTCAAACCTACCAAAATTCTTGGAGGCATGAATCTTTTCTAAAGGACTCGATTTACTAACCCGGTCCTTGAAGACCCCGTCCAAGTCTCACAATTTCCCAAAATATGCTTCTTTTCCTAGAAGGGACATTTTCGTCTTTTACCACCTAACCTAATCAAATGGGTCCTAATTGATCACCATGGGATCCAATACCACCTAGTTAATCGTAATCCTCATTATTTTTTATTGAGGATTACTTTTTATTGACCTCAAATTACCAAAATACCCTTCTTTTCCTAGAAGGGGTAATCTTGACTTTTAAAGCCTGCCTTATTTTGATTCGCCCTAAATCATTGCTAGGTACTTTATATCTATCTAGCTTACCAAATTCTCAGATATTTTGATATTCCTAAAATGCCCTAATTTTCCGGCATCATTAAAAGCCACTGAAGTTTGGATTTACCAACACAACTTCGTTTTCTTTTTCCTGTAGCACATATGGGGCATGTAGGATTAGAAGTGTTTGCATGGGCGTTTGCGTGGGGTAGTTTTGCATAGAACTGTGAGCTTAGTGTTGATAAGGGTTTTCCGTGTAGAATGATGGTACGTACATGCGCTAGTGAGGTCGCTTCTTCATCGGCTACACGCTAGCGATCACGTCGAGCACCATTGTAGGAGGCTCAGGACCCCGAGTCTGAGCCAGAGGTTGTGATGGAGGACATGGAGAGTGATGATGTTGCTAAAGACAGGCCAGTACCGCCACGGATGAGGAGGATGCCAAGCTTGTATATAACCACACCCGCTTCCGGAGGGATAAGGTCAAGCGCCGTTACTTCCGCTACTATCACGGGCGCAGGATCATCGTCGAGAAGGGGGCCATCATAGAGGAATTCGACGAACGCGCATCGAGGGTACAAACATGGTAGAGGATCACCGCCCTGCGGTAGAGGCGATAGTGTGGGAGTTCTACGCGAACCTCCGCACTTGGCTCAGGGGGAAGACAATAGAGGTGACCCCTGCACTCATCAGCGTGATCACTGGACCACCTTGTGTTTGTGACCTGACTTACCCGTATCCAGTCGATTATCTCCCTGCTTGTGCTGATTTAGTAGCGTGTTTCGCTGAGGGGTGCCTTCACTAGATGGAGCTAGACAGAGAGGGTAGCTTCCATATGAGTAATTTCAGCAATGATGTTCGATGCATCTACCACATTTTGGCGAGTCGGGTACTCCCAGTCATTAGCCATACGTTGATCACCATAAAGAGGGCATGCTATCTTTATGCCCTATTGACCGAGGCTTCCATTGACTACGGCTCCTTGGTTACTTCCACGATGATGTTAGTCCGACTCTTGGACAAGGGATTCGCGTTGTTGTACGGGGCCTTGACCACTCGGATCGCGGAGCACTTTAGGGTGGATATGACAGGGCTGAGGGATATTCAGCCAGAGAAGGGCTCTATGGTTGTACGCTTCCTCAACGCAAGTCAAGCTCACTTGCGGGAGGCGGAGCAGGAGTAGAGGGCGCAATGACTAGTAGCCCGAGCTGGCGAGGTACCTGCTAGGATAGAGGAGCGCTTGGACCGCTTCAAGGCTTCACTCTAAAAGATGTGGGAGGCTCTACAGAAGACTCAGCAGACCCTTTGGGCGATACAGGAGGCCAGAGCTAATGATCGTGTCGTCCTGGGCCAGCTACGCGAGCACCTCATGAGGCCTTTGAACGTCAGAGACTATGGCATCCACAGTTCCAGCTTCAGCCAAGGCCGAGGGAGCCCTGGGGCGAGGGGGAGTCCTAGTGCCTGTGGGAGCCCAGGCACGAGAGGGAGCCCGAGCGCAAGGACACCAGTGAGAGCGTCTACAGAGCCGACTCCGAGGAGGCGACCCCACTCATACTTATCATAGTCATTACTTGATATTTATCTTATTAGGTGATGAGAATCAACAAGCATCATCAAAGAATCCATTGCATGTTCCAGTTGGGCCTATTACTAGAACAAGATCCAAGATGATCAAAGAAGCACTTAGTGGGCTGATTCAAGAGATTTGGGTTGGTTCTAAAACAGGGCATTCCAACTTTGGCCCAAAGGAAGATGGACGCGTAATAAATTTAATCCAAGCTATTGATGGGGCTGATCTTGCTTAATTAAGTATAATTTCCTTAGCAATGACGTGGATTAATGGTTGATTAGACGGATTAAATGACTGATTGGCATCCCTATTTCAGAGCTTTTCAATTCCATACCAATTAATGGCTGATTGATTTGCATACCTATTTCAGACATTCCATAGGCGTGATTTCTATTCATGGAGGAGCTCCTAACTTTAGACGAAATCAGCCTAATTTTAGGATTCTATTATTTAGTCTTTTATTATTTTCCTTTAGTAATTTATATTCCTATTTCAACCATGCATTATAAATAGCATGGACTCATTGCAATGAGGGAGACGAAATGAAAAAGTAAAAATGTGAGGTTTTGCATCTTCTATTGGTTCTTCAAAGAACCTCTGAACTTATCAAGGATTCTTCCTTGTGGTGTTCAAACTTTATACCTTCGGTTCATGATTTACTTATAATCATTGGGTCGGGGTTGCTACTTTATACATTTGGTTCGTGTTTTATTTATAAACGTTGGGTCGAGGTTTTGTTACTTTATACCTTTGGTTCGCGTTTTATTTATAAACTTTGGGTCAAGGTTTGTAACTTTATACCTTTGGTTCGCGTTTCAATTATAAACGTTGGGTCGATGTTTGCTTGTCTATACCTTCGGTTCATGATTTACTTACAATCATTGGGTCGGGATTGCTACTTTATACCTTTGGTTCGCGTTTTATTTATAAACGTTGGGTCAAGGTTTGTAACTTTATACCTTTGGTTCCCATTTCAATTATAAACGTTGGGTCGAGGTTTGCTATCAAATCTGAATTTTAGCTTTCTTGGGTCTATATTCCAATATTGTTGTTAGGTCTCATCGGTGTATCGATTGAGGTTTGCATCATTTGGTATCAGAGCCTAGGCTCTAAAATCAGGTTTACTATCCTTTTACCTTTTGTTTCTTGTTATCATCATATCTTGTTTCTCTTTTGTGTTCTTTATTCCTTGTCTTTGTTTTGTATCGTGCACTAAGTTAAAAAAAAAAAAAAAAAAAGAGAAAAAAAAGAGACGTCAAAAAGAAAAGAAAAGAAGGAGATGTCACAAAAAAAAGGAGACGTCCCAAAAAATAAAAAGAAGAGAGACGTCTAAAAAATAAAAAAAATGTTACCAAAAAAAAAGTATTTTCTAGTGTCCTTTTCCTTTTGATGTAGGCGATGATTCGAGGACGAATCCTTTTGAAGAGAGGGGGAATGATGAGAATCAGTAAGCATCATCAAAGAATCCATTGCATGTTCCAGTTGGGCCTATTACTGGAGCAAGATCCAAGATGATCAAAGAAGCACTTAGTATGACGCCCTACCCAATGGGAATATCAATTAACTAGTAATTGACCCCACGGCGCACCATCCCAGCTATGTCCTTCCGAGACACTACCTCCGGGAAAAACACCTTCCTCGTCGTAATGAGAAAACTGTAACGGAAGACTTTACCAATACTATGGGATCAAGAGATAGTAAATGAAACATCACACAAGTACTGCATCCATAATACAATAAAGAGTCACCAAATGTATCGGTCATCAGACCGTCAAACAGGTACATTCCCAAAATAAGATACTACAACATTGTTTACAAAAGATCAACGGATCAAAGCCTAGACTTAAGCTTCAACAAAGCTAATGAGATCAGAATCCTATCAAGTATGCACGGGCATATCCTCCATCCACCCACATCGTCCTAAGCCACACATGATCCATATCCTCAAAGATCACCCGAATCAAGTCCTGAGCAATCACCCAAGTAGGCTCAGACGGCATCCTCGTCTAAAGTAGCTAAACCGTGCAATTATTCGTAATGATGGGGAAAGACATAAAATAAAGGGGGTAAGTCTAAGACTTAGTGATTTTTAACGCAGATAATGCCCATGCCAGTTTTAGTAATGAACTCAAGTCTTTAATAAGCAAAAGCAGTTCCATCATGACAGTTTAATTACACGTGATATATATATAGTAACGATATATGCATATGATGTAAACAATAGTCATAGTTCAATAGTATGGTCTACCCGAGATATTACCCCTTCTCAGCAGGGTTAATGCTGTCCCGAGGGACCTATAATATAATGTAAGTGCCCCAGCCATTGTACAACATACCGTTCGTAACATTAGTGGCACGATCGGGTCCGACCTCGAGTGTGATGCGAACCTCAATCGATACGCCATTGAGACCCAACAAACAATATTGGAATATAGACCCAAGAAAGCTAAAATTCAGATTTGATAGCAAACCTCGACCCAACGTTTATAATTGAAACGCGAACCAAAGGTATAAAGAAGTAAAACCCCGACCCAATGATTATAAAGGAATCATGAACTGATGGTATAGAGTTTGAACGCCACAAGGAAGAATCTTTGATAAGTTCAGAAGTTCTTTGAAGAACCAATAGAGGAAGCAAACCTCACCTTTTAAAATATTTCATATCATGTCCTTCATTACAATGAGTCCATGCTATTTATAATGCATGGTTGAAATATGAATACAAATTACTAAAGGAAAATAAAAACAGACTAAATAAAAGAATCCTAAAATTAAGGCTAATTTCGTCTTAAATTAGCAGTTCCTCCAAGAAAAGAAATCACCTATGGAATGCCTTGAATAGATATATCAATCAGCCAATTAATTGATATGGAATTGGAAAGGTTTGAAATAGGGATGTCAATCAGTCATTCAATCATTCTAATCAGCCATTACTCCACGCTATTGCTAACGAAATTATACTCAATTAATCAGCCCCATCAATAGCTTGGATTAAATTGATTACTCCTTCATCTTCCTTTGGGCCCAAGTTTGAATGCTTTGTTTTAGAACTAGCCCAAATCTTTTGAATCAACCCACTAAGTGCTTCTTTGATCATCTTGGATCTTGCTCTAGTAATAGGCCCAAATTGGAACATGCAATGGATACTTTAATCATGCTTGTTCCATCATGACAGTTTAATTATACGTGATATATATATAGTAATGATATATGCATATGATGTAAACAATAGTCATAGTTCAACAGTATGGTCTACCCGAGATTTTACCCCTTCTCAACAGGGTTGATGCTGTCCTGAGGGACCTATAATATAATGTCAGTGCCCCAGTCATTGTACAACATACCGTACGTAACATTAGTGGCACGATCAAGTCCGACCCCGAGTGGCCCACACCAACTAATGACGTCCGTCTCGTAGTGACCGAACCATTGGGAATGGTTGCATCTAGGTCACGAAACTAATGGATCCACAACCCTTACATAACGCACACATTTGACCATAAAGCTAATATGTATAGTAAGCCCATGGCCATTGCTACCGCACGTACCGGTGTACGATGTCATACGATGCAATTATCTTGTCTGTATTTTACATGCATGTTATTTTACAAGTCCCACTCGGTTAACATGTTCAGCATTATGTTTTTCCCAAAAACAGAGTTCATGTGCAATACGTACAAAACATGAGAGTTGTAAAATATGCATGTTTGCTCAGTACACAAAATAGACGTGCAGTGCATGTAAAATAACAATGCGCATTATGTTAGTTAAAACTCACCTGGATCGATACGTGTCTTTGAAAACTCCAAAAGATCAGGGTTCTCCAAATCTGTGGAAAACCTTCTATTAGTCATAATTCCACTAAAACAACTCTAAAGTAAGGAAAATAGGAGCTACGGGACGGTTGGTGACAATAGGGTTTCCTTGTCACATAGTGACCGTATGTCCGGGCTTGAGAGCGCGTACATCCGTCGTGCAACGACAAGCCGTACGTCCGGTCACGATACCGTACGTCCACTGTATGGGTTCTTAGGAAAAACCTCATTTTCTCTTCCATTGTCCGCCTATTCTTCGATTCCTAGGGCTACTAGGAACAACCTAAAGCCTTCTAGTTTAGTTAATAACCTCCATGCAACGTAACAACATTAAGCTAACGAAAACGCTAATCCAAACGAGTCTCAAAGTACAACTAAGCTAACAACTACAACTAAACATAAAACGAGCAGCATAACGACGTAATTAAAAGTTAAAGATCGAACGTTTTCTCCTTGAAACAAAATCGCAAGAGTTTCGCCTCACAAACATTCCAAAACTCGCAAACGTCACACATACATGCTCACCAAACACTCACAAACACTTGGAAACACTCTGGTAGCTTGGGGGCGTTCTGAAGTTATGAAAAATACGAAAGGGTAGGGTGCTATTTATAGGCTCAGAAAGCAACGGACGTCTGGCCAAGGGGCGTACGTTCGGTGGTTCTTGCCCAATGGTTCCATGGCTTCCTCTTACGTCTAGATATTGACCAGAGGGTATTCAAAAAGTAGCAAAGTAGGGTGCTATTTATAGGCTCAGAAAGCAACGGACGTCTGGCCAAGGGGCGTACGTTCGGTGGTTCTTGCCCAATGGTTCCATGGCTTCCTCTTACGTCTAGATATTGACCAGAGGGTATTCAAAAAGTAGCATACGTCTGGTGGTCCCACTTACGTCCGCCTGTACGGTTTGCAGAGTGTACGTCCGGTGGTCCCCCAACATACGTCCGCACTACAGAAAACAGCATACGTCTGCCAGACCTAGCGTACGTCCGCCCAAAAGTCCAAATTACCCTTTTGGCATCCTTAGTGACCAAAAGCCCAAATCAATCCCCCCAACTAAGCTACTTACGCCTAGTTAATAATTTGGGTCACTACACTTAGTGGGCTGATTCGAGAGATTTGGGCTGGTTCTAAAACAGGGCATTCCAACTTTGGCCAAAAGGAAGATGGATGCGTAATAAATTTAATTCAAGCTATTGATGGGGCTAATCTTGCTTAATTAAGTATAATTTTCTTAGCAATGGCGTGGATTAATGGTTGATTAGACGGATTAAATGACTAATTGGCATCCCCATTTCAGACCTTTCCAATTCCATACCAATTAATGGCCGATTGATTTGCATACCTATTTCAGACATTCCATAGGCATGATTTCTATTCATGGAGGAGCAGATAATTTCAGACGAAATCAACCTTAATTTTAGGATTCTATTATTTAGTCTTTTATTATTTTCCTTTAGTAATTTGTATTCCTATTTCAGTCATGCATTATAAATAGCATGAACTCATTGCAATGAGGGAGATGAAATGAAATGTAAAAATGTGAGGTTTTGCTTCTTCTATTGGTCCTTCAAAGAACCTCTGAACTTATCAAGGATTCTTCCTTGTGGCGTTCAAAATTTATACCTTCAGTGCATGATTTACTTATAATCATTGGGTCGGGGTTGCTACTTTGTACCTTTGGTTTGCGTTTTATTTATAAAAGTTGGGTCGAGGTTTTGTTACTTTATACCTTTGTGGTTCGCGTTTCAATTATCAATGTTGGGTCGAGGTTTGCTATCAAATCTGAATTTTAGCTTTCTTGGGTCTATATTCCAATATTGTTGTTGGGTCTCAACGGCGTATCGATTGAGGTTCGCATCAAGAAGTCTACATTCAGCAACTAAGTTTTCACCATTTGAGATTGTTTATGATTTTAACCCGTTGTCACCTTTGGATTTAACTTCTTTACCTTTGAGTGAACGTGTGAACTTAGATGGCAAAAAGAAAGCAGAATTTTGTAAAGATGATTCATGAAAAGGCATGGCTGAACATTGAGAGGACCAAACAATACGTCCATCAAGCCAACAAGGGACCCAAGAAGGACTTTGAACCAGGAGATTGGGTTTGGTTGCACTTAAGGAAGGACCGTTTTCCGGAGAAACGGCGTTCAAAACTCCTACCTCGGGGTTATGGACCATTTCATGTAGTGGAACGCATCAATGATAATGCCTACAAGCTTGACTTACCAGGTGAGTATGGTGTCAGTGCAAGCTTTAATGTTGCTGATTTGTCTCTTTTTGATGTAGATGATGATTTGAGGGCAAATCCTTCTCAAGAGAGGGAGAATGATGCAAACCAAGGTGCTGGACATGCTGATCTTATACGTAGGAATGGAGCTGGACATGTTGATCATACACGTGGGAATGGAGCTGAATTTGCACAAGACCCTTTGTCACTTTCTAGTGGCCCAATTACAAGACTTAGAGCCAAACGTTTCAAGGAAGCACTAAATGGGCTAATCCAAGAGAATAGGGTTGACTCTAAAAGACTAAGATGGGCTCAAATAATAATCAAGGTTTAGTCCATGTCATCAAAGCAATTGAAGAGGTTAATTAGCATGCAAAATCGTGTCCAGCAAGGTTTGACCATTAAAGGGTGTGAATTTGTTGAGTTTCTAGGATATTAAATAGGAGAATGAATCTAGTCATTTAGCTATTTTTTGTTGTCTCTAGAAGTCCAAGAGGTCTAAAAACGTGGGGACTTGTTTATGTTAATGTTTGTGTTGCTTTTAAAGCTGTAGTTATGGTTTTTCCTATTCTTGGAGGGCTGTTCCAAGTATATAGGTGGATTATTACGAATTTTAATAGCAGATTGTCATGAGAGATTCTTAGGATTTCTTGGTGTGGTGTTTTCAATCCTTCGTAGTCTTGGTTTTCATCTGGCTAGGTGACGGGTCAAGACCCAACAAATCTTGTCTTCACGATCTTGGGGTTCCATGCCATCATTGTTATCGGGTTTCATCACAATTGTTGGTAGAGTTCATATCACCCAAGAACCCATGGTGAAGTTCTTTTGTTACTTTACTAAGCCCAATGGCCAGTCACAAACATATGAGGAATTGAGTTAAGCAGGAATTAATCAAGTTAAGCATCATAATATGATTATCACAAAGGCACTAATAACGAAATATTAAATAAACATAATTAGGGCTTCAATCTAGCCCTACTAAGGAGTTTAGTTACACATGATTTTGATGTTAAACATCTTCATAATAAAATAGAAAGGAAAAGAATAAACCCGTAAAACGCTTCCTTGAAGAGCCGTCAATTCTTCTCTAAAATCAAGTGTGTGTAATTCTGTGATTACAAGCATATTTATAGAGTTTAAGGGAACTCTAGAAGCACCAAGAAACCCTAGATATCGTAAAACAAATCCTAAGCTTATTTCCAAAATAGAACCAGCTGCAACATTGTTCACTGGCGCACGAATGTGCTCAATCCCACTTCTGCGATTGAAAATTCCTCTTGCACGCGTGAGCGCAAACAGTGCTCGTTCCTTGGCTTGGGCGCTCAAGCACAGGCTCAATGCGATCTATCGCACTGTCAGAACCTCTAGCTTTTTCCAAATTTGCTATTTAAGCCTGATACTTCCAGAAATGCATCATTTTCTTCCAAAAACCTATAAAACAAAGAAAAAACAAAAAGAAAGTAAAATTGCTCAAACTAACAAGACTAAGACATTAACAAATGTAAATTAAGGGGATAAAATAGGAATATTTTTGCACTTATCATAGGGGCCTATTTATAGTGATGGGAATCAACAAGCATCATTAAAGGATCCATTGCATGTTCCAGTTGGGCCTATTACTAGAGCAAGATCCAAGATGATCAAAGAAGCAATTAGTGAGCTGATTCAAGAGATTTGGGCTAGTTCTAAAACGGAGCATTCAAACTTGGGCCCAAAGGAAGATGAAGGAGTAATAAATTTAATCCAAGCTATTGATGGGGCTGATTTTGCTTAATTGAGTATAATTTTCTTAGCAATGACGTGGATTAATGGCTGATTAGAAGGATTGACTGATTGATTGACATCCCTATTTCAGACCTTTCCAATTCCATATCAATTAATTGGCTGATTGATATATCTATTCAAGACATTCCTTAGGCGATTTCTTTCTTGGAGGAGCTGCTAATTTAAGATGAAATCAGCCTTAATTTTAGGATTCTTTTATTTAGTCTTTTATTATTTTCCTTTAGTAATTTGTATTCCGTTTTCAACCATGCATTATCAATAGCATGGACTCATTGTAATGAAGGACATGAAATGAAATATTTAAAAAGGTGAGGTTTGCTTCTTCTATTGGTTCTTCAAAGAACTGCTGAACTTATCAAGGATTCTTCCTTGTGGTGTTCAAACTTTATACCTTCGGTTCATGATTCTTTCATAATCATTGGGTCAGGGTTTTACTTCTTTATACCTTTGGTTCGCGTTTCAATTATAAACGTTGGGTCAAGGTTTGCTATCAAATCTGAACTTTAGCTTTCTTGGGTCTATATTCCACTATTGTTGTTGGGTCTCAACGGCATATAATTGAGGTTCGCATCTTTTGGTATCAAAGCCTAGGCTCTAAAATTAAGTTTACTATCCTTTTACTTTTTTGTTTCTTGTTATATCATCTTATCTTGTTTCTTTTGTGTTCTTTATTCATTGTCTTTGTTTTGTATTGTGCACCAAGTTTAAAAAAAAAAAAAAGGAGACGTCAAAAAAAAAAAAAAAAAAGCGACGTAAAAAAAAAAAAAAAAAAAAAAAAAGAGAAAAAAAGAACCAAGTATCTTCTGATGTCCTTTTCCATTGATTCGTTGTTTCCGTAATATTTTTTCCCTGCCGTCGATATTGGCTCAAAATTCTTTCCTTTGCTTCTCTTGTTCCTATAATATTTTTCCTACTGTTGGTATTCTTTCCTTTGATTCGTTATCTCCGTAATATTTTTCTGCCATTGACATTGGTTTAAATTCTTTCCATTGATTCGTTGTTTCCCATAATATTTTTCTACCACTGGTTGGTTTAATTCCTTCATTTGAGTCATTGTTTCCATAATATTTTCCTTCCGTTGGTATTGGTTTAAATTCTACAAGTTGAATTTTTGATCATGTTTGTTAGTTCAATAAAGAACTGAAAAGGGGAAGCTACGAGTGGAAAAAGGCAAGAGAGTGTGAGACTAATATCGAAAACAAAGCCAATTTAAGAGTGAAACACAAGTGTGAGTGACAACATTTGAGTGCAAACACGTCGGAGTGTTGTGAGGAATTATTTCTAACATTTATATATTGTTTCAAGAGTATGTCTTCCAAGGACGGCACATCAAACAAAGAAGGAGGGGAGGAGTCGTTCTTCATGTTGCAGGCTATACAACAACAATTTGAACGCATGAACATTGTGTTTAATGAGATTAGGGATCGGATGGATAAGCAAGACGCTGTTATTGCTACTTGGCGTGAGGGGCATCCCCAAAGAGCTCCTAATGCTAGAAGGCAAGAAAGGCGTGCACACGTGGATGATTTTAATGATGACCACGATGATGAGTTCGAAGATGAAGATGATCAAGCTTTCAACGGTGAGGGCGGGTTCGTGCCAAGGGAAGAAAATCGTGGTAGAGGTTTCCGAAGAGATCCGAGATGGCAAAATGGGACTGACCGAAACCTAGGAAACATCAAAATGAAGATACCATTTTTTCAAGGGAAAAAC
>CM017322.1:19209857-19235684 GCA_006937295.1 Carpinus fangiana
TTATTTGAGTTGATTTTGGAGTCCTGAGAGTTGGAATTGGTCTTGGACTCTTACTCCCATTTAGACTTTGAGTAGGGCTTCTTGACCCAGATTATTCCAATAGAGCCCCACTTGGATTGTATCATCGGTTATTAATTAATAGCTTTTTAGGCCTATCATTGACCCTAAGGCCCAAAACCTAATGGGCTTCTCACTTAATTTTATTCCCAATAGTAACCCCCGAATTCCCTTAGCCAAGGTACTCGAGTAATGGAAATTTTAGTTGGAGTCCCTAATGACTAGTTGTTTGGCCTTGTCCGAGACTCACGTCTCCCAATAGTTACCCCCAGTTCCCTTAGCCGAGGTACTCGGGTAATGGAAATTTTAGTTACAGTCCCTGATGACTCGTTGTTTGGCCTTGTTCGAGACTCACATCTCCCTGTGAGTGTACCCTAAGCTCGACAGATGAGCTCTTCATTTTGTTAGTGGCATCGTCTTAGTTCTCGAGAGTACCCCCCAACTCTCTTCTTTGCCAGGGGGTGAAACCTATCATGTCTCTCACGACTCAGTTGAAGAACCAAGTATTCTCCTTCATCAATAAACCTGCAAACCTGTAAACCCTTCTCTTGGAATAACAAATCCTACAAATGTCATTAATACATATACCCCCCATGACTCAGTATGTAAACCGAGAGTCAAACTCAACCTTACCTACAGGGCTTAAATAAACAACCAAGCTCACAACTTTACCTGTGAACCTAGAGTTGGACCCGACCTTACCTACTGGGCTTAGCTAAATAGCCAAGCAGAAACTTTTATCTATGAATCAGGAGTTAGACCCAACCTTACATATCGAGCTTAGCTAAACAGCCAAGCTCAAGCATTTACCTGAGAACTCGGAGTAAGACCCGACCTTACCTACCGGGCTTAGCTAAGCAGCCAAGCTCAAACCTTTACCAGTGAACCCAGAGTTGGACCTGACCTTACCTAATGGGCTTAGATAAACAACCAAGCTTAAACCATTATCCGTTAACTAGGAGTTGGACCCGACCTTACCTGCCTAATGAGTGCCAAATATTGCATATTTGACCCACTTAATTTGCATTTGCTAATCCTTCAACTTTATTATGTTTTGATGTTTTCTATTAGTTTTGGTGTTTTAATGTTTTGTAGGTTGCTAAGGGAAAATTGCGGTCTTAATGTGAAAAATGCAAAGAAGTTGGAAAAAGAGCAATTCTGGAAGTGGGAATGAGCGCACAAAACTACGCTCGAGCACATGTGCACTCGAGCCCAATAAGGGTGCGCTCTTGCCTATATCCAAGCAAGCAGTGCACTAGTGTAGGGCCACAGGAGCAGTAAGCAAGTTCTAGTGCGATTGAGCGCACCTAGTGTGCAATCAAGTGCACTGGTTGACCTGGCCCCGAAATTAGGTTAAAAACCATAGTTTAGACCTATAGGCTTTGTTTGGGAACAGTAACCGGACTGGACTTTGTAAGTCCCAAAATTTTTTTCTCAAAATCAATCCCAATATTCTTATATTTTTATATCACATCAATCACTTTTTATTACTTTCCAAATAAATAAATCACTACAAAATAAAAAATTTCACTTTTCTATACAAAATATTCTTACTTTTTTCCTCACATCAATCAAATCTGCTACAGTTTCAGTCCACTTCTACTATTCCCAAACAAAGCCATAAATAGCATTATTTTCTAGGGTAAACCACCAAGGGACGTCATTCAATGTATTTTTCGAGTTTTTGGCATCTTGTAGCTCTGAACACATTTTCCCTTTGTAAGTTTATCAGTTATGATGATTTCAATTAATTTTAATATGATTTTTGTAGTCATGAGAGGCTAAACCTTCAACTAAGTTTGAAAATGAAGCTTCACCATTGATCAACAATCACATTCTTATTGTAATGTTCATACAACTCTGATGTTTGATTGATTTGATGTTCTATTTCAATTTAGTTCTTTGACAAAACTCTTTTAATTGATTGTTTTGATTATTATTTGTGTAAACGTTGGATATTCTGTGTGTTTCATCCAATGTATACATTGAATAATTGAATTTAAATTGGATATCCATCGTGTATTCTTTGTGATTTGTATAATGGATGGATTTGTTGAATGTTTTAATGTGATGCTTTTTATGAAAAATAGAACATGCATAGGGTTTTATCATTCCTCGGAATGTATGAACAAAACATGAGAATGTATTGCTTGATGTGGTGAGTGTGAATTCTGAAGTCTTAGTGTTTTTATTAATTTGATTAAGTTAATTTCATTTAGTTTATGTTTGCAAGAAAAATTACTCAATTTTGGAACTAGATCAAAGTTTAACTAATTTAGATAGAAATTTGCTTTCACGATACAATTCCCTATGGATTCAACCTTGCACTTGCAAAAGCTATATTGCAAACGACTCGTGCACTTGCGAGTACAATTAAAACTGACAACAAGTTTTTGGCGGCGTTGCCAGGGAATCGTTTTTTTTGTGAAAATAAATTTTTTATTCTAGATTGATTTTACTTTTCTACTAGTTTAGTTAGAAATTTTCATATTTTTTTTCAATTTGATTTGTTTTTGTTTACAATTACTAATAAAAAAAAAAATTGTTGTCTGTTTGTTTTGCAGGTGCGGCGATTTTGTTCTTGGTAAACCGCTTGAGCACACATCTGTAAGCCCGAGTGCACTTGCACCTAATGCAGTAAGAGGAATTCGAGCTTGCGCTCGATCCCTCCCATTTATGATCATGCGCATAACAGAGATACGCTCGAGCGCAAGTCACTTATGCTTGAGTGCACCAGCGCAGTAGCAGCACCACTGATGGATCAGTGCACCTGTGATCGTCCCCTCCTCACCTGCACTCGAGCGCATCTCCACAAACAGCACCAACAGACTAGCAGTAGCTGAGAAAAAAAAAGTTGCCAATTTTGTGGTCCTTTTTGTGAGTCTTTAGTTTTCTGCTTTTCATTCATTTTCTGTGTTTCTCTTTTGTCTTTGTGTTTGGTAGTTAGTTTACTTTTATAAACTTTGTTAGTGCATGCTTGGTCGGAAATCTTTGAACTTAGAGTTAACACCTTTAGATCCCAAGATAGAAAGAACTACTAGGAGAAATCTGAGAAATCCCACTGAATATGAAATTGTTGAGATGGGAGACTGACGTGAGACTATACGCAAGAATGCGGAACATGCTAAATCTGAGAATGCAGAAGAAACTAGAACTCTTAGGGAATTGTTCACACCCATTGCGACATACCCTCCTTCATGCATAGTGTTGCCTGCAACCAATGCTATGCATTTTGATCTAAAACCGCATGTCATCCAACTCTCACCTCCATTTCATGGTCTAGAGAATGAGAATCCCTAGAGTCATGTTAAGACGTTCCTAGACATTTGTTCACCCTTTTGGTTTCAAAACATCTCTAAGGAATCAGTGCACCTTTGATTGTTCCCTTTCTCCCTACACGATAGGGCAAAAGCTTGGTTAAACTCGAACATGCCTAGATCCATCACGTCAGGGAAACTCTGGGGAGCAAATTTTTCAACAAGTTCTTCTCGATGTCTAAAGTCAATGAATACCGTCGAGAAATTAGTGGTTTCATTCAAGAAGAGGAGGAAAAATTTTATGAGAGTTGCGAGAGATTTAAGGAATAGACATTGAAATGCCCACCCCATGGATTTGAGACTTGGCGACTCATTCAGTTTTTCTACAACGGTTTGACTCAACCAAACCATAACATGATAGAGTCAATGAATTGTGGAAGTTTCTTGGGTCTCACAGGCGACGCTGCATATGCATCTTTGGACAAACTTTCTAACAATTCCCAGCAATGGGATTTTTGAAGTCGCCTAGATACTCCCCGTTCTCCCAAGAAGGGGGGCCTTTATGAGGTGAAAGATGAGGCTGATATAAGGTGGAAACTCTAGGCTCCCACCTGATTGAAGGATGCGCCGTGCTAGCCCTATGCACTTGGCACAACACTGCCCATCTCTACCTACCTCTACTGAAAGTCTGATGGAGCAAGTCAATGCTTTCAATGACTATAGGAAAGCATCAAGTGGACCTTTTGCCAAATCATACAATCCTGGGTGGCAGAATCACCCCAACTTCTCATGGAGGCAAAACCAATCGTTGAATCAAGGAGCAGCTCATACTCATGCTCAGAATCAATACCCTTATGGATTCACTCATCAGGCCTAGAATCAATTTCGCACAACACATCAAGCCCAGTCACTTACATTCCAAGCTACCAATCAAGTGCCAGCTCCTTCATCACAGTCCTCTTTGGAAGTTCAAGGCATACATGCATCTCACTGGCCAATCTAGAATGCTACCATGGTCAACACCCTAGCAATTGCTAAGATTGAGAGTCAAATCGGTTAGATAGCGAATCATTTGGGTGAATGAGAGAAAGGAAAGTTCTTTGAATCCTAGGCACGGACAGGAACATGTGCAAGCTATTGTCACACTTAGGTCAGGGAGACAAGTGGGCAATTAAGTGGTTTTGTCAGAAGAGAACCTTACTGTGGCACAAGGGCAAGAAAGTCACAACAATACGGAGAGACATGCTGAGCCTACCATAGTCATACCCATTGTTGATGATCCCCTAAGGACGTTTGTTCCAAAAGCTATCCAGAAAGACTACAAGCTCCTAAGAATGGAGCGAAATTTGAAGACATTTTGGAAGTGTTCAAGAAAGTTCAAATAAACAACCCATTTTTGGATGCCATCCAGCAAGTGCCATCATATGTTAGGTTATTAAAGGATTTGGTCACTATCAAGAGAAGGACAAATATCTCAAAGAAAGCATTTCTGACTGAGCAAGTCAGTTACATCCTCCAATGCAAGCTCCACATCAAATACAAGGACCCTGGGTGTCCTACAATCTCTTGCATGATAAGAGTCAGTCGGATTGAAAGGGCATCGTTGGATTTGGGAGCAAGTGTTTAATCTCCTGCCTTATTTAGTCTACCTACAATTGGAGTTAGGAGAATTAAAGCCCACATCTATGTCATTCCAGTTGGTTGACAAGTTTGTGAAGATCCCAAGGGGAATCATTGAGGATGTATTGATTAAGGTGGACAAATTTCATTTACCTATGGACTTAATAGTTCTAGACACAGAGCCTGTTCAGAATGTTGGGATCCAAATTCCAGTGATCTTAGGGCAACCTTTCTTAGCTACTGAACTTGTCCATTATTACAGGTTTGTCATTATTATTGCTTAGTTGCTCCATGTTCTTACTTGATGAATTACAATAACTCAGATTTATTCACCTTCCATTGCATTTACTCTGATGATGCTAGAGGGGCGATTTCCCATTTAGTCACAAGTTGACATAAATAGGAAAATTGCCAGTAATTCCACCAAATTAGCCAAGGTTGATTTTGGGGGCGTCATAGTATGGTATTAGAGCTCACGGTCTTGCCGACCGTAGCTGTAAATCTGAGAATAGGTCACAATATCTATGTTTGATCTGAAAGAACTGGAGCATAGGACAAGTTTAGTTCCCTTGTTTGTTGGTGCAGGCTAACGTAACAGCCTTTTTGATTGTTTGGCTTAGGGCTGAACAAGATCGCTTGTTCTACGTTACAGACACTTGATCCTGCTTCATACTCAAATGCACAATGGTTGTAGATGCTGACCGACTGTTCCCGAGTGACCAGCTGAGTTCGAACCTTATGCACCAGGATACCAACCTCGCTCTAGTGAACGCAGGGTTTCAACCCAGTCCAGCCAGAAGCCAAAGCCTTCACCTACTTCTGAACAAGTTAAGGAAAGGAAGACATAAGCAGCAACTAGGAAGAAACCAGTAGTAGCCAAGTACCGCAACATTTCAGAGATACGAGAATTCCCACCTATCTCCGGGAGGTTTAACCCTCATCTTAGCGAGGAAAGGAAGCGAGCAATGCATACGCATCTGACCAAGATTTCAGATGAATACACCCGAATTGAACTGGAGGAGATCCGACCGCTAAAGACGGGAGCGTTGTCGGAGGGATCCGATTGTCAGAGGACTGCCTTCCTCTCAAGCATCAACAAGGACTACGAGGCGCGGGTTAAGGATGAAGAAGACCCATTTGAAGACTCATCTGAGGAGAGTTAGGTTTTGGGTAGTATCGTAAGCATTAGGTAGCTAGGTCCCCTCTCACACTTAGAAGTGATGAGTTTTGTGTTTAGGAGTCTAGTTTGATTTTTGAAGCACATATGAATTTTCACTGTACCTCGGAATTTCATAAATAAAATCAGTTTGAATTATCCAAGCCTTTAACCTCCTGCTACTTTGGGAATTTTTCAAAAAAAAAAAAATGAAAATTTGTTTTAAGGTTTGAACGGATGTACGCTCTAACCCAGCATTCTATTTTAAACGGCCAATGTTGTGCCAAATACTACCAAAATTAATAGATATTATTTAGTACGTTTTAACTCGCAAGTGCACAAGATCAAAACAATAGTATAGTGCAGCAAGTATGAG
This sequence comes from Carpinus fangiana, assembly GCA_006937295.1. Taxonomy (NCBI): domain Eukaryota; kingdom Viridiplantae; phylum Streptophyta; class Magnoliopsida; order Fagales; family Betulaceae; genus Carpinus; species Carpinus fangiana. The sequence goes on from CM017322.1 coordinate 19,216,324, forward strand.
ATTGATCCCAAGGAGATTGTTGATTTTATTTAGAATTAATTAAAATATAAACTTTGTCACTAAATTGATACTATGAAAAAGAAATAAAGATAAATAAAAGTGTAGGGCTTTGATATCCACCACTAATCATGCTCAATTAATATAACAATATGCTAATACTCCAATCATATTATGAATACTTAATGTTTGCAAACCGAAGGGCATGGGTGTATACTCCTTAAGCTATTGATTTCCTTAAGCAATGAATTAGGCATGGGTGTATACTCTAATTCTTTTCTTTCTTAAAGGATTTAGCATGTGTGTATACTAAGTTGTTCTTTAAGAAGCATAAATCTATGGAAATCGACAAACACACGAGGCCTACGGCATGGGTGTATACTCCCGTTTTCCCATGTTGATTAACCCAAGAACCCAGAGTGGATTTCTTTTGTTACTCTTATTAAACCTATGACTCGGTCATCCAAATTGATTTAATTAACTAATTCATACTACATGCATATAATGGCCAAATCACATACATATGAGGAATTCAGTTAAGCAAGAATTAATCAAGTTAAGCAACACAATATGATTATCACCAAGGCACCAATATTGATATATTCAAGAAACATACATAGGGCTTCAATCTAGCCTCAAAAGGTATTTAGTTACACATAATTAAAATAAAACTAGAAATAAAAGGGAAAAGAAAGAAGCAAAAACTGCTCCTAGAAGTACCCTCCAATTCCTCTCCTCAGAGAATGTTTGGACTCTCTTCTAACTAAAAATAAAAGGGAAAAGAAAAAACTGAAAACCGCTCCTAGAAGTAGCCTCCAATTCTTCTCCCCAAAGAATGTCTGGACTCTCTTCTAAGAGGCTTAGAGGTCTATTTATAGACTCCAGAAACCCTAGAAAATTCGGAGGTTTAAACCTAAGTCCAAATTGGAATAGGATTCGTACAAAATTGCGTTCCTATCTTGCGGGGTAATTTTGGCATAGCAGCAGTCCGAATTTGGAAAATGTAATTTCGTAATGATTTGTAGCCATTTGAGTTAGTTTTCCAATGCCTCTAGAATCACCTCAATCTGATATTTGAGTTGAAAGTTATAATCAAAATACCGAGACATGTGCAAAATTAAAATTTGAATCCAATCCGATTTTGACCCCAATTGGAGAAATTTCAATTTAATATTTTCCTTTATTTGGTTAAACTTGACCATATCTTCTAGGTCTTTCCAATTTGCCCTTTAAGCTTGAAACTTTTCCAGAAACGCTTCCTTTTCTTCCACGACCTACAAAAACACAAAAACCACAAAAAAGAAATAAAATGGTACAAAATAACACAAACTAAGAAATTAACAAATGTAAATTAAATGCTAAAATATGAATATTTTGGCACTTATCACTCTTTCTCCCTATTCATTTCATTTTTCTCTCACTTTCTCTCAACCCAAACACCTTGCAACCCATTTTCCACCAAGTCTTCAAGGAACTCAAAGGTTTTCAAGCTCACATTATGGATTAAACCCGGGGTATGAGATTTTTTCAAGTTTTCCCCAATTTTTTGCAACTTAGGGTTTTGAGTTTTAAATTTTGATTTCTTGCATTTTCTTGCATACTAGCTGGTTGGTTGTGAACTAGGATCATACTATAGGGTAGTTGGGACTATATTCTTGCATTTTTCCTGATGAAATCTTGATTTTTCAAATTTTGGGGCATTTGCCCTAAATCAAAAACCCATGAGATTTGTTGATTTTCCCATGAAATTGATGCATGAAATGAGACCTAAACCTTTCCATGATGACCTAGTAACAAAATCCACTTACTCTTTTTGCTCAAAATTGCTCAAAAATTTTGTGTCAAGCCCTAGCTCTTGAAAATTAGGGATTTTGGATTTTTGTGGATTTGATGGTCCTTTGGACCAATTGAGACCAAAAACTTGTAATTAGGAACCCAGTCTATGACTTTGACCATTTGGATTGGGATTTTCCCCCAAATCCAAAAATTACCAAAATGCCCCTCATACACCATGAATAGGGTTTTTGCCCTAATTCGATTATGTAAAGTTGATTCAAACTTGTTTACCAATCATACCCGTAAACCCATGTAATGCCCTCAATTCCTTTCTTTTCCTAGAAATGGTATTTTTGTCCTTTGTAACTTGACTCGGTCAGATGAGCTCTAATTCACTACTAGTTATTCTGATCCTACCTAGGTAATTGAAATCTCGGGCATTTTGATTTTTCTTAAATTGTCCTAATTTTTTTTTTTTAAAAAAAAATCATCGCTTCGGTGTTAACCAATTATAAAAATACCAAACCGTTTTTAAGCCAAAATCCCTTAGCTACACCATTCCACAAAACGCCAAAATACCCTTCAACCCAACCTTGATTTTGACATCGATCATGTGTCCAAAGCGCCCTAATCCTTCCAACATCATTTAAACCAACTAAGCTTGGAGTTCACAAACACACATCCGTATTCTTCTTTTGTGCTTTCCCTACACTTCATATAGAGCATGTAAAATTAGGACGTTGCGCATGAGGTTTTTGCATGGGGTAGAATTTTGCATAGTCTTGAGAGTTTAGTCTTGATTAGAGTTTCCAACGCAGGGCGATGGCACAGAAAAAGGCAAGTGCAGCGGCATCCATTTCCTCCCGTACACGGTTGCGCAGGCTCCAGCGCAAGGCACAATTCGCCCAGGACCTGGAGTCCGAGGCGGAGGTAGAGATGTTGGTGGCCGCAGTGGCCCAGTACACAGGCCGGGCCCAAGGGTGATGGATCAAGGCACCACTTCGAAGGATCTCGTTCAAGTACCAATTGGGCCGGTTACGAGGGCACGAGCAAAAAAGTTCAAGGATGTACTCAACGGACTCATTCAAGAGTTATGGACTCAAGCAAATTCGTGGAGGCCCATTGAGCATGATCCACGTGGGCAACAAAGAATCGTCACCTTGATTCAAGTTCTAGAAGGATCCGGTCAAGGCTAAGAATTGGCAAGAAATATTTTGAGTCTATTCTAGAAGGATCGGATTGCATGGCTACTCTAGGCGTCCAGCTCTTCTTTCCTATGCTAATTAGGTTGGAATTTTAATTATATTTGGGTCTTATTAGTCAATTAGGTTATTTATATTTAAATGGATGTTTTATCTATATTTTAAGTGTTATTGTAATGAGCTTTGCCCAAAGTCATCTTATCTAGGGTTAGAGATATTTTATTATTAGATAATGGGCTTAGCCCAAAGTCAGTCAAATTAGGGTTAGGTTTTATTTTACAGTATCTATTTAAATACTCTTTGTACTCCTATGGAAGGAGACATTGATTATTCATAAAACTTGTGAGGTTTATTCTCTTTGGTTCTTTGAACAACTACTTGAACTTATCGGGATTTCCCGTGGCGTTCATCACGACTTATCAAACGGAAACTCCACCACCGTTTGTGGCGTCTTCCTTATACCGAGGTTCTTGTTTGTCATAAACAACGGGTCGAGGTCTTCCATTCGAATCTGTCCATAGAACGATCTTGGGTTCCCTTTCGTTGTTGGATCTCGTTATTCTTGATGGGGTTCACATCACTGTTGTCATTGTTGTGCAAATTTATTTAACTCGCAAGTATACGAATCGTTTATAGTTTAATTGATTGCAAGTGCAAGATCGAACCCATCGAGAATTGTATTTTTGAAAAATAGATTTGTATCTAAACTAATTAAATCCTAACTTAGTTCCAAAAGGGGTTTTGAATTGGGTTTTTAAAATTAAAAGACTAAACATAAAATAAATAACTCAATAGATAAAGGTATTAAGGTTTGGGAATTCACACTCACTGCATCATAACAACATACTCTATGCTCATCAATATCAATCAGAAGTTCTCACAATTAAAATCTTAGATATGTTTTATTACGCTTTAAAGAATTAATCAGAACCATCCCATGTATCCATTCGTTGATCAAATCACAAAAGGAATCCAAATTCAATTGAAACACCAGATGTATCCGTAGAACAAATCACAGGGGATATCTAATTTTTATGAGTTAAAAACCAAGCAATCAATCATATGAAATTACCTCAAAATCATTACATGTATCCTTGAATCACCAGAGATATCCAAGAATCACTCCACATAATTGATTAAGAGTAAAACAATTGAAATTATAAACTCAATAAAATTAGATCAATAAAACTTACGTAACAGCAATGTCATTTTGTCAACGGTGAGGCTTCATCCCCAACCTTCGTTGGGGATTTAGCTCCACATGACTATGAAAACTAAAACCTAACAAAAAACTAAACTAAAGAGAAAAGCTGTGAATTTTTGTCTCCTTCTTGTCTATCTTTCTTGAATGCAAATATGTTTATTTATAGGCTTAGAGAAGTTCTAGAAGCCCTAGTAAACCTAGATAATTCGGAGGTTAATCTCCCAGTCCAAATAGAAGTCTGAAATCGGGATAAGATTCGTTCAGATTTGTGTTCTCATATTGCGGGACAATTTTGGAATAGTAAACATCCAGATTAGGAAAACTCTATTTCACAATCAATTGTATAATTTTGAGTTATATTTTCACTGCCGTTTGAATCACCTCAATCCGATATTTTAGCAGAAAGTTATGGCCAAAATACTGAGACATGTGCATAATCTAAATTTGAATCTAATCCGAAATTATCTCCAATTAGGGAAATTCCGAACATATCATTTCTTTGATTTGGTTAAACTTAACCACATCTTCTATGTCTTCTCAAAGTATGCTTTATTCCAAGACTTTGCAATTTTCTCCTTCTAACACAAAACATTAGATAACGACACAGCTAAATGATTAACTAATATAAATTAAGGGGTCCAAATATGTAATATTTGGTTCTTATCAGTCACTTCTTTTTAGCCGTTGTTGCTGTTAGTTGTTGTTTTTAGCTGTTTTATTTGAGTCCACCGCGGTGGTAGCAATTTTGGGTGTATTATGCTAGAGTATAAACCTTGGAGATGGCAATTTTGATTGTATATATGACTGCATGTGCTATTTTTTAGCATGTTTGATATTATCTTTTCTTTTTTCAAACTTCGAATTGCAAAACCTTTTTAAAAAACAGTTGTTTAATCTTTGATTTCAAAAGCTCTTAACTTTGAGGACAAAATTATTATAAGGAGGGGAAAGTGTAATACCCCGATAAAAACAACCCTTTTTATTATTCAAAAACCTTTTCACAAAAGTGGTTAACAAGGTTTTCACTACAATTATTTTAACAAAGTCCCAAGCCCTTAGTGTTAACCCAACAAGACCTTAATCCCTTAGAAAATAGAAGCCAAACACTAATCCTCTGGGGGTAGACGTACGCTAGGTCAAGCGGACGTACACCACTATTCTTAGAGCAGACGTACATAGGGGACCACCAGATGTACACTCTGCAAATAGTACAGTGGGCGTACATGGGACCACACAGATGTACGTTACTTTTTGGAATACCCTCTGGGTAATACCTGGATGTACGAAACACCCTTTTGACCGCTGGACAAATAGTATTGGATGTACGCTGCTTTTTTAGAGAGTTGGTAGCAGCCCTTAACTATAAATATCCCTCGCCCCACCCTTCATTCTCACCCCATTCCAACTCTCTAGCACACCCCTAGGCTACCAGAATTGTATCGTTGCTTGCTTGAGTGTAATTTAGTGAGTGTGAGCTTTAAAAAGGAGATTCCAAGGAGGGGAGATCATGTCTTTGCTTAGCTTTAAAAAGGAGATTCTGTCTCTTTTTTACATTCCAACATTGTTTTACCTTCTAGCTTATACCTTGATGAGTTTTCCAAAGTGTTCATTAAGCATTTTCTTAAAAGTGTTAATGTTTTCAAAAGAACTCTTAAAGTTTCGTTGTGTTGAGATTTTTTACGTTGCATGTGCTCATTTGTTAGCATAAAAGAGGCTTAGAGGTCTAGAAATGTTATAGGAAGCAAGTGATGTTCGAAACCTTAAAGGTGTGCTTAACTCACTGAGTAGACGTACACCATCGGGGCTGGACGTACGACTAGGAAACAGAGCACTAGTTTAAGCTTCGATCGTGCATAGTTTAGCCATCTTATGGTGTGTTGTATTCCAATATAGCAGGACTTAGCTTTGTCGGAAGATTCGATCGAGTGCGTGAGGTAAGTGAACCTTTACAACCTTTTTAATTAAAACGTGGGATAAGTCAGTTGACTGACCCTGAGTATGACATGAGCATGCATACTTTTATAATTACTTGGTAAACTATATTATGAATCGGTTGATAAAATGCATCGTTTGACTAACATCGGTACTTGCGGTATGAATAGCCATGGGCATACTATATAGACTTGATAATATGGTCAAACGTGTGTTGTGTTATATGGGCCTTCGATCCAATGGTTGTTCGTGGCTCGCGCAATGGTTGTGGGCCACCCGAGGTTGGACTTGGTCGTGCCGCTAGGGTTATGTACAATAGCGTGCAATCGATAGGGCATCGGCATTGTACTACAGGCCCCTCGAGACAGCGCCAACCCTGCTGAGAAGGGGTAATATCTCGGGTAAACCATATATGATAGTTATAACCTATAATTAGCACTATTCTTTCTGCATTAAAAGCATGGTTAAGTACCTAATACCTCCCTGGGGTCTCAAAACTTTATTTTTTCCTCCTTAGGGTTTGAAAAGTGACTAAATTAGTCCTTCTGTCAGTTGACCGTTAGTTGACTTAACGGACTTACACGTAATTAAATTTTTTATTTTTTTGAAAAAAATTTCAAAAATAAAAAACAAAAAGACAAAAAAAAATAAAAAAAATTGGGATGGCCCTTGGGCTTCAAACGGTGGCTCAGCCACCCCTTTGGCACCTTGTGGCCTGACCAGGCCACCCCCATCTAGCCTGATGGGGGTAGCTTGGGGTGGCCGAGCCACCCCCAAGGTGCCAAGGGGGTGGTATTTTATGTTTATTGTGAGCCAAATTTAAGGTACTCGTTTGAGAACTTCGAAGTCTAAACTCATTTGAACTGGAGACAAATATTCATGTGAGCAAAATCATTCAGATATCAAATGCACAAATGAAATCATTTGATGTGAGCCTTAGATATTTGTAATTTTGTCGCAACTGGATAAATGCTTAAATATTCATATTTAAGCCCCCTAATTTATATTTGTTAAGCCATTCGTTTGTGTTATTTCATTCTATTTTATTTCTTTTTGTGTTTTCCTTGTTTTATAGGTCTTTGGAAGAAAAGGAAGCATTTATGAAAATATCGGGCTTAAAGAGCAAACTTGGGAAAAGCTGGAGTTTCTACTAGAGCGATCGATCGTAGGAGACCTGCGATCAAGCGTACTAGCGCTCGAGCACCCAAGCCAAGGAACGAGCACACCTGCGCTTGCGCGCGCAAGAAGGAGGATCGACTGCAGTTGCGATCGAGTGCATATGGTTTGCAATCGAGCACACTCGTGCGTGAAAAGCAATCGAGCGCACTCGTGCGTGAAAAGCGAAGCAGCCACAGCCCTATTTTGTAAAGTGTATTTTACTAGGGTTTTTGTAGAGTCCTAGTTGCACAAGGACTAAACCCTACGATTTTGAGGGTTTCTAGGGTTTGTTTAGACTCTGCAAAGGCATGTAAAAACATTAAAAAAAAAAAAAAAAAAAAAAAACATGATTTTGGAGAAGAATTGACGGCTCTTCAAGGAAGCGTTTTCCGGGTTTATTCTTTTCCTTTTATTTTATTTTATGAAGATGTTTAACATCAAACTCACGTGTAACTAAACCTCTTAGTAAGGCTAAATCGAAGCCTTAGCCATGTTTACTTAGTAATTCAATATTGACGCCTTTGTGATAATTGCATTATGATCCTTAACTTGATTAAGGAATTTTCTTGAATTCCTCGTATGTGTTTGCCTGATTAACATATGCATGTGGTATGGACAAGTTAATTAAATCAATTTGGATGGACGAGTCCTGGGTTTAATAAGAGTAAGAAAAAAAAATCCACGTCGGGTTTTTGGGAGTATATACCAAGCCCTAGGCTCCATGTGTTTGCCGATTTCCAAAAATTTATGTTTTCTTAAATAACAACTTAGTATATATCATGCTAAATCCTTTAAGAAAAGAGTTAGAGTATACACTATGCCTAACTTGTTGCATAGGGGAATCAATAGCTTAAGGAGTATATATCATGCCCTTAGGTTGGCAAACAGTAAGTATTCATAATGTGATTAAAGCATTGACATATTGTTTTATTATGTAAGCATGATTAGTGGTGGATGTCAAAGCCCTACACTTTATCATTATCAAATCAAAATCAATTTTTCTTTCTCTTGTTTTACATTGCGAAATTAATTTTAATCAAAATTTACCAATCCCTTTGGGAATGATCTCGCACTTGCAGATTATACTACTCTTTTGACCTTGTACACTTGCAAGTAAAACTGCAATTATTTACCTATTAATTTATGTAGATATTTGTCATAACAAGTTTTTGGCGTCGTTGCTGGGGATTGCGTTAAATTCTATTTAGGATTGTTTTCATTTAGTTTGTTTTGTTTTATTTTATTTTAATTTCAATTATGTTTTCGTTTAGAACTGTTTTGTTTAAATTCAATTCTGTTTTTATTTTTATAGAAAAATAATAATAATAAAAAAATTGTTTTTGTTTTTCTGTGTTGTTCCAGTTCTGCGGCAGTATAGTCCCTGTTAAAGCGATCAAGTGCAAACCGAGAGCGCTTGGGAAGATCTTATGCAAACCAAGGAGCTGGACATGCTAATCATACACATGGGAATGGAGCTGAATTTGCACAAGACCCTTTGTCACTTCCTAGTGGCCCAATTACAAGACTTAGAGCCAAACGTTTCAAGGAAGCACTAAATGGGCTAATCCAAGAAAATGGGGCTGACTCTAAAAAGACCAAGATGGGCTCAAATAATAATCAAAGTTTAGTCCATGTCATCAAAGCAATTGATGAGGTTAATTAGCATGCTTTTCCAGCATGGTTTGACCATTAAAGGGTGTGAATTTGTTGAGTTTCTAGGATATTAAATAGGAGAATGAATCTAGCCATTTAGCCATTTTTTTGGTTGTCTCTAGAAGTCCAAGAAGTCTAAAAACATGAGGAGTTGTTATGTTAGTGTTTGTGTAGTTTTTAAAGCTGTAGTTATGGCTTTTCCTATGCTTGGAGGGTTGGTCCAAGTATATAGGTGGATTATTACGAATTTTAATGGTAATTTGTCTTTTCAGAAAAACTATTATCCTTGTGAGGTCTTGTGTTCGTCTTGGTTCTTGAAAGAACTCTTTGAACTTATCACCTTGATTTCTTGAGAGATTCTTAGGTTTTCTTGGTGTGGCGTTTTCAATCCTTCGTAGTCTTGGTCATCTTGTTAGGTGACAGGTCAAGGCTCAAAAAATCTTGTCTTCACGATCTTGGGGTTCCATGCCATCATTGTTATCGGGTTTCATCACAATTGTTGGTGGAGTTCATATCATTTTCGTTCTATTTCCTGTTCCTTGCTGTATCAAAAAAAAAAAAAGAAAAAAAAAAAAGAAAGTGCAAGATTCCAGTAAAAAAATATATATATTCTTCATTTTAATCTTATTTCAGCAAGAAAATAGTTCCTGTTCCAGCAAGAAAAATTCTTCCTTTCAGTCTTGTTTCTCACCTTATTTAGGTTCTTGACCTTTTTATGAGTTTTGGTTGTTGTTCATTTCTTTCTTTCAATCTTGTTTCTCACCTTATTCAAGTTCTTGAACTTTTGATGAGTTTTGGATGTTTTTCATTTTTTTTTTTGAATTGCTGCTAGATTATTTTGAATTAGTTTCTTAAAGTTCGATTAAGAACTAAAGAAGACACAAAAGAGTGGAAAGAGGTAGGAGTGTGTGAGACCATAAGAGGGTAAAAGCCGTTTAGAGTGAAAACACGAGTGCAAGTGTATCAATTCTTGAGTGAAATGCGTGAGGGAGTGCTTGTGAGGATTCTAACCTTATTTTGCAAGTTTTTCTTTTCTTAAAAAATGTCCAATAATAAAGAAGAAGAAGAATTTCGACAACCTGAAGTTCCAAACCTCCAAATGCAAGCATTGATAGGGGAGATGAGGCGTATGTTAAGGGCTGAATTAGAACCCATTAACGAGAGGTTGGATAGGGTAGAAGCGAGAACTCCTAGGGGCCAGCAACAAGACAACCCCAATAGGCAGCGAAGGGGGCGTGCTACATGGCGCAATGATGAGGAAAAGGCAGAGTCGGAGGAGTTTGATGATCCATATTTGAACCGAGGCAGGTTTGAGCGTGGGTATGGGAATAGAGAAGCTAGGATAGGGAGGCCTAGGAGGGATAAGATTTAGGAAACATAAAGATTAAAATTCCATCTTTTCAAGGTAAAAATGATCCTGAAGTTTATTTGGAGTGGGAAACTAAAATGGAGATGGTGTTTGATTTGGCTGCAATTGAATTTACCGATTATGACATCGTTTGGTGGGATCAATTATTGATTAATAGGAGGAGGAATAGAGAGCCACCCGTGGGCACTTGGGAGGAGATGAAAATGCTTATGAGGAAGCGTTTTGTACCCAGTCACTAGTATAAGGGATTGTATCAAAAGTTGCAGAACTTAAGACAAGGTTCCAAGAGTGTGGATGAGTATTACAAGGAGATGGAAGTAGCTATGATCCGGGCTAATGTAGAAGAGGACCGAGAAGCCACCATGGCTAGGTTTTTGCACGGTTTAAATCGTGAGATTGCAGATGTAGTCGAGATGCAACACTATGTTGAGTTGACGGATATGGTGCATCAAGCCATAAAGGTGGAGGAACAATTAAAACGGAAGGGATTGGCTAGGAGGGGACAATCTATGGTTACCACCAGCCCGTGGAAGACAGCTCCAAAAGGGACGAGCAGCTACAAAATAAGCCAAAATTTGAACTCTCTAAGAATGCCAACTCTAAGACCTCCACTACTTTAGGTAACACCGAGGCTTCGAGTTCTAAAACACGTGATATTATGTGTTTTAAATGTCAGGGGCGGGGACACATAGCCAGCCAGTGTGTAAACAAAAGGGTGATGGTGATAAACGCCTAAGGAGAGCTTGAGTCGGAGAATGAGGAAGAAGTAGATGATGATGACATGCCTTCTTTGGAGGAAGCTGAAAATGAGCAAAATGCTGTTGTTGGAGAATTATTGGTAGTAAGGCGAGTTCTCAATGTGCAGGTTAAGGAGGAAGAAAGTAACCAAAGGGAGAACTTGTTTCATACTCGGTGCTTTGTAAATAACAAAGTTTGCAGTGTCATTATCGATGGAGGGAGTTGCACAAACGTAGCCAGCACTTATTTGGTGGAGAAATTGGATTTAACTACCTTGAAACATCCTCTTCCTTACCGGCTACAGTGGCTGAATGAATGTGGCGAAGTCAAGGTGACAAGACAAGTGTTGGTGGCAATATTCATTGGCAAATATGAGGATGAGGTGCTTTGTGAAGTGGTTCCTATGCATGCATGCCATTTATTGTTAGGGAGACCATGGCAATATGATCGGAGGGCTATGCATGATGGATTTACAAATAAGTATTCTTTCACTCTTAATAGGCAACCTATTACTCTTGTGCCATTAACTCCAAAATAGGTCAGGGAGGACCAATTAAAGTTACAGAAATCAAATGAAAAAAAAAAAAGGAAAAAGAAAGGAAGGCCGAAATTGAAAAAAGAAAGAGTTTAGAAAAAAAGGAGAGAAAAACATTGATCAGAGTGAAAAAGAAAGAGAGAGTACTTCGGCCATAGTGAGAGCAAGAGAGGAAACATTCAATTGCATTGCAAAAAAAATTGAGATCAAGAGAGCCTTAATTTCACACCAGCCCCTTATTGTACTCATGTACAAGGAGGCTCTTTTATGTACTAATGATCTCATCGGTGCTTTGCCGAGCGATATTGTTTCTCTTTTGCAGGAGTTTGAAGATGTCCTTCCCGAAGAGGTACCTCATGGTTTACCTCCAATCCGGGGGATTGAACATCAAATTGATTTCATACCTGGTGCATCAATTCCAAACCGACTTGCTTATAGGAGTAATCTCGAGGAGACCAAGGAACTTCAGAGGCAAGTAGGTGAATTATTGGAGAAGGGGTATGTGCGTGAAAGCATGAGTCCTTGTGCGGTTCCGGTGCTATTAGTGATGTGAACCCCGTCAAGAATAACGAGATCCAACAACGAAAGGGAACCCAAGATCGTTCTATGGATAGATTCGAATGGAAGACCTCAACCCGTTGTTTATGACAAACAAGAACCTCGGTATAAGGAAGACGCCACAAACGGTGGTGAAGTTTCCGTTTGATAAGTCGAGATGAATGCCACGGGAAATCCCGATAAGTTCAAGTAGTTCTTCAAAGAACCAAAGAGAATAAACCTCACAAGTTTTATGAATAATCAATGTCTGCCTCCATAGGAGTACAAAGAGTATTTAAATAGGTACTGTAAAATAAAACCTAACCCTAATTTGACTGACTTTGGGCTAAGCCCATTATCTAATAATAAAATATCTCTAACCCTAGATAAGATGACTTTGGGCCAAGCCCATTACAATAACACTTAAAATATAGATAAAACATCCATTTAAATATAAATAACCTAATTGACTAATAAGACCCAAATATAATTAAAATTCCAACCTAATTAGCATAGGAAAGAAGCTAAAATAGGAAAGAAGAGCAGGATGCCTAGCATAGCCATGCAATCCGATCTTTCTAGAATAGACTCAAAATATTTCTTGCCAATTCTTAGCCTTGACCGGATCCTTCTAGAACTTGAATCAAGGTGACGATTCTTTGTTGCCCACGTGGATCATGCTCAATGGGCCTCCACGAATTTGCTTGAGTCCATAACTCTTGAATGAGTCCGTTGAGTACATCCTTGAACTTTTTTGCTTGTGCCATCGTAAGAGGCCCAATTGGTACTTGAACGAGATCCTTCGAAGTGCTGCCTTGATCTCCATCATTCCCCTCCTCTTGAAAAGGATTTGCCCTCAAATCATCACCTATATCAAAAGGACTCAAATCAGTAACATTAAAAGTGGCACTTACATTGTACTCACCGGGTAAATCTAGCTTGTAAGCGTTGTCATTGATACGCTCAAGGACTTGGAAAGGACCATCTCCTCTTGGGAGCGATTTGGAACATCTTTTCGCCGGGAATCTTTCTTTTCTCATATGCAGCCAAACCCAATCTCCAGGTCCAAAAACCAGCTGGCGACGTCCCTTGTTGGCTTGTGTGGCATATTGGTCCATTCTTTGCTCAATGTTGAGTCTTGCTTTCTCATGTTCTTCTCCCCACCGAAATCCAACGTTCTTCTTGATCACTTTGGTAAGCAGTGCGGCTAAGCTACTGCAGTCTTTCACGAACCGCCGGTAGAAACTAGCAAGTCCATGAAAACTACGAACATTACCTACACTTGTGGGGCTTGGCCAATCTTGGATTGCACGTACCTTCTCTTCATCGACCTGTATACCTTGTGCACTAACAACAAATCCCAAAAATACAAGCTTATCGGTGTAAAAAGTGCACTTCTTTAAATTAGCAAACAACCTTTCTTTCCTTAGCACATCAAAAACGGATTTCCCATGTACTACATGATCATCTAGGTTTTTGTTATAAATGAGTATATCATCAAAATAGACAACAACAAATATGCCTATAAATGCACGCAAAACATGGTTCATAAGTCTCATAAAGGTGCTCGGAGCATTAGTCAAACCAAAAGGCATAACTAACCATTCATACAAACCATATTTTGTTTTAAAGGCGGTTTTCCATTCATCTCCTTCTTTTATCCTAATTTGATGATAACCACTTTTTAAATCAATCTTAGAAAATATGCAAGAACCATGCAGCTCATCTAACATATCATAAGCGTGGGATAGGATGACGATACTTTACCGTTATGTTGTTGACGGCTCGGCAATCAACGCACATTCTCCACGTCTCATCCTTTTTAGGTACAAGTAAGACCGGAACCGCACATGGGCTCATGCTCTCCCTCACGTGCCCTTTCTCCAATAATTCTCTTACCTGCCGTTGAAGCTCCTTTGTCTCCTCGGGATTGCTCCTATAAGCTGGTTGGTTTGGAATGGTTGCACTGGGAACAAAATCAATTTGATGTTCAATCCCTCGGATTGGGGGTAACCCATGTGGTGTTTCATCGGGGAAGACATCCTCGTACTCCTGCAAAAGAGAAACAATAGAACTAGGCAAAGCAATGTCAAGTTCGTTAGTGTTTAAAAGTGCCTCTTTGTACAAAAGTACAATCATCGGCTGATTTGAAAACATTGCTCGCTTGATCTCACTCACTTTTGCATAGAAACTCTTTTGTTTTCTCTCAAGGGCCGAACTTTGATTTTCTTTTTCTCTCTCATTTTTCTTGGCCTCTCTCTGATTTTCACTCTTTTTCTTTTGCTCACTCTCTTTCTTTTGATCACTCTCCTTTTGTAATCTCACTTGATCCTCGTATACTTGCTACGGTGTCAATGGTACAAGAGTGATTGATAGTTGATTAAGAACAAAAGAGTACTTATTCGTAAAGCCATCATACTTCACGTGCCTATCGAACTACCATGGACATCCTAGCAATAAGTGCTTGCATCGGTACTACATCACACAACACTTCATCTTCGTATTTACCGATTCGAAATGCAGCTAACACTTGCTTGTTCACCCTTATCTCACCACTATCATTTAGCCATTGCAACTTGTACGGTCTAGGGTGCTTTACCACGGGCAATCCCAATTTCTCCACCATAATTGTGCTTGCAACATTAGTACAACTACCACCATCAATAATCATACTACATACCTTGTCTTTAACGTAGCACCTAGTGTGAAAGATGTTCTCCCGCTGTACTTCATCAACTCCTTTTGCTTGCAAGCTCAATGCTCTCCTTGCCACCAATGTCAATGCGTCAGGGGCTAAATACTGCTTGAAAACATCCTCCAATGGCGGCATGTCGTCGGTGTCGAAATCTTCACAGTCGGTCACAATTTCACCATTGGCTTGCAACACCATGACTTGCTTGTTTGGACATTGACTTGCTATGTGGCCCCTGCCTTGACATCTAAAACATTTAATATCACGATTCCTAGAGGTAGAGGCTTCAGTTTTGCCTTGGGCGATTGTGACTTGTCCAGCGGCTTGGCATGAATCGATTTCCAAGAGGTAGAACTAGAGTTATGGCCTGCACGTGTCCGACTCCCTCTCTTGAGTTGTTGTTCCACTTTGATAGCCATATGCACCATATCTTCCAATTTCACATAATGCTGCATCTCTACCTTATCATGGATCTCCCGGTTTAAGCCAAGTAAAAATCTAGCCATTGTGGCCTCCCAATCCTCCTCTACATTAGCGCGGATCATAGCAATCTCCATCTCCTTGTAGTAATCCTCTACGCTTCGACTCCCTTGTCTAAGACCTTGTAGCTGTTTGTACAACTCTCGGTAATAGTAACTTGGAACGAACCGCTTTCTCATCACTACTTTCATCTCCTCCCATGTGTCTATTGGTCGTTCTCTATTCCGCCTCTTGTTTATCACAAGCTGATCCCACCAAGTAATAGCATATTTAGAAAATTCAATCACGGCTAATTTTACCTTCTTTGTCTCCGAGTAGTTGTGGCAATCAAACACGAACTCCATCTTCTTCTCCCACTCAAGATATGCCTCAGGATCAGATCTACCTTGAAAGGACGGAATCTTCATCTTAATACCACCCAAGTTGTTATCTTCGCGATTCCTAGCTTCTCTAAATCTTCCTCCGGGTCTCCTATTGTTAACAATGGACTCCCGATCTTCTTCTTCATCAAAACCAGATCCATAACGCTCTTCATCCTCCTCCCTCAGTGGAACTCTTCCCCTTCTACGCAAATTACGACCGTTTTGTGGTTGCTCCTCACGTCTATTCTCCATCTGATATATCCGTTCGTGAATCTGCTCCATCTCCATCTTTATCACACGCCCCCATCTCACTCATCATGGCCTCCATAAACATTTTCGGATCAGTCAATTTTGTATCATGTTCGGCAATGATCTTACCACTATCTTGAGTCATGATTGCTACAAAACAAAGGTTAGAAAAAAAAACAAAAAAAAGGACCTCACTAATCACTCCCTTACGTGTTTACACTCAAGAATGTGGATCACTCTCCACTCGTGTTTCACTCAAAATAATATGGCTTTTACCCTCCGATGTTGTCACCACTCTTTCACTCGATAATTCTCTTTCAGTTCTTTTGAAACTAAACAAACAACTCAAAATTTCCCGCAACAATTCACCATGAACTAATCAAGGAATTTCAGATTTGAACACAAGGAATATAGAATTTTTCAGATTAGAATTAGAAGGAATATGGTAGTTTGAAATTTTGGAAGCACAGAATAGTGATTTTTTTTTTTTTTGAACTCCTTTTTGTCTACTTCTTCGAGTCTCTCTCTTCTTCTTTTTTTCGTGTTTTTTTTTTGATCAGCAACTAGGAATCAGATTTCGAAATAACTAAGAGATGTTGGACCAGACCAATAGTTTAGACATCAACAAGAACAAACAAAGATTGAATAGATAGGGTAAAGGAAATTCGGCTAAGAAGAGATAAATGATGTGGACGGTTAAAGAAGAAACAAAGGAATGAAAGATGTTAAAGGATAAGCAAACCTGAACTAGAAACCGTGCTTTGATACCAAATGATGTGAACCCCGTCAAGAATAACGAGACCCAACAACGAAAGGGAACCCAAGATCGTTCTATGGAAATATTCGAATGGAAGACCTCGACCCGTTGTTTATGACAAACAAGAACCTCGGTTTAAGGAAGACGCCACAAACGGTGGTGGAGTTTCCGTTTGATAAGTCGAGATGAACGCCACGGGAAATCCCGATAAGTTCAAGTAGTTCTTCAAAGAACCAAAGAGAATAAACCTCACAAGTTTTATGAATAATCAATGTCTGCCTCCATAGGAGTACAAAGAGTATTTAAATAGGTACTGTAAAATAAAACCTAACCCTAATTTGACTGACTTTGGACTAAGCCCATTATCTAATAATAAAATATCTCTAACCCTAGATAAGATGACTTTGGGCCAAGCCCATTACAATAACACTTAAAATATAGATAATACATTCATTTAAATATAAATAACCTAATTGACTAATAAGACCCAAATATAATTAAAATTCCAACCTAATTAGCATAGGAAAGAAGCTAAAATAGGAAAGAAGAGCTGGATGCCTAGCAAAGCCATGCAATCCGATCCTTCTAGAATAGACTCAAAATATTTCTTGCCAATTCTTAGCCTTGACCGGATCCTTCTAGAACTTGAATCAAGGTGACGATTCTTTGTTGCCCACGTGGATCATGCTCAATGGGTCTCCACGAATTTGCTTGAGTCCATAACTCTTGAATGAGTCCATTGAGTACATCCTTCAACTTTTTTTGCTTCTGCCCTCGTAACCGGCCCAATTGGTACTTGAACGAGATCCTTCGAAGTGGTGCCTTCATCTCTATGAATTAGTTCCTAAGAAGGATGGATCATGGAGGATGTGCGTTGATTGCCGAACCATCAACAACATAACTGTAAAGTATCGTCATCTCATTCCTAGATTGGATGATATGTATGGATCTTTTGTCTTTACAAAAATTGATCTTAAGAGTGGATGGATATCATCAGATTAGGATGAAGGAAGGTGATGAACGGAAAACTGCTTTTAAGACTAAATATGGTTTGTATGAGTGGTTAGTGATGCCTTTCAGTTTAACTAATGCTCCGAGCAAATTTATGCGTTTGATGAACCATGTTTTGCATGCTTTTATTGGCAGGTTTGTAGTTGTGTATTTTGATGATATCCTAATTAATAGCAAAAATTTGGAAGAACATGTAAAGCATTTGAAATATGTTTTGGAAATTCTTAGGAAAGAAAGGTTATTTGCTAACCTCAAGAAGTGCCCCTTTTGCACGGATAAGCTTGTGTTTCTTGGTTTTGTTGTTAGTAAGAGAGGAATTGAGGTGGACGAGGAAAAGGTGAAGGCAATCCAAGATTGGCTAACGCCTACAACAATCAGTCAAGTGAGGAGTTTCCACGGCTTAGCTAGCCTCTATAGATGGTTTGTGCATGATTTTAGTAGCTTAGCCGCCCCTCTTACTGAAGTCATTAAGAAAAATGTGCCGTTTAAATGGGGGAAAGAACAAGAAAAGTCATTTAATCTGATCAAAGAAAAGTTAACCAATGCACATTTGCTTGTTTTACCTAACTTTGCTAAAACTTTTGAAATTGAGTGTGACACTTTAGGAATAGGTGTTGGAGCTGTTTTGATACTAGAAGGTCATCCAGTTGCTTATTTCAGTGAAAAGTTGATTGGAGCAGCCCTAAATTACCCCACTTATGATAAGGAGATGTATGCCTTGGTAAGGGCTTTGGAAAATTGGCAACACTATTGATGGAGATCAAGACACCACTTCGAAGGATCTCGTTCAAGTACCAATTGGGCCGATTACGAGGGCAAGAGCAAAGAAGTTCAAGGATGTACTCAACGGACTCATTCAAGAGTTATGGACTCAAGCAAATTCGTGGAGGCCCATTGAGCATGATCCACGTGGGCAACAAAGAATCATCACCTTGATTTAAATTCTAGAGGGATCCGGTCAAGGCTAAGAATTGGCAAGAAATATTTTGGGTCTATTCTAGAAGGATCGGATTGCATTGCTACTCTAGGCGTCCAGCTATTCATTCCTATTTGAGCTTCTTTCCTATGCTGCATCATTGGTAATGACGCAGAAGGAAAAATAAATAAGTTGGAACTTTAATTATATCTGGATCTTCTTAGTTAATTAGGTTATTTATATTTAAATCGATGTTTTATCTATATTTTAAGTGTTATTGTAATGGGCTTGGCCCAAAGTCATCTTATCTAGGGTTAAAGATATTTTATGATTAGATAATGGGCTTAGCCCAAAGTCAGTCAAATTAGGGTTAGGGTTTATTTTACAGTACCTATTTAAATACTCTTCGTACTCCTATGGAGAACAGACATTATTGATTATTCATAAAACTTGTGAGGTTTATTCTCTTTGGTTCTTTGAAAGGAAAGAAGCTAAAATAGGAAAGAATAGCTAGACGCCTAGAGTAGCTATGCAATCCGATCCTTCTAGAATAGACCCAAAATATTTCTTGCCAATTCTTAGCCTTGACCGGATCCTTCTAGAACTTGAATCAAGGTGACGATTCTTTGTTGCCCACGTGGATCATGCTCAATGGGCCTCCACGAATTTGCTTGAGTCTGTAACTCTTGAATGAGTCCATTGAGTACATCCTTGAATTTCTTTGCTCGTGCCCTTGTAACCGGCCCAATTGGTACTTGAACGAGATCCTTCAAAGTGGTGCCTTCATCTCCAT
>CM017322.1:19250946-19253446 GCA_006937295.1 Carpinus fangiana
CTAAAACATAAATTAAATAAACGACAATTTAGGAGGGATTTACAGTAGAAAACAGAGGGTTTTGGGCCCTAGAGGCGCCTCCCAAACGTAAGAAATAAAGAATACACGGAGGTCCTATTTATAGGCTGGCGGGTTACTGAAGTGCGTTCAAACGCACTACCTGCGTTCGAACGCACCAGTTATTTGCGGTCGAACGCAGGGTGTGCGGTCGATCGCAAATAGTTGCTGTGGCGGCTAGGGCTGACTAGGCGTGCGTTCGACCGCACCTTCTGCGTTCGACCGCAGAAAACCGCTAGGGCCGGCTAGGCGTGCGTTCGACCGCGGCTCCTGCGTGCGACCGTAAGTGCGTTCGAACTCACCAAGTGCGGTCGAACGCACCAAGTGTGGTCGAACGCACTTGGCAGGAATCAGCTTCTTCACTTTAAGTCATCTTTGCCTTTTGCTAGCCGTGTTTTAATGCAATGACCTGTACAACACAAAACACTAAAAACTATACAAAACATTAGTTATTAACACAGCTAAGAGCCTAACAAACATAAATTAAGGGGGGTCTAATAAACAATATTTGACATCGAAGACTCTCCATTTCAAATGAAATGGATAGGAACAAGTTAGTTGCTTTTAAGGGGTAATTTTGTCATTTCAGAGCTTCCTATTTTTTATCTGGACAAAAATGCCCCCTAAAAGCAACTAACTTGTTCCTCTCCATTTCATTTGAAATGGAGAGGATCCTTCTCCGGATTCTTCCTACAAAGCCAACTATCATGTCTATATAAGACACACTACGAGTACTTGGCGAAAATATAGATCTTATACGCTTCTAATTTTTTTATTATTATGATATTGCTCTAAAAAAATAATGAGATTATTTTTCACAAAGGAAGATCAAAGGGTTGTTCATTTGACCTTCGTTATTGGAAGTAGGTCCTTAACGAAGGTAGACGCTATAATCTAATCCTGGATATTGCATGTCAAAGGATCGTATCACACCGAGATATACTTCGAGAGGCATAAATCGACCTTTAAGGATAACGCTATTTCGTGATTCTATAGCATTGTGAGATCTTTCCATACTTTATTTTTTATCTCTTGTAATTTATATATTTTATTATTAATTTTTAGATTTTTATTATTTTATGTCAATGAAGATTTTTGTGCACCATCCAAATTTATTCCCAACAAAGACAACTTTAAAGAAGATTTTAACTTTTGATAGCTTGAATAAAGGCAAGTCATCGGTGTTGTATTAAAGCACTAGCAGCAGTTTCCGTTTGATTTTTCCTAAATTTACGGCACAAAACTATTTTTTGCTTCCCTTTGAAAATATATTTCACAATAGACTCCTTTTCCTTTCTCTATACCATTAAAATATTATTTCTTTACAAAATATAAGTTTTATGCCTACCCTCATTTTTTTCACAAAATCTCTACGCAATCCTCAATTAAAGACAAAAAGATGAAAGAGGAGAGAGAAAAGAGAAATGTTTATATTAAAATAATGTATAGTGAATCACTTTTGGTTCCTTACACATTGGGAAACACTGTAACAACCATTGAGAGTTGATTAAATTTAGGGAATCTAATATGAGTAGATTTTTGTGGTTTTTTTGAAAATTTTCTTAAACATAAGAGAATGGTATATAGGGCATCTGCTGCTAATGCTCCAAGAAGAGAGAGAAAAACCAATGATCATCTCTTGCTCCACTATAAAGTGGATCTTTTTCGGATAGAGTGAATCATGCCCCATCAGGTGAAAGAACTATTTGCTTTTTAGAGAAGTCAATTTGAAAGCCACTAGTTCCTTTGTGCTTAATACCATTTATTTGGGGGAAAAAAAAATGCAATGCTTGAACTTCGGAGATTGTGGGAGGACAATTATAATGAAAACCATTATGTTCAAATCTCTTTATATTTGGATAATTGCTAGCAAAAGTTCTCGTTTTCTAATTTCTTAGAATTTATTGATTTGGTGTTCTTAATTGGGTGCTTTTCTTGTATACTTCTTGTACACTTACTCCTCCACATGTTTATTTTTTAGGGTAAATATATTATAATTTCCTAAGTCAACGCGCCAAAATTTTTATCTCCCTAAGTTTTTCTTTCCGAAAATTTACTCACTGGGTCAATCAAAATGCCAACATATATATATACAAACAGGTGATCATCGTCAATGGCACTCTTCTGGGTAGTTTTGTTTTTTGTCATGGCAAGCATTTCTAGTGCAGAAGTAGCCTTTTACAACTTTGGCATTTGCTACAAAGAGTCCCACAACGGCGTTCCTGACTTGGGACTTGCAATTAGTCTGTACAAAAAGAGTGGGATTCCCAAAATCAGGCTTATGGAGTACAATTTGTATGATTGATGCGAACCTCAATCGATACGCTGTTGAGACCCAACAAACAATATTGGAATATAGACCCAAGAAAGCTAAAATTCAGATTTTATAGCAAACCTCTATCCAACGTTTATAATTGAAACGCGAACCAAAGGTATAAAGAAG
>CM017322.1:19258446-19266153 GCA_006937295.1 Carpinus fangiana
GGTCGTCATCAAAATCATCCACATGTGCACGCCTTTCTTGCCTTCTAGCATTAGGGGCTCTTTGGATATGCCCCTCTCGCCAAGTCGCAATAATAGCGTCTTGCCTATCCATCCGATCCCAAATCTCATTAAACGCCACATTCATGCATTCGAATTGTTGTTGTATAGCCTGCAACATGAAGAACGACTCCTCCCCTCCTTCTTTGTTGGGTGTGCCGTCCCTGGAAGACATAGTTTTAAACTATAGAGAAATGTTAGAAATAATTCCTCACAAACTGTCCCTCTCGTGTTTGCACTCAAATGATGTCACTCACACTCGTGTTTCACTCTTAAATTGGCTTTGTTTTCGATATTAGTCTCACACTCTCTTGCCTTTTTCCACTCGTAGCTTCCCCTTTTCAGTTCTTTATTGAACTAACAAACTTGATCAAGAAATTCAACTAGTAGAATTTAAACCAATACCAACGGCAGAAAAATATTATGGAGACAACGAATCGAAGGAAAGAATTTAAACCAATACCAATGGTAGAAAAATATTATGGAAACAACAAATCCATCGAAAGAATTTAAACCAATACCAATGGCAGAAAAATATTATGGAAACAACGAATCAAAGGAAATAATTTAAACTAATATCGATGGCAAGAAAATATTATAGAAACAACGAATCAATGGAAAAGGACATCAGAAAATACTTTCTCTTTTTTTTTTTTCTTTTTGGACGTCTCTTCTTTTTTTGAACTTGGTGCACAATACAAAACAAAGACAAGGAATAAAGAACACAAAAGAAACAAGATAGGATGATAACAAGAAACAAAAGGTAAAAGGATAGTAAACATGATTTTAGAGCCTAGGCTCTGATACCAAATGATGCGAACCTCAATCGATACGCCATTGAGACCCAACAAACAATATTGGAATATAGACCCAAGAAAGCTAAAATTCAGATTTTATAGCAAACCTCGACCCAACGTTTATAATTGAAACACGAACCAAAGGTATAAAGAAGTAAAACCCCGACCCAATGATTATGAAGGAATCATGAACCGAAGGTATAAAGTTTGAACGCCACAAGGAAGAATACTTGATAAGTTCATAAGTTCTTTGAAAAACCAATAGAAGAAGCAAACCTCACCTTTTTAAATATTTCATTTCATGTCCTTCATTACAATGAGTCCATGCTATTTATAATGCATGGTTGAAAAAGGAATACAAATTACTAAAGGAAAATAATAAAAGACTAAATAAAAGAATCCTAAAATTAAGACTGATTTCGTCTTAAATTAGCAGCTCCTCCAAGAAAAGAAATCACCTATGGAATGTCTTGAATAGATATATCAATCAGCCAATTAATTGGTATGGAATTGGAAAGGTTTGAAATAGGGATGTCAATCAGTCATTCAATCCTTCTAATCAGGCATTAATCCACTCCGTTGCTAAGAAAATTATACTCAATTAAGCAAGATCAGCCCCATCAATAGCTTGGATTAAATTGATTACTCCTTCGTCTTCCTTTGGGCCCAAGTTTGAATGCTCCGTTTTAGAATCAGCCCAAATCTCTTGAATCGGCGCACTAAGTGCTTCTTTGATCATTTTGGATCTTGCTCTAGTAATAGGCCCAACTGGAACATGCAATGGATCCTTTAATAATGCTTGTTGATTCTCATCAATGATGTTGCGATGTTGGAAGGGATGGGATTGGAGGTGAGTTTTGGAGTGAATAATGACAAATTGTAGAAGTAGGGCTGGTGTGATGGAATCTCTGCTGATGTGGCAAAGGTTTCCTTGTCTGTTTTGAGGTATTTTTTTCTTGCAATTCTGATCTACGCGCTCTTCTATTATCACGTGTGCGGGGGTGTGATTTCTCCAACGACTGTTTCTGGTGAAGGCTTGCCGAAGATTTCTGGTTCTTATAATCCCTACCTGGTGAAGTGCTCAATTGGTAATTTATGGCTAAGCAAGCAAACAGGGGTCGTGGCGAGAAGAAGAATTCGAAGTTGCTATAACGAGAGGCTTCAGTTGTTCTAGAAGATGCTGTGCTTTCTTTGGATTGTGTTGAGCGCACCTTAATTTATGTTTGCTAAGCCTTTAGCTTTATTATTTTTTGATGTTTTGGTTAGTTTTGGTGTTTTAGTGGTTTTGCAAGTCATTGAGAGAAATTGTGGTTTGAAGGTCGAAAGTGCATGGAAGTTGAAGTTCTTTGGAAGAGCGATCAAATGCATGGTTCTGCGATCGAGCGCATTTGTGCTCAAGCCCTTAAGAGGCATGCTCGAGCACACACCTGCACCGCGGAAGAACTGATAAAGTCCCGAGTACGCTCAAGCGCACTAGGGCTGACAAGGCAGCGCTGAAACCCTAGTATTTTACTATAAATACCATCTTTTTCATTGTAAATGCACTAAGGGGGCGTCGTTCAGTCTAGAACTTTGAGTTTTTGTCAATTTTAAACTCTGAATTCGTTTTTCCTTTGTAAGTTTTTAGTTTTCATGTTATCAATTCATTTCATTATGTTTTGTGTACTCATGAGAGGCTAAAACCTTCAACTAAGGTTGAAGATGAAGCCTCGCTATTGATTAGTTTATATTTCTCATGTATGTTCGTACAATTCTGACAATTATTTATATATTCTATGTCCATTCAATTATTAGTTTAATTGATTGTTTAACTATTTGTTTAATTAAACGTTGGATATTCACTATGTTTCATCCAACGAATATATTGCATCTTTTGATTTAGATTGGATATCCATTGTTTTTTGTTAATCAAACAAATACATTGGATGATTTTGATTTAAGTTGGATATGCATTGTCTTCCATAATTGTGATGGATTCATTAAATGTTTCAATAGATTAATTTTATAAAAACAATAGAACATGCATAAGGTTTAATTGTTTGTCGGATGTATGAACTTAAACATGAGAATGTATACTTTAATTTGATGAGGTGAATTCTGAAACCTTAGTGCCCTTTTATCATTTAATTTATATTCAGTTTTATTTATTTTATATTTTGCATGACAAATTACGACCTTCGAAACTAGGTTAAAATAGGATTAGTTTAGATAGAAATTGTTTTTTATGCTGTTGAGAAGAAGAATATAGCACTGGACTAGAGGCAATTGTTTCGTTCAGAGAAATCTTTAAGTGCGATATAATACTTTGCTCCTTCTTGTGAGGATGGTAGAGTTGTAGTGAAACCTCCTAGGGAAGATTTAGAAGTGGTCTCCATCTTTGGTAGGTCAATTTCTTGACAAACCTCTTCCCTTTTACATTGTCAAACGCACTGTAGATACTTCGTGGGCTCAATATGGGAAGGTTGAGGTGTTTTTACTGGAAATGGTTTATACTTGTTCCAATTTGCTGATGAATGGATTAGAGATGAGGTCATGGAGGCCAAATTATGGCATATAGCAAATAAACCTTTGAGTTTGAGAAAATGGACTCTAGGTATGCAACTCCTTAAGATTTCTTTATCCACTGTGCTTGTTTGGATAAAGCTTCATAATCTTCCAATTGAATTTTGGAATTCTACTTGTTTGAGTTATGTGGCTAGTGGTGTTGGCAAGGCACATTGTGCTAGTTTTGTTACTGAAGATCAACTTCGAATAGGATTTGCTACAGTGTTGGTTGAGGTGAATGTTGATTCTGAGTTTCCTAAAGAGGTTGAAGTAGTGGGAGCTGATGGGGAGAAAGTGGTAGTTGGTATTGAATACCTTGGCTTCCTGTTAAGTGTAAGAAGTGCAAATCCTTTGGTCATTTAACCTATGCTTGCACTTTAGAAGCAGGTTTGGGTTCCTAGGAGACCTGAGCTTATTCAAAAGGAATTGATTAAACAAAATATTCATGTTGCTAATAAGGCAAATGAGGTAAGGATTGTGAGTCCTAGTTCTATTGCTAAAGACCAATGGAATGAGGTTGGAAGTGCTAGAAGAACACCTATTTCTAAACCATATGTCCGTGATAGTCAGAGGCTTTGGACCAATTCCTTTCACTTGTTGGCTAGGGCTGATGGTAGGTTTGAATCAGAGGTTATGAAGGCTTCTGGGTACTATTTCTAATTCTATTCAAAAAGTGATTGAGCATGCTTTGAATGAGGAGAGTGAAAATATCTTGCTAGCAAAAGGGAAAGGAAAGATGGGGGAAGAGGAGGAGGTTTTGATGAGAGGTTTCTCTCCTACTATATGAACTGCCTAATTTAGAATGTGAGGGACTTGAGTAACCCCTCCAAACAAAAAGAGTTGAGGAGTATGATTATGATCCATAAGATTGGGTTAATTTGCTTGATTGAAACTATAGTTAAATTGCATAAAGCTGATAAAATCATATCCTATATTGTTCTTGATTGGGCTTATGAATACAAGTATGATCAGCATATGTTGGGGAGGATTTGGATTGCTAGAAGAAGACAGATTTTGCAATGACTATTCTTGACAAGTGTGCAAAAAGTATTAATTGTGTCATAAATTCCCTTAAGAATAATCTCTACTGGTATCATTCTTTTATATATGGGGATAACAAGGGTGTGGATAGGAAGCTGATGTGGGTTAACCTAGCTTCTATGAAGGTTAGAGTAGCTAGTAATTCTTGGATGATATGTGAAGATTTTAATGTTGTCAGATCTTTATCAGAAAAGTGGGGGTTTGATAAGTTGAACTCCTATGAAGTTGAGTTTGGGTAGTGTTTAAATGATTTGGAGGTTCTGGACCTCAATTTCAGTGGCTACTTTTATACTTGGACTAATAAAAGTGAGGAGCCTCAGTTTGTAGCTAGTAAGCTATATAGAGTCTTGGCAAATGAGTTATGGATGAATTACTTTGGTAAAACTATTGTGGAATTCTTTCCAAGGGGCATTTTTTATCACTCTCCTATTGTTATTTCAGTAGGCAATTTGCAGAGTTTTGGTCCTAAGCCTTTCAAGTTTTTTAATTACTATGAGTTGGTTTAAGGAAGGATGAGATATTCAAGTGGATGGAGTTCCTATGTACCAGTTGTATGCCAAGCTTTAAACTGTGAAAGTTGTCTTAAAGTCTTAAAGAGACAGAACTTGGCTTGTTTTGGGAATTTGCATAAGAGAGTTATGGAGGCTAAAGATAATCTTGATTTAGCTCAGAAAAATGTTATTGCTTCCTTTGGTAGGGCTGATTGTATGCTCAAGGAGAGGGAGTGTCTTCATGCTTATGTGTCTATTACAAAAGCTGAGGAAGCTTTCTTAAAACAAAAAGCTAGGAACCAATGGTTGCAACTAGGTGATCAAAATACTAGCTTCTTTCATCGTTCTCTTAGGGTTCAAAATGCAAAGAACACCATCACTCATTTATGGGATGAGCATGGAACTCGAGTGGAGGATGTTGAACAGATCAAGCAGGCGGCTATGAAGTTTTATGAAAAGCTGTTAGGGACCAACTAGATTCAATTTACAAAAGAGAAAGAAGATAGGATCAGGTCACTTATTCCTACTGCTATTCCTTTATAATAAGATAACTATGTTGGAGAGGGAGGTTACTACTGGAGAGATAAGGGATACTTTGTTTCATATGCCTACGAATAAAGCTTCTAGTCCTGATGGTTATTTAGTAGAGGTTTTTAAGGAATCATGGCCTATAGTTGGTGAAGGGGTGGTGGCTGCTATAAAGGGTTTTTTTTTTGCCTCTAGTCTATTGCTTAAAGAAGTAAATGTTACTATCCTTACCTTGGTTCCTAAGAAGGTGAACCCTTCTACTATAGGAGATTTTAGACCCATTGCTTGCTGCAATGTGGTGTATAAGTGCATTACTAAGATCATCTCAAATAGAATGCTTCCTCTTTTGAGTGATTTGGTTAGTTTGAATCAGTTAGCTTTTATTCCCTAAAGAAGTATTTCTGAAAATGTTCTATTGGCTTAGGAAATTGTTAGAGATTATCACAAAGATAAAGGGGATCCTTGGTGTACTTTGAAGATTGATCTTATGGAGGCATATGATTCTGTTAATTGGGATTTCATGATGCATAGCCTTCATTGCTTTGGCTTCCCTGAGAAATTCCTAATATGGATTAAGGAATGTATTACCTCTCCTAAGTTTTCCATTTGTTTGAATGGGACTCTGGTTGGTTATTTTGAGGGAAAGAAGGGGCTAAGGCAGGGGGATCCCTTATCTCCCTATCTTTTTGTGCTAGCTATGGAGGTGTTTACTAGGATTATGGCTGAATTTACAACTGATGGCTCAGGTTTTAAATTCCATCCTAAGTGTTTGAAGTTAAAACTTACTCATTTGTGCTTTGTAGATGATCTCTTAATTTTTTCTGAGGCTAGTTTAAGGTCCATACACATTATTAAAGCTGCTTTGCTTGAGTTTGAAGAACTTTCTGGCCTTAAAGCTAATCCTTCTAAGAGTTATTTTTTTTGGTCAGGTATTTCGGATAGAGTGAAGCAATTACTGTTGGGTGAATTGAAGATGAATGCATGGCATCTTCCAGTCAGGTACTTGGGGGTTCCTCTCTTTTCCATTAGACTGTCTGCATTAGATTGTGGGGCTTTGTTGGATAAAATTACAGGGTGCATTGACTCTTAGCTATCTATGAATCTTTCCTATGTAGGAAGGCTTCAACTATTGTCATCTATTATGTACAGTTTGCAGGTTTATTGGACTAGAATCTTTATTCTCCCTAAGTCTATCATCAAGGCTATTGAGCATAAATTTAATAGGCTTCTCTAGAATGGGAAATCTGATGGCTCTGCTAAGGCAAAGGTTTCCTAGAAGGATGTGTGCTACCCTAAGAGGGAAGGAGGCTTGGGGTTGAAAAGTTTGGAAGTTTGGAATCAAACCTCTATGCTTAGGTATGTTTGGAGCCGCTTTGGTAGGTCTGGTTCTATTTGGGTAGCATGGGTAAAGAAACCTAATGAAAAGAAAGAGCTTTTGGAGTGTTGGTATCCCACAATCTTGCACTTGGAGTTGGAGGAAAATCTTAAAGCTGAGGGATGTTGTTAAGAGGTTTTTAAAGTTTGAGGTTGGAAATGGGGAGAATATTCATATGTGGTTGGACTCTTGGCACCCCTCTAGCATTTTATTGGAGACTTTTGGTCAGAGGATGGTTTATAATGCTCAGAGCAGTGTGGAGGCTAAACTTTCCTCTGTTATTCTCAATGGAGACTAGTTTTGGAAACCAGCCGTATATGAGGCCTTAATTGAGATTCAATCTAGGCATCCTAGAGTAAGCTTAGGTCTTCATGATAAGGCTATTATTTGGACTGCCTCTAAGAAAGGTTGTTATGCTAGCTTAGAAACTTGGCAGATTCTAGAGAGAAGGTGGAGATTGCTTGGTGAAAACTAGTGTGGTTCCCTTTAGCCATTCCTGAACAAGCTTTCATTTTATGGCTTGCTGATGTAGATTAGGATGACCTATCTTATCTATTAATCTATTATTTAAATTAGGTTTATTTGTTAGTACTTTGTCTTATCTTATCTTTTAGTCTTTTATTTAAATTAGGTTTCTTTGTTAGTCTTTTAATTGTTTTAGATTACTTTTCCTTCTAGGATGTGTAATCCTAGTTTATCTTAGATTACTTTTCCTTCTAGGATGTGTAATCCTAGTTTATGTTAACCTCTTTTATGCTTTAGCCTCTAAGCCTATAAATACAGGCTTAGACCCTTTGGAAAAACAGTTGATTATTATTATTGAGTTTGTTTAATAAGAATACTCAGAGTTGAGTTTCTTGGTTATTTTCCTTCA
>CM017322.1:19268588-19358291 GCA_006937295.1 Carpinus fangiana
TTAGATTACTTTTCCTTCTAGGATGTGTAATCCTAGTTTATGTTAACCTCTTTTATGCTTTAGCCTCTAAGCCTATAAATACAGGCTTAGACCCTTTGGAAAAACAGTTGATTATTATTGAGTTTGTTTAATAAGAATACTCAGAGTTGAGTTTCTTGGTTATTTTCCTTCAGGCTTTAGATAGCATCTTTTGCTTAGAGAAGATTTCTTTGATTTTGTGATAGTCTCACAATCTTAGGAATATTTATCCCTTCTGTTTACTGTTTTCTTGATTATATTCGTTCTAACCCTGCATCACTTGCTATGCAGGATAGGCTTCTAACAGGGGATCATGTGTTTAAAATGGGATATAAAGGTGATGTTAAGTGCTTCTTCTGCCATAATCAAACTGAAAGTAGGGAGCATCTATTCTTTGAAAAGCTTTAGCTATCAAATTTGGAAGTTCTTTATGTTTAGATGTAGTGAGAATAGCACTTCTGTAATTTGGGATGAGATTATTCAACCGGGAATCAACAACTGGGGGAATAAGGGTCTAAAAGGTATCCTATGCCGTCTGGTGTTGGGTTCTTTAATCTATCACCTTTGGCGCACTAGGAATGAAATTAAGCACTCTGGACAACCTCTCACTAACGAACAGCTACTAAAGAGAATTTTTGGGAAGTAAGGGCCAAGATCATTGGAAAGGAAAGTTTCCTAAGACTAGAGAGAATTTTGTCTTAGTGTGTTTATGGAATTTGCCTGCAGATTTGTTGATGTAAGATGTTTTCTGGAGGATGTGTTTTGGTGGTTTGCTAGCTGGTTTGTTTGCTTTCTGTAAGGGTTTGCCTCTGGTTTGGGAGGTTGTTTGTTGGTTATTTTTCTGCAGGTTTATTGTTCTGTGCTACTTGGTGTTTTGTTTTTGTACTTTTATGAAGTTGCTTATTCATCAAAAAATAATAATAATGACGAATTGCAGACACTGGCGTCAAGCTACAGTGCAGTGGCGTATTGCTTTGTGAAGAAGGTGCAAAAATTTATTGATTATGATTTGTTTGTAATCAATTATATTATTGTTGGGAATGAGGCCATCCCAGGCCCTCTTGCCCAATATGTTTTGCATGCCGTAGTTTCTCTAATAAGACTACTCCAGTTTTGCCCACCATGTAAATTTTTCCCATCTTACCCACCGTTGGCGCTCTCTCTAGAATTTTTTTTTATTTAATTTTTAAATTAAATTAATAAAAAAAATTAATATGCTGACATGACAAAACAATGTGTTTTTTTTTTTTTTTTTTTTTTTTTTGATATATTCACACAAGAGGGAGGAGGGGGATTCAAACTAGTGACCTCCGTTTTATGAAGTGTGGTCCTAGCCGACTGAGATTGGGACTAACGATACTTAAAAAATTTTGACGGTAGGAATTTTATTGGCATTTCGATTGACTCAATGAGTAAATTTTCGAAGAAAAAAAAAAAAAAAGGAAACTTCAGAGAACCCCCTTGAACTTTCACCTTTTTTGAAATACTCCTTCAAGCTTTTAAAACTCTCAATTTAGCCCCATGTACTTTCAATTGCTCTCAATTTCTCCCCCTCCGTCCATTTCCCTCGTTAACCTTAGACGGGACCATACACACGTGACCTGCATGTGATTTTTTACCCCCGAAATACCCGTTATACCCTCTCCCCTTTCCCCCTTTGCTGCCCAGGCCAATTCCTCCGGTGCCACTCTGTTTCTGCGTTTCACCAAAACAGCGTTAGATAATCAAGAGGGTTAACATTGGGAAAGGAAGGGCTTTGGGGGACCTGGGTGGGGAAATCAAGGGGTTGTTGCTGGAGGAGAGGCTGCGGTTTGGGCACCTGATGAGATTGACGGTGATGATGGTGTTGGTGGGTGGGTTTGGGAGGTGGCGGCGTGAAGAGGTTTACAATGTCCGAGCACAACAGGAAGATCGGTAGCCCTAACAGGAGCAGTTGAGCTCGATCCATCGGGAATTCCACGCTCACAAACACGGCACAGAGAGAGAGAGAGAGAGAGATGACAAAACATGAATAGAGGCGTCCGACGAGGCGGAAGCAGCGTGGCCTGGAGGAAAATTGCCTGCAGCAGCATCCACGCAACACGCCATCGCCGGCATCTCTCAAAATCTAATTACAACAGAGAACAAAAGAAAAGAAAGAAAAAAAAAATTGTTATATTGAAAGAATTGTTGGTTTTGGTGTTTGTGTCGGTGTTCCCGATTGATTTGGCAATCATCAATCAAAACCTTATGCACCAGTAATGGATCCGGCCATGCAGATCTGGAGAATAAAAAAGGAGGAAAAACGAACGGAAACCTAACGGAGAGAAGGGGGGATTGCTCGATTCCGGCGATTTGATGATGTCGAGGTCAAGAAGGTTCCGGCGAGCTTGGGAAATCTCTTCAGAGGGATTTGATGATGTCCAGAAGGTCGGAATCTTCAACTCTTCAACTCTTGCCGGACGCACCATCTCTTCAGAGGGATTTTTGTAGATTTTTGTCGATTCGTACAGACGCACCGAGATGTTGCCGGCGAGCTTGGATTGGTTTCCGGGAAGGTTCCGGCTCACTTGGGAACCGGCGAGCTTGGAGGGTATAACGGGTATTTTGGGGGTAAAAATTCTCGTACAAGTCACGTTTGTACGGTCCCGTCTGAGGTTAACGAGGGAAATGGACGGAGGGGGTGAAATTGAAAGCAATTGAAAATACAAGTGGCAAAATTGAGAGTTTTTTAAGTTTGAGGGGAGTATTTCTAAAAGGGTTAAAGTTCAGGGGGGTTCTCTGAAGTTTCCCAAAAAAAAAAAAAAAAAAAAAAAAAACACTTATGGAGATAAAATTTTAACGAGTCAACTTAGCGACTTATAATATATTTACGCCTTTTTTTATGAGAATGAATTACTTAAAAAAGAAGGGGGAAAATGCATTTTAGCCTCCTAAAATTTCATCACATTTGCAATTTGATATTCAATGTTTAAAAATTGACAATGTACCCTAACAAAGTATCAAAAATTTGCAATGTGACCCATCTATCCCATTTCCGTTTAATTTAACTGAAAATTTCGCACGTGCATTTTTTTGTTACTAATTTCCAAAATAGTTCTATACTTTTTGATAGAAATGTAAAAATACCCCCAATGAAAAAAATAAATAAATAAAAATTAAAAAAAAAACCCAAAATCGAAAAGAAAAGAAAAAATAAAAAAGTGGCCTAGTCACCCCCCCGCATGGCCCATGATGGTGGTTCAAGGGGCCGAATGGGGTTGCCGAACCACCCTCAATTTTTTTTTTTTTTGCATTTTGTTCGTTTCTTTTTTTTTAAAAAAAAAAGTTTTATTATTATTATTTTTAAATATAAGGACAATTAGGTCTTTTCAATAATTTCCTTTAGAGAAAACGAAAATTATGGTCAGATGGGTCAAGTTGCGAATTTTTGATACTTTGTTGAGATATATTACCAATTTTTAAATATTTGATGTCAAATTGCAAATGTGGTGAAACTTTAAAGGGAGTAAAAACGCATTTTTCCATCAAAGAAATAATGAAGAATGAACTAAAGATATTTCTAAAGCATCCAATGAGGATGAAAAATTCTTAAATGATGCATTTTTCCCTCAAAGAAATAATGAAGAATGAACTAAAGATATTTCTAAAGCATCCAATGAGGATGAAAAATTCTTAAATGACAACCAAATTAGTCTTAAACTTCGAGAATTACATAATGGAGAAGCCTCTAGAGAAAAGAAACAAATAAGTAATGTAATATAATCCCACACGAGTATCATCATTTCGGATCAGGAATCACTTGGTGGAGATCATCATGTATGGCATTGACTTGAGTTGATGTGAACAAAGCTGCTCATTTATCTGTCTGAATTTCTCTTTAAGCCTCTTAATCTGCAAAGGCACAACCACATTCGTCAAACCAAAGAGAGAATGCCAAATTTGACAGTCTAGAGGGAAAGACTGGAATACCCTTTTCAGCTCAATCTCTGTATCTCGCTTCCGCAGGTGCAGTGAGTGTTGCAGGTTGGTGATATCAAAAATACTATCCAAGTCATCTTCAAAAGCAGATTCCAAATCCTCCCGGAGGAGTGCAGGCAACTTGTCTACAACCGGCATTAGCAGGAAGCAGTTGAACTGTAAAAGGCTCATGCAAATAGGAGAGATGTGAAAAAGAAAATCTTCATGAATATATGAAACCAAATCATATCCTTTTCCCATTATATATATGTTTTATAAATATAGCTTAATGTCAATGTTGCAATACATTAATCTGTAATGTAGCAACTAAACAATGTAGCATGAAGAAAAAAAAAAAAAAAAATTCTTCATACTAATTACCGAAGAATAACAAGCAGGTTGCAATTGAACAAGACGCAGGATATACATACAAACCTTTAATTCTGCAGATGCCAAGAAATATTCTTTTATGCCATGAAATATCTGTTGTACCAAAGCATAAACAAGCCTTTCGGATGAAGGAGCAAGCCTCCGATTCCAAAGTGTGCTATCCAGAAGATCAGCCAGCCTTGTTTCCGTTGTCTGAACAGAAGAGATCGAGTCAGTGCCTGCGGCCAGATGACTGAGCTTTACATCCCCCTTTGGTTTAGTGTCCTGCTTCTCATTGCCAACAGACCCCAACAACGAATCATGGGAAACTCCGGCAGACAGAGAATTACCACCCATTGTGGGTTGTTCTGTTCCTCCAAATGAGTCTAAAAATTGGCGTAACCCAGCCCGATTCTAAAACAAATTGATGTCAATAGTGACATATGATTATTAGTAAAGCAGAAAACTAACTATTTTCCATGTTCTTGGCATTTAACTGTTGAGTCTCATGGAAATGAAATCAAATCATGTTTTATTCTGGTTTCTTTAGCATTGGAAGGCACCAAGATATCCTGACCATATGTACATACACATGCACACGCACATGTGATGTTTAACATCACAAGGCATGGGCACACGAGCGACATCAAGACTCTTTTAACATTTCAAGGCACAAATCCATCCTTTCCATATGCACTATATAGAAAAAGTTAAATTACACAAACACATGCAAATACATTTTTTGATAAGTCAAAATATATATCAAAAGCGCAGAAGGGCGCAACCCTTAGTACACTGGGAGTATACAGGAGGGACTAGGGAGAGAAAGAAAAAAAGGATAGAAAATCTACAAAGCTAATGGCCCGCGGGGCAAGCCAGCCTGTAGTCCAAGTAAAAAGAGTAACAAGAAAAAAATGGAGGAGCTCATCTCGAGTCCTCGGCGAGTCCTCAAAGCATCTATTGTTTCGCTCCCTCCAAATGCACCACAAAATACAATGAGGGACCAACTTCCAAACAACAACGCTCCTCGTGCGGCCTGCCGTCCACCAACTCGCTAATAACTCCTTGACGGAGCAAGGCATGACCCAACATAGCCCAAACCGAGCAAAGAAAGCATTCCACAAGTCCCTCGCTGCTGCACAATGAAGGAGAAGATGATAAACCGACTCCCCTTCCGTTTCACATAACCAACATCTATTCACCACCACCACACCCCTCCTCCCAAGATTGTCTAGAGTAAGGATCTTATTATGAACCGCCGTCCAAACAAAAAAAGCCACTCTAGGAGGAGCTTTGGATTTCCAAACACTCTTCCAAGGAAAAGAAACCGACCCGCGAGGCGAGAGTGCTCTATAGAAGGACTTAACCTCAAAAAGACCCTTGCGAGAAGGCACCCACCATAGCTTGTCAACCCCTTCTCCTCGCAGCTTGTAATCATATAAGCATCTATAAAACGAGGCCAACTCCCCCACCTCCCAATCATGAATCAGCCGGGTGAACTGGATATTCCACTGAGTGGAATCACTATAACGCTCCATATTATCAGCTATGGATGCTTCCTTGAATCTAGCAATGCTGAACAGGCCGGGAAACTCCTCCTTGAGAGCCCTATCCCCACACCAAAGATCATCCCAAAAGCTAATCTTGGAGCCCTCACCAGGATCATACTTGAAAAACCTCCTAAAAATCTGCCATCCCATACAAATATATTTCCACAAGCCCACCCCATGCGAGCCTGAAATGACTCCCGAGCGCCAACCTCCCCAAACCAACCCATACTTAGCCACCAACACCGATCTCCACCAAGCTCCTTCCTCATAAGCAAACCACCACAACCACTTCCCCAAAAAAGCTTGATTAAACCTTCGGATATTCCTAATCCCTAAACCACCCTCATCAATAGGAGTACAAACCTTATTCCACTCTACTAGATGATACTTAAAGTCATCATTCATCCCTCCCCAAAGAAAGTCTCTTTGTATCTTCTCAATACGCTTAGCCACATCAACATGGATAGGAAACAATGATAACATATAAGTAGGCATATTGGATAAGGTGCTTTTAATCAAAGTGACCCTACCCCCTTTTGAGAGATGCAACCTTTTCCACGGGGCCAGTCTCCGCGTCATCAAATCCTCCAAACCCGCCCACATAGCTTTAAGCTTGAAAGAAGCCCCCAACGGTAATCCCAAATACTTCAAAGGCACTTCACCAGACCCACAACCCAACAAGCCAGCATGACCAACCGGAACCAAAACCGATTTGGATAAGTTTACCTTCAAACCGGCAACAGCTTCGAAGCAAACAAGAAGAGCCCCTAAGTGACGAATTTGACTAGCATTAGCCCCGCAAAAAACCAAAGTATCATCAACAAAAAGGAGATGAGAGACAATAACCCGATCCTGCCCACTTGAACCCACCGAAAAGCCAGAAATCAGCCCCCTATCGGTAAAGGCTCCAAGCATCCTACTAAAAGCCTCCATCACCAAAACAAAGAGGAAGGGAGAGAGCGGATCACCTTGACGAATCCCACGGGAACTTCCAAAAAAACCAGAGGGAACACCATTAATCAACACTGAGGAACAAACAGACGAAATACAAAGCTAGATCCACGAACACCATTTCTCCCCAAAACCACACCTCCTCAATAAGTAAAGAAGGAAACTCCAATCGACATGATCATACGCCTTTTCCATGTCCAATTTACATAAAACACCTGGATCCTCAGACTTGATCCTGCTATCCAAACACTCATTTGCAATGAGAACCAAGTCTAAAATCTGTCTCCCTTTAACAAAGGCATTTTGGGGCTTGGATATGATCTTGTCCATAACTCTCCTCATTCTGTTGGCCAAGACCTTAGAAATGATCTTGTAAACTCCACCCACAAGACTAATAGGCCGAAAATCCTTGATCTCCTTAGCCCCTTGTGTCTTCAGAATAAGAGAGATAAAAGTAGAGTTAATACTTTTCACGAATTTACCTCGTGCATGAAATTCCTCAAAGACCGCCATGAAGTCTCCCTTAATCACCTCCCAACAATCCTGAAAAAAAGCCATAGAAAAACCATCTGGGCCTGGGGCCTTATCCCTATCCATGCCTTTAATAACCTCCCTTACCTCCCTTTCCTCAAAAGGATCCTCCAAACTAAACGCCTCTTCACCGTTGAGCCTCTCAAACACAAGATTATCCAATCTCGGTCTCCAACTAAGAGGTTCCGAAAACAATGATTCATAGTAGTTGACAACATGCACGCCAATACTAGTTGGATCCGAAGTAGGAGAACCATTCACAATCAAAGTCTCAATGGAATTATTCCTCCTATTAGCACTAGCTACCTGATGAAAGAACTTAGTGCACTTGTCTCCCTCCTTTAACCATCGAACCCTCGATTTCTGTCTCCAACTGATTTCCTCTTGTAAAAGAGAGGCTTCCAAATCTGATACCAGAAACCTCCTCCTCTCCTTTTCCTCCTCAGTGAGTCTTCAAACTTCCCCAGATCTGTCCAGCAATTCCAGCTCCTCCGCCCATGCCTTATTACGAGCCCCCACATTACCAAACACCTCTTTGTTCCACCTCTTAATCTCTCCCTTAAGAGCTCTCAACTTTTTGGCCAAAATAAAGCTTGGAGAACCTATGAAGGAGAATGAGGACCACCAAGATCTGACTTTATCTACAAAACACTCCTCTTTAAGCCACATGTTTTCAAACTTAAAATAACTCTTTCCATTCTGTAAGCAACCCCTCATCAAAATAATAGGAGCATGATCCGAACAAACTCGAAGAAGCTTCTTTTGCATCAACCCTGGATAGTTAATTTCCCACTCCGGGGAAACCAAGAAACGATCCAACCTTGACCATGACAAATTATTAGCCCAAGTAGACACTCCCCCGGCCAACGGTAAATCCATAAGGCCCATCTCTGCAGTGAAATCAGCAAAAGCAGCTACCGCTCTCCTTCTTCGAACTCCTCCCAACTTCTCATTTTGAAAAAGAGTGACATTAAAATCCCTCCCAATACACCAAGGCAACTCCCATAAGCACATCAACCCTGCCAATTCCTCCCACAATTGCCTTCTATGAGCATCCCTGTTCGGACCATACACTCCTGCAAATGCCCATTCCATACCGTCATCCACATTCCTAAAGGAACAAGCTGCCACGAAATTGCCCTGACAAATATCCACCTTTGAAACAACCCTTCTATCCCACATCAGCAAAATCCCACCCGATGTCCCAATAGAGGCCACATAACTCCACTCTACATAGGGACATCTCCATAAACTTTGCACTAAACCAGGAGTGATCATCTCCAACTTAGTCTCTTGAAGACAAACAATATCCACCTTCCATTGACTCAAGAGCCGTCGAACCCTCAAGCGCTTCTTCCCCTCATTCAGCCCTCTCACGTTCCATGACAAAATTTTATGCTTCATAAATAATACCTTCATCCCTCAACCCCATCTTGCCATCTGCATCCAACCCTGTCGAAGAAGAAACCCCTTCCCCATATTTTTCAGCCACAATTTGCCCTAAAACCTCTTTGAGTTTTCCTACCTGCCCATCACAAGACACACCCTCAGTCCCTTTCACATCCCAAACAAATTCCAAAACCTTAGCAGCAAGAGAAGTCAGGACTAACCCCTGAACTAGTTGCTCCTCAGAGGGAATCTCCGCTTCGAACTGAGGTAAAAGACCCTCAACACCTGGGTCCTCTTCCCCCTGATTCCCCATACCTCCCAAACAACCTAACTCTTCATGCTCACCCAACACAGAATTTACATTTACTGTCAATTCCACAGAATCCAAACTAACAGTATGATTCTTACCCGATAAATCCTCTGGAACCACGTCACGCCCCCTGCCACCATCCCAAGATACCCGTTCCGCTACCCACGACTTCATGTACTTGGACAATGGACTCTCCCTTCTCTGGAAAACTTTCACCTGCTTGGGCTGCTTCACCGACTTAGGACCAACAAGACCCAAATCACCGGCCTTCTTTGGAGCACCTGACAACCGCTTGGAACTCTCCATCGGTGACAAAATTTCGTGGCCCAAAATGTAATCACTCACTGGAGTGGTAGACAGCAGCAACGTCGAAGAGTCTGACAACCGCTTGGGACTCTTCACCAGCGTCGAAAAATCATAGGCCAGAAGATCGGCGCTCTCTGGGATGGAGGACAGCAACAGCGTCAACGACTCTTCACCTAGCCCAACCCCACTGTCGTGTTCTCCGTCCTTCTCTGTCTCCCCTACCGGCGCTAAAAGAGCTGATTCAATGGCCCCGGCACTCTCAAGTCGTCGACCCACCGAATCTGGCATCATCGGCTTCGTCCCCGTCACTCCCGCTGCTCTCGCGGCCCCCATCTCCGAGGACTCCCCCGCTTGACAGTACTACAGCGTCAAGGACTTGAGTAAACGGTAAGAAATCGATCTCGCCGGTGACGAGGCCTGTATTACCTTGACTGGCGCCATATTGGGCTTGGGCCCCACCAAGCCCATCTTAACCTTATTTTTCTTTCTCTTGGGCTTAAAACAGCCCACTGCTCCAGCCCCTTTCTTATGGCCCATGCGATTCCTGACCCCTAAGCTTCTTTCCCCGAAGCCCAATTCCCCGACCTTCTCCTCACTGCCCATCCGCTCCCTCAACTCCAGAGATTGTAATGCCATTTCTACCCTCTTTAAGCCCAAATCCACTTGACCCCTTATATCCGTTAGAAGCTTCTTAAAATCCTGCAAATCAATTCATACATGCAAGGACGAAGACCCATCCCCTTCTGACTCACAGCCCCCACACAGTACTTCCATATCCGATTTCCTGGGATTCTGCAGAGACTTGGGCAGAGCGCTTCTTGCTGGATTATCGCTGCCCACATCAACCATTGCCGTTGTCGGTACCTGAACTTTCGCCGGAATACCTCCGATACACCCCCCTGACTCCAATACGGCTTGTGTCGTCCCTATTTAGGCGTGAATCTTCGCCGGAATAATCGCCGGCCTCGTCTGCTTATGTGTCTGCGTTTGGCCCCCTAAAGTCTTCGCCGGCATTGAACTTTCCACTGCCGCCGCCGACGCCTCCTTCAAACACCTTGAAATTCTGGCTATTGACTCATTGTACTCCGGGAAGCAGTCATTCTCCGACGGATTTGACAGACCCACCACCTCTGCAAAGCTCCGCCTACCTGAGATCACTTGCTCCACCTTACTCTGTTTGAACTCACGCCCCTTCCACATTGATAATCTTGCATTCCTAAGTTCCGAAAGAAGTCTGGTCCAACCTTGACCATGTCTGCCTTCAGGGATTAAAACACTACCTCGGCGACTTCTGCCCTCATACTCCTCAATGGTTATGAACCTGCCATGTCGATTGGAGCGTTTTTGTGCTAAAATTCGAGGATAGCCTGCCCTCGATTGGTCCCAAAAAACTTCCGACGTATCCACATCCATTACCTCCTCTACAGCACCCACCAGCCAAACTAGCTCATCCCTGTGAACATATATCGACCCCTGTTTTCTGTTACTTCTTTCCACAATCCTCAAGCCTGAATTTCCCCCCTTGATCAGCACCTCAAACTCCTTAGATTCCACAAACCAACTACGAGCCTTCGCCATACTAAATTTCAATCACCGGAATACTCCCCCCTCTATCACGCGCCACCCACACGCGCCTTCACCCGAAGAGAGAGAAGAGAGAGAGAGAGAAGAGAGAGAATATAGATGAAAATCCTTAAACTAACAATAAGGACTTTACAGAAAATCTAGACTTTGCTGTCCCTGCTAACTACACACATGCAAATACATAAAACAATTATCAAACATACCCAATGCTTTTAGCCCATTTTCAATTAGATCAAGCAAATTTATCAATCAGCTCCTTGAGCTTTCCGTCGCTTCAATAAACTCCCTCCTTCCCTATTTCGTTACCTTTGCTAACGAAATCTTGAAATTTGAATTATTCCCAAAAAAGAAGAAAGAATTGCACAAAACACACACACACACACACAAAAAAAAAAAAAAAAAGAAGAAGAAGAAGAAGAAGGCGGAGCCACTATGTAGTCTATGTCTGTCGCTAGAGCTACCACCTTTCGAGATGGTGACTCCACTGTTGGAATTGTTGTTGCAGCCGTTGTAGTGGCAACAGTTGTGGCAAACTAACACTCAGCATTGCCATCGTCTACTTCTTTATCCTTATTCTTTTTCTTTTCTTTTTTTCTTTTTGGACATAGTTGAAATTTTTAAATTTCAGTTAGTAAAGTTAATTGAATTAGCATGGAGGAACTCACAAAATACTAAGCACAAGGAACTGATTGATAAAATTAAAAACCTAGGAAGTTAATTGAGAACTGGCTAAAGTGAGAAAAATAAAAATAGAAATAAATAGCAAATATAAAATACAAAACAAGAAAACAATATTACTCCATCATCTAACGTGACAAAAAATAAAATAAAATAAACCAAAATATATATTCGATGCTTATTAAAGCTCCTGGAAATGGTATATATACCTAGCAAATCTACAGAAAAAAGTAAACAGTTGGAAATGCAGTATAAGAAGACTTGGATTGGCTATTTTCATGGAGACTTAAATGCCTCAAAGCAAAATATATTAACCTTATTGTGGAGGGACCAAGTGACATAACGGGTGGTGCTTATTAAATCCTCCATGCATCTGCAGCAAAAGCACATGGAACAATGAGCATAGATATCAGGGCAAAGCAAAAGAGACAATCTTAACCAAACATCGTGTACAGACAAAATCAAGAACATCTCATGAAAGCCTAAGCATCTGCAAAAGGTGGAATAATACAAATCTAATATGCTCTTTGACCAAATATGACAACTTTCAGGTTCTTTTGCAACCTCTATAACCAGTATGCACCACCCTCAACAGAATTAAAAAAATAATAACAAAATCAAAAATAAACTAAGCGACAGAGTCAAAGAAGTTCAGAGTTCCAAAAGATAAATGGAAAATATAATTTTGATGCATTTGTAAATTTCAACAGCTGACAGAGTTCCACTATTTATAATTTGACAAATGTCCAAAGAAAACCATAATGGAAAGAATCAGCTAACCCACTTGTAAATCATCAAGGGGGTTCTGCTACAGATACCAGAGATAAATCCCTGCCTTCAGACATCTTCCCATACAAAAGCAAGCACAGCTAAATCACTATAGGCTTGAAAGAAATCAAATCCTAATTGAACTTCAACATAACTATCCATTTTGTTGCTTGATTGCTAGTGCAAAAGAAATGGCCTACAATACATTAGATTCAACACACCTCAAATACTATGCACTTAACTTTGGGGTAGGACTCTGCATATCAACCGCCTACCAGCTACCAACCACCAACCAGCCGCCTACCGGCCCCGTAACGGCACTGCCACCGATGACCATAGGCTGGTAGGCGGTAGAAGAAATTCATTACCGATGTCAGTCGACTTGGTTGGCAGTATAAGATTTTTGGAAAGTCAGTTAAGCGACCCGAACCAACAATCTACTTTTTTTTTAATATAGATATATTAATCAATACATCATTTTCACAAAACAACACCGTTTTATCCCCTGTATATTTATCGCTTATGAAAAACCCTAACCTAACTTAGATTCTCTCATTCTCACACACTTTTTCTCAGAATTTCTGCTCAAAGTCTCTCTTTCCTTTGCACCTTCATCCCCCACTCTACTCCGCCGCCGTCCTACTTCACTCTCAGCCCTAGTCAATTGTTAGTCATCATCCATTAGCCCATTCCGACTACCAACCATCACTATCACTGACTTGGCAATGATGGACGAAAAAAGATGGTGACGGTATTACCCCCTTATCAAAAAAAGTCTGAAAATACCAACTTACCAACAAGGGGTAGGGCGGAGGGGGAAGAGCCCCTACTGTCATTGTTTTATCCAACTCCCACCCCTACTTTGGGGTCATTTTTTTTAAAAGCATTAGGCATTTGGGAAGCTATTTGTCTAGAGGTTTGAGTGGACATTGTTAGCTTGGAAGGCAAAACCTATGGGGAGGAGGAAAACCACTCATTAAAAAATAGGAAAAATGTAAAATCAGTCCCTATGGTTTGCGGTTTTAACAAATAGCTCCATGAGATTTAAAAAGTGACTAAATATTCCTTAGTGTAAGCCAAAAACCAACAAAAAATAAAAAAAAAAAAGAAAAGAAAAAGAAAGAAAGAAAGAAAGAAGAAAAGAAGTTCATTGCCTTTATAAAAGTTAATAGAATTTATTAATTGTTCATTGCCTTTGTAAAAGTGCATTGACTTTGTAAAAGTTCATTGTCATATCAAGAGAAATCATATTGTGACACGTGTCACTTATAATAAAACAAATATTAAAATATGAAAAAACAAA
Source organism: Carpinus fangiana (assembly GCA_006937295.1). Lineage (NCBI taxonomy): Eukaryota > Viridiplantae > Streptophyta > Magnoliopsida > Fagales > Betulaceae > Carpinus > Carpinus fangiana. The sequence continues at coordinate 19,282,285 of CM017322.1, forward strand.
TATACAATTGTTCTACAAAAAACTAAGCAAAAAAAAATGTACAAAGAGCTAATTCAAATCATCTTGAACTCTGATTCTTGGCAATTTATGTCAAAAACCAGAGACACCCAATTGAGACAGGTTTTTAGATCCCGTTTTAGGAACCTTTGATCCCAGCAACAAACACGCATAGGGAGAGAGCACAACACAATTCCAAGTCTCACGAGAGAGAGAGAGAGAGAGAGAGAGAGGAACTTTGACTTTTTTTCTTTTTCTTTGCACAATAAATGGTCTCATATAAGAAAAAATTGAGCCCATCAATTTTACTTTTTAAGAAAACCACACAAAGATCAATGGCTTGACAAAAAGAACCGGTTGTGACCCAAAAAACCTAGAACCCGCCAAAGCTAAATAGACATCTTAAGCAAAAATGAAGAGTGAACTAGCTCTATAGATTTTCCCTGCCAAAAAAATAAAAATCTCAAGAAACTGAATAATTGTAATTGTACTAAATAATTGTAATTGCACTCTAATATTTGTTTTTTGATTATTCAAATACTCCCAATGACTTCTTATATTTTGCATTTGACCATTCCATGAAATAATCTGTAGTCGGATTAAAGTCATGAAATAATTGTCACTTTAATTCACTACCTCTTGAGCCTTGAGTACCCAATTTAATCCCATGATTATTATTGTACTTGTGAAATCTCATTTCACTTTGTACATATGGTTTGAGCAACTCTTACAAAAACATTCAAGCCCGAGATTAAAAATAACCAATTTCATTAAATCTATATCAAGGGGATATTTCATATCACTTTGATTAAATCAAAAGATCATGAATTCCATCTTGAGCAATGTTCCACAATGCTACATGTGATCACCCAAACACACCGAAATTAACCATGAAATATCCCTCTTAAATGTATTTAAGTGACCTAAACTTCACATTTAAGTTCACATACCTCTCATAGTTATTTGTATCGACAGTCATTATGATAGAACTCATGCAGTTTGTTCGGTGCATTGCAACCGTACCAACATATGAATTAGAAGTCCCCACTTCACATGATAAAGATAGATCATCATAATTGATATGTTAGTCTTATCAAATGGAATTTCCAATTCTATTGCTGACTACGAACAACAGTTTATAAGTTACAAGGTTTATGGTTTAAAATATTTTGTGTGATAATCTCAAACACACCTTAAACCATATTCAATATAACTTAAGGGCTATACATTTATAATAAATAATAATCATTTGATGCATACATGTAAACAGTGATATGCCCAATGTACTTGCAATAAATCAGTAAATAAACTTTATTTAATAAGCTAAAATGTCATACAAAAGGAATTAAACTTTAGGGCATAAACCCAAACAACATATTATATCCACATCTTCTTACCTTACTCGGAAAGAATACCTCTAAGAAAGAGATGACCACATCCACCTCTGAATCCTATATGGATTTGGGAAAAATTATATTGCAATGAATATTTTCGTCTCAAAACTGCATATTATCCGCCAACCGCACATCCTTACTGTTAAGATTTGTAGGAGGGGGAAAAACATGCATAAAGACCAAACTACCCTTGAAACCCTAATGACTCAAAACCCTAATATCTCTTTTAACACTCTCCCTCAAGCTGGAGCATATACATCATATGAATCCAGCTTGGAAGGTACAAGCAAACAAAAAACAACTAGAAAAACATACTCTAATACTCCCCCTCAAGTTGGAATAGCTTGAAGCACACAATACAAATAACAAGATAATTAAAAAAAAAAAACTTCAACACTGGTCGAAAACTCGTCGGAAACTTGAACAACCATTTGATTGGTTCTCGCCGAAAAACACCAAGGCCGGTCGGATGCAACGATCACTTGATCGGTTCTCACCGGAAAATCCAAGCCCGGTCGGATACATCAATCACCAACAACAAACAACAAACACATGATTAACCAACAAGTTTCGCCAGAAACCAGTTACTGAAAAGAAAAAAAAAAAAAAACAACAAAAAAATAAATGCTTCGCCAGAGCATCATCGGAGACTCGTCGGAAAATGCAAAAACTGGCTGGAGATAAATAGAACAGGCCGGCGACAAGCAGAACACGCCGATGACAAAAAAAAAAAGTCGAAAAAACTGCAGAAAAGTTAAAACTGAGCAGTCGCTGGAGCATCGCCGGAGACCATCAGAACTTGCTGGACAAGACAGAAACCCCCGGCTAATACAAAAACAGCAACAACAGAAGCAATAGAGGGCCACAGAGTAACTTTTCAACAACCCAAAATCACGCCGGAATCTTTTTTTTTTCTTCCGATGGCTGCTGCACTCCGACATCCACCATACACCAACCACTACAGAAAACACCGGCAACCACAAAACAGGCCGGCCTACATCACAGAACACCAAAACACAACCATTTTTTTTTCTCACCGGAAGAGTGTTCAGTCACCATGAAACAAGAAAAAAAATTGCTCAAGAGAGCTCTTAGAGGGTACTGCCCGTGTGGGCATTATGCCCACATGGGCGGTGCTGCCACCAGAAAAAACCCTCAACAAAACAACACAAATAGAGCGAAAAAAATACTACTACAAAGGATTCAAACCCTAAGGCTCTGATACCATGTTAAGATTTGTACGAAGGGGAAAGACATGGAGGCTGCCGCCTCTTAATATTATTCAAGCTTATTTGACCTAATACGAACAACCAAATATATAGGCTAAACCCTAATGACATAAAGACCAAACTACCCTTGAAACCCTAATGACTGAAAACCCCTAATATCTCTTCTAACACTTACCATGTGCAATATTGAACAAGCCCGGATAAGATATCTTCCATGGTTGATCCCCACACCAACATCATTCCAAAAACTAACCTTCGACCCATCACCCACCTCATATCTAAAAAATTTTGAAAAAAACAATTCTCGTCCCCTTCTTATAAATTTCCATACTCGCACTCCAAATGGCCTCATTACCTCCTTAGGGCACCAACCTCCCCTTAAACAATCATATTTAGTATATATCACCATTGGGAGAAAAAAAAAAAAGAGTTGTTAGAAGGTATACAGGAGATGGATGTGTTGGCAGAGAATAGGGGATTATTGGAGGAAAAGGTGAAAAAGGAGGATATGGCTAGAGAGCTGGAGAATACTTTGTTATGTGAGGAAATTCATTGGCGACAACAATCGAGAGCATTATGGTTGAAGGAGGGGGATGGCAACACACGGTATTTTCATAAGATGGCCAACTCCCATCGTAGATATAATCGTGTGGAGACGCTGCGTATCGAAGGTGTTTTGTCCAATGATTCGAATGAGGTAAAAGAGCATATTGTGAATTTCTATCAAAATTTATATACGGAGCAAAGTAATTGGCGACCTAGAATGGACAATCAAGCTTTTTCATCCATTGATGAGGAGGAGAAAGTTTGGTTAGAAAGAGAGTTTGAGGAAATGGAAGTTTGGGAGGTGGTGAAGGGGATGGAGGTTGACAAGGCACCAGGTCCGGATGGGTTCACCATGGCTTTCTTTCAATCTTGTTGGACGGTGGTGAAAAATGACATCATGGCTGTTTTTTCTGAATTTTATAGAAGACGACAGCTAGTGAAGAACATGAATGTTACCTGTGTGACCTTGGTTCCAAAAAAGGCGAATGCGGTGGAGATGAAGGATTTTCGGCCTATTAGTTTGGTGGGAGGAATGTATAAAATTCTGTCCAAGGTGCTAGCCAATAGAATGAAAAATGTTCTGGGTAAGATTATTTCTAATTCCCAAAATGCGTTCATAAGAGGTCGTCAAATTCTTGATTCGGTGCTGATTGCAAATGAAGTATTGGATTCTCGTATGCGGTCCAGTATGCCGGGTGTAATATGTAAGTTGGACTTGGAAAAAGCCTATGATCATGTGAATTGGAATTTTTTGCTATACTTGATGAAGCGGTGTGGATTTGGAGGGGATGGATAGAGTGGTGTATCTCGTCAGTTCGATTCTCAATTTTAGTAAATGGCAATCCAGAGGGTTTTTTTAATAGTTCAAGGGGAATAAGGCAAGGGGATCCGCTTTCACCGCTATTGTTTGTGTTGGTGATGGAGGCGTTGAGTAGGATGGTGAATGCGACTGTAGAGCAAGGTCTATTATCAGGTTTTGGTGTGGGAGAGAGGGTTTTCTCAGATTTGGTGGTTGCTCATTCTCTTTTTGCCGATGATACATTGATTTTCTGCGAAGCATGCCCGGGGCAATTACGGTATGTACGTCTTATTCTTTTATGTTTTGAGGCTGTTTCGGGGTTGAAAGTAAATCTTGGCAAATCAGAATTGATGGCTGTAGGAGAAGTGAAAAATATTGGGAATTTAGCTGCATATCTTGGGTGTAGAGTTGCTTGTTTGCCCATGAAATATTTGGGGCTGCCACTAGGGGCTGCATATAAGGATATTTCTATATGGAATGGGGTGACGGAGCAGATGGAGCAGAGGTTGGCAGGGTGGAAGAAAATATATTTATCAAAGGGATGGCGATTAACCTTAATAAAGAGTACGTTATCTAATCTCCCAACGTATTACTTATCTCTATTTCCGGTTCCTATGAGTGTGGCTAATAGGATCGAGAAGATTCAACGAGATTTCCTATGGGGAGGAATGGGGGATGAAAAGAAATTGCATCTTGTTAGTTGGAATCAAGTTTGCCGTCCCTTAAGGGCCGGTGGCCTTGGTATTCAAAACGTATTCGAGTTCAATAAGGCTTTATTGGGAAAATGGCTTTGGAGATATGCGACGGAGAGGGCGGCACTTTGGTATAAGGTGATTAAAGAAAAGTATGAGGAGCAAGATGGTGGATGGTGTTCAAATGAGGTGTCTGGGCCTTTTGGTGTAGGGTTATGGAAACACATTAGAAGAGGATGGGACATGTTTGTTCGAAATGTGAGGTTTGAAGTGGGGTTAGGTTCGAAAATACTATTTTGGCATGACACGTGGTGTGGAAATCAGCCGTTGAAGCATGTCTACCCGTCATTGTATCGTATTGCAAGGTATAAAGAAGCATGGGTTAAGGATAATTTTGGGTGGAGGAATGGGGTTGTGGAGGGGAATGTCATTTTTATTCGTTCTTTACAGGATTGGGAGATGGATATGATATCGACCTTCTTTGAAATGTTATACTCGTGTAAGATTTCACAGGGAAATGCAGATCGGCTTTATTGGTCTCCATCTAAAAAAGGCATTTTTGAGGTGAAGTCGTTTTATAAGATATTGTCTAATACAGCCATTGAGATGTTCCCTTGGAAAAGTATTTGGCGATCCAAGGTGCCATCAAGGGTGGCGTTTTTTGGGTGGAATGCGGTACTTGGGAAAATCTTGACACATGACAATCTGAGGAAGAGAAGTATTGTCATATTGGAGTGGTGTTGTATGTGTAAGAAGAATGGGGAATCCGTAGATCACTTATTGATCCATTGCGAAGTGGCAACTCGTTTATGGCATTATATGTTCACATTATTTGGCATTGAGTGGGTTATGCCGCAAAAGGTTCTAGACTTGTTTGCTTGTTGGAATCATGTGGGGGGGAGGGATCTTGCTAAAGCTATTTGGAGGATGGTTCCTTTGTGTGTCATTTGGTGCATATGGAGGGAGAGGAACGCAAGACTTTTTGAGGATAAGGAATGTTCGGTGGATGAGGTGAGGAAGAATATGATTTCTATGCTACATATGTGGGCAATGGCGCATTATCGCGAGGAACTTCCGACTTTGGACGACTTCTTGAACATGTGTCTTTTGTATATATCTTAGGGGTTCTATTGTATATATTTCTTTTTTAGGGTTGCGCCCCTTTGCGCGTTCTTAATAAAACTCACATTACTTATCAAAAAAAAATATATATCACCATTCTCCATAAAGCCTCCCTCTCCATAGCATACCACCACAACCATTTTCCCAAAAGAGTTCAATTAAACTGAATTAGATTTCTAAGCCCCAAACCGCCACCTAATTTCATCGAAGCACAAATTCGTGACCAATTCACTAAATGGAACTTAAACTCATCCCCAATTCCACACTCCAAAAAATTCCCTCTGAAGTTTCTAAAGCCTATTAGTCCCACCTACTAGAATAGGGAGAGAAGACAAATAATAAGTAGGCAAATTGGAAAGAGTACTCTCGATCGATCTACCACCCTTAGATAAATAAGGCTTTTTCCATCCAGCTAACCGACATTCCATTTTTTCAATGATGCCATTCCAATTATACCCTTGTAAAAAGCATCCAATGGCAAACCCAATTACTTCATTGGTAAAGAAAATACTCTACAACCAAGAATACGGGCCAACCCTTCTACATCTCCCACATTGCCTACAAGAACAAGTTTTGATTTTACCAAATTAATCTTCAATCTCGAACAGCTTCATAACATAAGAAAATACATCGCAAATGTTAAAGTTGTTCGGAATTTGCATCACAGAAATCAAAGTATAACTAGAAAACCATAAATGAGACACTAACAACTATTCATTATTCCTCAACCACCCTTGAAAATCAAGACAAAAGTATTCTATCCACTGGGGTAGTAATCATCCTACACATTGCCTCATAACCACCACAAATAATAGCAGCGATGGGGAATCCCCCTCTCTCAATCCACGAAAGCAACTAAAGAATCCAGACAGTAAACCATTAATGAGAATGGACAACCGCACCATAGTATTACAATGCGCTATCCATTCCCTCCATTTCTCCCCAAATCCACTTCTCTTTTTTTTATAAGTAATGTTTCATATCAAAAGCGTAGAGGGGCGCAACCCTAGTACACAGGAAGTATACAAGAGAATGCCAAAAGGAAGAAAAGAGGACAAAGAAAACAAAAAGACAAGAAAGAGCCCAAGGAACTCAAAACCCACAAGAACACAGCACCTCCCAAGCAACTCCCAAACAGACCCATATAAACCCACCACCCAACACAGCAACTGCCAAATCCACTTCTCTTCAAGCCATTGAATGTATTATATCCCTATGCTGCTAAAGAGTCGGAGTTCCCTGATTGGGTAATCAAATGTGCAAAGCGGATTCATTCCAGGGTGGGAATAATGTATATAGGCCAGAAATGGCAGTTTATAGTGTCAATTGAACTGAATACCTCTCAATGTGAGGGTTTCTCATCTTATATAGAAATCGTATGAGAACAAATAAGGTAATTACAATCTACCTATTAATTACAAAATACTAGCTATAATACAAAACATGCCATAACTAGAGAGGCTAATTATGGCTAAATATATATGATATATATGCCGTATCTGGCTGACATACCCCTCAAATTGATGCTGGTCGATCAAGAAGCATTAATTTGCCCACAAGGAACTGATGACGTTGTCGTGTCATGGCCTTTGTGAATACGTCGCTATCTGAAGATTAGTGGAAACATAAGGAAGAGATATAACACGAGTGTCCAAGGCTTCCCGAATAGAATGACAATCTACCTCAATATGCTTCGTACGTTCATGGTAAACAGGATTAGCAGCTATTTGAATGGCACTGGTATTATCAGCATGAAGAGGAGTAGAATCAGATTGAGAAAAAATAAGCTAATTGGATGCAGCATAATCAATAAGCCAAGACTTATATGTAGTACCATTACCTTGGAGCCCTAAGGTGGAAAAGGCAGACATAATCATCTGTTGTACCATTTCAGGAGTAAGAACAGAGGATCCGCCTACAGAAGAAGAAGCTGAGGACATCACTGGAGCAGAAGATGTGTTCACTGCAGCCTAATAGGCGGTAGCTTGACGATTCTGAGGCCGAGTGGGACATTCTTTGATAAAGTGACCCTGTTTCTTACAATAATTACATGATTTCTTGGCACAGTTGGCGGCAATATGACCATACTCCTTGCAGCTGAAACACTGAACCTTGCGCATATCCTTACCTTTCCCTTTCCCGTAGACAGCATAGGCTACTGGATTCGGGTTGGAATCCTGTTGGAACGTAGCCTGTGTGAGAAGACGCTGCTCCTCGCAAAGTAATTCTCCAAAACAAACATCCAAAGATGGAGAAGGATCCCGGTTCATTAAATTTGAGCGAGTGACTTCAAATTCAGGACGTAATTTCATCAGGAATTGATCTCTTTTACTCTGCTCATGAACAGCCTGAACATCAGAGAGAGATGTAGCAGGTACCTTCGCATAAACCATATCAAAAAATTCTCCCCACAAATTTTGAAAACCAGAAAAATACTCCTGAATGGAGAGATCGCCTTAAGTGTAATTAGCAATCTCATATTCCAATTGAAAACGACGTGCAGTATTATTCTGGTGATAAACCTTCAACAAATACTCTCACATAGTCTTTGCAGACTTATAGGGCCTCAGATTGAGCACAATAAGAGGATCAACAGACCCTAAGATCCAAGTCATCACCCGTGCATCTTTGACCATCCACTTAGCCAAATCCTTAGTCTCCGTAGAAGCTGGATCACTACCATCAATATGACCCCACAACTCTTTTCCCATAACAAACAATTTAAACTGAAATTCCCAAGCAGCATAATTTTTTCCAGTAAAGCGGACCCCAAAAGACTCGCTAGAAGACATGATGAAATAAAAAATTATAAATTATAAAACCTAATAAAGGAGTAACAGGCCCACCAAATCTTGTTGGACAGCAAGCCCAAGCCCAACAACCCAAACAGCAACCAAGTCCAAACCTCAAACAGCAACCCAAAACCCAAACAGCAACCCAAGCCCAAGCCCCAAACAGCAAACCAAACACCCAAACAACAACTAATCCCAAGCCCAGCAAGCCCAAGTCCACACAGAACAGCAATCAGCAACAAAAATTCTCGCAGCACCAAACTCAAATCAGCCACACCAGAACCTTTCGACAGCCCCAAATTGCCGACAGCCACACCAGAACCTGCCGACAGCCCCAAATCGCCGACAGCCCAGATTGCCGACAGCACCACAGATCGCCGGAGTCACTCCAAGTCTGCACAGAAACTGCCGACAACCACTACAGATCGCCGGGAACCCTCCAAGACTGCACAGAACCTGCCGACAACTACCTCAGACCTTGCCGACAGCCACCAAGGATTCTCCACAACCTCCAAAGGGTCTACCGACAGCCACTACACGATGTAAACTGCCGCTACCCTCAACAAAAACTGCTGAATAGCAGTTTAGAACCCACCAGAATGATCGACAACTCCCTGAAATTATCGACCGCCACAAAAAAGAACAACCCAACTCAGAAATCTCTACACCCCCCTCAACAGATAACTGAAAACCTAGAACCACCCTAATTTAGACGATTTAGGCTCTGATACCATGTCAATTGAACTGAATACCTCTCAATGTGAGGGTTTCTTATCTTATATAGAAATCGTATGAGAACAAATAAGGTAATTACAATCTACCTATTAATTACAAAATACTAAAGCTATAATACAAAACATGCCACAACTAGAGAGGCTAATTATGGCTAAATATATATGATATATATGCCGCATCTAGCTGACATATGGCTCTTCTGACTTTCCTTGAAAAAGAGAGGTTGAAAGAATTGGAAGCCTAATCTCTCTCTGTCAGTAAAAAGAAGAGGGAGATCAAGAATCTTGCGAGCTCCATTAATTATGATAATCAAGGTGAGGGGCAGCAAAGAGGTATTATGAAGCCAAAAATTCTGACTTGGAATGTGAGGGGGCTGAATGAGGGGCATAAATGTTTGAGGATTAGGAATTTGCTCCAAGATTGGAAGGTAGATATTGTTTGTTTTCAAGAGACTAAGCTCTTTAGTATGTCTCGGAGGTTGGTGCGGAGTCTATGGCGGTGTAATTATGTGGAGTGGGTGTGTCTTGACTCTTGTGGGGCGTCAAGGGGGATTTTGATTTTATGGAATAAGAGGGTGGTCGAAAAGATAGAGGATTGCTTTGGGGTATACTCTCTGGCAATGAAGTTTAGGTCTATTGTGGATAATTCCATTTGGGCTTTTGCGGGGGTTTATGGTCCGAATTATGCTAGTGATAGAAGAATCTTGTGGGAAGAACTGGCGGGCTTCATGAGCTGGTGGAACATGCCGTGGTGCATTGGGGGGGACTTCAATGTCACCCGCTTTCCAAGCGAAAGATCTGGAGTCGCTTGTCGCTTGGCTATGTCGGATTTTTCTGATTTTCTTCATGAGCAGGGGCTGCTGGATTTGCCTCTTGTTGGCGGTCTTTTTACTTGATCTCTTGCTCAAGATCCTCCGAAGTGGTCAAGGATCGATCGTTTTCTTATTTCTCCTGATTGGGAAGCCAGGTTTCCAGGTGTGTCTCAAAAGAGGCTTCCCCGCATTTGTTCAGATCATTTTCCTCTCCTTCTTGATAGTGTGAATGGTCCTAGGGGCAAAAGACCATTCAAATTTGAGAATATGTGGCTCAAGAAGGAAGGTTTTAGGGCCTTAGTGAAGCAATGGTGGGATTCTTATCATTTCGAAGGTTCGCCTAGTTTTATCTTTGCGTGCAAGATTAAAGCCCTAAAGATGGATTTAAATAAATGGAATGAGACGTCTATGGTAATATTGATTGCAACAAGAGTAAGCTCCTAGATGATCTCAAGGAGTTGGATGCTATTGAAGAGGTTCGGGCTTTGGGTAGTGTAGAACTAACCAAGAAATGAGAGGTTTCTAGCGAGTTAGAAGCTTGCTTGCTTATGGAAGAGGTTAGCTAGAGGCAAAAGTCCAAAATCCTATGGCTTAAAGAAGGTGATAAGTGTTCCAAGTTTTTTCATTCTATGGCCAATTCTCACTGAAGATACAATTTCATCGATTCTTTGATGATTGAAGGTAATTTATCCAACAATCAAGCGGAGATTAGTGAGCACATTGTCAAGTATTATCAAAAGCTTTTTGAGGAGCGATGTCAATGGAGGCTCAGGGTGGATGGCCTAGTGTTTAACCAAATTCCTGACCATGAGGCTAGCTAGTTGGAGAGAGAGTTTGAAGAGGACGAAGTGAGGAAGGTTATTATCAGGCTATGGAGGGGGAGCACATTGTCAAGTATTATCAAAAGCTTTTTGAGGAGCGATGTCAATGGAGGCTCAGGGTGGATGGCCTAGTGTTTAACCAAATTCTTGACCATGAGGCTAGCTAGTTGGAGAGAGAGTTTGAAGAGGACGAAGTGAGGAAGGTTATTATCAGGCTATGGAGGGGGATAAGGCGCCGGGTCTGGATGGCTTTTCTATTGCTTTTTTCCAGGTTTGCTAGAAAGTTGTCAAAGAGGACATCATGAAGATCTTTAGGGAGTTTCATGCTGAAGGTAAATTCGAAGCTAGTCTCAATTCTACCTTCATTTCGCTTATCCCAGAAATTCCAAGTGCCTCGAAGATGAAAGATTTTCGTCCTATAAGTCTTGTGGGAGGTTTTTACAAAATCATTGCCAAAGTTCTTGCAAATAGATTAAAAGGAGTGCTGTAAAAGGTTATCTCCAAGACGCAAAGTGCCTTCATCAAAGGGAGACAAATTCTGGATCCGATCCTCATTGCGAATGAAAGTCTCAATAGTAGACATAGATTGGAGGAGCTAGGTATTTTGTGTAAAATGGATGTGGAGAAAGCTTATGATCATGTCAATTGGGACTTATTATATATGTTGAAGAGGTGTGGTTTTGGGGCGAAGTGGTGTTTGTGGATATCTTTTTGCATTTCTTCAGTAAGGTTTTCAGTCGTGGTTAATGGGTCTCCTGAAGGCTTCTTTGACAGCTCTCGGGGAGCTCCGGCAAGGAGACCCCCTCTCCCCGTTGTTATTTGTTTTTGTGATGTTGTCTGCTGGGATCAAAAATGGGCTTTTAAAGGGCTTCAAAGTTGGCAATGTGACTTTCCCACTTGTTGTTTGCCGATGACACTTTGATTTTTTGCAAAGCTAGACCCGACCAGTTGGCTTATTTATGGGGCATATTTCTTTTGTTTGAAGCAGCTTCAGGGTTGAAGGTCAATCTGGCCAAGTCAGTGTTGATCCCTATGGGAAACGTTCAACAAGTAGACTATTTGGCGAGTATTTTTGGGTGTGAGGTGGCCTCCCTGCCACTCGAGTATCTAGGGCTTCCTCTAGGGGTTCCCAATAACGCATCCCATATTTGGGATGGTATTCTGGAGAAGATGGAACGTCGTTTGGCTGGCTGGAAATGGCCTTTATTATCCAAGGGGGGGAGAGTTATCCTGATAAAGAGCACCCTGGACAACATTCCTATGTACTATATGTCTATTTTCAAGATTTCCGTTAAGGTTGCCAATCACATTGAGAAGCTTCAACGTGATTTTCTATGGGGTGGAGTTGGAGATGAATTCAAATATCATTTGGTGAAGTGGTCTAAGGTTTGCTCCCCACTTTCGGCGGGTGGGCTTGGTTTAAGGAAGTTGGTGGGCTTCAACCATGCTTTATTAGGTAAATGGTTGTGGTGTTATGGGCATGAGAGGAAGGCATGGCGGAGAGTTGTGGTGGAGGCCAAATACGTGAGCATGTGGGGTGGTTGGTGCACTTGCCCTCACACAGGAGCGTCGGGAGCAAGTTTGTGGAAGAATATCCGGTTAGGGTGGGGGATTTTTTCTAGTCACTCTAGACTAGTGCTTAGGGATGGGTCCTAGATCCGGTTCTAGCATGATCGGTGGTGTGGGGATACGAAGCTTAAAGAGGATTTCCCTATGCTCTACAATATTGCTCGTGAGAAGGAAGCTTCAGTGGCAGACAATGTGGAGTTTATAGGTGGAGCTCCTCAGTGGAATGTTATCTTTAACAGGGAAGTTCATAATTGGGAGGTGGATGTCGTCACTGCTCTTTTTCAGAAATTGTAGTATGTCTCTATTCAAATGGGGAGCCAAGATAAATTGTGGTGGATTCCCTCCAAAAAATGAATTTTTAAGGTCAAAGATTACTTCGGAGCTTTATCTAAGGCAGAAGGGAGAGGTTTCCCTTGAAAGAGTGTGTGGAGGACCAAGTCTCCCCCAAGGGCTACGTTCTTTGTGTGGTCTGCAGCGCTTGAAAAAATTCTCACTTTGAATAATCTAAGGAAGAGACAAGTGGTTGTCATTAATAGATGCTACATGTGCAAGAAAGATGGAGAGTCAGTCGATCATTTACTCCTTCATTGCGAGGTGGCCTATGCATTGTGGTGTAATATTTTTAGCCGGCTTGGTCTTTCTTGGGTCATGCCTAGTAGTGTTTTGGACCTGTGTGCTTGTTGGTGTTCCTCTGGCAAGACTAGGAGTGCCGTGGCTTGGAAAAAAGTGCCTATTTGTATTTTTTGGTCTATTTGGAGGGATAGAAACAATAGGTGTTTTGAGGACTTGGAAAGCTCTATGGAAGAGATCCTAGCCTCTTTGTTGTATTCCTTGTAATTGTGGACTGCGGCTTACCTGTCCCCTTTGTCTCTTAGTTACAGGGATTTTCTTTCCCGCTTTTCTTTTTCTAGTTAGGAGTTCCTCTTGTATATATCATATGTACTTTTGGGGCACCTTTCGCTTTTTTAATAAAATCCTTTTGACTTACCAAAAAAATAAACTGCCAATTTAGATGATCATACACCTTATCACCTTATCCAAATCCAATTTACACAACACACCATGTTCCCCAAATGTAATCCAACATTCCAAACATTCATAGCAACCAAAACTGAATCAAAAATTTGTCTACCGTTGATGAACGCATTTTGGGAATTAGAAATAATCTTTTCCAAAACCGGTGTTACCAACTCCCCAAGACCTTGGAAATGATCTTATATGCTCCACCCACTAGGCTAATTGGACTGAAGTCATTAACCTCCACAACACCTGCCTTCTTTGAGATAAGGGAGACTATGCATTAAAACTCTTCTCAAATGGTGTAAGGTTCGTGCAGATGTGCATATCTATGTTGATGTCTTAAAGCAGATTTTCTGTATTGAGACAAGGACCGTTGCTACCTTCTCAAGTTGTGGCTTTGTTACTTATGAAAAACAAAAAGCTGTGATTTTTTGGTTGCTCAATTAGATCCAAAGAGTTTATATCATCAAGGAAAAACAACTACAAGGTATGATCAAACAACATCAATGTAACAGAGACAAGTAGTTTACTTTTCATGGCAAGCTCTTTCAGTAGTTTCAGCAAATCTGTTAAAGGCAGAAGCAACGCGCCTGAGAAACACTTCATGGCCACTTAGATACTCGCCATCTTTCTGTTGAAAACCAATTAAGGTAGGATGGATAATTGGTAATATAACTTATGTAGAACAAATATACAAATGATATTTATGTGGCTTATAAATATAAGATGTAAAAACCATCAATCCCACAAACAGACAGAGCCCATACTTGAAGAAGATAAACAGAGATAGGAAGCAATCTCTTCAGTATGTGCAAGAGTCTACCACCCAACTACACCAAGAAGTGAGAAACGTTAGCTTTCCACAAAAAGCAGGAATAAACAACGTAGTATTTTGTGAGAAAGGATAAAAATATTACAACATATTCAGTGAACGCATGCGCAAATCTTTATTTTACAAGATAACTAATGAGGAATATAGCCAATCCCATTGACATGTAAAATAAACAGAAGTAAAAGATAGGAAGAACAAATGGAAACAAATCAGAGATGTTCAAGACAAGTTTGATTAACAATTGGCAAATGCAATAAATTTTGGCAAACATTGAACAACTAAATAAAGAGTTCCTAAGCAACCAGAAGGGTTAAGAATCATCCTAGTATCCTTTGGAGATCTAATGAATGACAATAAAGAACTCTATTGTTACGTTTAAATTAACAATAATGAGCATCAAAACAGTATCTTGGAAACATAGTCATCATAGAACTGAATGCAACTAAGAATTCTAGTTTGGTTTACATATTTACTTAATGACATTAGCCTGCCTGGGGTAAATCTACTTCCTGCTCAAACAGTGTTCATCATTCGGTGTTTTGAGTCCAGTACCCCTTTCCCAAATTTTCTTATAAAAAAAAGTGTTCATCATCACCCACTAGAATGGATACTGTCCCCATAATTTCTCTCTTTACATTCTCATCTTCAATAAATCCCACCCTTTGATAAATATGAAATACAAACTTCGCATAATATCACCAGTAAACTTTTCATGACCTCAGGTTCAATAAAGGAAAAAATTTCTGACTTCTATATGGCCAGCTACACTTTACAGTAGAAAATATACGCAATTAAGGAACAATATGTCCATTAAGCAGGTATAGCTGCAATGAAGAGAGCAGGCTCAGATATTTATAAAGACACATGACTCTGTGACAAGGTCCTCCTTTGGGACACATGTTGCTCCATCATCCTCTACTAACTGTTGCCCTTAGCATCTTTCACGTGTCAAATGGCCACCTATTAGCATTTTTTTTTTTTTTTTTTTTTTTGGTTTTAAATGACTGGTTGAGCAGATGACAAAATCGCAAATTCTCACGCTGTAGTGATAACCTCTACTAATAGGGACGGTACAAGGAGGAATTCAATTCTAAGCACCTGAAGAAAGTGCTATACTTCAATTATTTCTTATCCACTTTACCCAACTCCCTCTTAACATTATTAAGATATCTCATCGACGATCCAGACCACTACCAATTAGCCATTTTTTCTCATCAGAATTGCATTAATCTCTCCTTAAGCCACACTCAGCAATTCCATCCTCTTTGAAACTCCTTAGCACCCAAAATAACAATAATTTTTTTATAAGTTAAAAGAACATTAAGTTTCATTTGTTCAATGTATTACTAGATTAAAAAGGATGTAGCAGTTCTATGATTTGGGTTAATAATACGAATCAATATGGCTGAATTCATTCTGCTAAATATTATGTGCATAACAAGACTTTTCACACCAGAGATTTTTATTCCACTGAATGTGGAAGCTCAAGACCACCACGAAAATCAAGATAATAGTACTTATCACCTGATGAAGAAAAGGTTCAAATGTGTCCCTAGCCTTTGCAACAGCTATTACACAAGCTGTCCTGATTTCACACATAAAGAAGGAAGAGAGAAAGGAAAATCAGTAAAATTTAAAACAAATTACATATTAAATCATCCCACATATTTGAGTAAATTAGAAAACCATCAATACCTTGAGTAGTTTGTTCCATCATGAATATCTTCGACCCCACAGGCATTTACAATTTCTTCCCGCATAATTGGAGGGCATTTAATTCCTCCAACCACAAAACGAAATTCAGCCATGGCACGATGATATTGTGCACCCCCATAAAGACGCATTCCAGCATTCTATACAATTAAAAACCCAAAGTCTATTTTGCAATTTCATAAAACTCTGAAATTTTGTTCGAGAAAGAAGAAACTCTATCACTCAATATATGGCAGTTCACTGAAATACTTTAACCACATATTAGTACTGAGAAGAAAAATCTTTTATATAGATCAGGTGGCCCATTTAATTCTATATACTGGAGCACTATTTATAGAGCAGAATTTATTGAAGAAACTGAACTTATCTCAACTAAGCCTTAATTCTAACTAATTGGGGTGGACTACATGGATTCTTCTATGCGACTAGGCCTTGTCTAAGGCCAATATCCCTAGTTACCTCTCTAACAATCATGACTTTCCTTGTAGCTTCTACATCATTGGTTACCTCCTTTTTCCCCTTTTTTATCCTTCCACAGTAATATGATCAACCAAAAGAATAATAATTACAGAAAGAATCAGACTGAACAAGAATGAGAGGAAAATAAAATAGGGAAACTACAAAAAGTAATAGAAGATAAAAGCACACAAATTTTCAGCAAGCTACACGTGTTTTGTTTTATGTGTGGCATGCAAATATATTAGAACTCCAGTTCATATATATAAGGTCAAAGAATTCTATGGCTTACAGGTATTAATTTATGAGGAAACTGAATACCATCGGAAGCAACAAATGCCCCCCCATTATTTCTTTCATCTTGCAGTGTTTCACCTGTAACAGAAACAAACTGACTGTTCAAGATCCAACAAAGCAACATAAACAAATAAATCAATCAATCAAATTATAAGAACAAAATAACAACAAATTTCAATGCAAGGGTAAAGTTCACTTTAAACAATGATCATATAACAATACAATATCCACCATATGTTTTAAGTTGTCCACAGTAAGCAACATCAAGATGATTTACCAAATTTATCTGGAGGTGCAACAACTGTCCCTTTCAGTAGCAATGACAACTGAGTGATAAAACATAGTCAGTCAGAATGGATAATCATGATTTGGGACAATAATAGTGTAGTAGTAGCAGTGCTAATATCCAACATAGATATGCTTGTACATGTGTGTGTATAACATGCCAATAATATTGAATCTGCCTTTTTCATTCTTTTCTTTTTAAGCTAATTCCTTTTTTTAAGCTGAATGCATAATCTGTCTGCTGTATGAAGGAAATTTGTATTAAAAAATTATGGACTTTGAAGTACTCTTTCAAGCACATATCTAATAAAAAACTAAGCATGTCCTGCATAATTCATGCAAACTCTTTCTGTTCCAAGACTTTTGTTCTCATTCAGGTACCATAAGCTACCAAAGAAAATTAGATATTGGCATTTTGCAACGCTAATAAACAATATGCCTCCTCCAGATGAGAGGGCCCTAATTGAGACCTTGGTCAAGAACAGATCATGAAATGCTCTTCCTTTCTCCTTTAATTTTACTTCATCCAAGGTGCTGCACATAAAAAATAATTATAACAATAATAATAAATATAAATATAAAATAAAATGAATTCACAACATAAGAAAGAAATTAACAAATAAACTATACTAAAAAAGATTCTAGCCCCACGATAAACAGGTGGCTTTACTGGAATTTGATAATTTTAACAGGTCAAATACTAATTCTCCATCTAATATTGCTTCAGAAAAAACAAAAAAAAAAAAACCCGTGTTTTATAAGTTAAACTAGAGACCTGAGTTCCCGATTTATTTCATTCAGCTTTCTTGTAGTGCTGCGATACTCCTTTTCAAGAAGTGGAATGATCGATGGAATGCTATCCATATACCTAACAATAATAATATTATCAATCATTTAGCCATAGAATATTGCAGGCAAACAAAGCATAAATGGATTATGTCATGGGCAAAGAACAAAATGTAAGAAGGGGATAAATGCACATACCTTTTCTGCAGCAACTCTTCCAAGAACAGTCTAAGTTTGCCTACACCTATTCTACTTCTTTCTTGCTTTGACAGTGATCGGCTCAACTTCTCCTCCAAAGATGCAACATCATCCACCTCTCTTAGGGATATTGCCTACATTATAAAATATGCTTTTATCATGTCCACATATCCAATACGACAATAAAGTACAGCTCATATGTAACCAACAAGCATTCTGTGCTCAACTCAACTAAAATTCAATCCCAATTCTGTTAGGTTTAAAGTTTTGTTGGCATATTTCGCTGACAAAACACTAGTGAACATCAGTTCTAGTTCTCAAATCTTAAGTTATTCTCAAATGACAGTCTTATGTTGGAGGCATGTTGTTGGGTGACAGGTTCTGATGAGAAATATTTTCCTGTTGAGAGTTTGAGAGTCTGAGAGTCTGAGAGTCTTGAGATGGAGAAGGCACGAAGTTGGTATGTGGAGTCTAAGAGTTTTGAGATGCTGATCAAGGGGGGAAATTATGGTTTGAGGATGTTTGAAAGAGGCAAGAAAAAACAGGGGTCCATTTTTATACACAGGGACGAGATAGCTTGGCTGGTGGGTGCTGTAGAGGTGGTACTGGACGTGGATACTTCGGAAGTTTTCTGGGGTCCATCGAGTGCAGGCTTTCCTCGAGTTTTAGTGCAAAGACGATCAAATAGGCATGGAAGATTCATCTTCATCGAGGAGTATGAGGGAAGGAATCGTCGAGGTAGTGCGTTAATTCCTGAAGGCAGATATGGACAAGGCTGGTCCAGACTTGTATCAGAGATGAGGATTGCTCGTTCGGCTCTGTGGAAGGGACGTGAATCCAGAGTGAGTAAGGAATCTCAAGTGGTATCAGGGAGGAACTTTGCGGAGGTGGTGGGTCGGCCAAAGTCGCTGGAGACCGCGTTGAAGGTGGTCCCGGCGGCGATAGCGGAAGGCATATTAGTGACGGAGAATATTGGTGGTTGTGCTCTGACGAGGCCGCCAATCGCTCCGGCGAAGAAAGGTGTGCAGATAGGGGCGTCGAAAGACACTGTGGAGGCAGGGAGAAATGTCGGAGATGCGCCGGTGAGGACCCAGGGTCAGGCGAAGGAGAAGGGGGCAGTGGGCAGCGGTAATACAGTCAGTGTTCTGCCCAAGACACTGCAGGATCCCATGAAATCCGGTATGGCAGCGCCGTATGGGGACAGTGAGTCAGGTGGGAGTGGGCATGCGTCCGTGCAAGGAGGTCTTGACCTGCAGGAATTCATGAAGTGCCTAACGGACATTAGAGGACAGTTGGTTTTGGGGCTAAAAAGGGTAGAAGAGGCTTTTCATATGCTGGAGACGCGTATAGGCCGTGTGGGGATTACTGGGGAAATGGGCTTTGGTGGTAATTATAAACGGAATAAGGAGAAAATGGGTAACAATAGAATTAATGAAGGAGTGGGCTGGTCTAAGCCCAAGAAGAAGACTTTTAGAAGGATTTTGACCCAACCGGGCATATTGGGGCCCAAGCCCAGTAAGGAGCCTAGTCAGTTATCCCAAAGCCCACGACCCACGATTGCATTCCCTTACCGTGACTTCAATCGGCGCCCAGCGCAACAGCTACGTCAGGCGGGGGAGTCGTCAGCGATGGGGGCCACGCGCTCAACCGGCGATATTGGGATGACGACCGCCGGCGATATCTCCGGAGAACATTCCTCTAGCGCCGGAGTCTCGTTTCCAGCTACTGTGGGGACGATTTTAGAGACAGAAAAAGTCGGTGAACTCATTGGTGGGGTCGGGCGAGGGAACGAGTTGCCGATGCAGAGGCTGGGTTCAGTCTCAGAGGTCGCCGAGGACCTGGGTTATCCACTCTCGACATCGGAGAAGTGCTCTAAGGTGTCAGAAAGCTCGATGTCGCTGCTGTCTACCATTCCGGAGAGCGATGCAGTACTAGGCCACGCATCTCCGTCGCCGGTGAAGAGCTCCAGACGATTGCCAGAGACTTCAGAGTGCGCCGATGATGAGGGAATTGATAGTCTCACGCCAGATAAGCAGCCCAAGCAGATGAAGGTGTTTCAGAGAAGAGAGAGTCCTTCATCTAAGACCACGAAGTCGTGGGTAGCGGAGAGGGTATCGTGGAATGGTTGCAGGGGGTGTGACGAGACAACAGTAGTTCTTTCGGGTAAGAATCATAACTCTTGCTTGGATTCTGAGAAGCAGACAACAAATGTATTTTCTTTGTTGGCTGAACATGAGGAGCAAGGTTTGTTGGGGGGTATGGGGAATCAGGAGAATGAGATCCCAGGGATTGAGGGCACTAAGTCCCAGCTTGTAGGGGCGATTGATACTGAGGAGCAGCTTGATCAAGGGATGGGTTCGGATTCTCCTGCCTCTAAGGTCTTGAAATTGGTTTGGAAGGTGAAAGGGACTGCGGGAATGTCATGGGATGGGCAGGAAGGAAAACTTAAACAGGTTTTTGGGCAAATAGTGGCTGACAAATATGGGGAAGAAACTTCTTTTTCGTTAGGGGAGGAGGTAGATGGTATCTTGGGGATGAGGGATGATGATATTACTTATGAAGCATAAAATCGTGTCATGGAACGTAAGAGGGCTGAATGAGGTGAAGAAGCGATTGAGGGTTAGACGGCTTCTGAGTCAATGAAAGGTAGATATTGTTTGTCTTCAAGAGACAAAATTGGAGATGATCACTCATGGCTTAGTGCTCAGTTTATGGAGATGTCCCTATGTAGAGTGGACTTATGTGACCTCGGTCGGAGCTTCGGGTGGGATTCTATTGATGTGGGATAGAAGGGTAGTTTCGAAGGTGGATGTTTGTCAGGGTAATTTTGTGACAGCATGTTCCTTCAGGAATGTGGACAACGGTATGGAGTGGGCCTTTGCAGGTGTGTATGGTCCGAATAGGGATGCTAATAGAAGGCAGCTGTGGGAGGAATTGGCAGGATTGATGTGTATTTGGGAGTTGCCTTGGTGTATAGAGGGGGATTTTAACGTCACTCTTTTCCATAATGAGAGGTCGGGAGGAGTTCAAAGAAGGAGGGCAGTTGCAGCGTTTGCTGATTTTACTGCGGAGATGGGTCTTATGGACCTTCTGTTGGCGGGAGGAGTGTCTAGTTGGGCTAATAATTCATCATGGTCAAGGTTGGACCATTTTTTGGTTTCCCCAGATTGGGAATTTAGCTATCCAGGGTTGATGCAAAAGAAGCTTCTTCGAGTTTGTTCGGATCATGCTCCTATTATTTTGATGAGGGGCTGCGTGCAAAATGGGAAGAGTGCCTTCAAGTTCGAAAACACGTGGCTTAAAGAGGAGGGTTTTGTGGACAAAGTTAATTCTTGGTAGTCCTCATTCTCTTTCATGGGTTCACCAAGCTTTATCTTGGCCAACAAGTTGAGAGCTCTTAAGGGAGAGATCAAGAGGTGGAATAGAGAGGTTTTTGGTAATGTGGGGGCCCGTAATAAGGCCTGGGCGGAGGAGCTGGACCTGCTGGACAGAAGTGAGGAAGTCCGAAGGTTATCTGAGGAGGAAAAGGAGAGAAGGAGATCTTTGGCCTCTGATTTGGAAGCTTCTCTTTTACAAGAGGAAATTAGCTGGAGACAAAAATCGAGGGTGCGGTGGTTAAAGGAGGGAGACAAATGCACTAAGTTCTTTCATCAGGTAGCTAGTGCAAATAGGAGGAATAATTCTATCGAGTCCTTGATTGTGAATGGTTCCCCTACTTCGGACCCAGTCTGTATTGGTGAGCATATTGTCAATTACTATGAATCTTTGTTCTCGAAGCCTCTTAGTTGGAGACCGAGATTAGATAACCTTGAGTTTAATAGGCTCAATGGCGAAGAAGCGTCTACTTTGGAGGATCCTTTTGAGGAGAGGGAGGTTAGGAAGGTTATCAAGGGTATGGATAGGAATAAGGCTCCGGGCCCGGATGGCTTTTCTATGGCTTTTTTTCAGAATTGTTGGAAGGTGGTCAAGGAAGACTTCATGGCGGTTTTTGAGGAATTTCATGCCCGAGGTAAATTCGTGAAAAGTATTAATTCTACGTTCATTTCTCTTATCCCGAAAACTCAAGGGGCTAAGGAGGTCAAGGATTTTCGGCCTATTAGTCTTGTGGGTGGAGTTTACAAGATCATCTCCAAGGTTTTGGCCAACAGAATGAGGAAAGTTATGGATAAGATCATTTCCAAGCCCCAAAATGCATTTGTTAAAGGGAGACAGATTTTAGACTCGGTCCTCATTGCAAATGAGTGTCTGGACAGCAGGATTAAATCTGGGGAGCCAGGTGTTTTATGTAAACTGGATATGGAAAAGGCGTATGATCACGTTGATTGGAGCTTCCTTCTTTACTTATTGAGGAGATGCGGGTTTGGGGAGAAATGGTGTTCGTGGATCCAGCATTGTATCTCATCAGTTCGCTTCTCAGTGTTGATTAATGGTGTTCCCTCCGGCTTCTTCGGGTGTTCCCGTGGGGTCCGTCAAGGTGATCCGCTTTCTCCTTTCCTCTTTGTTTTGGTGATGGAGGCTTTTAGTAGGATGCTTGGAGTTTTTACCGAGAGGGGGCTGATTTCGGGCTTTTCGGTGGGCTCAAGTGGGCAGGATCGGGTTAATGTTTCGCATCTTCTCTTCGCCGATGATACTCTGGTGTTTTGCGGGGCCAATGGTAGTCAAATTCGTCACTTAGGGGCCCTTCTTGTTTGCTTCGAAGCAGCTGCCGGTTTGAAGGTAAACTTATCCAAATCGATATTGATTCCGGTTGGTCATGTGGAGAATGTGGGGCAGCTTGCTGGTTTGCTGGGTTGTGGTTATGGTGAAGTGCCTTTGAAGTATTTGGGGTTACCGTTGGGGGCTTCCTTTAAGCTTAAAACTATGTGGGTGGGTTTGGAGGATATGATGTCGCGAAGACTGGCTCCGTGGAAAAGATTGTATCTCTCAAAAGGAGGTAGGGTCACCTCGATTAAAAGTACCTTATCCAATATGCCTACTTACATGTTATCTCTGTTTCCTATCCCTGTTGATGTGGCAAAGCGTCTTGAGAAGATTCAAAGAGACTTTCTTTGGGGTGGGATGAATGATGATTTTAAGTATCACTTAGTAGAGTGGGATAAGGTTTGTACTCCTATTGATGAGGGTGGCTTAGGGATTAGGAATATTCGAAGGTTTAATCAAGCTCTTTTGGGAAAGTGGTTGTGGCGGTTTGCTCATGAGGAAGGAGCTTGGTGGAGATCGGTGTTGGTGGCCAAGTATGGGTCGGATTGGGGTGGTTGGCGTTCGGGAGTCATTTCAGGCTCGCATGGGGTGGGATTGTGGAAATTTATTTGTATGGGTTGGCAGAATTTTAGGAGGTTCTGTAAGTTTGATATTGGTGAGGGCTCGAAAATTTGCTTTTGGGATGATGTTTGGTGTGGTGAGAGAGCCCTTAAGGAGGAGTTTCCCGGATTGTACAGCATTGCTAGATTCAAGGAAGCGTCAATAGCAAATAATATGGAGCATTCTAGCAATTCAATTCAGTGGAATATCCAGTTCACCCGGCTGTTGCATGATTGGGAGGTGGGGGAGTTGGCTTCTTTTTATAAACGATTATATGATTATAAGTTGCGAGGTGTGGGGAAAGACAAGCTATGGTGGATGCCTTCTCGCAAGGGTCTTTTTGAGGTTAAGTCCTTCTATCGAGCATTATCGCCTCGTGGGCTGGCCTCTTTTCCTTGGAAGAGTGTTTGGAAATCCAAAGCCCCTCCTAGAGTGGCTTTCTTTGTTTGGACGGCGGTTCATAGCAAGATCCTTACTCTAAACAATCTTGGGAGGAGGGGTTTGGTGATGGTGAATAGATGCTGGTTATGTGTAATGGAAGGGGAGTCGGTTGATCATCTTCTTCTTCATTGTGCGGCAGCGAGGGACTTGTGGTATGCTTTCTTTGCTCAATTTGGGCTTTGTTGGGTTATGCCTCGATCCGTCAAGGAGGTTCTAGCGAGTTGGTGGATGGCGGATCGTTCGAGAAGCGCTGTTGTTTGGAAAATGGTCCCTCATTGTATTTTGTGGTGTATTTGGAGAGAGCGAAATAATAGGTGTTTCGAGGACTCGTCGAGGACTCGAGAGGAGCTTCTCCATTTCTTTCTTGTTACTCTCCACTCTTGGACTACAGGCTGACTTGCCCCGCAGGCTATTAGCTTTGTAGATTTTCTTTCCTTTTTTTCTCTCTCTAGTCCCTTTTGTATACTCCCAGTGTACTAAGGGTTGCGCCCCTCTGTGCTTTTTTGATATAATATCTTGACTTATCAAAAAAAATCTTAAGTGAGTCATGTTGGATGAAACTGAAGACCCATTACACGTACTCATAAAGACACCGTCATGATCGACATATTGATCTCAATCATTTTTTTTATAAGTAATCAAGATATCATTAAAAGAGATGATCTCAATCATTAATACGGTGATTAACCAAAAAATTAAGAATTTGACCTTAGGAGGTTAGAGTGGTTGGATGATACATAAGCAAGGATTAAAATGTGTCATGAGTAGCACAATGTATAGTTAGGTTTTAGTTTTAAAAAGACTTATTTTTCACAAACTATTTACTGGCCTTTGAATGCTCTTGGGTTGACCATTCAGAGATGGTTTGAACAGTAATTGTCATTATGAACTCAACTGATGCAGCGTGACTTAGTGAGCTGCAGCGAAGAACATCAATAAGCAGCAGATAAATACTTCTAGATCTTGATTCTATCAAAGGATCTAAGAAATCTTCTTAAAACAATAGATGCTATCTAAAGTGTAAGGAAAAAACACAAAGAAACTTAACTCTGAGTATTCTGATTCAACAAAACTTAAATATAAACCAAATCTGCATTTTTGGAGGCTATAAGCATGTATTTATAGCCTCAAGACTCATAAATCTAATTAAACTACGAATTAGAGTCCTTATTGCAATTCTAGACTTCTAATCTTAAATAAACACATAAATAATACAAAATTAAAAAGGAAAACTAAACCAAGTAAAAGACTAACAAAGAAACCTAATTCAAATAAAAGACTAAAAGGTAAGATAAGTTGTCCGATCTACATCATCCTCCCCAGGTTGGAGAGAATTCGCCCTCTAATTCGACCGGTTCTTCCCACGATCCTTTGGATGTCCAGTCAACTCATTACATCCTCCTCTTCTCAAAATCACAACAAGGCCACACCACATAATAAACGTGATGACCCTAATCATCAACAAATTGCCACAATTATGTTGAAGGCCCCACACCTCATCTTGTCGTGTAGGCTTGCCATACTGTTCTCGTGCCTTGCCCTTCCCATGTGTCATGAGAATTCCCAAAGTATTCACATAGACCCTTTCACTCTTTGATAGAAAAGTCATCTCTGCCCCATAGATCTTATCACAACTTTGGTTAAAAGTTTTTGACAAGATAGCATCTACTCCAAGGAAATCAACTTGATAGAACTCACCTCTTCGTCGGGATATATGTCATAGATTAGTGAAGATGACCAATCTACTGAGCAATCTTCCTCAATAAATCCATCTTCCTCTTCCTCAACCGATTGACTCCTAATCTCCGCCACCTCTATAGGCACATTCTTTTTGTCGATTTTTTCTATTTTTTCTGTTACAAGGAACTCTTCCGGTTGCAAGCAACCTTGGAATTTCAGTATGTCGAGTTCGAACCCCGTTATCCCACCGAGTGGCATGAGCTTGCGCAAGGGGCTGACGGCCCTGCGTTTGGTGCTCCGCAGAAGGGATCCCGAATTTGTACCCATCGTCATGTTCATCTTCCTCCTCTGAAACGTGCTGTGGGGGTCGATGATGACGTTCACTGTGACCACCCATGTTGGATAATCGAGTAGAGAGGGCTTCGAAATGATCCCTCAGAGCCTCGAATTGCTCCTCCATGGGTTGCCACCATGTCGCCAGTTGCTCCTTATGTGTTGTCTCCATGCGCACGTGCACTTCATTATGTCTTCAAAACGATCGCTCCTCCCCATTCATGAAAAGTAACCTAGGCTCTAATACCAACTGATGCAGCATGACTTAGTGGGTTGCAGCGAAGAACATCAATAAGCAGCGGATAAATACTTCTAGATCTTGATTCTATCAAAGGATCTAAGAAATCTTCTTAAAACAATAGATGCTATCTTAAGTGTAAGGAAAAAACACAAAGAAACTCAACTCTGAGTATTCTTATTCAACAAAACTCAAATATAAACCAAATCTGTGTTTCTGGAGGCTATAAGCATGTATTTATAGCCTCAAGACTCATAAATCTAATTAAACTACGAATTAGAGTCCTTATTACAATTCTAGACTTCTAATCCTAAATAATACAAAATTGAAAAAGAAAACTAAACCAAGTAAAAGACTAACAAAAAAACCTAATTCAAATAAAAGAATGAAAGGTAAGATAAGCTGTCCGATCTACATCATCAACCCAAGAGCATTGTGAGATTATTGTAGGATAGATCATTCAAATGGTCATGCAAAGAGTGAGAGAGAAAGAAAGAGATGAAGGAGATGAAGAAAGCGATTAAGGAAAGCATTATTTGTTTACCCTACTTCCTACTCACAAGTGTATTGTATATTGAGAAATGACAAAGACTAGTATACCGGACTACGGTATACTTATTACAATAGTAACATATAACAATAACCAACAACATTATGCACAATGTAAGATATGAAAAATTCCTTAGTATTAACACTATCATTCAAATGCGACAAGACTAGATATGTTATTACTTACCAAAACAAAAGGACTAGATAAGTGGAATAGTTGAATACTGAACCTGTTTAAACTCGTCATTTGTTCTGTAAACCGAATCATGTCCAGAACCAACTCTTCCCGAAGGCACGGATGTGAAGAAGGGAGAGTCACCCAGTATGAAG
The DNA here is from genome assembly GCA_006937295.1 of Carpinus fangiana. NCBI lineage: Eukaryota > Viridiplantae > Streptophyta > Magnoliopsida > Fagales > Betulaceae > Carpinus > Carpinus fangiana. Next base: position 19,309,251 of record CM017322.1, read on the forward strand.
CCATCAAGTGTACATGCAGGCGGTGAAAGGAAAACCTCTACATCTGATGCACGTGCAAACTGGGGTATTTTCGTATCAAGCTTGGTCGAGACAATTACAGTCCTTGAAAGCTCAGGATCAATCTGTATAAGATCCAGAATTTTGCACATCATGCCAAATATTTAAGGTAGTTGATCCGTACTAAGATACAGTTTCTACAAGACACGAAATTTAACACTCAATTCAAATCAGTAATTTGACAGACAGCAAAAATTTGCCTCAAGGCAGTAGGATCACTTAGTTAGGAATAGGTATAATATTCCAAGACATAGTCTTTCTGTGTGGCTTGCCCCTCAAAACGATTGGAGGCTCAATATTTTCTGGCGAAAGAAGTGTCGAGTAGATTTTATTGTATTTTCCGTTATGAGAGTATATTGAACTTGGTTTTTGGAATTTCAATTAAATGGTCCATTCGGGCTGCTGTGATGAGTAGATGCAAGATGCACCGACCTATTTTGAGATAGAAACAGATGATTGATAGGTCAAAAAAGCATTTGAAGAGGGGACGCATGTTCGGGAGCATCCAAGTCGAAAGCAAATTGAAGTCACTAGTCCACTTGGTCCAGCCACTAATTAGCATAAGTCTAGTCTATGTGCGTCCTAGTTACATCTAGTTTTAAGTTATTCATATTAGCCATTGGTGTTTTAGATGACAGGTATGCAACTTTTAGTGATGAAATCTTATTGCTTGTTATACTCACTTATGGAAAATGCTAAGGACCCAACTTTTTTGCCCAACTTTTGCCCAACTTTTGTCTTATTTTTTTTTTAAGAAAAAAACAAAGTAAAAATTTTTAAAAAAAAAAAATGCATTTTCCTTCATAAGAATGGTCAATTTTTATGAAAAATGACCATTTTTATGAAGAAAATTGCAATTTTTATTTTTTAAAAACACCAATTAAAAGAAGGACAAAAATAAAATTTATTGCTTCAGACACTTTTTTTATTTTTTACTTTGTTTTTCTAAAAATAATAATAATAATAAGGCAAAAGTTTGACAAAAAATTTGGGTCTTCATCATCCCTCCTCACTTATAGAGTCATTTTAAGAAGCATCTTTATCAATCTTATGAGAGCATCGGGTTTTCATTTTAACTACTCAAAATACAACTTTTTTCATTTTAGCTACTAGTTTTTCACTGCACACTCCAACAAAACATCTATTTTAACTATCTACTCTAATTAAATATTATTTTTTAGTATTATTTTATTATTTTTTATCATTTTCTTTTCCTCCCCCATAAAAAGAGAGAGAGAAGGAGAGAGAAAAGATTAAAAATAATAGAAAGAAATAGAAAATATAATAAAATATTACTTAAAAGTTGCTACAGTAAACTTTCATATTTGAAAGTTTACTGCAGCAATTGTTGGGAAATGTTCTATTTTACAAGGACTGCTGGAGCAAGAAAATAAGGCATAGTAACTAAATTTAGCTAAAAAAACTAATTTACAAGGACTGCTGGAGATGCTCTGACAAATCAGATCTGAACTATTTATTTTTTCTTGGGTCTTTGCGTCATTTAAAGAAATTCTTTTCTAGTTCTAACTTCAACTTTACTTTCTATCTTTTGCTATGAGCTGCTGTATTACTGCCAAAAATTATTTTTAAGGCCTTTGTTTGCTTTAACCGGCAAGAAAAGTAGTGCCTCCCGGCTTTTTATCAGATCATGCCTACATCAGATCTAAGCTCTTCTTCTTGAATCAACATGGTTAAGTCTGATCAGAAAAGTTCTTTAGCCACCAAATACTGTATACATCTCACAACAGAATGGTGTAGAAAATCAGAGAAAACAGTTATATGTGGTTGCATGAGGCACAGGTAGTGGAAGACACAGAAGTACATATGGAGTTCTTAGATGCCTGGAACTTGGAAGTTGCTTACTGTGATTATTCAAGAGGAGCTACAATGCAGTGACAGCAAAAATGATGTATTGTTGACCCTGTTACTTTGGTTTAAGATACTTCAGGATTTTAGCAGATATTGTTTGTTGTATATGATAAAATCTCTCATCTGAAGATTCTTGTACATTTTCTTTTGCAGTTTGTGTATATGTGATGTAAGAAGCTTGGCAGTAGGGTGTTGTAGCCATTCATGTTTCTCATTTCATAGCCGTTCGTGTAATAAGTTTGGCATGGAAATTGGACTATCTCCTCATAAATTTCTTTTGCAGGAAACCACTAGGTAGTGATCCCAACAAAAGTTGCCTATAATACTTGAGCATAGTCTTCAAAGATAATTATTTGGAGAAACTTCACTTAACCCCCTAAATTTTCATAACCTTTGCAATTACCCCCTAAAGTTCAAAAACTCTCAATATATTGTATTGAACTCCTAATGTTTTGCAATGTCACCCCTCCATTAGATTTTTCCTTTGAATCTTAACAGAGGGGTGTCAAAATTTCCAAAATACCCCTTTTTTTTTATAAAAAGGGGGGGGACGGGGGGGGCAAAGATCCTGGCATTGGTCAGGATTAAACAAAATTTGCAAAAATACTCGCGCCATAATCTTTGCAATTTTTTTATTAAAAACATGGGTATTTTGAGAATTTTGACAAAGATTTAACTGAAAAACTGAACGGAAAAAGTGACATTGCAAAAAATCAGAAGTTTGATATACTAAATTGAGAATTTTTTAAATTTGGAGCATAATTGCAAAAGTGGGGGGGGGGGGGGGGNAAGTGGGTTACACAATGGAAGGTTTCTCTTCCTTTTAAAAAAAAAAAAAAATTAATAATAATAAAAAATTATAAAATAAAATAAAATAAAAAAGAAAGGAACCCTGTTATCCGGGGCAGCTATTTACAGAAATCCGGTAACTCTCCCCCACTCTCCTAATCAAACAAAGTGCAAGATAAGCGATGAAGAAAATGACAAGGACGGGTAAGAAACATAAAGGATTAGAAAGGAAGAAACATACTTGCATAACCACCCGCCGGGTAGTCGCATTGCTCCAGTCACTGCAATCTTCGAGACATAGTATAATGAACTCTTTATGCTGCATTTTAGCTCGCACAAGGGATTCCACTGCACGACCATGACTCTACCGGGAATGCGAAAGCAATCAGCATTACAATCCGAACAAAACGAAATTGAAAAAAAAAAAAAAGTGTTGAGTGGGTTGCATTGAACCTGTAGCGCTCGATTCTTTAGACCTGGAGCAGGAGCAATGAGTCCAGGAGTGTCTATAATGGTAAGGTTTGGGCAATACTTATATTCCACCTTAATGATTATTTCTTTAGTTGAGAATTGACAAGGGTCGCTCTCCAATCTCATGTTTTCAGCTTCAATGTATGCCTATGGAAAATCACACACAAGTGTTGTTCACAAATGCCATTTGAACTGAAAGATTTGCATAGCATTCAAAAGCAAACCTGAATTTGTTGGAGGGACTTTTCCTGAGCGGAAGCGAGGGTGGGATCAGAGGCAGCGGCAGAAGGAGAAGGAGAATCGGAGAGCAGGCGGCAGCGAGGGAGCTCACAGAGAGGGTCGTACTTCATGTGGAGAGTAATAGGTCGTCTGGTCTTGGTGCCGCCGCCGACATGATTGAACTGGAAGCCCATTAGCGCTTCCACTAGGGCGCTCTTGCCGTCCGTCTGGTGGCCGACAACCAGCACCGCCGGGGCCTCGAATGGGGTGTCAAACTCTTGCGCCAGACCGTGCAGCTCATTGTAGGCCTCGTACAGCCTCCACTGCTTCTCCGACGCCGATTCGGATTCCCCCATTTCCATTTGGTTTTCAACAGCAACAGGACTGCCCGCGCACTCGGAGCCCTCCGTCTCCATGTCCTTCAAAATCCTTTTGAATTAAGATGAGAACGCGTGTTCACGTGTTGTGGGCCACCGTCTAGTGTTCAGTTCAGTCTTTACTCTTTACTGGCGCGCAACATTTGGTACCATTTTTTTTTTTTTTTTCTTTTTTCTTTTAGGAATCAAATGTCTATTTTTCTTCTCTAGATATTTTAGACCTTCGAATTAATAGCCATTTTTTATTTGGCTAATATTTACATATGTTAAATTACTATTTTTGTTGTAAACTTGTAATTAAGCCATTTTGGTATAGTTATCTATTTTGGTGTAATTAAGCCATACTAGCACTCGGCCACTTTTATGTTAGCTTTTCTATAATATTTCTTATGAGAAAATCTTGAATCAGGTCATGTCTGCAAAACACTACTTTTACAATGCCTAAATCTAACTGACACCTAAGAAAAACTAAAAAAATGTAGCATAATAACATTAATCTTAATGCACTGGATTTATGTGAGGAAGAAAAAAAAAATATGAAAGAAATGGTGATTCGGTGAAGGCCGCAGGGCAGACCCTTTCGTGAACTTGGCCAGACCCACGGCGTGGGTTTTGCTAGGTGGGTTTCGCCGTGGGTCATCTCTCTCCGGCGCCGGTTTCCGACAGTTAGGGTGATAAAATTCCTAATGGGTTAACTTTCTACTTCTAGGTTTTACATTTGAATCCAAAAAAGAATTTTGAGGCATTAGAAACGATTTGAGGCATTAGAAACGGGTTTGAAGCATTAGAATCGAGGTTTGGGGCATTAGAATCGAGGTTTGAAGCTGATTTCGGCGGGTCACGGCCGGCTGGCGAGACCCAGGCCAACGGCGCTGCGGGTCTGGTCATGAAGCAGCTCCGACGATCTGAACGGGGAACATCAAGTCACGGGTCCGAGGATCTATAGGTGCGTTTAGATCTCTGGTAGGACCGTTGAGGGGGTCGGCGGTGACAGATCGAAGGTGCTGTGATTGGAGCTCTGGCGGTCGTGCTGGGCTTGCTCCGACAGTTCGATCTGGGTGCGTGTTTGGAGGTTCCGACAGTGGGCCTTCGTGAGTGAGCTTTTGGCCTTTGGGTCTCCGGCAGGTGTGTGTGGGCCATGCGTTGGGATCTCCGGTAGGTTAGAGATCGGCGTTGCACCTTAGCGGTCTAGTTTGGTCTTGACAGTGCACTTCGGCTAGTTGGGCAATGGACGAAGACGTCCGGCGAAGACCCCGAAAAAAGCAGTAGACGACGTTGGGAGTGGACGGCGACTTTGGACAGTGGACGGTGACGTTGGGCTGGACGGCAACTTCGGGGTGGCCGGAAAAGGACTGGCCGGCGACGCTAGGCAGTGAAGTTGAAGGTTGGCGGCAGGGAAGTTCTCCAGAGACAAACGAAACTGAGTTGGGAGAGTTGATTTTTTTTTTAATTTTTGGAAGGATCTGGTGTTACTCACTGAATTTGAGTCTGTGTAGTTGTATGATGTGGCAGATTTTAATTAGATGCTATAAAAGGTGTCTTTTACAGATTGTCTGGACCTAAGGGGCTCTCTCGTAGTCGGATGAGCAGCTAGTGTCGCGGTACATTGGGGGTTTGCAGGTACAAATCTAAGACACGGTAAATCTTTTTGACCCCGTAGATATTTCGGCAACCCACCAAAGAGCTTTGTTGGTTGAGAAAACATTCGCACGGGGGTCCATGGGCGTTTTTGGACGTGGAGGAGTGGGGGCTACAACCGGCGGGGAGGTTCATTCCAAAACCGGGGATCTACCCTATCAAACAGTCCAAACAAGGGGACCACTACTACAGGGCAACCTAGTTGAACTGGAGAGACTACCGGTCTCAAGTGTTTCAGATGCGGTGAACCGAGTCTTCGGATAGCGGATTGTCGCAAGGGGGAGAAATATGGCAAGGGTCTTCTTGTCGATTCAGGGGGCACCTTTGTGGAACAAGGCGATGGAAAGGAACAAGAAACGGAATTTGATGAAGACGGAGGGGCGGAGGAAGAATTTGTCACAGGGGAGGCTGAGAGTGGACCTCTATTTATGATGAGAAGGGTGTGTTTCACCCCTCGAAAGGCGGAAGATGGAAATGAGCAGCGGCACAATCTTTTTCACTCAAAATGTACGATCGGGGGCAAGGTATGTCACCTTGTCATTGATTTAGGCAGTTGTGAGAACGTTATAGCGGAAGAAGTAGTAAAGAAGATGGCCCTAGAAACGGAGCAACATCCTACTCCTTATCGTTTGGAGTGGCTCAAAAAAGGCACCGAGGTATTGGTTTCTAAACACTGTTTAGTACCTTTTTCAATTGGGGTTAGATATAAAGATAAAATGTGGTGTGATGTCATGGCAATGGATACATGCCACCTATTGTTGGGGAGACCGTGGCAATATGATAGAAGTGTACACCATGATGGGAGGAAGAACACATATAGCTTCATGTTCGGTGCTGTGAAAATAACGCTCTTACCTAGCGTGGGAATTGGTCTTAAGGCCACCAAAGACACAGGTCACTCTCAATCTTTGTTGGCAAAACGAGAGTTTATCCCCGAGATGTTATCATCAAAAGTTTATACTTACTATTGAACAAGGAGAGTTCCAAAGAGGACGAGTTACCGGAAGAAGCTAAAAAGTTGATAGACGAATTCGGGGATGTGTTTCCGGAGGAGCTACCCAGTGAGCTACCACCTCTTCGGGACATACAACATCAGATTGACTTAGTACCGGGATCGAGTTTGCCCAACCGACCACACTACTGCATGAGTCTCAAAGAACATGAGGAATTGAGGCGACAAGTGAAGGGCTTATTATCCAAAGGGCATATTCGGGAGAGTTTGAGTCCTTGTGCAATATCGGCATGGCTCACACCCAAGAAGGATGGCACATGGAGGATGTGCGTGGATAGTCGAGCCATCAACAAGATCACCGTAAGGTACAGATTTTCTATCCCTAGACTAGATGACTTGTTGGATCAATTGAGTGGGGCAATCATTTTCTCAAAACTTGACCTACGAAGTGGGTACCACCAAATTCGAGTGCGACCAAGCGATGAGTGGAAGACCGCGTTTAAGACTCGAGAAGGACTTTATGAATGGTTGGAGATGCCATTCGGGCTGTCTAATGCCCCTAGTACTTTCATGAGGGTGATAAACCAAGCTTTCCGACCATTCATTGGAAAGTTTGTGGTAGTGTATTTTGATGACATCCTCATCTACAGTCCCAACAAAGAGAAGCATATTCAACATGTACGGGAGGTACTTTGTGTTCTCCGGAGGGAGAAATTCTATGCTTCACCCATAAAATGCTCGTTCATGAAGGACTTGGTCCTTTTTCTTGGTTATGTGGTGTCGAAGGATGGATTGGCGGCAGATGAATCCAAGGTAGCAGCTGTGAGGGATTGGCCCATACCCACTACATTACATGAAGTTCGAAGTTTCCATGGGTTGGTGTCATTTTATAGGCGTTTCATTCATAATTTTAGTACTATTATGGCGCCTATCACAGAATGCATGAAAGCAGGGAAGTTTTCCTGGAGCGAAGCGGCAACGGAGGCGTTCGGGTTGATCAAGCTTAAATTAACAATGGCCCCATTGCTTGTGCTACCAAATTTTGAAGTTTCTTTTGAGTTACATTGTGATGCATCCAAAGTCGGCATTGGAGCAGTGTTAAGTCAAGGAGGAAAACCGGTGGCATTCTTTAGCGAGAAGTTGAGTGGTTCAAGGCTCAACTATAGCACCTATGACGTGGAGTTTTATGCATTGGTGCAATCATTGAGGCATTGGAGTTCTTACCTAGCTTACAATGATTTTATCTAGTACTCGGATTATGAGGCTTTGAAGCACCTCAACAGTCAAAATAAATTGTCGTCTCGTCATGCAAAGTGGGTTGCATATGTCCAACAATTCTTTTTCACCATCAAGCACAAAGCAGGAGCATTGAACAGGGTGGTCGATGCCCTCAGCCGAAAGTCGACACTTTTGGTCACAATGAAGAATGAGGTACTTGGCTTTGACTTTATAAAAGAATTGTTGCACACTGACTCTTTCTTTGGACCTATTGTGGAAGAAGTAGCTGTGGGAGCAAGGAGTGATTATGGAGTGTATAATGGGTTCCTTTTCAAAGGGCACTAGTTATGTATTCCTGACTGCAGTCTGAGGCTTAAAATCATCCAAGAGCTCCATAATGAAGGCCACATGGGGAGAGACAAAACAGTCATTTTAGTGGCAGAGCAGTTCTATTGGCCGACCCTGCGGAAGGAGGTAGACAAATTTGTGCGGTGTTGTAGAGTGTGCCGAGTATCGAAAGGGGGAGCAACTAATGCAGGGTTGTACATGCCTCTGCCTATCCCGAAAGGTCCATGGGCAAATGTGAGCATGGATTTTGTATTAGGCCTACCTCGGACAAAAAAATGTAATGATTCCATCTTTGTGGTTGTTGATCGATTTTCTAAGATGGTTCATTTCATTGCATGTAAGAAGACTGCCGATGCTGTGAATGTGGCACAATTGTATTTTCGTGAGGTCTATCGACTACACGGCCTAATTTATCCATAGTCTTCGACAGTGACACATGATTCCTTAGCCACTTTTGGCCGTGCTTGTGGCAATTATCGTACACTAAGCTAGATTTAGTAGTGCGTATCATCCTCAAACGGACAGTCAAACAGAGGTGGTCAACCGATCCTTAGGGGCATTACTGCGGAGTTTGGTGGGAGAGAATCTCAAGTCATGGGACCTGCAGCTGTACCAAACGGAGTTCACCTACAATCGGTCAGTTAATCGAAGCACGGGTCTTAGTCCATTCACTATCATCTATGGTGGTAACCCGCGCACACCGTTGGACTTAGCACCTCTCCCTGATTTGAAGAGGACACATACCAAGGCGGACGATCTCATTGCACACATCAAAGAGGGCCACAAGTTAACAATCAAGAATCTCCAGGAGTCGACAGCAAAGTATAAAGCAACGGCGGATAAGAAACGGCATCCATTGGAGTTCGAAGAAGGTGATTTTGTGTGGGCAATCCTAACTAAAGATCGTTTCCCTATCGAAGAGTACAACAAGTTGGAGGCGCGCAAGATCGGCCCTATTGAGATTGTGAAGAAGATCAACGCTAACGCTAATGCATGCCAGCTGAAGTTACCCAGCCATATCGAAACATCGGATGTTTTTAACGTCAAACATCTTGTGCTGTTCATAGACGATTCTTCGGAAAAGGCTGCGAATTCAAGGGCAAATTCTCCCCAACCTAGGGAGGATGATGTAGACCGGGATGCTTGGGAATACATGAGGAAGAAGGGGAGAGATATAGAGGTGGAGCCACCCCAGAGGATGGCGACACGCTCCCAGACCAGAGCTGCAGCAAAGGACCAGAAACAGAGTTCTCTAGAGCTGCGCTCGATCGCAGAACTCGAGCCTAACATCAAAAGCTACTGAGGAAGCGACCAATGACAGGCGATCGATCGCAGAACTTGCGCCAAATGTCCAAAGCTACTGAGGAAGCGATCGATGGCAAGGGTTCGAGCGCACCTGATCGAGCGCCCATCTGTGCTCGATCACACCTATGTTGCGCTCGATCGCACCTATGTTGCGCTCGAGCGCACACAGGGTCTTATGTTACTTTTCCTCGTTTTTAATTATTAAACCGCCTTAGTTTTTTTTATTTGGGCTGTATTAGGGTTTAGGAGTCTTTTATTCCGTACTTCTTTAGTCTTGGGGCTATATATACATGTTTATAGCCTCCAAAGAAAGGACTTCTTGATTATTGTTTTTACAGTTTGCTTAATAAGACTTCTCACAGTCGGGATTTCTTTTATATTTCCCTTTGATTTACAGATAGACTCTGTTTATTAGAAAATAGTTCTTAGATTCTTGATAGATTCAAGATCCAAGAGCTATTTATCCTTCTTCTTGTATTGTTTCTTTGCTTCCGTTACATTTCAGGCTGCATCAGTCTTAGACTTACCCCCCTTTAGTTTATGTTTTTCCCCATCATTACGAATAATTGCATGGTTTAGCTGCACTAGACGAAGATGCCATCGGAGACTACTTGGGTTATTGCTCAGGACCTGATACGGGGTGATCTTTTAGGATATGAATCCCGTTTGGCTTAGGACGATGTGGGAAGATGGAGGATCTACCCGTGCAAACATGATAGAGATCCTGATTTCATTGGCTTTGTTGAAGCTTAAGTCTAGGCTTTGATTTGTTGATCTTTTGTAAACTATGTTGACAATTATGTATTTTGAGGATGTATCTATTCTCTTGTTGACGGTCTGATGACCGGTACATTTGGCGACTATTTATGATATCGATGATGTAGTAATTTATCTCTGGTATTGTTGTGTGATGTTTCATTTACTATCTCTTAATCCCATAGTCTTTGTAAAGTCTTTCACTGCAATTTTCTCGTTACGACGAGGAAAGTGATTTCCTAGAGGTTGTGTCCTAGAGGGACATGACTATGATAGCACACCGTGGGATCAATTACTAGTTAATTGATATTCCCATTAAGCGGGGCGTCACATGTCATACCTAAGTGTGAGGTTTACTTACTAAGTCGTTAGACTTACGCGATTATTATTCTTTAGGTAATCTGGTTTACTGCTATGGAAGTGGCAAGAGATGCTACTACTTGACTGGTTATGCTTTACCTATACTTACAGGTTCGTCTTTACTATGTAGTTGCTACATGTTCTTACTTGATGAATCATAGTAAATCTCAGATTTATTTACTTTCCTTTGCATTTACTTTGACGTTTTTATAACGGTGATTTTTCATTTGGTCACAAGTTGGCACAACTGAGTGAATTGCCAATGACTCCACCGAATTAGCCGAGGCTAATTTTGGGGGCATTACAGTTCCCTCATAATCTAAATTCTAAGTTCTCTCAGAACCTAAATTCTATCTGCATTACGTATTTATGTAACAATTTGGTATCAAAGCCGCATTCTTGCTCAATGCCTAACCCCAAGATTGGATCAACTTGAGAAGCAGTTGGTAACTTCATATCTACGTGCAAAGGCTTGATGAAGAAGATGAAAGAAAATAATGAAATGATGAAAGCAAATAGTGTCAAATTGTATGCATTGATTGCCAAATTCGACTATTGTTCAACTGAGTTTCACTTTTCCAAGCAACCACATACTGTGTCAACACTACTCCCATCCCAAATAGAAGCACCCAACGTCCCACATCGCAATACCAATACAATCCCAGCCATCTTCAGACAACCCATCGCAGTAATGGTGTCCATCGGAACCACCCGCACAACCAACCCAATTTTATGGTCACCCACTTCCACCATCTCTCAATCCATGTAATTATAGAAAAAGAGGAAAAGATGAAGGATAAACTATTGAGAAATAATCCCACACACACACACACACATATATATAATAGTACCATGTTGTTGTCAAGTTTGAGTTAAATTGTGACTTTGGTTTGCATTTCATTAGCTTGCTTAAAGAGTTGAACACATTATTATGTCATTAGGAATTTGAGTCATTTGACTTATTTTTTGGAAAAAGGGATTTTACTTGTTTTGAGCTAAATTTTAATGAGCACATTAGCATGTTTTCTGTGAAGTACAAAATTTAAGAGTAATCATGTTCTTTTTAAGATTTGTTGGATATCTAGTAATGAATAACCTTGGCTTGCAAGAAAGGAAAAAAAAATCATTTTGAGTTTTTCACTTAGTAACCTGACCTCTTGTCTCATTAAATATTGAGTGTTCGCGTCAAAATGTGTGAAGTTTAAAGTTGATTGATGGTATGACTAGTTTGGCTCTATAGCCTTTTTAACTTGAGTTAATAAGCCCTTAGGAATGTTCTACATCTAGTGTCTTAAAGCCATTTGGCTTGGGAGTCATTGGCCTAATAATTGTTACATGAATCAATTAGAAAGCTTAAGGGAGTCAGACATTGTTTAGCCTGTCAAAAAAAAAAAAAAAAAGAGAGAGAAAAATATGTTTATCTTGCCTTGGTTGTTTATTTGTTAGGGATTCTTACAAATTTTGAGGAACTTGTCTTGAGTTTAAATTGAAAGCTTCATGATTGTACGCTAATTTCACTTTGCCCTTTTCAAAACATATGATGTCTCAATTGTCCATTTATGAGTGAGTTGATTCTGGATTTCCTTGTGATTGAAATGATGATGTTTGTCTTTTTAAGCTTATTCATGAATATGAACAATGGTTTATAAGTGTGACGACCCTGATGGGCAAATCAATTAACTAGTAATTGATCCCACGGCATGCCATCTCAGCCTTATCTCTCGCTGAACATGACCTCTGGGAATTCAATTTTCTCGTCGTAACGAGAAAACTGCTGCGGAAGACTTTACTAAGACTATGGGATTAAGAGACAGTAAATGAAACATCACACAACAAGTACCAGAGATAAAGTACTACGTCACCATAATATCATAAATAGTCATCAAATATACTGGTCATTAGACCATCATCAGGAAAATAGATACAACCCAGAATAACAAAACATTAACATAGTTCACAAAAGATCAACAGATCAAAGCCTAGACTTAAGCTTAAAAAGAGCTAATGAAATCAAAATCTCTATTATGTCATCACGAGCAGATCTTCCATCTTTCCATATAGTCCTAAGCAAAACGGGATCCATATCCTCAAAGATCACCATTATCAGGTCATGAGCGATCACCCAAGTAATCTCTGACGGCATCTTCGTCTAGTGCAGCTAAACCGCACAATTATTCGTAATGATGGGGGAAAGACATAAATAAAAGGGTAAGTCTAAGACTTAGTGAATTTTAACGCAAATAATATTCATGACAGTTTAGTAATGAACTCGGATGTTTAATAAGCAAAAGCAGTTCCATCATGACAGTTTGCATTATATATGATATATGCATAGTAAGCCCATGGCCATTACTACCGCACGTATCGGTGTACCATGTCATATGATGTAAATTATCTTGTTTGTATTTTATATGCATGCCATTTTACAAGTCTCACTTAGTTAACATGTTTAGCACAACGTTTTCTCAAAATGTCAGAGTTCATGTACAATAAGTATAAACTGTGAAAGTTGTAAAATATGCATGTTTTCTTGATACACAAAATAGACGTGCAGTGCATGGAAAATAACAATGAGCATTATGTGAGTTAAAACTCACTTGGATCGAAAAGCGTCTTCGAATAGTCTGAAAGATCCGAATCTGTAGAAAACCTTTTACTAGTCTTAATTCCACTAAAACAACTCTAAAGTAAGGAAAACATGAGCTATGGGATGGCTGGTGAAAATAAGGTTTCCCTGTTATACACTGACCGTACGTCCGGACTCGGGGCCGTACATCCACCGTGTCATGACGGGCCATACGTCCAGTCATGAAACCATACATCCGCTCTAAGGGTTTTCAAGGAGAACCTCATTTTCTTCTCCACTGTCCGCCTATTCTCCAACCCCTACGGCTACTAGAAACACTCTAAAGCCTCCTAATCTAGTTTACAACCTCCATGCAACGTAACAACGCTAAGCTAACAAAATGTTAACCCAAACAAGGTTCAAAGCGAGTCTAAGCTAACAACTACAACTAAACAGAAATCGAGCAGCATAACGACATAATTATAAAGCTAAGAATCGAACGTTACCTCCTTGAAACAAAACCGCAAGAGTTTCGCCTCACGAACGTTCCGAAACACACAAACACCTCACACACGCCCACAAAACACACTTAAAACACTTTGGGAACACTCTGGCAGCCTAGGGGCGTCTGCAACTTATGCAAAACATGAATGGGGAGAGGGGTGTATTTATAAGCCCAAAAAGCAGCAACGGACGTCTGGTGGTTCTTGCCCAACAGTCCAAAGGCTGTCTTGTACGTCTAGGTATTATTAACTAGAGGTTATTCAAGAAGTGGCGTATGTCCGATGGTCTCACGCACGTCTGCCTATATGGTTTGCAGAGCATAAGTCCGCACTACAAACAGTAGCATACGTTCGCCCAAAAGTCCAAATTTTCCCTCTAGTGTCCTTAGTGACCTAAAGCCCAAATTAATTCCCCTAACTAAGCTACTTACGCCTACTTAATAATTTGGGTCACTACATTCTCCCTTCCTTATAAAAATTTTATCCTCAAAATTTCTAGACAGATACCAAAAGAAGAACACTTAACGAGGAGTAGAATGTTACCTTTCGTCCATAGAATTTTATTCATCATGCTCAATGGGTTCCTGGACCATCTCGTCCCATCCGTTAATCGGTACATCATCATCTTCAAACAGTTGCGGAAAATTGCCTCGTAAGTCGTCGAGTGCATCGTACTCGATGTTGCCCACACTATACCAATCCTCGTTAATTTCTATTCCTAAGTCTATCCACTCACAGAAGGAGTAGTTCCACACGCAGTCCGGGTCGATTGGTATAGGTGCCATAATCATGAAGAGAAAACAACCATTTCTTAGTCAACTATTCCCTTACCCAAAATGGAAATAGGTATACTGTCCAAGTATATTCTTAAAAGAAATAGTCATACACAATCATTCAAACAAATGCGGATAACGACTCCGTATGTCGTGCTCTGCTTCCCACGACGCCTCCTCAACTCCATGATTGCGCCATAATACCTTAACGATAGGAATCGTCTTAGTACGCAACACCTGCTCTTTCTTGTCCACGATTATCACCGGTTCCTCAACGTAGGTTAATCCCTCTTGGATTTCCAACGGCTCATACTCCACAATCACATCGGGGTTAGCGATGTACTTCCTCAGCATAGAAACATGGAAAACGTCATGCGTTCTGACCAAATCTAGGGGTAAGGCAATCCAATAAGTTAACTTCCCTATTCTCTGAGTGATCTCAAACGGTCCAACAAATCTAGGGCTAAGCTTCTCCTTCTTTCCAAACCGCATCACTCCCCTCATAAGTGATACCTTCAGAAACACACAATCCCCCACTTTGAACTCTATGGGCCTCCTTCGGTTATCAGCATAACTCTTCTGCCAACTCTGAGTTGCACTCATCCTTTTCTTGATGACACGCACCTTGTCACGAGTGTCTTGAATCAGCTCCGGCCCCAACATCTGTCTCTCACCAACGTTGTCCCAATACAAATGTGACTGACACTTTAATCTATAAAGTGCTTCATACGGCGGCATTCCAATAGTCGCCTGATAACTGTTGTTGTAGGCAAACTCGATCAAAGGCAAGTACTGAACCCAACTACCTTTTAATTCCAACACACATGCCCACAACATATCCTCTAGGATCTAGTTTGTCCGCTCAGACTGACCGTCTGTCTGAGGGTGGAAAGCAGTTCTGAACTTCAGCTCCGTCCCCATTTTCTTTTGAAGACTTTGCCAAAATCTCGAGGTAAAATGAGAGTCTCTGTCTGAAATGATTGCCGATGGTACTCCATGCAAACGAACTATATTTTGGAAATATAGTCTGGCCAACTTATCCAACAAATCCATAACCTTTATGGAAATAAAGTGAGCACTCTTCGTTAGACGATCGACAACAACCCAAATGGAATCCTCCCACGGTCCATAGCGATTTCATCTCACTTCCACTTTGGTATAAGTAACGGCTTAAGCATCCCCGCCAGTCTCTAATGCTCTGCCTTCACTTGCTGGCAGGTCGAACATTGCTCCACAAACTTCGCAATGTCCCTCTTCATATTGTTCCACCAATATGACCCCTTCACGTCACGGTACATCTTGGTGCCTCCAGGATGCACAGTGTATGGAGAATGATGAGCCTCACTCATTATCTCCTTCCTCAGTCCTCCAATTCTCGACACACACACTTGCTTGAAATGGGTGAGCAACCCATCCTCTTTAAGACAAAACTCCTTTGCCTTACCTTCCGCAAGTAATTGCTTGATCTTGGTACACTCAAGGTCCTCAAGCTGAACAGCCTTGATTCTTGCAAGCAATTCTGACTGAACCATCAGGTTAGCCAGGTGTACAGGCATACCTTCGCCTACTACTTCCAATCTCATCCCAGCGAGTTCCTTAATCAACTGGGGTTGAGAAATCTCAAGAGCGGCAAGCTCCACATTGATTTCCTGCTCAACGCATCTGTTACCACGTTAGCCTTGCCAGGATGATAATTGATCTCACAATCATAATCCTTGATCAGCTCTAGCCACCTCCTTTGCCTCATGTTCAACTCCTTCTGAGTAAAGAAATACTTCAAGCTCTTATGGTCGGTGTAGATCTCGCACTTCTTGCCATACAAGTAGTGCCTCCAAATCTTAAGAGCAAACATAACCGCTGCCAATTCTAGGTCATGTGTAGGATAGTTCTGCTCATACGGCTTTAGCTGGTGTGAAGTGATCTTACCAAAAATAGTACTCGTCAATTGCATGAATCGTTTTGCAATAAAGTGGTTGTGCAAGTGCGAGTGTCGAACCCACAGAGAATCGGGTTTGTCAAAAACCAATTTAAAATGCCTAAACTAACATTACCTTAACCTAGTTCCAAATATCAAACAGTTGGTGTGCAGAATATAAAAACTAATTTAAAATGCTTAAAAACAAAGAAATAAAAATACTAAGGTCTAGACTCCACCTCACCATATATAGATACATGTTATCATGGTAGAAATCCGCCTATCGATTAAGCATCATGCATGTCCTATTGCTATTATAAAACCTAGATGAATCATCTGATGTGTTTACCGTTAAACGGTTACAACGGATATTGAACCGAAATCGAATCATCCGATGTATCATTGATCACAATGGATATTGGATTCGATAAAATCATCCGATGTACCCCGGACCAACCACAACGGATATTGGCCGTTTAATGGTTCACAAACAACATTCAACATAGTTTGTCACGAACTAAATTGAAACGAACACACAAACATTAAACGACGGATTAACTAAACACAACAACATGAAAAAAAAATAATAATAAATATATCTATGGTGAGGCTTCATCTTCAACCTTAGTTAAAGATTTAGCCTCTCATGGAGACAAGAGACAAATTGACAAACAAAATAAAAGCAATATAAAATAAATGACGATTTAGAGGTTTTACAGTGCTAAACAGGGAGGTTTCTGGCCTCCAAGGCGCCTCCAAAACGTGAGGCTACGACATGTTCTATTTATAGACAAAATTAGGTATGCTGCCAGGTCAGGGATGCGCTCGATCTCAGGCATTGTGCTCGAGCGCAGCCCTATTTGCGCTCGATCGCAGACAATGTGCTCGAGCGCACGTAACTGCTCCAAATTCCCACGGCACATCAGGTAAAGCGATGGCAGCTAGGGCAATGCGTGAGACGCGGGTCTACGTGGAGTGTGCTCAATCTCGCCCCTTGGGCTTGAGCACAGTGCACTCGATCGCACTGGCAGGGCTAGATCTTCACTTTTTGCCCTTTTTCACCCCTTTGACCACAATTTGAATGTAAGGACCTGCAAACACCATAAAACACTAAAACAAACTAAAAGATTAGATAATAACAAGGCTAAAGGCTTAACAAACATAAATTAAGGGGTCCGAATAAGCACTAAATGACATTCATCATGAAGCATAGGCAATGACATTGTCGTTCTGCATCAGCACACACCCTAAGCCCTTCATAGAAGTGTCGCTATACACCATGAAATTACCAGATTCCGTAGGTAATGCCAACACGGGAGCAGTCACCAATCGCCTCTTCAGCTCTTGGAAACTTTGCTCACACTCATCCGTCCAAACAAAACGAGCATTCTTCCGAATCAAAGCAGTGAGTGGTTCCGACAACTTCAAAAAACCTTCGATGAAGCGTTGATAATAACCAGCGAGTCCTAAGAAACTCTGAATCTCAAACACGCTAGTTAGTCTTGTCCACTCCACCACGGCCTTCACCTTCTTCGGATCAACTGCTACTCCTTCACCAGAAATCACGTGTTCGAGGAAAGACACGCTATGTAGCCAAAACTCGCACTTCTCGAGTTTAGCATAGAGCTTCTCCCTCAGAAGCCTCTTCAATGCCTTCCGCAAATGCTCCTCTGGCATCCTTGGGTAGATAAAGATGTCGTCAACAAAGACAACGGTGAACTGATCCAAGTAGTCATGAAAGACTTTGTTCATCGTGTCCATAAAGACGGCTGGCGCATTAGTTAGTCCGAAAGACATAACTAAGAACTCGTAGTGTCCATAACGAGTCCTAAAGGCTGTTTTAGGAATGTCCTCTTCCTTCACCCTCACTTGGTGATAGCCTAAGCGCAAATCAACCTTAGAAAACACTCGCGCTCCTTGCAGCTGATCCAACAGGTCGTCAATCCTTGGCAAAGGATATCGATTTTTGATCGTCACCTTATTCAACTCCCGATAGTCAATGCACATCCTCATTGACCCATCCTTTTTCTTAACGAACAACACTGGCACTCCCCACGGTGATGTACTAGGGCAAATAAAACCCTTATCCAAAAGTTCCTGAAGCTGTTCCTTTAGCTCCTTTAACTTCGACAACGCCATCCTATATGGTGCCTTAGAGATAGGATTAGTGTCTGGCACACACTCAATCCCAAACTCCACCTCCCTTTGTGGTGGTAATCCAGAGTAGTCTGTCGAAAAGACATCTGGGTACTTGCACACCACAGGAATGTCTTCTAGATTCTTCTTTGCTTGCTTCGTTGGAGCGACAACGAATGCCAGAAATGTCTGACCTCCTCCAATGATAAGCTTCCTAGCCTGCACGGCCAAAACCGTTGGAGGTAAAGACCTCGCTCGCGATCCAACGTATGTCACTTTTCCTTCTCCCCACGGAGTAAGCGTCACTTGCTTCCGAGCGCAATAAACCAATCCATTCCGAGAATAACGTCGTAACTAAACATAGGGAGAACAACTAAGTTTGCGGGAAGTACTCTTCCACAAATGCCAACAGGGCATTGGCAAACTACATGCTTACAGACCACAGTTTTCCCTACAGGAGTAGTTACAGCTAGACTAGGTTCCAAAGTTCTCACAACAAGTCTAGACAACCCTACGAACACAATAGATACAAAAGAGTGGGTAGCCCCCGAATCAAACAAAACTGAAGCTTCAAATCCAAGTATAAGGGCAGTACCTGTCACTACTTCTAATCCTACTTCTGGCTCTCCTGGAACAAGCGCGTAAACTCGAGCTGATGCTAACGGCTTTTAAGCAACTCCCTTGCCCATGCAATCCTTACTGAAGTGCCTAAACTAGCCACACCGATAGCAAGTCCCGGTTGCCATCCTGTAGGGTCCCTAGTGTACACTTCTTGCACAGCTCCGATGTCTGATTCTTGTGCGACAAAACTAGAGGGTTACCAGAGGTACGTCCTTGTGGCCTCTAAGGTGGAAAACTCCCCATTGCCATTCTCTTAGTTGGCCCGGCTCCTCCAACCAAAGTACCAGTTCCTTGAGCCCTCCTCTTCTGATCCGCGTACTCAGCCGCATTCTCCTTCAGACTTTCCTCATAGATCGATGCCCTATCGACCAACTGGGAGAAATCCCGAATGTCAAAACAACTCATCATGATCCAAATACGAGAGTTCAAACCCTGTTTGAACTTCTTCGCCTTCTTTTCCTCAGTCGGGATGAGGTATAACCCAAAACATGACAACTGCAGAAACTTCATGGTATACTCAATCACCGACATCCCTTTTTCGACCAAATCCAAAAACTCTCGTGCCTTCGCCTCCTGCACGACTCGGGGAACGAAGTGCCAATTGAACTCGTGCTTGAAGATTTCCCAAGAAATGGCAGTCTCCGAACCCAAGTTAGCGACAAGCACCACTTTCTTGTCCTGCCACCAGCGCTTAGCTTCTCCAGTCAGCTTATAAGCAGCATAAGCCACCTTCTGCTCATTCTTACATCCAAGGGTAGCTAACAACTCCTCCACGTCGTTCAGCCAATTCCCAACGCGAATGTGGTCGAGTCTCCCATCAAAACTCTCCGAGTGATGACTACAGAAATCCTTCAGAGAACATCCAGTCCCTTCAGGTGGCTGTCTCGCAACCCTATTGCAATCTAAGGCCGAAACCAACTAGCCAATCGCGTCCATCACTTGGCTTGCTTCATCAATGGGAATGTCCACAGGCTCGGGTTGAACACTTCCCTCTCCGATCTCCAGTGCGTTAGGTTCGGTTGCAGGGTTCCTTCGGGACGACATTCTTTGCAGCGAAGAGCAGAATTAGAACCGACTCTACTAGAACCAAGCGACCAAGTCTAGAGACTAAGTCCTAATCGCTTATCTAGTCAAATTTCTGATGTGATCATGTGTAACTCCCCCAAAATTAGCCTTGGCTAATCCGGTGGAGTCATTGGCAATCTACCCAGTTGAGCCAACTTGTGATCCAACGGGTAATCACCCTTATAAAAACTGTCAGAGTAAATGCAAGAAAGGCAAATAAATCTAAGAGTACTACAATTCATCAAGTAAGAACATGAAGCTACTAAACAATAAAGACAAACATGTAACTACAGATAAAGCATAGCCAGTCCGGCAATAGCAAATCTAGCCACTTCCATAACGGTGAATCAGATCTCCTAAGGAATAATAGCCGCGTAAGTCTAATGACTTAGTAAGTAAACACCACACTCAGGTATGATATGGGCCCAATTAATAAAAGTAAACGTGCAATTCGAGTAATAGCCAAAAGAAGGCATTACCTCCGCTAATACACCATTCCATAGGTTTTAGGGTTTTTAAAGCTCCATGGTGTAGAATCGGCAATAAGTGCCTAATTGTTTTGATGCATAAAAGAATAATGCTTTATAGGTCATAACTCTCATATATAGTCTACCCGAGATATTACCCATTTTTAGCAGGGTTGATGCTGTCCTGAAAGACCTATAATACAATACCAATGCTAAGGGTGGGTATCGGTCATATCGGTCCGGTTAATAGGGTTACCGATTAACCGACCGATAGCCAATCGGTTAACCGATTTTTAACCGTTAACCGACCGATAAGCCGTTATACCGAAAATTATCGGTCATATCGGTAACCGGTTAAATCGGTTTTCGTGGGCTTTTTCGCTTTTGGGCTTTTTTTGGGTTTTTTTTTTTTTTAGGTTTAAGCTGAAACCGATTTTTATTTGGGCTTTTTTAATTTCCATATTGTTTAATTGCAAAGTCATTACATAGGCCCATTTGCAAAATCTGGACATTCATCCCAAATGCTCTTCAATTATCATCCCAAATGCTCTGAAAAACCTGATTGATTTTCCAAGTGAGGTTCTATCCCATTCTGCCATCAAGCAAAAAAATTACAACACAATCAGTAGTTCAGTACTACTAGAAATCTGAGAAACCTCAACCTCACTTAATCTAAATCTGAGAAACACATTTGTAGATTCTCACAAGTCACAAACAACAAACAAACCAAGGAGATAAATACACATTAACCAAGCATCGACCTTCAATATCATCCATTTTTCACAAAAATAACAAAAAAGAAAAAGATACTTAGAGAGACAAATAGAGAGAGTCAGAGACAGAGTCAATACAGTCAGAAATTTATGGGAATCATTACTGTACCATCAGTATGACTGGTTACGAACTCATGTTCATAGCCGTTCTATCAACAGCTCTCGCGTTGGTGGCTCGGGGCTTGGTAATTCGTCGCCGAAGTGGTGGTCTAGCTACGAGACTGAGGGAAGCGGCTATTTCGAAGGGCTTTGTGGGACCTGGGAGGCGACGGGCTACCGCGGGTGCTGCGGGAGGCGACAGGTTGCTGCGGCTGGGTTGCAAACTTTTGAGTGAGGGATTTTGGGTTAGGGTTAGGAGAAAGAGGGACTTATATAGTGAAACCAAAACGACGTCGTTTTGGTTTCACTATATATATACTTATTATTATTATTAATTAAGTATTACTTATTATTATTATTATACTTATTATTATTAATAAACCAATAGAGTTATTACTTATTTATTAAGTAAGTTATATTATGAACTTATATTAGTTATATATAAAAATTAAAAATTAAAAATGCTTATCGGTCATATCGGTTAACCGATAATAAAATTTTAACCGACCAATTACCGACCGATAAGGTTACCGGTATAAATTTTTTAACTGATTACCGACCGATAACTATTGGTAACAGTTATATCGGTTCGGTTAATATCGGTAATCGGTCGGTTAATCGGTAACGGTTAATTTGCCCACCCCTAGCCAGTGTCCCAGCCATTGTATAACATACCGTACGTAATATTAGTGGCACGATCGAGTCTGACCCCGAGTGGCCCACACCAACTAATGACGTCCGTCCTGTAGTGACCGAACCATTGGGAATGGTTGCATCAAGGTCAAGAAACCAATGGATCCACAGCCCTCACATAACGCACACATTTGACCATAATATGTAGTTTATATAGTAAGCCAATGGCCGTTCATACCGCACGTACCGGCGTACCATGTCTTACGATGCATCTTAGTAGTTCATTGAATAATGCAGTTACCAAGTGATTACGAAAAATAGGCATGCTCATATCATACACGTGGTCAGTCAACTGACATATCCCACGGTTTACGTAAAAGGGGTGTAAGTGTTTACTTACCTCGCACATTCAAGCGAATCCTCTGACCAAGCTATTTCCTGTTATAACGGATACAGAACACCGTTATTCTAAGCCTTAAGAAACCTAGAATTATCTAAGGCATACACGTGCGAAACTTAAAAACAGGTGCTCTGCCTACTGACCGTACGTCCGCCCTCAATAGCGTACGTCCGCCCTCAATAGCGTACGTCCGCTCAATGTGTTAAGCACACTATTTCAAGATTCAGACAGTGCATATTTCCAATAGAAATCACAGACTTCTAGACCTCTTCTAAGCTAGTAAAACAGGACATACAACGCAAGAAATTGCAGAACCATGATCTTTCGAGAAAACTCTTTGAAAACATCGTTATCTTTAAAAGAACGCTTAATGAACACTTGGAGTTCTGATTAAAACAGAAACATAAGATAACAAGGTGATAATTACAAAGGAATAGAGCTTACCCCGAAGCTAAGCATGGACATGGTCTCCTTTCCTCAGAAACTCTTCGTTGAAGCTCTCTCCCATGGGTTTCTTACTCAAAACACTAAGGAAGGGTTCTGGCAGTTTAGAGGCACACTAGAGGAAGAAGAAGGCGTGAGAAACTAAGAGGAGGGGTGGGCTATTTATAGGGAAAGTTTGCCACCAACTCCCTAACAGAGCAGCGGACGTCCGGTGGACTTTGTATATCGGTCCAAAGGGTGTCTCGTACGTCCAGGTATTATCCAAAGGGTATTCCAGAAGTAGCGTACGTCCGGTGGTCCCACGTACGTCTGGTGTACTATTTACAGAGCGTACGTCCAGTATTCCCCCACCATACGTCCGTACTATAGACAGAGGCATACGTCCGCCAGACCTAGCATACGTCCGTCCCCTGTGGGTCAGTGTTTGACTTCTATTTCTAAAGTTTCCAAACGTGATTAGATTAAAGCTAAGGGCTTTAGGTCTCGTTAAATCCCTTCTTTGAAAATCTCTATTGACTATTCCCAAGGGAAGGGCTTTGGGTTAATAAAAATGTTGGCTTTTATCGGGGTATTACATCATGGCCTAAGTTCTCTTTTCCCTTTTATCCTATATTCCTTTCAGAGCATAAGCTCTGATACCAACTGTGACAACCCCAATGGGCAAATCAATTAACTAATAATTGATCTCATGGCGCGCCATCCCAGCCTTGTCCCTCGTAGAACAAGACCTCTAGGAATTTACTTTCCTCATCGTAACGAGAAAACTGCAACGGAAGACTTTACTAAGACTATGGGATTAAGAGACAGTAAATGAAACATCACACAACAAGTACCAGAGATAAAGTACTACGTCACCATAATATCATAAATAGTCATCAAATGTACTGATCATTAGACCATCATCAGGAAAATAGATACAACCCAAAATAACAAAACATCAACATAGTTCACAAAAGATCAACAGATCAAAGCCTAGACTCAAGCTTAAGAAGAGCTAATGAAATCAAAATCTCTATCATGTCATTAGGAGCAGATCCTCCATCTTCCCACATAGTCCTAAGCCAAACGGGATCCATATCCTCAAAGATCACCCATATCAGGTCCTGAGCGATCACCCAAGTAATCTTTGACGGCATCTTCGTCTAGTGCAGCTAAACCACGCAATTATTCGTAATGATCGGAGAAAGACATAAATAAAAGGGTAAGTCTAAGACTTAGTGATTTTTAATGCAGATAATACTCATGATAATTTAGTAATGAACTCAGATGTTTAATAAGCAAAAGCAGTTCCATTATGACAGTTTGCATTATATGTGATATATGCATAGTAGATGGTATATGCATATGATGTAAACAATCATAGTTCAACAATATAGTCTACCCGAGATATTACCCACTCTCAGCAGGATTGGTGCTGTCCCGAAGAACCTATAGTACAACGCCAGTGCCCTACCCATTGCACAACATACCGTACGTAACATTAGTGGCACAATTGAGTCCGACCTCAAGTGGCCTACACCAACTAATGACGTTCGTCCTATAGTAACCGAACCATTAGGAATGGTTGCACCGTGGTCACAAAACCAATGGATCCAAAGCCCCGTATAATAGACATTTGACCATAAAGTTAACATGTATAATAAGCCCATGACCATTACTACCGCACGTACCAGTATACCATGTCATACGATGCAAATTGTCTTGTCTGTATTTTACATGCATGTCATTTTACAAGTCTCACTTGGTTAACATGTTCAGCACAATATTTTCTCAGAATGCCAGAGTTCATGTGTAATAAGTATAAACTGTGAGAGTTGTAAAATATGCATGTTTTCTCGATACACAAAATAAACGTACAGTGCATGAAAAATAACAATGAGCATTATGTGAGTTAAAACTCACCTAAATCAAAAAGCGTCTCTGAATACTCCGAAAGATTTGGGTCTCCAAATCTATGAAAAACCTTCTATTAGTCCTAATTCCACTAAAACAACTCTAAAGTAAGAAAAACATGAGCTATGGGACGGCTGGTGAAAATAGGGTTTCCCTGTCACACATTGATCGTACGTTCAGGCTCAGGGCCGTACGTCCACCGTGTCACGACGGGCTGTACATTCAGTCATGATACCGTACGTTCGCTCTAATGGTTTTTAGGGAGAACCTCATTTTCTTCTCCACTATCCGCCTATTCTCCAACCCTTAGGGCTACTAGAAACACCCTTAAAGCCTCCTAATCTAGTTTACAACCTTCATGCAACGTAACAATGCTAAGCTAACAAAATGCTAACCCAAACAAGGTTCAAAGCGAATCTAAGCTAACAACTACAACTAAACAAATCGAGCAGCATAACAACATAATTAAAAAGCTAATGATCGTACGTTACCTCCTTGAAACAAAATCGCAAGAGTTCCGCCTCACGAATGTTCCGAAACACACAAACACCCCACACACGCTCACAAAACACACTTAAAACACTTTGGGAACACTCTGGCAGCCTGGGGGTGTCTGCAACTTATGCAAAACACAAAGGTGGGGTATAGGTGTATTTATAGGCCCAAAAAGTAGCAGCAAACGTCCGGCCAAGGGGCGTACGTTCGTTGGTTCTTGCCCAATGGTCCAAAGGCTGTCTCGTACGTCTAGGTATTAATCAGAGGGTATTCAAAAAGTAGCGTACGTCCAGTGGTCCCACGTACGTCCGCCTATACAGTTTGCAAAGCGAACGTTTGGTGGTCCCCCCTGTACGTCCGCACTACAGACAGCAGCGTACGTCCGCCAGACCTAGCGTACGTCTGCCCAAAAGTCCAAATTGCCCCTCTAGTGTCCTTAATGACCCAAAGCCCAAATTAACTCCCCCAACTAAGCTACTTACGCCTAGTTAATAATTTAGGTCACTACATTGTGAAACTTCTTTCTTGTTAACAACATAGTGCTACAATGTTTGTGGGTATCATTTTTGTTAAGCCCTCACGAAACTTCACTTGTCCGCTAGGGATGCCTAGGAATTTAAAAAGCTCGTTGCATATGTTAAATGCAATCGTCTCTCCCACAACAGAAGAGTTATGTTTATTGCTTTCATTTTTTTTTTTTCTGTTTTGTTTTGCTAAAAGACTAACAAAAGTTAAATTTGAGGGTGTTTGATGTGTGTCAAATATTGCATATTTGGACCCCTTAATTTACTGTTGTTAATCTTTTAGATGTGTTATTATATGATATTCTGGGTTAGTTTTGTATTTTTAGTGTTTTATAGGTTGCTAAAGGAAACTTGTGGGTTTTATGTGAAAGTTGCATGTTTCAGATGGATGTTGCAAGGAGTTGCAATACAATCGATCGCAGATTGCTACGCTTGAGTGCATTTGCACTTGAGCCCAGCGCCCCACGATCGAGCGCAAACAAGCCAAGATCAAAACACCATGTGCACGCATGCCTGCGCGGCAAGGGGAACTTATAAGCTCGAGTGCGCTCAAGCGCAAAAGGTGTACGATCGAGTGCACCGTCCGATCTGGCAACTAATTTAAGTCTATTTCAAATTGTAAACCCTAGTTTTTGGCATATAAATAAAGGATTATTAGATC
Source organism: Carpinus fangiana (assembly GCA_006937295.1). NCBI lineage: Eukaryota > Viridiplantae > Streptophyta > Magnoliopsida > Fagales > Betulaceae > Carpinus > Carpinus fangiana. The sequence goes on from CM017322.1 coordinate 19,335,578, forward strand.
AATTTAGGGAGGCTACAAATTACAAAATTCCAAAGGAGAAAGAAGAGAGTACAACTATGCTGTTATAGATAGTGGTTACTATGAAGCATCCAGTTATGTTGGAGGATTCGATCTAGGAGATGCCTGAGGGCTTATTGTAAGCTTAAACGGGTACTTATGATAACTAGTACTTTTGAGTTATGTTGTAGACATTAAGACTTGTTGCATACTTGCATATTAAGATATAACACAGATTCCTTGTAATGATGATACGTATAATGTGATTTATGTTCATTTGATGATCTTTGGCTAGATGCTCTAGTTATAATGATTCATGTTTATAGAACTTTTGACACTTTTCGCTGTTTAGTATCCACTGTTTTCGAGGAATAGAGGTCCCTGAGTCTTGTTCAGAGTGAAATAAGGCTGAGAGACGAACCGTGGAATTAATTACCAGTTAATTAATTATCGGGGCGTTACATGAACCCTCAAGAATTGCTTTCTGTTTAAGGCCAATACAGTATTCATTTCCAACTCAATGAGCTGACCAAGCTTGTACCCAATGGCTGTAGCGTTTCTCGGATTCATCAACTCCAATGGTAAATCATGGATTTGAACCCAAAAATCACCGTAAGTAAAGTCAAGTTCTTTGTAGGTCATGCTTGCTTCCCATTTCTTTAAATTATGCAAGTGGCCATTTATATTCCAAGGGGAAAGATCAAATGACCTTTTGTAGTTCTGTAGCATTCTTGAAAGTGAAGAGAAAAACAATTTTACTGATGGCTTCAAAGTGCAAGGAGTAAAGGAAGTTCCAAGCAGAGTGGAGGTTTCCTTTCACTTTCGATTTGGCTATGGGATTATGAGATAAAACTTTTCCTGCAAGCATGCATGTGTAGGGAAGGGGAGTTTTCTAAAGGGTTTGTGGGCAAGAGGAGTGGTGGATTATCAAGCAGGCGAGATTTTCAGCTTGGTGGGTGATCTGTTCGATTCCTTCAAAAGGGTTTTCCATGTAAGGAGAAAGAAGGTTAAGGTAGGAGTTGAGAAGGAAAAATGAGTTCTCCAAGAAAGCTTTTACTTGAGAGAGAAAAGCAGCTAACGTTACTTCTAGGGTTTGGTTTGGAGGTGTGGATATATTTTTCTTGCTTTAATAATAATAATAATAATAATAAGTAGATGTCATTCTTTCTCAATATACTTAAATGATAGAAGGTAATTTAATTAAAAGAGAATATATATTGTCTTGAGGTGAATTTAAAACAGTAACAAATATATTAAATTATAAAACCATAAAATATGTTATTATTGATTTAAATAAGAAATAACATAAGTTATAACTTTTCCTCTAAAACAAAAAATCTTACAATTCATTGAAATTGTGTATTTTACCCCTAAGGTAAACGTTGGGGTTGTTACATATGTACTTCTTCTTCTCAAATGGATAGAAAGAATTTTTATAACACCCAATTTATACAAAATTTAATGTCCTTACAAAAATCAATATAAATGAAGCTATTAAGGATTGGGCTAAAGAAAATTTCGCCAAAATACAGATATGGTCTGTCCAAAATATAACAATAGAAATTAAAGCCAACAAAATAATCACATTTAAAAAATAATAATAATAATAAATAAATAAAAAATCTTAACCCCGAACCAAGGCCTTGTCTCTGAGTAGAGCTTCTGCTGCTCTTCTCCCAGAAAGCAAAGCACCATCAAATGTAGCCGAAGTCAAATGGTCTCCACACGCGTACACACCCGACCCGATTCTAGGATTCTTCATCAAATCCGTTGGAGGCCGTTGATTGGGTTGTGCAAACCCGATCCGATACGTTCTCAAGTGCCTCCACGACCCCACCATTGAATCCCCAAACCATCCCGACAGCTCCCGTACAACCTCAGCCCTCAGATCATCGTCTGACATCCCCTCGAACATCCCGATCAATGACACAGACACCAGAGCCTTTTCCGCCGGGCCATACGACGGAGCCACATTTGTAGCAAAGAACATGTTGTTCACAATGCCCATGCCCGACCCGTTTAGAAACAACACTGGATCTCGGATCGGGACTTGACTCCGATCCATACTAAAGTACAAACAAACCGTACTTCGAGCCGGTTTTTGCTTCACCAGTTCGCTCCTTCCCGGCAAAAGCTTAGCCGCTTGGGGTTCTTCGACGGCCACTATAATACCAAGGTCGCTCCTAATAACTTCACCGTTCTCTAGCCTCACACTCGGCGAACCCGAACCCGAACCCGGTTCTTCAAGATCGACGGAAACGACTTTGGAATTCAACAGGATCGAGTTGGGTGGCAATTTCGCAGCCAATTGTTCGGGGATTGCGCCGATTCCATTCGCCGGAAGAGCATTGTCGCCGAGAGCAAGACACTTGAAGATAAAATGGAATAGCCTCGACGTCGTCTCGAGCTCTCTATCGAAGAAAACTCCGCCGAAGAAAGGGCGAAAGAACCTCCTGATTATGGAATCGGAGAACCCAAACCTCCTCAACAAATCGACGGTGGGAAGCTCCTCCGAAGTGAGAATTTCGTCGTCGGATTTGGACAAGACCCGAAGCGTCGTCGGCGCAATCAGAAGCTTGTCGAAAACCGAGCCGATGGGGTTTGCGAGGGATTGTACGGAGTCCCAGAAGTGACGTAAAGGGTTGGAGACAGTGTGGAATTGTGAGTTGTAATAAACCCGAGCGCCGGAGTAGAAGTTGCGGAGGTTTAAGGATGGGTAGTGAAGGAGTTTTTGGGCTTCAGGGTAGGCGGTGATAAAGATTTGGAAGCCGCGGTCAAGAAGAAAGCCGTCGACGACGTCAGTTCGGACACGTCCACCGACGGCGTCGGAAGCTTCGAGGAGGAGGAAGGGGATGTTGCGGGAGTTGAGGTGGGTGGCGGCGGCGAGACCCGCAAGGCCAGCTCCGATGACGACGACACCCGTGGATTTAGGGTGCGATTGTATTGGCTGGAAGGACGAGGAGAATGATGATGCTTGGGGCTTGGGTAGAACGCGGTGTTGGTGGCGGGCGTACTGGGTTGGGGGAAAGGGAGAGAGGAAGAGAGTCATCTTTGGAAGAGGATTTTTGGTTTCGGATGATAGGATGGGATGGCCACTCTGAGTGGCAGCTGGTTTTGTTGCTTATGTGGCTAGCCTTTCCACGTGTCTCCACGCCATTCCTTCTTCAAGTGTGTTTTTGTTTTTTTGGATGATTACCCGTCATCGTTGAAAAGGAACGAAAAAGAAAAGAGATCCGCGATCCATCATATCCTCCCAAGGATTGGGAACTTTATTTTGCAAGCCAAACTTAACATATTAAAAAGACAAAAATAAATTATGAAGTGATGAGCATTAGTTGTTGATGAATGATGAGGATGGATATATGGGATATAAAAAGACGATAAAATCCAGAGAATTTGGGGGAACTGCATCCAAATGTAATAATACTGTAATTGTTTGTAAGGAGGTAGTATAGTAACTGTGTCATCATCAGAAAAGCAAAGCGACACACAAAAGTGTAGGATGATTATTCTAAGAGATCCCAATTACCTGCGCGCCATCACACGAACTGAGAGCCCAAATATTAGAAGAGCAAGTATGTATAGACTATAGTATATAGATTGTTCTGAGAGACCATCAGGAGCAAATTTCATCAAACACCGGCGATCTCTTTTTCTTCCTAGGACCATAAAGAACACTCTCAACGTAGGCATTAACGTCTTTCCTTGATGGAGGCTTTCCAGTTGAAGAATGTGGCAACACAATCTCAATGCCATCATCTTGGGGAGACCAGCCGCCGCCAGTGATGCAAGTGGTGGAGAGGTTTTTGCTCGGGCCTTCTGCTTTGGTGGGTGAGGCTGTTTGGGATGCTGTTGCCATGAGCTGACAAACAAAGCGACTCTTTGGCCCGTATGTTCCTGTTCCAATGCCACTGTGCTTGTGTGTCTGTGCCTTTACAAAATCACAACAGAAATTCACAAATGCCCTTATTAACGGTCAGATCATATAAGTAATCCCTTTTCTCTTCTTTTTTTTCTCATTTTTCACCTCGGATTTGTTCTTGGCAGGGAAACGAGTTGGGCGTAGCTCTTCCTTTCCATGTGCAAACTGCTCAAAAAAAATAAAAGAAGGTAATTTATCAATTCTGCATTTAAAATAAGGTATTATTAAATGATATCGAACTTATTTATTAGTGATGATCAAAACAATTAATAAAAAAAAATGCTATGAATGTCAATAAATAAGTTTTACATCATGTTAGTACCTATTTGTTAATAAAAAAAAACAAAAATAGTACCCCTAACATTTTTCTTTGTTTAAACCATTTTCAGAATCCTATTTTCTTTTGTATTTTAAATGTTTAACCAGAGAAAAAAAAAAAAAAGTAAGTAAGTAATGCTTTTTCCATGCCTACCAACAAAATAACAAAAGAAAAGAAATGGCACATATAACTAAAAGAAATATATGTTTTTAAAATTTTTTAAATCTCAACCATTAAAGGAGATGATGACTATTTTGATGTCAAGATGAGAAATCTGAACCGTCCGATAATCGGTCAAAAGGAGGGGGAGCTGACCTGGCATTTGGTGCCGTAGCGGCAGCTTCCAGTATCCTCCCAGGAGCGGCAAATGTCGGTCTTGTAGAGACTCTTCCCACCAGACGACGTCGTGGACCCTCCTGAAACTGTGACGGACCTCGCGAACCTTCCAGCCGGAATTGCCGAGGTGACTAGAATCCCATCCATAACAAGTACGTCCTCCTCCACCTTCACTGGCGGGGAGTAGACGGTCGGCGACCTCGCCACCTCCAAGTTCTCCACCGGAGAGAGCGGCGCGTACTTGAAGGAGTCCGGAGACCCCGCGCGGAGGTACCTGAAGAGCGGCGACTCTCCGACGTCGATGTTCTCGTTGTAGTAGCTGGAGCGGCCTCTTCCAAGAGGCGACAGGTCCATCGATGCGCTGCCGTTTAGGCTGCTCCTGAATCCAGGGGGCTTTGAGTTGCTGCTGTTACCGTAAAAGCCTTCCATTGGATGTTGAGCTTTTCCTGCAATTCCGAAAACAAGATTCCGTGATTTTGCCTCCGACTCATGCCAAATCTCCTTAGGTTTCTTCCTCTCTCTCTCTCTCTCTCGGTGAAAATTTGGGGATAAATTGCTTTCGGCTTTGTTTTTGAAATTTGTTTTTCAACATTTTGAATTTCCCGCGTAAATTATATTCTTCTATGCCATGGTAATACAGAGAGAAGACTTACGATCGGATAATTCCAGTCGTTTCAAATGAAAATTTAATGAATTAAACGAGAGAAAAATGAACAAATCGTTGAATAAACAAGAGAGAGAGAGAGAGAGAGAGGAAAAACAAATTACAAAAACGAAGAACAATCTGAATTGCGCAGATTCACTTTCCAGTAGAAACATCAATGCTTTGGACGATTTTTTTTTTTTTTTCTTTTTTCTTCTTGTTTTTACGGTGAACTTCTCGAACACGTGATAGATTTTGAATTTAGGTTGTAGAAACAAAAAAGAACTTTCAATCGAGGCTCACAATAAAAAATTCAAGCAATACAAGATTCATGAAATTCGGAAATGTGAAAAACAGAGAATCAACTGGAAATTTCAACAGAATAATAATCAACGGGAAATCAATCGAGTAGCAACAAAGAATACAAGATTCATGAAATCCGGAAATGTGAAGAACAGAGAATCAACTGGAAATTTGAACAGAAAAATCAACTGGAAATCAATCGAGGAGCAACAAACAGTACAAGATTCATGAAATTCGGAAATGTGAAAAGCTGAGAATCAACTGGAAATCAATCGAGTAGCAACAAACAATACAAGATTCATGAAATTTGGAAATGTGAAGAACAGAGAATCAACTGGAAATTTGAAATTCACAATAAACCTCAGAGATGGAGAGCTAGGACTCTGAACAGCAAAGAGGCTTTTGCTTTGATTGGACGCAGCTGGAATTTCTCCGGTGAGCTTTCAGTGCGAACTAGGGACTGCGGTTTTCAACCTTCACAAAATGGGCGTGAATATATACCGCCGTCTTATTTTGAACATATATATATATTGCTGGAAAATAAAACATGTTAAAAAAAAAAAAAAATGTACAGCAAAGCAGAGTTGAAAGAATAAAATAGCACAACATAAAAACCCTATTCATTGACACAAACTATTTTATGAGTCTTTTGAACGTTACAAGCATATCCAACCTTATGCACAATTCACCACTGAAATCTCCCTAATTCACAACATAAAAAAAAAAATGTACATCTTTTGAATTTATATCCCATCAATTGCATTCTTCAGATTACCCCCAAACAATGACATGAGACCCCCGCCGTGGACTCTACCCTCCGGAACCATTAAGTCGAAGCTTTTGCTCCCACCATTACTGCTAATGCCTTGCCCATCCATCCCTCCCCCGCCTGCCTTCTCAGCACTCAAGAAACTTGAATTTGATGATGACTTCATTGATGAAGGAACCAACACCTGTGGGGGTATGAGATGTTGCCTTTTCCCTGGCTTTTCCAGCGACCCAATGCAGTTCGGGGCAACACTGACTCTGGAGTAAGAACTAGTGTTCCCAAACCTGCTACCTGAAATTGAAGCAGCAGATACAAGACCATGGAAGAGCCCTGGTGCTATCAGGCCTCCCTTGTTTGCCTCCCGCTCCTGCACCATGCTACTGTGAGCAGCACAAAGACCACTCTTGCCCCTTGCAAATTTCTCACATTTTCCCTCTCCCCAGGTGCATCTCTTTCCCCCACCATGCGCCTTGCAGAAATCTGTGCTCCCTTGTGCACTCTTCCCACAGTTTTCAAACTTGCACCGCTTCCCTCCCCCATGCCTAACACAACAGTCTGTGCGACCACGTGCACTCTTTGTGCAGCCTGCCACAGCGCATCTCTTTCCACCACCATGGGCAACGCAGTAGTTCGTGCCCCCATGAACACTCTTTGGGCAAATTCCACCACCATCAAAGAGGCAGCGCTTTCCCCCACCATGCCCCTTGCACAATGGTGTGCTCCCTTCGGCACCTTTGCTGCACCCTGCAAATATGCAACGCTTTCCGCCGCCATGTGCCTTGCAAAATACGGTGCTTCCTTGTGCACCCTTGGTACATTCCTGGTACTGACAACGGCGTCCACCCCCATGAGAGATGCACAAACCAGCCTGTCCTTCTGCGCTCCGAGTGCAGCCTTCCACCTTACACCTCTTACCCCCTCCATGTCTAATGCAAAGGCCTGATTTGCCCCGCGCAGCCTTGTTGCACCCATCTGGATATCCACATCGTCGGCCACCACCATGTGCTATGCAATTATCCGTCTTCCCCTCAGCGCTTTTAGTGCAACCCAAGTGCAGGCATCTCTTCCCTCCACCATGGGACTTACAATAGGCGGTTCGGCTCTCAGCACCCTTGTTACACCCTGGTTTTTGGCATCTCTGTCCGCCCCCATGACCAATACAAAGACCAGATGCCCCTCGTGCTCCTTTTGTGCAGCCCAAAAATTTGCATTTCTTAGAATTGCCGCTTCGGTGGTCAGAAGATGCTCCTGTAGTTGCTTGCTCAGAGCCAGTGCCGACTGAGTACTCTGAGGTAGTGGATGGTTCATGGCTCTGGGATTTAGGCCCAAGCTCTAGAACTTGAGTTTGGATCGAAACCTTGTCACTGTCCATTCTTGGAGCCAAAAGAAGTGATGGCATATAGCCACCTGATTTCTTTGCCGAGGTAGAGCCTTCATCAACAACAGGAATCACAAGATGATTATCTTCAGCAGATACTTGGTTTCGGATAGAGAAGTTATTAATATCAGTCTCTGTTGAAACTGAAATATCAAGCACACTTGAAGAGTCATTAGTACCTCCGGAAAGACTGAGTTGTAGGATTGAATCACCCTCAGCTGAAAACCTCTGAGGCAATGTCGTAGCAAATCCCTTGTTCTTCTTGAAGTCCACATTGTAATAACTATCAGAGTATGCACTTGGTGTTGGACCCAACCCAAGCACCAATCGGCAGCTGTCATCAGAAGCATTGGGAAAGTTAACCCCGAGACTGCTCTGGTTACACCTATATCTGCCTGCATCGCCACCTCCAAAGCCAAGGCAATTCAAGCGAAGGGTAGTATCGCCGAAGGTGTCATTTTTTTTCAGTTCTCCATCATAAGATAAAAGAACCCCCTTCTTGTTCAGATCCATTCTCTTGACTCTCTGCACTACAGCTATAAAAATCCCAACTAAAAGAACACTTTTTACAATGTGCTAAAAGCAGTCCGATATATCAGAACTAAATGAAAAAGTAGAAGAAATTCTAATATCCTAATTCCCCCGCTAACAAAGCCAGATGTGTCTGATCTGTCCATCTTTAGTATATATCAGCACCAACAGCACAGAAGAGTCTTTCAGTGAAAGCACATTAAGTAGTATCTGATAACATTTCTTGGATAGAACCCTTTAATAAGAATGGTTAATATGGATGTGCAGAGATCTTTGGAGCTTCTTGTGCTCCTAGCTGAAAAACCATATAGCTTCATTAACCCTGGCAATAAGAAAAAAGAAGACTGCATTTAAATCAAATAGTCAAATTGGGAAAAGAATTAGATATGAAATTTTTTTTCCACAATTGGATAAAAACAAGATTGTGGATATTCTAATTAACAAATTTTGGCATTATTCAAAATTCTAAAATACAAAGTCACTTATAATCTTTTTTCTGATTGATCCACAAACTATTAGCTAAGTTATTTAGAAATAAAATTCAGCTGAGTCACTAACCCCATTCAGCAAATCTACCAAAACTTGAAATCACCATCTCAATTTACTATCAATTCAAAACAAGACCAAGATCTAAAAGCATTGAAGCCTCATCAAAATTATTGGAGTACAACCACATTATTTACGTTTACAAGCCATGAATTATATTATGTATGCATGGAAGTATGGTCATTAGTCACCATAAAACTTAATCCACTGTATGACTTCAGGACACCATGTGATCCTTTAAGGGGTAGGGTAAGAGAGGTTATGAAGTAAAGGACAGCCATGAAATGCTTAAGCTTAGGGCTTTCTTGCAAGAAACTGAGAAGAAGAAGGAACTTTTAAGTCTCCTAGGAAACTAAAGTTCAATCTTCGACATAAAAACAACCCCAGAACTGAAATAAAACAAAATTCTAGGATTTGCAGAAAAGAGGACCTGTTTAGCAATGTTTTCTAATAGGGCTGGGCATCGACTCCATCAGAGTCAAAAATAGTCTCCGGCTTCGGTCTCCACCTGAGCTGGAGGCGTTGGAAAACCTCCAACTCCTTCATGGCCCTAATTTCGAGCCTGTTTGGAATTGCGTTTGAGGGGTCTAAAAGTGCTTTTAACACCTAAAAAGCCCGTTTGAAGAAAAAAAGTACTTGTTTGGTAAAAAAATTAAAAGCGCTTTTAAGGGCCCAAGAAGCCTAAAAATGGCCAAAAAAACACTTTTGACAAAAGCTTAAAAACGAAGTTTTTGCCCAAAAGCTCTTTTGACTTAAAAGCTCTATTTCTCAAACGCAATCCCAAATAGACTCTTCCTAGCTGCCTCCACCTCCGATGAGTTGGCTTTTTTTTTCTTTTTTTTTTTTTGAGAAATAAAATTAAGCTGAGTCATTAACCCCATTAGCCCTATAAATATATATTTGGATCATTAGCTCTATAATTATATATATGGACTTCAACCCATAAAAAGGTTTTTGTTTCCCTTGTGGCTGCATTTTCACATAGTCGCACTAAAATCAAAATGGCCAGTATATGGCGGGAGTGCCTTACAAACCCATGTGGCATTGCTGGTAACTAAATAATAAAGAAACTTTATTTACGTTTCAAGTCACTAGTTATCAGCAATCTGTAAACCTTTTACCCAAGCATGTACCACATTATAAGGGCCTTCCTACTTCTGCTAAATGCTACAAAATTGGAAACTACTGCATGTGCAACCGTCTAGGTCCAGTACATATAGACATCAGAGTCACTATTTGTTTAGAAATATTATCTGCCCATTTCTATCTATAGGTTCCTCCATATTATACAGATACTATATAAAAGAAAAATATCCAGTAACAAGGATGCCCTAGTTGTTGCAATGTGACGTTTCGCCACCAAGGAACATAAATTTCATAGTTTGAAGGAGAAGGCATGATTTCAAGCCACCTCATGTTACTGTTACATAGGAAGGAATGATGGTATAAGCTGTTAACTAAACAAAATGATGTTTCATATGTATGCAGGAGTATGATGGGACACAACTACATCAAAGTATAATCACGATGCTAATTTAATTCCATGCCTCATTCAACAAAGATGCATTCTGAGCTTCTTGTTAACTCTTATTAGCCTATATATTGTAAAGATAATGATAGCTTACCATATAGAAATCAATCATAAAGTTGATGAAATAAATCATTAATCATAAGACAAGGACTAGAGAACTAGCTAAAGATGACTTTCACACAATCAAACTGAGCCAAATGAGATAAACCCATACTCATTGAGCAGCACCTCATTATACTTAAATAACACGTGCCAAAAAAAAGGAGTGGAGGGCAGATGTGGAGATTTTTGTATTCGTTGGAAGATATAGATAGTGCATAACTTCAAAAAAAGGAACCCAAATCTTTCTTTCAAAAGGGACATTGCAACAAAGCACTTAACTGGGAAGAAAACATACAGATTTTATATAAATTATTAAAAGAAGAGGTAAACCTTCGGCAAAGACTTCTGACCTTCACTAACTTAACAGGAGAAAAAGCCACATCCATTTTGTTTGTACTGAGCAGTATGCAGTCCAGACCTGATAAATGCCAATTCTTCCTCCTGATTGTTAATTTGTTTTACTGATTAACAAGTGCACTCAACTGCAGATGGATGTAGCTTCTGAAAATTGTAATCAATCTCTTTTATTTCCTACTTTCTCTTTCCATCCTTTACTCTTCCACTCAGTATCATGTTCAACAATGTATGCAAAATCAGCCGAAAGCCCCCACAAAGCAAATTTATGGCTGTTCCTCTGAAACTAGACCACATGAAAAGGTAAAAGCTTCAGATATGGAAATAAAACAAAAGGTACTTCCATATCTAAATATTAGTTCACCAACAGAACTTAGCCATTAACTTCTTCAAAAAAATAATAATAATAAGCCAAAAAAATCTTCCACTCCACCTAAAATGAATTCAGTATATCAGATTTATTGGAATACTATTGTTTTTTATTTTGGCAGAATATTATAACAAACAGAAGAACTAGAATTAAGACAAACTATTGCATGTCTCTTTGATAGATACAAAAGGACAAAAAACCATGGAAATTTCTGATAAATCAACATACTAACATTTGGGATCTATCAAAAAACAAAAAGCCCTGAACCCAAGAATAAAAAACTACAGAACAGAGACTCGAGCCCTATGAGCACCATGTAAATTTTCAATGAATCCGATCAAGAACAAAAACCAGATCAAATATGTTACCGGTTCAGCTAAGAATTTAATACCCAAATCATTACACCCACCAAAAAACAAATAAAACAAGAACAAAAAACTTAAATACCATTAATCAAAAAATAGAGCACAAAAGCTGAGAAGAGAACTGAGAATACCCAACAACCCAAAAATGCTAACAATCCCAAACCACGCAATTAAAAAACCCAAGAAATAACAAATTTCAAACCCAAAAATTAACAAGTTCAGCAAAAAAAATGTAAAAAAAAAATAAAGACTAACAATTTGTAGTTATACCCTGATAATCAATTTACGGGAAATCTCCGAAAAGCTCGCGGATCTGAGAAGTGGCCGGAGTCATCCCGCGGCTGAAAGACCCAGGTGGAGAAGAAAAAGAAGCGACGAAAGCAGAGCGATTTGTAGCAGAGTGAGAGAAAGAGCAAAAACAACCAATCACGTAATAAATGAAACCAAATTGACTTGGGCAGCTCTATTTTCTCCTCTCTTTTTTTTTTTTTTTGTCTTTAAAAAAAAAATAGAGGGGGCAGCCACTTGTTGTTTGGTCAAGAATTGTGAAATACCAAACGTACCCTGATTTTAGTGCGTGCACAACTGGCCATGCATTGCATACTTTTAGTTGAGAAGGACGTGTCGGGAAATGTCGGAATCGCTCTCCTTACAGAAATGTGATGTAGGGATACTGAAGAAGGGTGTTTTTTGTCTTTTTGCACCGTTTTTAATATATTTTGTCGTGAGCGTGGCGGAGAGAAACTAGTGGACGAGGGTGGTGTTTTTTTATGGCGCGCCCAGATCACGATATATTTATTAAAACCATCTGAGTTGGCGTCGGCTTACTTTTGGAGCCGCTGTACTCACGAGTCAACGGCTTGGTCTGCTGAGACAATGAGAGCCAAACCACTGACATCTCTTGCTATCTAATATTCTATATAAATGTTATGAGTTCTTTTAATATTTTTTTTAGTGTTTTTTTAATTATGATGTGATTTTTAAAATTATTATTAAATTTAAAATTATATTATCGATTTTTAATTTATTAATAATTTTAAAAGTCATATAATAATTGAGAGGATACTAAAAAAATATTAGAAAAATACCTAATATTTCTCATATATATATATATATATATATATATATATAAGGATGGAACCAAAATTTTGAGTGAGGGGGATAAAACTAAAAAATAAATAAATTTGGGGACTTAAGCCTCTAAACCTTGTGCTAGTTCTGCTAGGAGAAAAATCTGTTTCATACAGAATAACAGAAATGGAGGAATTTTTTGTATTTTTTTTTAATATTAAACTTGTGGAGGGTGAAAGATAAGTTTTAATATTAACCATTTTATATTGATAAGCTACTTTACTAGTTACTACTACAAGTTGGGGGAAAAAAAGAAGCATTTGTTTCTATATTTCCTTTAACACACATCCAGGATTGTGCGGTGCGAAAAGAAATGTAATTTCATTGTTTTATATTAACTTTTAAATATTTTCACTTCTTTGTGCAATGTGAAAAGCCACATTAATCATAAACTAAGAAACAATTTGATTGATTTGAGAGTAGACGTTCAATAGTTCAACTTGTCATTTAAGGGGGTGCAAAAGTAATTTGGCGGATGAAAGGTGAAATATATATTATGAATAATAGTGGATTTAATAGTGTTTTTTAAAAATTCTTGGTGTCCATCCAAGCCTAGCATGTATGTGCTCCCGCCCCTATGCTACACATACTCCCACTTTCACATATTTATTTTTTTCATATTTATATATGACTTTTAAGATTATCATTGGATTTGTGAAAATATGGAAGTGTGCATAGTATTACTATATATATATATATATATATATATATATATATATAGACACACACATATTAGGTTGAGATGTCTTTATCTTTAATGTTTGGTACAATAAATGAGCAAATCTATCATTGAATCTATGAGACTCACAACCTAACTCATTCTTCTAACCATCTTTTTTTCTTTTTTCAAATAGATTCAAATCCATCATTGGATTTGTAAGTTTACATGTGGGTGACACTGACAGGTCCTATATATATATATATATATTTACATACCCACACAAAAGAGAGAAGGAAAATTCGAACTATTGACCTCCAATTTATAAAGAGTGGTCCCTAACTAGCTACCTCTTGGGGACTATAGGTCCTATATATTCAATGGTAGATTTAAGACAAAATAAGTATGAAAATGGTTAAGAGATGGTGAAGAGAATGAGGCATAGCATTTTTTTTTTTTTTTTTTTTTGTTAAACATATAGACAAGAGATGGAGAAAATATAAATTTTGATATAATGGTAATTTTAACTGTCACTTGTGAGGATATATGTATCTATCAAAGTACTTTAACTTTAATCTTTTTAAATATATTTATTCAAGAAATAAAAATGTTTATTCATGGAAATTTTTAATTCTACCAAATAAAATTTCTTCATTTTAGAAATTCTTACGAATTTCTTAGTTCTTATCCAAACAGGTTCCAATTATACAATGAAAAACAATATTGGGAATACCTCAAGCAGATCTATTCAAGTTCAGTAAATCATGAATCATTCCTAGCCCTACAATCAGAATCGATTTAAATTGTTTATTTAAGGTTTCCAAACCAATTTTTTTTTTTTTTTTTTTAAACAAGAAAAAAAGGTAATTACATTTTGCCCTCATGAACTACAGCGCCTTGGCACTTTCTCTCATGAACTACCAACTATGACACTTTACCTCATTAAACTACCATCTTATGACACTTTCCCCCCTTCCGTCAGTCAAAGAGGTTAAAATTAATGGTCAACGGTCATGTGACTTGCATGTGCCATTTGAAATTTTATTCTTTCCACTTTTGCTCTCACTTCAAATTAGTAAAATGACGCTTATACCCTCCTAAACCTTAATCCAACACATGAGAAGTGAGGGCAATTGTGGAAGAAAAAAATTTTAAATGGCATATACAAGTCACATGACCGTTAACCGTTAATTTTAACCCATTTGACTGATAGAAGAAGAGAAAATGTCATAAAATGGTAGTTTGATGGGGTCAAGTGTCATAATTAGTAGTTTATGGTGAGAAAGTATCAAGGTACTGTAATTCATAGGGGGCAAAAAGATAATTACCTCAAAAAAGAAAAACAAATTAAAAAAAATTCCCCTTGTCCAAGCGCCTCAGTGAATTTCAAAAGGAAAACAAAAAGATTTTTGGTACATAATCTTCTTCATGAGAAACCTTTTATTTTATTTTATTTTAGCAGAGGAAGATCTTTTTGGTATAATTTTCAAAAAATATTTTAGGTTTGTGTTTTGAAAATTATTTTCTGAAAAAAAAATAAAAAAAAAAATTGAGAAGTGTTGTCTATGTAGTCATAACCAAGAATTCATTTGGGTAACTGGAAAATAGTTTCTGAAAAGCAAACAATTAAAAAGTATTTCATTTTTAATCTTTCCAAACATAGAGATATAGAACCAAAAAAAAAAAAAGTTTGGACCCGCCAAAAATTAGCCTTCATGAGTGGCTACCGATATCCCTTCACCGAAAAGGGGAGGTTGGTCTCCCCCCTCTTGGTGTCCCGCTCCAAGAGGTGTAAGACCAACCCCTTGTGACTCCATGACGTAAGGGGGTGGATCGATCTCCACCACCCTAGAAGGTGGCAAGGGTATGGTGTTCCAACTCAGACCCACCTCCAGTGAAGTGGTGACCCCTACTTTAAAATATATATATATATATATTAAAAGTGAGCATGTATTTCCTTTATGAAGGTGGGAAACATTTTGTAAATTTTGTTTTGTATTTTTTGAATCACCACTTACCTAAAAGTTTAATCAATATTTTAATATTTTTCACGGGTGGACACAAACTCCATTTTAATAGGTTGCACAACACGTGAAATATTTTAATTCAAATGGGGGTGAATGATTGAGACAATATTTAAACTCAAGACATTTGGTTCTAATATTATGGGTGTAAAAAAAATAACCGAAAAATCAGGACTGGAACCGGGAAGCCGGTTGGAAAAAATTGGTAACCACCAACCAGGGTGCCCGGTTCCAGTTAGGCGACGGTTACCGGTTTTGGGGGTTTTAAATACTCAGTTATAAACAGGTATAATAATAATAATAATATATTTTTAATGTTATATATATATTCAAATTTAGTATATTTATTATTATTATTATTATTTTAATATAGGGTTCACAAAAATCGTAAATCACTTCTCTAGTTCTCTTCTCTTCTACATTTCTTCTAAGTAGATGATTTGTAGTTAAATCGGTTGATATAACATATATGTAGTATATGTAGATGTAGTTTAATCGGTTGATATAACATTTATGACATTTTAAGGTTAATTGTTTTGTTTTATTGTTTTGTTTTTTTTTTAATGGGCACAAAATGGTAGGGGCGCTAATCTGGTCCTGATTACCGGTTATTGACTAAAACCGGCAACTAGAATGGGGTACCCGGTTATTAATTTTGAACAATCGGAATCGGTAATCGGTTACCCAATTAATCGGCCTGAGTAACCGATTTTCTTAAATTTTGGTCTTTGGGCTTCTTTTTGATATTGGATCTAATGTTTGAGATTAATTTAACCATTTTTAGCCCATTTTTTTTTAATAAACAATTAGCCTCTTTGTCCCACTAAGTTGGCCTAGTACATTATTTTATAGATGAGCAAACTTGGAGGTTGTTACTTTCTTAGCAATATGGGACAAACTTCACCAATTTATTGAAGAAGGCTTGTTTTTGTTTGACCGAAGAAGATGAGCAACAAAGATGAAAAATAATGTTTATATAAAGAGTGCAGCTGCTATACGGATGGGGCAAAATGGGGGGTTTTCTGCCCTCCATTTATATGCTGACACCTCATCATTTCAAGAAAAATAAAATGAGAACAAAACACCCGATTTTTTTTTTCTTCCTTCTTCTCCCTCGCCTCACGCACACACCTGCTGGTTTCTTTCTTTTCTTTTTTTTTTCTTCTTCTTCTCCAGTTCTCCCTCGCCTCACGCCTGGTTTCTTTCTTTCCTTTTCTTTTTTTTTCTTCTTCTTCTCCAGTTCTCCCTCACCTCTCCGGCGACAACACTCACCATCTCCGGCAATACCATCTCCGGCGACGTTCTTCATTTCCGGCCAACCCAACCGGAAAACATCGAAAAACACAAATCCAACCTCAAAAATCGATTCTAATGCCTCAAAAATCGTTTTTAGATTCAAAACTAAAACCTAGATTTTGAAAGTTAACCCTAGAGGGGTCCGGGATCCGTTGGAGAAGATGAACGTGGGTCACGCCGGAGCCACGGGGTACCATGATGGGTGGGCGTGGGCCGGAATGGTGGCGTTGGGTGGGTGGGCGTCGCCGGCCATGGGTGGGTGGGTCGCTGGCCAGCCTTCTTCTTCTTCGTTTTCCTTCTCTTTTTTCTCTCTTTTTTTCTTTGGCCGACTGAATCTAGTGTTTTTTTTCCTATACAAGTTTTTTGCAATTTTTTTGTTTTAGCTGAGGTGTCTTGCTCCTATTGGTGGGCGTAAACTCGGTCTTTTACGCCACGACCGAATTGAAGATAAACTCTTATATAAATATATTTATCTAGTTACCGGTTCCGGTAACCGGACTGCGGTACCCGGTTACCATTTTTTTTTTCAACCATTTTAAAACTAGTTTCCCGGTTACCGGTTTGTACCTAATTACAACCAACCGGGTTGACACCCCTACAAAATGGTTAAATCAAGCCCCCCAATACCAAAAATAAGCTCAAAATGCAAAAAATTAAAAAAACAAGTTACCCAGTCCGAATAACTGATTACTTGGTTCTAGTTCAATTTTTCAAAAATCAAAAACCGGGTACCCCGGTTCCGATTGCTGATTTTGGCCAATAATCGGGAACATAAACTGAGTTTTCACCCCTATCTAATACCACGCTTCGAACCGTAGTACAGTAACTGATTACTTGGTTCTAGTTCAATTTTTCAAAAATCAAAAACCGGGTACCCCGGTTCCGGTTGCTGATTTTGGCCAATAATCGGGAACAGAGACCGAGTTTTCACCCCTATCTAATACCACGCTTCGAACCGTAGTACAGGCAGCAAGACCCAAGTCAGTAACGGAGGCCATTGAATAACCACTTTCTAGAAAACTTAAGTTGATAGAAATGAGTAAATTTAATAATTTAATCAATACTTTAACAGTTTTTTAAGTGATAAGAACTATATTTTTAAAAATTGTTTAGCTGTCCCCAAGAGATAGCTCAATGAGTTAGGATCACGCCTAATGAAGTGGAGGTTACCAGTTCGAATCCCCCTCCCACCTTTTATGCGGACATGTAAAAAAAAAAAAAAAAAAAAATTTGTTTAGATAACTATTATTAAAAAAGTATTCTCCAACATTTGAAAAGTGAAAAGGAGTAATGCTACAAGTTCCTCTTGTGTCACCCTTGTGTCACCCTTGTGTCACTTAAATGATGATGTAACTCTTAAAATCACCATTAGGCTTGTGATTGATCATTATTGGACTTTGATCAAATAGTAATTTTAAAAGCTACCTCATTATTGGAGGAACACAAAAAAAACTTCTAGAATTACTCAATAAAAAGTGTATTACAAAAGTTTGTCTAACGGCTCGTCAGCATCCTCCCTATCAATATAATAAAGAAGTTGTATCCAAATGCGCTAGAAGGCTAGAAGCTCCATTCAAAGGTGAAAGAGTAATATTAGAAGTAGGATTTGTATTTGTTATTTCATCTCTTGATCTTTAAAATTACAACTGAATCAAAATTCAATAATAATAATTTTAAATTTAACGATAATTTTAAAAATTACATCACTTTTTTTTAAAAAAAAAGAAAAAGAAAAAAAAAAGTGGACAAAATTCCCACTCCTAAAACATCATTTGAAAGTGGAATTTTAACATTTTTATAGCATGCTGCTATAGTTTTTTTTTTTTTTTAAAAGAACTCATTCTCATTTCATAGAACTCAAGAGCGAAAGCTCTTACAATCACAGGGCAAGCCCTGAAGTGACCGTAGCCTAAGCTACAAAGTCACATGAAAAATCTCATACAAACCAGGCAACAAAAGCCAACCAATCAACGAAATTCGAAAACACATCCGCTACCCCATGACTAAAACAACAGGATAAACATTCAAATCTACTTGGCAGGTTCAAAGACTACTGAACCAAGCAGACGCCATTAGCTACACAGGAAGCGTTTATTCCACGACCCTAAGAAGTAAACCATCTTATACCACTACTCATCCTCCTCGACAGTTAAGCCAGGATACACATTCATCCACGACACAGAAGTCTGGACCATTTTTCCTCATCGACCCGAAAGCTAGGGTAACATATACATCCACGACACTCAGGTCATGATCAAAGGGGATCCAATCGAACCATCGAGGCTAGAACATTATTACAAGCAAATAATAAACGAAATACAGGAAAAAGAAAAGCAGTAGAACTGAATATAAGCAAAAAGAAATACAGAGAAATAAACCGATCGTGTGTACATTGACCTCGTACAAAGAAGTGAGCACGGTGGAAGCTCGTCGTGGTGGGGGCGCGAAAAAAGCCCAGCAATGGATGGAGGGCAGTGAAACCGGTGCAGAGAAGATCGGCAGAAACTGCAAAAAAACCCAAAAAACACAGAAACGAATAGAAAAGTAATACAGCAAAATACCAAAACAAAAATCGAGATGGAGGAGGCGGGAAGAGGAAAAGGGACGGGGGGCACCGGGTCGAGGGACATCAAGTAAACTACTAAAGCCTAGTACAAAAGGGATGTGAGAAGGAGGAATGGCAGAGGCCATCCCTCCTCCCCGTTACGGTGTTTTGGGAAGGGCGGGTGGCGGCTGGCTGCATGCTGCTATAGTTAACGCCACTTTCTTTATAAGTTATGCCCATCAAAAGCTTAAAGAAAAATTCAATAATTATCATAATCTTTTGACCTTTTGCATTTAAAAGAAAAGGAAATTTAAGTTCAACTTTATTGGAGACAGTATCATCTTTTATACTCTGCTATCAGTATTTCATAAAAGAAAAGAAAGAAAAAGATTCTAAAAATAAGAAAGTTGTTAACATAGTTTTTGGTATGGTGAACTCAAGGGGTAGAATTGTAATTCTGGGCGCTGCTTCTCGTCTGATCCAACAAGATAAAACAAGGTTAAGAGAATAAAATGGAGGTGTTTCTGGTGAATCCTCTTCTGATGTTAAAGTTAGCTTCTTTTTTGAGTTCCGTATATTGTCTAGTGAGAATGAATCATGTACCTATCTTCCTCATATTTGTCTTTTTTTATAGGTAGAATTGTAGATGTAATGATGATGATCGGGAAGAAGATCAGGAATTTGGGTGTAACACGCGGGGGAGTTAATATTTCTGTTCTTTGGCTGTTACAAATAACTTGTAACTGTATCTTTAGTGTGCATCCCTTGTTTGGTGTGTAACTATTCAGGTCATAAAATGTGAGTCTGTGAATGGTGTGTAACCAACTAGTTGGTTTAATGTATGTCCGTTACTTTGAGCGTTCCCCGATTGTGTTGGTCTCGGGCGTGCATTGTTAGCATAGCTGATATTGCGGGTCAATTGACCTTTGACCGCGGCTTTGGGCTTTATTGGACTCCTTCCCTTGGGCTGCTATGCATAATGCCCATGAATAGTACCAAGAAAATGCGTAACAAAAGTCATTTTAAGAGTAATGTTAGTGTCTTCAAGAGGTAGCTCAATCGGCTGTGAACCACGCTTTATGAAACAAAGGTCACAAGCTTGAATCCTCCCTCCCTTACCCTTGCGTGGACATGTCAAAAATAAAAGAAAAAAAGAAGAAGAAGTAATGTTAGTGTTATGTACTACACTAATATTCTACCATATTGATGTGGCATTTTCAATCCCCCTTTATATCAAACATTCTTAAAAGAAAAAAGAAAAACATTGTGAAATATTAATTAGATAGCAATGTAGTAAATAAGGGCTGATCTAAGATTTTTTCCTTTTTTTTTTTTTTTTTTGGATCTAAGCATATGGATACTTAGAACTATAAGTGTCACCAAAATAAAAAATAAAAAGAGGCAAATTTAAATCTATACATTTGAGATGATTAGTACTAAATTTTGATAATAATTATTATTATTATTATTATTGAAAAATAGAGACTTCATTCATATAAAAACAAAATAACAAGAGCCAAAACTCTACAAAAACATAGCCTCCCACTCTGAACCACAATTTGGGAAATACAGGGCGGGTATTCTTCCATCCATATATTGTAGTTGTCGTTCCTAATCGCTTTTTTTGCCAGCTCATGCGCAGCTCCATTAGCACCCCGTTTAATATGACCCACCTGCCAAGATCTTCTACTAATTCCAAGCACTGCCCGTATATCATCAACAATCTGCCCAAAACTGTATTATTAAATACAGTTTTGGTTGGTAGCAAAAGCCGGTAGGCGGACACTTTGTATTATTAAATAAAAAAACGACAGACGCTTTGTATTATTAAATAAAAAAAAACGACAGAACACTTCGAAAGATTAAAATAAAAAGTAGCCCCTCCACTTTTCTGCTGACGTCACCCCCCATTTGGACAACCACCATCGATGGTCCTCCTGCTGTCTCCATATTCCCCCCCCCTCCCTCGTCTGTCCTTCAGCGCCACCTTTGTTGGGACATTTTCTGCCTTACCTCACTTTTTTTTTTATAAAAAAAAATATATATTATATACTATTTTTTAAATATTATTTAACATTTATTATAAAAGGTAAGATGTCAAAAGATCACTTGTGTTTTGGCTGTTTCTGCCTTTATTATTATTTTTTTTTTTCTAGTTTGTCACCTCGTGCTCAAGACTTTGTCCATGATGGTCCCCATCTTTTTTTATTTTTTTTTATTGACAATAAAATTATTATCTTACCCTTAAAAATAAAAAAATCAAAAATCAAAATCGGGCCACAATTATTTAGATTCGACCCCCCTAAAAAATATATATATATATTAACGTAAAATAAAACTCTAAAGCCGTAAATAATAACAATGGGACTTAAGCTTCATGGCTATGGAGACCCAATCCATGGTGCTATAAAGTCCTTCCAAGTCACTATTGTTTTCTAATTTTTTAAAAATTAGAATTTTACTCCCATATATATATATTTTAGTTTTGTTCCCCCCAATTTTAAATGCTAGTTCCGCTCTTACCCCATATTATGCTTTAGAATTTTTTTTTTCTTCCTATTTTGTAATTTTCTATTATAAGATAATAATTAGAACTTTTTTTTTTCACATATTTTTAATCAATTTGATTGAAAATAATTAGGTTAAAAAAAATTTTAATATTCGGTGATAAATAAATGAAAAAAGGTTATAATTTGAATAATTTGGCCGTACACATTTTGTTTGCAGATATTTTTCCATAAGAAAAGAAAAGAAAGAGAAATGTTGGTTTGGTGCAGGCTGCAGCACCACCAACATCACATGCGCGTGCCACGTAGACTCGTAGGTAGTTTTGAAATTAAAATTAGAATGTGGCTGATGGCTGATGGCTGATGGCTGATGGCTTGAAGGCTCAAGCTGACGGCTGGGTTGAGTAGAAGCCCAACATCAACATGGCCATGTGGTCTCTTCTCTCTCTCTCTCTCTCTCTCTCTCTCTCTCTCTCTCTCACTGCCAGTTCGCTGCGTCCATCAGAAGTGCTATTCGTGAGAATCTGGCAAAAAGAGACGTGGCGCGTTCCAATTGGACAGAGGGTCAATAATTGGGGGCGGGGATTCCCGGAATCGAAAGTACGTTAAAGTTAGTAAAACTGGACAATAAAAAAAGGGATTTTAGATCCGCGACTGTGAGAGTGACCACCACGCGTCTCAGAATGCGACAAAAACTCTCCCAAAGACAATTCCATTCCATCCAACCCAAGACTCGACAAGGCAGAAAGAAAACTAATGACACGTGGTGGACGGAGACTTCTTGACGCAACTGCTCCTCATTGGACAATGGACAATGGACAAACCCCACCCCCCCAGAAGACTTCCATGTGCGACACTTCAACTACTACTGTAAGAATAATCTTCTTTTTCATAAAGATTTTTTTTATTATTATTATTTTCTTTTTAAATTTTGAAAAAAACATATTTATTTTCTTTAAATTACCACCCAATTATTAATGTTTTTTCTAACTACAAATTGGGTCAATTCCTTATAAATTATCAATAAAATTGTTGGGTCATGAATCAACCCCACAAAACCATAGGGCCTGTACCAAGCCCAAGCAAG
>CM017322.1:19358391-19480517 GCA_006937295.1 Carpinus fangiana
GTGCCACGTCACCAATCGGGAAACTGTGCACCAACAAAAATGTCAAAACTGCCCTTAATGAGATTTTTTTTAAAAAAAAAATCTTAAAAGTACAAAAAACTAAAAATTCTTAATTTCTCTTTCTTTTTTTTGTTGAAATTTTTGATGAGCAAGCTTCTGTCTTATTGATTTTTTTAAAAAGTCGTTTTTAATTTTTTTCTAGCCTTGTGAGACATTAACATTTTTTAATAGTTTATGGATGACATTGACACAATTAGTAGTTTAACGTGAACATTAAAGATGCCGGTAGTTTGTATTTTTTTATTAAAAAAAAAAAAAAAGAAGAAAAGAAAACTGGGGGTATAAGTGTAAACTTAGCAAAAAAAATGTATGTTGGCCTGCGGATGAGAGAAGGGACATGGTTAGGGGCATTGTCACCACAAGCTAAGCATCATGGCGATTTGATTAGGACTGAATTAATTAGTCTTTTGTATATATTTCTTTATTTATTTAATCTTCTTTTTCTTATAATATGATGTTATTTAAATAGAGGAAAAAGGAACAATTAATATTTGTAAAAAAATTCTTCAGCTATCCAACTGGTTGTTACTGATCAATTTATAATTTCATCTTGTTTACCCAAAAAAGAAGGTCTAAAATATTTGTCTCTTCGGAATCATGCAAGCCAAATGCTAATCAAGGACGAGTCCACATAAGGGCAGTTTTGGGATTGCCAATGAATTTCATTTCACTACGCATCACTCCACGTTTCCTTTTTCTTTTCTTTTTTTTAAACAAAATTTGAGGAGGTGATCAAATTAGTAGTTATTTTATTTGGATGTGACTAGAATAGTATTAAGAATCGCTCATAAGGGACATAGACGATAAGAATCATAGACGTTCTCTTAGGACTAATTGAGCAATAGTTTAACACCAACCCAACCCCATGAAAAATTATGTGAATTTGTGGTATTTTTGTAAGTTTGTATATTTTTTTTTATTTCTTTTATAATTAAGGAACAATGATATGAATTGGAGAAATGCTAGGAGTTGATAAGTTTTTCACATTTGGCCTATATTCCCCTATAAATTCAATAGATCAACTATTAAATTTGTGAGATCTATATAAGTCCACAAATCTAATGGTTGATTTGTAAGATGCGATAAATCAAATATGAAGAAAATACTGACCCTTAACATTTTTGTATGAATTGATAGTAGATTTGTAAGAAACAATAATGTGGTTGCGATGATATATGTTTATTAGCAATTAATTATTTTGTATTATGTTTTTCGGGGTTTGATAGGGGTTCTTCTCATAGCGTTCTCCTAGGTTCTTTCAGACTTACGTAAAACATGATTTAAGAAAAAATAAAATTGTAGTACCTTTTTTTTTTTGCAACAGATTAATTTTTATGAGTTAATATTTAGATTCTAATGCTTTAAAACTTGTTTTTGGATTCAAAACCAAAACATAAAGGTGGAAGGTTAACCATTTAGGGATGGTATCACCCAAAATGGATTTGATCATCCTAAATTTGGTGCTAATGCCTTAAATTTGGTGCTAATGCAAAAAAAAAAAAAAAAACCGGTGGTTGAGGCTACTACAATTTTATTTTTTCTTAAATCATGTGTTTACGTAAGTCTTGGAGAACCCCTATCATTTTCCATGTTTTTTTTTATGTCCATGATTATGATCTCTTTTTAATTAATTAATTAATTAATTAATTTTGACATGTCCACCTAAGAAGAGGGGGAGAGGGATTCGAACTAGTGACCTCCATTTTTAATTTATTATCAAGTGGCACAAAATTTGGTATTAAAATAAATTATTCCAAATAAATCTAGTATTAAATTATGTGTTAGGAGTGGGAGATTCTAGCACATAAAAATGCCCGAGAGCAAGATTCTGGCACATGAAAATAAGCTAATAAGCTATAAATTTAAATCCTGGCACATTGTTATAATTTTTTAGAGTGACTTTACTTTAAATTCATGAATTATCATGTGATTTAACAAGTCTCTCCCCAAACTTCAAAACCTATAAATTTGAATCCCTAAATTTTCAATTGCAGTCAATTTTTTCCTTTAAAACCCCTAAAAAGAAAAAAAAAATGACCATTCAATTTTCTTTTTATTAAAAAAAAAATCAGAAAAATGAATTTTTTTTTTGAAAAAAAAGGGTTACAAGGTGGCCCAACCGTGGATCACCTTCTCTTTTTTATTTTAATAATATATATTTTTAATTTTTAATTTGAAATTAAGGCTAAATTTGAAATTTTATAAAAAAAAATCAAGGATATAAACATTATTGTCTCACTTTTAACGTTTAAATATATAACGAAAGGGTTCAAATTGACTGCAATTGAAAGTTCAAGGGTTCAAATTTAGAGGCTTTGAAGTTTAAGGAGGACTTATTAAATCGCATGATAATTCAGAGGTTTAAAATAAAATTATCCCTAATTTTTTGGGCACTCAATTGCGATAATTTACTAACTACCACCAAGTATATACCTTTTAGCATTTACTTATTGCCAAAAAAAACCCTTCTTTTTATAGTGCCACTAAAAACTTTAAAACTTTCTTTTTACATGTTACCATAACTATCATCCTTCCTTTTGATTGCTGGAATGCAGAATATTTATTTATATATGGGAAAAGTATAAAAAAGCCTCCCAAACTATCTGCCGTTTACAATTTAGCCCCCTAATGTTCAAAAAGTAATAAAGT
The DNA here is from genome assembly GCA_006937295.1 of Carpinus fangiana. Lineage (NCBI taxonomy): Eukaryota > Viridiplantae > Streptophyta > Magnoliopsida > Fagales > Betulaceae > Carpinus > Carpinus fangiana. Next base: position 19,361,101 of record CM017322.1, read on the forward strand.
AGCCTCCCAAACTACCAAAATGTAACAAAAATGTCACTTTTTTTTATATTCCTATAATACCCATATTCTTTTAACAAATAAAATAATAAAATAATTGTTAAAAAAAAATACAATTTTTTAAAAATACAAAAAAACAATGGGCTAGTAAATATAAAAAAAAAAAAAAAAATTTTTTGGAATAAATAAATATTCGCCCATTATTTGTTTTTGTTGGTTTTTTTTTACAATTAGTTTAATATTTTATTTGTTAAAAGAATAGGGGTATTACAGGAATATAAAATAATAAGTGGCCTTTTTGTTGCATTTTGGTAGTTTGGGAGGTTACTTTATTATTTTTTGAACATTGAGGGGCTAAATTGTAAATGACTGGTAGTTTGGGGGGCTTTTTTATATTTTTTCCTTTATATATTTTTGACATAGTCATACTAGAGGGGATGAAAGATCAAATTAATAACTTTCACTCCATGAGATATAATCTCAGTCAATTAAGTTACTTATTGAGACGAATTTACAAAATATTAAGACAAGAAGGTGACGCAAAGAAAGTTGATGGTTTTTATTTTAGTTGCCAAGAAAAGTAATATAATATATTAATAGGGTTTAACTATAATTTAATGATGCTGGGAAAACCCAGCCTAGGTGGGGGCGTCCGACCTAGTTGTGGGCGTGTCTGTGTGTCATTTTCTTCCTCCTAACTAATACACTTAATAAATTATAAACAAAAAGACAAAAAAAAAAAAAAAAAAAGGGAGAGAAAAAGTTAAATAATACAATGATGTCTGCATTCCTTCGAAATAGACACCTCACCAACGGTGCTCCCACAGCTTTCTTCTCGAGAATTCTAATGCAAAATTTTTATTTATTTATTTTCATTGGTTTTGGTGTAATTAACATTGTTTTGGTAATAAAATATTGGGATAACTTTACTTAGCTTTTCTGAAATATCATGCTTTTTATAAACACTCTTTTAATATTTAAAGTCTCTCACTTTAGTGTATTAAACTTTTATTTCGTTCCAGCTACTCCCATCTGTTAAGATTTTCTGTTAAATCCTAACGGAAGGGTGCGAAATTTTAGGAGTATAAATGTATTTTTATTATTTTTACTGTTCCATTTAACTTCAATATCTAATGGAAGGGAGTAATGGAACGAAATGAAAGTTCAATACACCAAAGTAAGAGATTTTAAACATTAGAGGAGTGTTTGCATTGAACTTTCATTTCATTCCAATTACTTAATGAACTTTCATTTTGTTTCAGTTACCCACCTCCATTAGGATTTTATAAAAAATTCTAACAGAGGAATGCAAAATTTTAGGGGTATAAAAGTCTTTTTATTATTTCTACCGTCTCATTTAACCCCAATATCTAACGAAATGGGGGTATAACTAGAACGAAATGAAAGTTCAACACACAAAAGTGAGAGACTTTAAACATTAAAAAAGTGTTTGCAAAAAGCACACTATTTCAAAGGGTTAAATGAAGTTACTCCTAAATATTTCATGATGAGTAGATGCAAGGGTGTTCATAATGTGAAACGGGTTGCTAATGGCCAATAAGATAGAGCCCTCCTGAATACGACACTATTATATTATAATTTTATTTTTTGAAATGATGCTGAACTTTCATCGCCAATATCAAGAACAAGTATATTGCTTGGACATTACACTTTCACTAATCCTTCAATCTATTTAATAAATCTCGTGTATCCTCAATCAATTTCCCAATACAATTCCAATTTCTTCCTTCCATGATCTACAACTTGTCACCCCACTAACATGGGGTTTTGTATTCCCAGATCTCTACTAAACTTAATAGCAGTTAGAACTAAGTGTCTCCGGTGCTAGTGGTCTCCACTACCCAATCTCATCCTCTTAGAAGGTTCGGAAGATTTATAAAAGTGCTAATTTCTATGTCCACCATGTGTTACATATTGGGATACAAGCTACAATTAAAGTTCACTCTGATCGCGTTCTCACATTCTTTCTCCATTTGTAGTGAAAAAAAATCCACCCTTAGCTTTGAGAGGAAAAGCAACCAATTCCAGTCTAGCATTACCTTTTGAAAAATTTTGGAAAGAAAAAAAAGTACAATAAAACCAAAACAAAATAAGAAATTGAAAACTTAAAACCCTTGAAAGTCGATGCTTATTACTTTTTGGAAAATTTACTCTTGGTCCTAGGTGAATATTATTTTCTAAAAGTTGGGGTGAAAAAAGTAAAGACCAGTTTCTTTTTTCTTTTTTTTTTAAATATCCACCTAGAATTAGGATAACATCTAGCATTCCCATACTCTTTTGTGCGTGCACATGCGCATGCACGGTTGGAGAGAGATGAATTCCATGACATTATCAAGAGGTATTTTGTTATGCGAGCAAATTTATTGCATTAAGTACAAGAGTTTAACTAACAACTGATCACAACTAGCAAACTTAATTCAACCATCTACATATTCAGACCATGGGATGAGGCGAGGGAACTCTTTGCTGAATTCAGTCTACAAGAACTGGTCAAAATTTAGAACAGGATGAGGCAAAGAAGCATCTCAATATATTGCCACCAGCAAGGGAAAGTATGTTCACTCATGCATGCTTTAGATTTAGAGTTTTGTTCTAACCACCTTGGTCATGAAGAACAAATAATGAGCAACTGCGAATGAACCAAGACAATCATGGTGGACCGGTCACTCCAGGGAAGAGTTCGGTTAATTTATTGAAAAGATCCATCACCTGGAATTGGAAAGAAGGAAAAAAGAAGAAGACATAAGTTTAATATTTTGATGAGAGTGAAATAAGGACAACTCTTGGGCTAAGAAAAGAATACCAAGGACAAAGGTCAGATAAGCGGTATTATTAGTGCAATACAAATACGACAGGGTGGTGAGACAAATAATGGCTCTAAATATAATACATTTGAGACTTAAGAATTGTTTTTAATTAAGGTGTACTATATATTTTAATACTGTGAGAATTTTGAATTGGTGGATGCATAGTTTAATTTTACAGAAAAAATGGGGTTGAATTTGTATTCTGTTTTTTTTTTTTTTGATAGGTAATATCAATTCATAAATAAGCGCAAAGGAATGCAACCCAAATACATAGGATGCATATGAATTTGTATACTTATAGAAGCATTAATTTTAAAGCAGATACTTCTAGGAATGAAAAATCATGTATAAGGTAAAAAAATGTTTGGCCCTACCTCCTTGTCATTTTGATATTTTGCAATGCTCAGTGGGTTCTGTGAACACTGGAAAGGCAACATAATGTTAGAGATTTGGTATTAAAGATTAAAAAAAGTGCTTCAGGTAGAACATACATCCATGATTGCGGCTTGGACTCTTGGGTTTTGAAAGGCCTGGGCAACTTCAGGGTTGGCCATTATTTTTGCAATAGTTTCTTCAGGTGAAAGCCCAATTTGATCTGCAAAATGTAAAGTAGAAGCAGAATTAAAAAGGGAAGTTAAAACAGAATGCTGAACATCCACCCAAAGAGGGTTTGCCTTGATTATACAATGTAATGGAACTTTATCCAAACAGAAATGTGAAACAGAGAAAAGTAAACCTTCTGAGATACTTAGAAGTATTCAATAAATCCAAGTCGATCTCTAAAATAATCTCGTGGTAATACCAATCTTAATGGCGGGTCAAAGGTCACTGGCGCAGTTTTGTATGCACATGTTTACAGCTACGCCCAGAAAGGTTATTATAGACATATTAGGAAAGCTCTGCTCTACCATTTTGAGTGATGAAGCAGTTAAGTGAAAGTGCTTAGTTACAAAGGTACTATGCACCATTTGAATATATAATGTGAAAAGAGTATTTATTTTCGACAAGAGTGAGATTTCTATCCATTTGCCTCCAATTACAACCAAACTTCTTGTCTGAGTAAGTCATTGGCAATCAGATTATGCAAATCCACCACAGTGGATATCAACAGTTATTAGGGATAAACGCCCAGTCCACATGATGACACCCCCAATCTGCTATGCTATGAGATATGACATCAAGTTTATTTTCTTGAAAACAAACAATATCCACCTTCCAATCTCTGAGCAAGTTTCTAACCTTCAGACATTTCTTCCCCTCATTCAACTTTCAAGCTTATGAACCAAAACATATCCACAATCTTATGAATCAAGACCGTAGTTTTTTTTGGATAAGTAATGAAATTTATACCAAAAAACCCAAAGGGCACAAAAAGTACAAAGTAATAGAGCGCCAACTCAAACCCTAACTGCACAAAGCGCCCCTAAATATACAAGACGTATACAAAGGGACCCAAATAAAGACCCAAAAAAAAGAAACAGACCCAAGAACCTGAATGGACAAAACCCCCAACACAACCCTGACTTCCCACAACCCTAATGCACTTCAGGGGGAAAAGAGAAATTGTTAATAGACCCTGAGAGACCCTGCCTACGCTGACATTTCACCGGCGACAAGGTGCAGTACAAATTTTTAAGCTCCTTCAAGCCCTTAGCCTTAGGGGTAGAAACATCAACAGAAGGCTTCCTCTTATCAAAGGCAGAAATCATTTCTAACATCTTGTTGTCTTCACCCCCCCAAGTCATCCCCACAACAGGAGCAATCTTCATAGCATCTAGCACTGCTTTGGAGTAGCCGTTTGCAATTTTTAAGTGTTGTCTTGCCGGTGAAGGACATAACAAGCGCTTTCACTATAGTGACATTTTCTCCATTCTCTCTCTTCGGTTTTTCAAATTTTTTTAAATCTCTCTCAGACTACGACGTTTTTGGTGACCATGTAAACTCGAGAGGTGTCGCGTTTTAGGGTTCGGCGCTGCTGCGATGGAATGGCGGTTTTCCATCGAAGCCAAATCCTTCTGTTTTTCGTCAAAGGTTGGGTCACCTTTGTTCCGGTTGGAGGAAAGGAGGAAAAACTTTGTAGGGTATATTTTCGTGAGTTCCCAAGGTTCGTCTTGGTTGGTAGACACGGTGGAGGCGGCGTGTCAGGTGAAGGAGGATATCGCCAACAAGTCTTTTCGTGAGGGGGACAAGGCGTTGATGGTCCATGGGGGTGCTAATAAGGCAGGGAGATTCTTGGAGGTGGCTGTGTATGCGGAAGGGGGCCGGAAAGGAGGTTTATGGCTTCCGGAGGGGGGCCAGAAAGGAGGTTTATGGCTTCTGGAGGGGCGTGATGGATGGGTTGGCGGCTCTTTGCAGGCGAGTTGCGTCGTTTTTTGGCTCCAGGTGGTGGATCAAAGTTACCTGGGATGTGCTCTTCGTCGAGTGCGACGGCTGTACCGGCCAAGATCGCGGAGGCCGGGGTCACCGGGGATTGCAACAAGAAGCGTTCTTTTGCGGAGGCTCTGTGGTCGAAACCTCGAGCTCGCGATGAGGTGAATGGCGGGGATGATATGCGAAGCTCGGTGGTCAGTGATATGGGTAGGTCAGTGCGGGCGGTTGGCTCTGGGAGGAAGACGAGGGGTAGGGCTGATACAAATTAAGTGGATGAGTTGCTAGGGTTTGCCCAATTAGGTTTGGGCCGAGTCGTTGCTGGGCTACTGGAAGGCATTCTTGATGGGCCTGAAAATCTTTATGTTCGCAATAGGGTTAGGGCTGCTCTTAAAAGGTTGAAGGGCCCGAAGGGTTTTGGGTTTGGGCCTGTTTCCTTGCCCACTTCTATTGGTAACACTTATGGGCTACGCAAGGGCAAGCCCAACCTTAAGGGCGTGGGGCTTGGAAAACTTACCACTAGAGTGCGTCTGAAGCCTTCACATCGGATCAAAGCGCATCAGATCAAAGCCTTCACATTAGAGGATAGTTCAGGAGCCTTCCGCACCGGTGTTGAGCCTCCTGTGCCAGAGTGAGGATTGGGTGAGGCTCTTGCTTTGCCAGCGTCGACGACGGATGAGGGTTGCCTGGGAGCTTCGACCGGTGATGGGTTGTCTTCGGGGGCTGTGCTGATTCCTCCGGCGAGTTCCCTTGTGGCTACTATGGCGACCTTTCCTCTGGGTAAGGAGGGGGAGGGTCGTTTGGGTGCGTTGGAAGATGGTTGTCTGGCCAAGGATGGATCTTTTCCGGGAGCCGAATCGTCGATGGATTCTGAGCCGACGATTCCGGTGAGCTAGCTATGAATTTCAATTGGACAACGCAATTCTCTCAATGGGGAAGGCTTTATGGAGATTGGTTATGGATTTTAAATAAGATAGCATGTACTATGGAGGGTGCTGTTCTAATGCTGTCAATGGGTCTTGCGGGGTTAGGGTGCGGAGAAATATTAGGAGGGATGGAGGGATTTCTCTATATTTATTAGATTTGAGGGAGGCAATTGCTTCTAAGATCTAATTTTAGCATGATGTGTGGTGTGTGGATCAGGCATTGAAGGCAGCTTTGTAGGAGTTGTTTAGCATAACTTGCTTTTAAGGAGGCTTCGGTGGCAGATCATTTGCAATTTTCTAATCACACTTTATAGTGGAACATCACCTTTATTAGATTAGTGCATGGGAGGTGGATTCAATTACCTTGTTCCTTAACCTTTTGTATTCTCTTAGGTTGAAACTAGGTGGTGAGAATAAGGTTTGTTGGATTCCTTCAAAAAGGCAGATTTTTGAGGTTATATCTTTTTACAATGTGTAAATTCCCCCCGATGGCTCTCCTTTTCCTTGGAAGTGCATTTTGCGGAATAAGACTTAATTTGAAAATAACATTCTTTGTATGGACCATAGCTTTAGGGAAGATCCTAACTAAAGATAACTTGAGAAAAAAAACATCATAGTGATGAATTGGTGTTGTATGTGTAAGAAGAGTGGGTAAAAACACTAATCATCTATTGCTCCATTATGAAGTAGCTAGAGAATTATGGGAATTGATCTTCCATTTATTCAAAATAGAGTGGGTCATGCCCTAACGGGGTTGTGGACTTATTGGCTTATTGGAGAGGATGGTTTGGAAAACAATGCAATATAGAAGTTTGGAAAATGTTTCCTCTGTCCTTAATGTAGTGTATTTGGAGAGACCACAATGCTCGAAACTTCAAAAATAGTTTAAGGACACTGACAATATTAAAAGACGTTATGTTCAAATCTCTTCGTATTTGGATGGCTGCCTACAACTGTTCTCGTTTTTCTAAATGCCTAGAATTTTTTGATATGTGTTCTTTTTGTTAATTGGATGTTTTTTTTATCCAAAGATTTCAAGGGCGGTTAGTCTTAAGGATTTTCGATCAATTAGTCTAGTGGGTGGCATCTACAAAATCATTGCTAAAGTTTTAGGTAACAGGTTGAGATTGGAATTGGAGAAGATTATTTTCAAGTCTCATAACACTTTCATCAAGGGAAGATAAATTCTAGATTCCTGCCAATAAATGCATTGATAGCAGAATCAGATCAGGGAAAACGGATGTGCCATGCAAATTGGCTATAGAAAAAGCTTATGATCACATTAACTGGGATTTTTTGTTGTACATGTTGAGGAGTGGTTTTGGGGAGAGATGGTGTTCTTGGATAGCTCATTGTATATGTTTAGTTCGCTTTTCTGTTTTGGTGAATGGCATTCCTGCCCATTTTTTTGGTAGTTCTTGTGGTCTGAGACAGGATCTTATTGTTTGTTGTTGTTATGGAGACTTCAGGTAACATGATCTCAGCTGCACTGAGGGGAGGTCTTTTATCTGGCTTTTATGTGGGGCATTGGAATGCTGGAGGGATCAATGTCTCTCATCATTTGTTTGTGGATGACACCCTGACTCTCTGTGGGGTGGATCTTTTTTGATAAATAAGGATATCATTAAAAAGCGCAGAGGGGCTCAACTCTAGTACATAGGAAGTATACAAAGATAGCCACCCTTTCAAAGATAAAAAGAACACACTTCTACAAATTGTTGCATATTAGAAACTTGAGGAATGTTCAAAGCTCCCGCCCATAGAAATAACAATTTAATAAATCTATTACTAAGCTCTGCCATTGTCATTTCCTTTGTCACCTTTGTCATCTACGGTGTTTGTTTCTATGATTTGAAGCTGTTACAGGTCTGAAAATTAACTTGGCCAAGTCAGAATTGGTCCCTGTTAGTAATGTCAATAATGTCAAAGGTCTGGCACGCATCTGGGTTGCAGGGTTCATCGTTGCCTAAAAAGCATCTAGGTCTTCTTTTAGGTTCTTCTTTTAAAGCCAAATCTATTTGGGATGGCATTATTGAGAAGATTGAGTGTCATTTGGCTAGTTGGAAACAGGTGTACCTGTCTAAAGGGGGTAGGATAATCTTGATTAAGAGTACCTTGTCTAATCTACCTACTTATTTCTTGTCTCTTTTTCCCCTCGGTCAGAGTTGCTAGGTGCAGTGAGAAGTTACAACAAGATTTATTTATTTATTTTTATATTTATTTATTATTATTTTTTTTATAGGTAATCAAAGTGCTTTATAAAAAAAAATCATAAGACGCCCCTAAGTACACCGAAAGTATACACAAGAACACCAAGAAAAAGAAAAAAAAAGACCCAAAACCCACAAAGCAACCCAAAACAGACAAACATGACCCACAAAACAAGCCCAACACCCTACCAATTGCCTTTACCCGCAATTGGAACCCTCATAATTGACAGAACTCTCCAAGCTCTTCAATTCCTTCCTTCCTTCTGACTTAGAAGCACAAACTGACTTCAATGATTCTCCCACCTCCGAGAGAGGTGGGACCACCCTTGGCCTAAACAGGGAAGAGGATCACTAGACAAACCCTCCAAAACCTGAGAAAATGACCAAAAACCCGATGAGAACAGCAAAAGAGCAACGGCTTCATCCACTGCCCTTTTACAGCTCTTGGGGGTGACTCACACGAGATCCGATCCAAGGGCATAGCAGGGGGGAAAAACACCCAAGGAGAGAGGATAGTCATCTTCCATCCAAACACCCAATGGGAGAGGATAGTCATCTTCCATCCAAACACCCAATGGGAGAGGATAGTCATCTTCCATCCTAACGTCCCCATTATCCTCTTAAGTTACAACGAGATTTCTTGTGGGAAGAATTGAGTGAAGAGTTCTCACTTGGTAAGTTGGCCCAAGGTACGTTCTCTAATTTCAATACGGTTTTTAGGGGTCCAGAATTTGCTTATGTTCTACTGGACTTTTCCAAGGGAGTGGTACTGGTGTTGTGCGTATGAGAGAAGAGGCTTTGTGGAGAATGGTGATGGACTTTAAATATGGAATGGGGTGGGTGGTGTTCTAAAGAAGTTAGTGGGTCACATGGAATTCGTCTTTGGAAATTCATTAGTAGGAGTTAAGAGGAATTTTTGAGGTTTTTAGATTCAAGGTGGGTGATCGTTCAAAGATTAGATTTTGGCATGACGTATGGTATGAGGAGTAACCCCTTAAGGTAGCATTTTCAAAGTTGTTTAGTATTGCTTGCATTAAGGAGGCCTCTGTGGCGGATCACCTTTAGTTATCTAATGGCTTTCCTCAGTGGAATGTTAATTTCACTAGAGTGGCGCAAGATTAGGAGATGGATTTCTTTACTTCATTCTTCAATCAATTGTATTATGTTAGATTGAGACTTTTTTTTTTGATAAGTCAAAATATTATATCAAAAAGCGCAGAGGGGCGCAACCCTTAGTACACTGGGAGTATGCAAAAGGGACTAGGGAGAGAGGGAAAAAAAGGAAAGAAAATCTACAAAGCTAATAGCCTGCGGGGCAAGCCAGCCTGTAGTCCAAGAATAGAGAGTAACAAGGAAAAAATGTAGGAGCTCCTCAGAAGTCCTCGGCGAGTCTTCAAAATATCTATTATTTCGCACCCTCCAAATGCACCACAAAATACAATGCGGGACCATCTTCCAAACAACAGCGCTTCTAGAACGACCCGCCGTCCACCAACTCGCTAGAACCTCCTTGACGGAGCAAGGCATAACCCAACAAAGCCCAAACCGAGCAAAGAAAGCATTCCATAAGACCCTCGCTGCTGCACAATGAAGAAAGAGATGATCAACCGACTCCCCTTCCATTTCACATAACCAACATCGGTTCACCACCATCAAACCCCTCCTCCTAAGATTGTCTAGTGTAAGGATCTTGCTATGAGCCGCCGTCCAAACAAAGAACGCCACTCTAGGGGGAGCTTTGGACTTCCAAACACTCTTCCAAGGAAAAGAGACCTGCCCACGAGGCAAAAGCGCTCGATAGAAGGTCTTAACCTCAAAAAGACCCTTGCGGGAGGGCACCCACCATAACTTGTCTTTCCCCTCTCCACGCAGCTTACAATCATACAGGCTTTTATAAAAAGAGGCCAACTCCCCCACCTCCCAATCATGAATCAGCCGGGTGAACTGGATATTCCACTTGATGGAATTGCTAGAACGCTGCATATTATCCGCAATTGACGCTTCTTTGAAACTGGCAATGCTAAACAAACCGGGATACTCCTCCTTAAGAGCCCTCGCACCACACCAAATATCATCCCAGAAACGAATTTTTGAGCCCTCACCAACATCATACTTAAAAAACCTCCTAAAATTCTGCCAGCCCATACAAATAAACTTCCACAAGCCCACCCCATGTGAACCTGAGATGACTCCCGAACGCCAACCACCCCAATCCGACCCATATTTGGCCACCAACACTGATCTCCACCAAGCTCCTTCCTCATGAGCGAACCGCCACAACCATTTTCCCAAAAGAGCTTGATTAAACCTTCGAATACTCCTAATCCCTAAGCCACCCTCATCAATAGGAGTACACACCTTGTCCCACTCTACTAGATGATACTTGAAATCATCATTCATCCCTCCCCAAAGAAAGTCTCTTTGAATCTTCTCAAGCCGCTTTGCCACATCAACAGGGATAGGAAACAGAGATAACATATATGTAGGCATATTGGATAGGGTACTTTTAATCAAAGTGACCCTACCTCCTTTTGAGAGATATAGTCTTTTCCATGGAGCCAGTCTTCTCGACATCATATCCTCCAAGCCCGCCCACATAGATTTAAGCTTAAAAGAAGCCCCCAACGGAAGTCCCAAATACTTCATAGGCACATCACCAAACCCACAACCCAACAAACCAGCAAGCTGCCCCACATTCTCCACGTGACCAACCGGAATCAAAATTGATTTGGATAAGTTTACCTTCAAAGAAAGCAAACCACAAGTCCCTCGCTACCGTGCAATGTAGAAGAAGATGATCAACTGACTCCCCATCCGTTTCACATAACCAGCATCTATTCACCACCACCAAGCCCCTCCTCCCAAGATTGTCTAGAGTAAGGATCTTACTATGAACTGCCGTCCAAACAAAGAAAGCCACTCTAGGAGGAGCTTTGGACTTCCAAACACTCTTCCAAGGGAAAGAAACCGACCCACGAGGAGAGAGAGCTCTGTAGAAGGACTTAACCTCAAAAACCCCCTTACGAGAAGGCACCCACCATAACTTGTCTCTCCCCTCTCCTCGTAACTTGTAATCATAATAAGCACTTATAAAATGCAGCCAATTCCCCCACCTCCCAATCATGAATCAACCGAGAGAATTGGATATTCCACTGAATAGATTCACTAGAATACTCCATATTATCCGCTATGGATGCTTCCTTGAATCTAGCAATGCTGTACAGGCCGGGAAACTCCTCCTTAAGAATCCTATCTCCACACCAAACATCCTCCCAAAAGTGAATCTTCGAGCCTACACCTGGATCATACTTAAAAAACCTCCTAAAATTCTACCAACCCATACAAATAAATTTCCATAAACCCACCCCATGTGAGCTTGAAATGACTCCCGACCGCCAACCTCCCCAATCCGACCCATACTTGGCCACCAACACCGCACGCCACCAAGCTCCTTCCTCATGAGCAAAACGCCACAACCACTTCCCCAAAAGAGCTTGATTAAACCTTCGAATATTCCTAATCCCTAAGCCACCCTCATCAAAAGGAGAACAAACCTTATCCCACTCTACTAGATGATACTTAAAATCATCATTCATTCCTCCCCAAAGGAAATCTCTTTGGATCTTCTCAATGCGCTTAGCCACGTCCACCGGAATGGGAAATAGAGATAACATGTACGTAGGCATATTGGAGAGGGTGCTTTTAATCAAAGTGACCCTCCCTCCTTTTGAAAGATACAACCTTTTCCACGGGGCTAGTCTCCGCACCATCATATCCTCCAAACCCGCCCACATAGCTTTAAGCTTGAAGGAAGCCCCCAGCGGTAACCCCAAATACTTCAACGGCACTTCACCATACCCACATCCCAGCAACCCAGCAAGCTGCCCCACATTCTCCACAAGACCAACCGGAATTAGCACCGATTTGGATAAATTAACCTTCAAACCGGCAGCCGCTTCAAAGCAAACAAGAAGAGCTCCCAAGTGACGAATTTGACTAGCATTAGCCCCACAAAACACCAAGGTATCATCAGCGAAAAGAAGATGAGAGATAGTAACCGGATCCTGCCCACTTGATCCCACCGAGAAGCCCGAAATCAGCCCCCTAACATTAAAGGCTCCAAGCATCCTACTAAAAGCCTCCATCACCAAAACAAAGAGGAAAGGAGAGAGCGGATCACCTTGACGAACCCCACAAGAGCTCCCAAAAAAACCGGAGGGAGCACCATTAATCAACACAGAGAAGCGGACTGAAGTAATACAATGCTGGATCCACGAGCACCATTTCTCCCCAAACCCGCACCTCCTCAATAAGTACATAAGGAAGCTCCAATCAACGTGATCATATGCCTTTTCCATATCCAACTTGCATAGCACCCCTGGCTCCTCGGACTTAATCATGCTATCCAAGCATTCATTTGCAATGAGAACCGAATCTAAGATCTGCCTCCCTTTAACAAAGGCATTTTGGGGCTTGGATATGATCTTGTCCATAACTCTCCTCATTCTGTTGGCCAGAACCTTGGAAATGATCTTATAAACTCCACCCACAAGACTAATAGGCCGAAAGTCCTTGACCTCCTTAGCCCCTTGGATCTTCGGAATCAGAGAAATAAAGGTAGAATTAATACATTTCACGAATTTACCTCGTGAATAAAATTCCTCAAATACCGCCATGAAATCTTCCTTAATCACCTCCCAACAATCCTGGAAAAACGCCATAGAAAAACCATCCGGGCCCGGAGCCTTATCCCTATCCATGCCTTTGATGACCTCCCTAACCTCCTTTTCCTCAAACGGAATCTCCAAACTAGACGCCTCCTCACCATTGAGTCTATCAAACTCAAGGTTATCCAATCTCGGTCTCCAACTCAGAGGCTCCGAAAACAGAGATTTATAATAGTTGACAACATGCTCGCCGATACTAGCTGGGTCCGAAGTAGGAGAGCCATTCACCATCAATGACTCTATAGAGTTGTTCCTCCTATTTGCACTAGCTACCTGGTGAAAGAACTTCGTGCACTTGTCTCCCATAAGATTGAATTACTGAACTTTCGATGAGGAAGGCTCGTAGCTGGTTCGTGGAGTCTAAGGCGATCGAGATGCTGATTAAGGGGGGGAACGCAGGTTTGAGGATTGTGGAAAGGAGCAATAAAAAACAGGGATCCATTTATATTCATAGGGATGAACTAGCGTGGTTGGTGGGAGCTGTAGAGGAGGCGGTGGATGTGGATACCTCGGTAGTCTTCTGGAACCAATCAAGGGCAGGCTTTCCACGAGTTCTAGTGCAAAGACGTTCCAATCGTCATGGCAGGTTCATAATCATGGAGGAATTCGAGGGCAGAACTCGTCGAGGTAGTGTCTTGATCCCTGAAGGTAGATATGGGCAAGGCTAGACCAGACTCATATCGGAGCTCAAAATTGCAAGAATGACTCTGTGGAGTGGACGTGAGTTCAGGGAGAACAAGGTGGTGGAAAGAGTCTCAGATAAGCGGACCTTTGCGGAGGTAGTGGGTCAGTCAAAGGTGCCGGAGAAAGTGCCTTTCAGTGGCCGAGAGCAGCATCAAACGAGGCCGGCGATCACAAAGACGTTGGAGAACGAGACGTGTGGTGGTTGTGGGAAGCACCAGACGAGGCCGGCGAACTCAAAGCCGTCGGAGAACGAGTATTTCGGTGGCCAAGGGCAGACCCATACTCAGACAAGGCCGGCGATCAATCTGGTGAAGAAACTGGGTCAGATGGGGACGTCGCAAGAAACAGAGGAGGCAGGGGGCAATGTCGTCGTTGCGCCGGCAAAGAACCAGGCTCAGCCATCTGAGAAGGGGGAGGTGGACAGTGCTAATCCGGCGAATTGCGTTCTGCCCGAGACTCTGCAGAATCCCACAATATCGGGTGTGGCAACGCCGAATGGGGGTTGGGAGTCAGAAAGGAATGGGGTGTCGTCCTTGCATGCACGAGTTGAACTGCAGGATATCCTAAAATGTTTAACGGATATAAGAGGGCAAGTGGATTTGGGGCTTAAGAGGGTAGAAATGGCAATTCAGTCAATGGAGCAAAGAGAGAGTATGGGCCGGGAGGGTATGGGTCGTGTTAGCTCCTCTGAAGTAGGGGGTTGGGCTAAGCCCAAGAAGAAGAAGTTTAAAAAAATAACCAAAAACCAGTCGAGCTTGTTGGGACCCAAGCCAAACAAGGCGCCAGACTTGGCCACTCAATGTTTTCGGGCCTTACCTCGACAGACGGTGCAGCAGACAAGCAGGTGGGGGAATCGTCTAAGATGGGAGCCGTACGTGCAACTGGTTCTTTCCCGATGAAGCACGCTGGCCATATCTCCGGCGATCTATTCTCGGGCGTCAGGGCTGGTAATTCGACCTCGGCTAGGGAAACAGAAACTGCCGGTGATTCCGCTGGCGATACTGGGCTAGTTGAAATTCCATCGGCGACGCAGCTTTCCTCCGTCCCAGAGAGCATCGATCACTTGGGTTTTGAGTGTTTGACGCCGATGAAGATTACCCAGGAATCAGACATATCGAAGACACTATTTTCCACCATTCCAGAGACTGTTGAAGGCCTGGGATACGAAGCAGTGAGGCCGGTGAAGAATTCTAAACAATGCTCAGAGCATTCAGACTATGCCGGTGATGTGGGGAACGATGGTATTTTGCCGGTGAAGCAGTCCAAGCAGATTAAGGTGTTTCAGAGAAGGGAGAGCACTCTGCCCAAGGCCACGAAGTCATGGGTAGTGGAGCGGGTTTCCTGGAATGGCGGCAGGAACTGTGACGAGGTAACAGAGGATTTATCGGGTAAGAATGACTCTGGCTGGTTGGATTCTGAGGAGCTGGCAGTAAATAGATTTTCTTTGCTGGGTGAGGATGAAGAGTTAGGAGTCTTGGGGGGCATGGGGATTCAGGAGGATGACTTGGGCTCTCCTGTTTCCAAGACTTTAAATTTGGTTTGGAATGTGAAAGGGACTGCAGGCATTTCCTGTGATGGGCAGGAAGGAAAATTCAAAGAGGTGTTTGGGCAAATTGTGGCTGATAAATATGGAGAAGGGGCTTCCTTTGAAACAGGGGTGGCCGCAGATGATTACTTGGGGATGGGGGCTGTAAATGGTATCTATGAAGCATAAAGTATTAACGTGGAACGTGAGAGGGTTGAATGAGGGAAAGAAGCGTCTGAGGGTTAGACGGCTTTTGAGTCAATGGAAGGTAGATATTGTTTGCCTTCAAGAGACAAAACTGGATTTGATCACTCTTGGCTTAGTGCAAAGCATTTGGAGATGCCCTTATGTGGAGTGGAGCTATGTGGCCTCTAATGGGGCCTCAGGTGGGATTTTACTAATGTGGGATAGAAGAGCAGTTTCGAAAGTGGAGGTGTGCCATGGTAATTATGTGGTAGCCTGTTCTTTCAGGAATGTGGACGATGGTATGGAGTGGGCCTTTGCAGGAGTGTATGGTCCGAATAGGGATGCCGCTAGAAGGATGATGTGGGAGGAGTTGGCTGGTTTGATGTGCTTATGGGAGCTGCCTTGGTGTATAGGGGGGGACTTCAACGTCACTCTCTTTCATAATGAGAGGTCTGGAGGACTCCGAAGAAGAAGAGAGGTAGCCACTTTCGCTGATTTCACAGCGGAGATGGGTCTTATGGATCTTCCGTTGGCTGGAGGAGTGGCTACTTGGGCTAATAACTTATCTTGGTCAAGATTGGACCGTTTCTTGGTTTCTCCGGAGTGGGAACTTAGCTACCCAGGGTTGATTCAAAAGAAGCTTCTTCGAGTTTGTTCGGATCATGCTCCTATTATTTTGATGAGGGGTTGTTTGCAGAATGGAAAGAGTTCTTTTAAATTCGAAAACATGTGGCTTAAAGAGGAGAGTTTTGTGGATAAAGTCAGATCATGGTGGTCCTCTCTCTCTTTCATGGGTTCTCCAAGCTTTACCTTGGCTAAAAAGCTGAGAGCTCTCAAGGGTGAGATCAAGAGGTGGAATAGAGAGGTGTTTGGGAATGTGGGGGCTCGTAATAAGGCTTGGGCGGAGGAGTTGGAATCGTTGGACAGATTGGGAGAAGCTCGGAGACTTTCAGAGGAGGAGAAGGAGAGGAGGGTTCTGGTTTCTGAGTTGGAAGCCTCTCTTTTACAAGAGGAAATTAGTTGTTTGCGCTTTTAATGAATTTGTTACTAATCAAAAAGCTTCCCATATACTTGGGTTGCACCCCTCATTCTAATGATTATAATATATGGAGTAGAGTTCACTTTCAACATTATATTAACATATTTTGTACTCTAGACAAACTTAACTCGATAATTTAATTTCATCATTCTTGTCATCAGTCTCGAAAGACTTCAGATTCTCCAGCCATATAGAAAATAATCTGAAATACACATTTTAATAAGAATAGTAAACAATAACAAAAAGCAGATACAGCCAGAAAATTCTCAATTATTTTTTTTTTATCGGTAAAAATTCAATAATATTAAAAACGCAAGGGGTGCAACCCATGTACACAGGAAGTATACAAAAAGAGCCCACAAAAACAAGCTTCTAACTAGAAAAAGTAGTACAAAAATATAGAAAATCCGCAAGTGTTGCAACTTGCGGGGAATGCCACATCACACTCCAAGAGAAAAGTGTTTGAATAACCCTTTTCTTCAACTCCAATATACCAAGCTCACAGTCCTCAAAATTCCGAGCATTCCTTTCCCTCCATATACTCCACATGACACACAAGGGCACCATCCTCCATGTTTGCAATACTGTGCGATTACCCTTTTGTGTTCTCCAACTTCCCAAGCAATCCGTCACACTACTTGGCATCACCCACATCACACCAAATAACTGACACACCATGTTCCACACCTCCATCGCCACCTCACAATGCAATAACAAATGAACAATAGATTCTCCACTCTTCTTGCACAAACAACACCACTCCGTCACTATGATGTTTCTCTTGCGTAAATTGTCCATTGTTAATATCTTCCCCAATGCCGCTGTCCACACGAAAAAAACCACCCTCGATGGAGCTTTACTCTTCCACGGGCCATCTACCGGTTCCAAATTAATCCTCATCTTATAGTAAGACTTCACCTCAAAAATCTTCCTCTTTAATGGAGTCCAACAAATTTTATCCTCCCCACCATGCCTAATTTGTTGAGAGTATAGCAACTCAAAAAATCTCGAAATTTCTTCCAATTCCCAATCATGCACCGGCCGGATAAATAGAACATTCCATTGAGTAACACCATTAACTATATCCATATTCTCCTCCACCCACGCATCCTTTTCACATGCTATAGCAAACAACGCGGGAAATGCATTCATTAAGGGTCTCTCCCCACACCACACATCTTTCGAAAATAATACTCGAGACCCATTTCCTATCTCAAACCTCACATAATGTTTAAAAATATCCCACCCCCTGCGGATGCTTTTCCATAGTCCCAACCCATGAAGTCCTCCTACCTCCTTAGAACACCACCCTCCCCTCATTTTGTCGTATTTCGCCACCACTAATTTCCTCCACCATGCCTCTTCTTCATTAGCGAACCTCCACAACCATTTACCTAATAAGGCTTGGTTAAAATGTATCAAGTTCCGTACCCCTAGTCCCCCCGCTTCCGTCGTCCTACAAATCTTTGACCAATTAACCAAGTGAAATTTAAACTCATCTCCTTCACCACCCCACAAAAATTCCGTTGTATTTTCTCCAATCTCTTTGCCACTCTCACTGGAACTTGAAACAACGATAAATAATATGTGGGAATATTAGAAAGCGTACTTTTAATCAAGGTCAATCTACCTCCCTTGGATAAGTACATCCGCTTCCACCCTGCCAACTTAGCCTCCATCTTCCCAATGACCGCATCCCATATAGATGTATCCCTGTGAGTAGCTCCCAGAGGTAACCCCAAATAAGTCAATGGCAACAACTCCACCCTACATCCAAGTATGTTTGATAAAACTTCCAAATTACCCACCGCACCAATCGGAACAATCGACTTTGACAGGTTTGTTTTCAACCCTGAAACCGCTTCAAAACACAACAATAGACATCTCAAATGTTGAATTTGCTCCACCTTTGGCTCGCAAAAAATGAGTGTATCATCTGCAAATAAAAGATGTGATACAACCATTGCCTCATCAGATCTCGAACCCACCGAAAATCTTGCCAATAATTCATTCTCCACCACTAGACTGAACGCCTCCATCACCATTACAAATAAAAGGGGGGACAACGGATCTCCTTGCCTCACTCCTCTAGAGTTGTCAAAAAAACTTCAGGTGTACCATTAATGAGTACTGAAAACCTTACCGTGGAGACGCATTGATACATCCAACCTCTCTACCTATCCCCAAAGCCAAATCTCTCCAACATGTATAATAAGAAGTCCTAATTTATATGATCTCTATGCCTTCTCCAAATCAAGCTTGCAAATAATTCCAGGCTCCCCAGATCGAATCCTGCTATCCACACATTCATTTGCCATCAAGATAGAATCCAAAATTTGTCGACCTGGTACAAAAGCACTTTGCGTCTGAGATACTAGCTTCCCCATCACTGAATTCAACCGACTAGTTAACACTTTCGAAATGATTTTATACACCCCGCTTATAAGACTAATCGGGCGAAAATCCTTAATCTCCATTGCTCCCGCTTTCTTCGGAATGAGTGCCACAAATGTCGCATTAAGACTCTTCTCAAATTTTCCTGTCTCATGAAACTCCTTGAATACCGCCATTATGTCCTTCTTAATCACCTCCCAACATTTCTGAAAAAATGCCATAGAAAAGCCATCAGGTCTAGGTGCTTTATCGCCCTTCATCTTCCTCACCACTTCCCAAACCTCTTCTTCCCCAGAGTCTCTCTCCATCCATACTCTTTCCCCTTCATCAATGGAATTAAGATTTTCCATCATTGGAGTAAAAAGTCTAGTTGGTCTCCCCTGATACTGTTCGGAATACAATGTTTTATAAAATTGCACAATGTGGTTCATTATAACTGCTGGATCCTCAGTCCGATTCCCATTCACCATCATTACATCCATTGTGTTATTACGCCTATGTGAATTAGCCACTCTGTGGAAGTACCGGGTGTTCCTGTCACCCTCCTTCAACCATAAAGCCCTTAATTTCTGCCTCCAACTCACCTCTTCTTGAAATAAAGTCCTCTCCAAGTTATGATAGCACTCATCTCTTTTAATTATCTCCTCCGCCGTTAACTCTCTATCTTCCCCAATACGATCCAGCTCACCCAATTCCTCCTCCAAACTCTTTTTACGTTTTTCAATAACTCCAAACACCTCCACATTCCATTTTTTGAGATCACCTTTCAATGCCTTCAACTTGCGAGCCATCACGTAACTTGGGTTGCCTTCAACATGATAAGAATCCCACCATCTCTTGACTTGTTCCACAAAACCCTCCGCTTGTAGCCACATGTTCTCAAATCGAAATGGTATTCGACCCCTTATTTTAGGTCCACAAACCAACATCACTGGAAAATGGTCCGATAGAACCCTAGGTAACCTCTTTTGAATAACCTCTGGAAAACTTTCCTCCCACTCAGTAGAGATAAAAAATCTATCAAGTTTGGATCCTGTCCGCCTGTTAGATCATGTTATTCTCCCCCCTTGGCATTGGAAGATCAATGAGACCCTGCTAAGAAATAAAATCTGCAAATTTGTCATTGCTTGCGTCTGTCTGGATGCCCTTAATTTCTCCCTTGAATGCCGAACTACATTAAAATCCCCCCCCATACACCAAGGCTTTTCCCATACATTCATTAGACCCAATTCGTCCCATAACATACTTCTTGCATCATCATCATTTGGACCCTATACCCCAGCGAATACCCATTCCCAATTTTCTGTAACACTTCTAAACAAGCAAGCTACAACAAATCTCCCTACACAATCCTCAATCTTCTCTACCACACGCCTATCCCACATTAATAATATACCTCCCGACGCTCCCCTAGCTCCTAAATATATCCAATCAACGTGCACACACCCCCACACACTCCGAACCTCCTCAGTATTAATAACCTCCATTTTCGTCTCCTGTAAGCAAACTATATCCGCCCTCTATTCTCTTAATCGTCTCCTAATTTTCATTCTTTTCTCATAGTCATTCATGCCTCTCACATTCCAAGAAATGATTTTTGGCTGCATTAACAAAATTTACCATTCCTCCCTTTGCTGCTCACTATAGCTGAGCCCTTCACATCATAGTTCACTGTACTTTCCAGCCGCTTTAACTCACGATTGCTGCGATTCCCCACTTTGTCTCCCTTCTTAATAGCATTCCCCCCTTTTCTGTTGTTTCTACTGGCCTCAATTGCAGTAAATAAAGCCATCAACTCCTCCTCATGCCCATCAATTTCAGCACCCAACTCCTGGCAGAAAACTAAAATTCTCGCTAACACCCCATCCCATGATTCTGTTTGACATTCCTTTGCCCCCATAATAGCCAAAGGTTGAATTTCTAGCATCTCTGGTTCCCCCTGCTCCTCTACGGAATCAGCCCTCACAATTTCTCCAAGATTTTTGTCTGCCTCCCTCTTTGTTCCTATAACAGTCTGCTGAACAGATTTCTCAACATACACAACCACCTCTCCAGCATGTTCTATCCCACCTACCAGTCCTTCCCCTCAATACCCTCCGGGATAATCACAAAACTCCTCCTCCCTTTACCTCCATATTCTGATAATTCCAGAAAATTCCCATGTCAATTGGTCCTCCTCTGCATCACATACGTGAGACAGCCAAACCGAAACGTCCTCCAATTTTCGCGTGCTGTTTCAGTGTTTGTCAGGTAATCCCATGCGCTTACTAACCAGAAGATAGTCGGCCATGCCATAATCACAGTCCTACATTTCCCTCTACTCTTCTCCGCCATTTGAACTCCGCCTTGGACATTCGAACGAAACTCAAACGCTTTATTTTCCACATAGAAGTAACCTAGGCCATATCCTTTCTCCTTGATAAAATCCAAACGAATGCTGATTGAAAAATCCTAATCACTATTGCAAAACGATCCCACGCGCCGTCAAGCTACCTCACGCTCCGATGAAACGTGAAAGTTCTTCATGCTGAAGTGGCGAGAGCTTTTTTGCTCTGGTAAAATTGAAATAACATTTTTTGGACTTTCACATAGGTAGAACATAATTCTCAATTATGTGAAGAGCCAAAAAAAGAAAAAGAAAAAGGGAGTACCTAAACACTAACAGAGCTCTAGGAAATTTTGTATTTATTAAGTCAGCAAAGAATAGCAAAAGACTTGACTTATTCGAGTAGGATGGTCCTGGATAATCAAAGAACTCGTCTCAAGTATATCATCAATTTTTTTTTAGAAGGACCAGAAGATAAAAACTCAATCATGCAACCATCGTCTGACTCAAATAACCCTAATGCAAAATGAACAGGACATCCAAAACTTCTAAAAAATGTATGGAACATCGAATATAGAGCAGAGAGTAGTTCAATTAAAACTTACCAAACTGCTGCTTAACGTCAGGACTGTTAAGATCAAAATTTTTCAAGGAATCCATCATTCTCTTGTCCCATTCACTGCTTCCGGTCATATTATTCCTGCATAAAAATATCAAGTATGGGAAAGGAATTAAGAACCATCACAAATTCGAGAATATTTTAGGCTATCAGATTTTAACATAACTACCGAGAGAACTGCAATCTACTGGACCAAAATAGAACATAGTAATAATCAGTAATAAATATTAGACCAAAACATAAAAATGATGCATATTCTGTTCACAACCTTTTAATAAAAAATACTACAGCAAGTCTTCCAAAGCACTTGTTCACAAAATCTCTTCATTACTAAACTGCAGTCTCAACAAGATCGTATGAATAAAAGGTGAAAAAGGTCTTACAGCATCTCCTCAAGTTGTTGACGATATTGTGGATTTTGTAGCATCCCTATTAAAAAAAAAAAAAAATTAATAGTTTTGTGCTGCGTAAAATAATAAGCCAAGACTGAAATTTGCATGAAATAACTAGACTCAAGACCTCATGATCCGGAGAAACAAAATTAATTCTAGCTCTATGCACTAATGATGTGTTGCTACAATGACGTAAAAGAAATTATTCGCTTGCAATTAAAAAGGAATGGAAATGTACAAAACAGGACCAGATTTCTTTTGATAAGTAAAGAGAAATTTATAAAAAAACATAAGGCGCCTCTAAATACACAGGCAGTATAAAAGAGGAAACACCCAAACCAAACAAACCCCACCCAAAAACAGGACCAGATATTTCAGGCAATAAGAATGATACTGATGCACAAACCCTTAATGAAGGAAGACACATCACATCCACCAGACAAAAATGCTAAAAGAAAAAAAAAATTCAAGTTCTAATCTATTGTTTCCACAACTGACATCTAAGGTTCTAAAAAATGGAAATATTGTTGTGTGTTTTCCATTCAATTATATAAGGTTTTTCCAGACTAGAGCGATGATCAACCATTCTAAAAAGGGGACAAAAAAAAAGAAAGGAAGTAAAAGAGTGACATTATTCTATTTTTTATTTCTTTTAGAGATGGATGGGTATAGAGACTGTTTACAGTGCTCCAAACATTTGCGCTGGGAAATATCGAATTAACTTACATTTTAAGGTGTCAGGATTCCTGAACTCCTCCGGTAAATGGCTGCAAAGAAATATGAAGAGAATTCAGTTTCAAAAAATCCGAACCAATAATAATGATATATGCTAGAACAGGCATAGCAGAAGACGCAATGTTACTAATTTCTACATAATTTACTTAAGTATGCACAAACAATTATAATTTCTGTAGAGCAATGCTTAGTCATAACAAGTGTGACAAGAATGAAAGAAGATCAACATATTTATATACAAGCAGAAACAATTAGATGAAAAAGACAAAAAATAGAATAAATGAGACTTATCCTAGATAGAAGACAAAACACCAAGATCAATCATTGCAACAATAGAACAGCCACCTTGGCATAATAATAGTATGTAAAGCATCTGACTGTTGTACACTGTCACAGATCCTAGCATCTCAAATTACAGGAGAGTTCCTAAGGCCCAGTATTTGTAATTTATGACCCTGACAGCATGCATTTCCAATGCCACCGAGACAACTGCTACAAAGCCCAAGTCCATTAAATCTACAAACATGATAACACTTACGAAATGCTGTCACAGATCCTAGCATCTCAAATTACTGGAGAGTTCCTAAGGCCAAGTATTTGTAATTTTATAACCCTGACAGCATGCATTTCCAATGCCACCCAGACAACTGCTACAAAACCCAAGTCCATGAAATCTACAAACATGATAACACTTACGAAACGCTCGGGTTGACAAAAAATGTAAGAAATCAAAGGAACTTGGACCTCTCACATGAGTTGATCCAGAAGTAGATTAATTAGAAAAATTCTGGTAAATCATTGATTCATCTAGTGTCTAAATATATGTATAATTGATTTACAAGTTTACTAGATCAAAATTTATGATGTTCAAAAATCTATATATCTAGTGTCACATTCAGTAAATATTTATGATATATGTATAGGGTGTACCCAATGTGTCCTATCCAAGTGTCGGGTAGTCATGTTGACGCACATTTGGTGAACAATGAGGCATACTTGAGATGCAGGTAAGGAGTTATAGCATGTTGAAGTTTTGGTCCACCTATGGAGCAGTAATATTAAAAGTATATTACAGGGTGAATCTTTCATGAAATAGGGAAGTAACTTATCCAGTTGAAGGTCTTTGGCCTTAATGTACAAGGTTCAGCATTCAGCAAGTCAGCCTATAACAGCTGGCATCTCAGTCATTTCAGTTTCCTTTTCAATGCTATGTTATAGTACCAAAGCTTTGGAATACGTACAAAAAGAAGCATCAAAAGTGCGTACTTATTTACAGATGTACATCTATATTTCTACAGACATGTATGACAAAACACTAATTTTTTTTAGAGTTCTCCTAGATTAAATCTTCCGATTTTTAATTTTGTTAAGGGGGACCAACAAAATTTTGACGGAGTTAGCATTTTATTAGGAGATTACCTTCATTATAGAGGTCTAGCACAACATTAAAGATAACCAATTTCGAATTTGTGTGGCATCAAATCCAAGATGAGACAGATTCCCAGGAACTCAAAACACCATTCAGAACAAAGCTAGTTGTTGTCCTAGGAGAAATCCTTTTTATATTTCTGATTGAACTTGATTTGGGTCAGATCTGTTAGATAGTTACTTGTGTATTTGTTGGCAGCTAGTTCAGCTGCTTGTGTTCTCTGTTACTGCTGACTTGCAGATCTTTTGTTCTACTTGACTGTAAACCATGGCATCAGTAAGCTAATAATGGTAGCCCCTTCCCATTTTGAGCAGAAAACAGATCTATTAATCTTTGATTATTGGACCTACGATCATGTTCTTTAAAGCTGTGGATTGAGAAAAGGAAAATATCTGACAAGAAGTTCCTTTGCATATTGCACATATCAAAGACGTGATATGATTATTGAAACTTCTGATATCTAATTAATGTTTAAACCTTAGCAACAAGAAGAAATGTTCAGGAAGAAATTTAAACAGCACAACGCAAGATAGATCATTATAATAATTAGAAAAGCATAAAATGTTAAATAGACAAAGAAGCCATATTACGGATAAACCATCTTCTGCACTGTTGGATCTTCCATCATTTTCTCCAAAACTTCCACCGATATGACAGATTTTCCTATCCAAATATAAAATAAGAACATACTTAGAATATCTGATTAAATCTTAAGAAAAGCAAAAATTGAGATTAATATGGCAAAAATAGTTTGCCATTAGAAGTCATACTCATGCAAATAGTTAAATCATATCCATTTTATGACAAAAGTGGGATCTGAGGAACAAAATTTTGTATGACACATAAAGAGACATGCATTCACAGCATGTAATAGGATACAGCAATGAACCTAGTAGACAAACATGTGCCCTTGCACATAATACAAGCATTAAATCACCATCATATATGTATATGTTTTAAAAGTAACAGGAATACAAACATCTATTTGATATGAGCCTGGTCTAATAACTATAAAGACAATCAACAAATTCAAGGACATATTTAATATCTAGTAGCAACAAATGATACATCAACTTCCAGCGTAAAAGACTCCAAAATTTCCCTCTAAAGAATCTAAACAACTGCCTAGATGCATTTATATTCTTGACTACTTTAATATTTCTATTTTTGAATAGTAAATGATGTCCTGATATAACGAACCTAGGGATGGCCTTGTCAATAGTTCTAATGTCATGAAGCACCATATCTTAATGACAGATAGATTTTTTTTTTTTTTTTTTTTATAAGTAATGATCAAGTTTTATTAAAAGCGTAAGGCACTCCTAAGTACACTGGGGGTATGCAGAGAACAAATTCCACATAAGTAATCGACAAAGGGGCAAGAAATGCCGTAGTCCAACTATACACAGTATGCATCAAAGAATAATATTTTCCAATGAGCTCTCCAAATCCTCGAAAAAATTATTGTTTCTCTCTCCAAAGGATCCAAAAAATACAAATAGGCACCATTTTCCACATCACAACACTTCTTGTCCATCCAGAGGACCAACAAGAAGCACACAGATCAACAACTCGTTCATGCATGACCCACACCATCCCAAACCGGCTAAATAGCGCACTCCACAAAGCTGATGCGATGCCACAATGAAGAAGGTGATCACCAGACTCCACCGCTCTCTTGCACATGCAACATCTATTAATAACAATAAGTTGCCTTTTTCTGAGATTATCCAAAGTGAGTATTTTCCCTAATGCCACCGACCACAAAGCCGACGTGATGTCATAATGACAGATAGATAATACATAGATTAATTTGCTTCCAGACTTTTCTTAGCCAAATTTACGGCAAAGCATTTATACACAAATCATACAACCAAAACTCGTCTCATGCATGAAAAACATGGATGCAAAAATCTTGAAGACAAAGAGGCAGAAACATCTAGCAGAGCTCAAGCCTGATTTGGGAAAGATAAAGTCACGTGGGCCCTCTTGGGGCATTGCAGAGTTATTTTCGGATCAAGTCTCAGTTTATGTTTTCTAAGTCAGTATGCAGCTGGTTCAGTTCTGTACATGTTAATTTTACCAATACAAGAAAAGGCTAAGGTGGAGCCTCAAAATTCTAGTGCTTTGATCAAAGAAAGGATTTTCGTTGGTTTCAAACACAAGTCCATGCAGCCAACCAAAAACAATCAAAACTCAGTAATTTTGCTTGAAACATCAACAATGTTTAGAAGGCAGCTGTTTTGACACAGTGGTATCAAAGAAGGTGGAAGAAGCTGAAGAAGAAAGTGAAAGAGCGGAAGGAAGAGAATGAAAAGGCTGACTAACAAATAACCGGTCACATAAAACAAAAACAGAAATTAAGACTATTCCAATGGGTTTTTGGGATAACTACATGCTTAGAAAAATAAAAAATCTTGAACAAGTGAGTAAAGGAGAGAGGTGGAAGAATAAAGGTAATAAACCATTGGATTTAAATATATGTTGTTTGTGCAGAAAGTTTTATTGAAAAGATGCATAATTGGTAAGACCCATTCAAAGAATCTTCTAGTTTGTGTTCTAAAGAAATTAAGACTTCAAAAACTAATAAGATGGTAACAAAAATGGTGACCCGCTTTCTCCTTTCCTCTTTGTTTTGGTGATGGAGGCTTTTAGTAGGATGCTTGGTGCTTTTACCGAGAGAGGGCTGATTTCGGGTTTTTCGGTGGGCTCAAGTGGGCAGGATCGGGTTAATGTCTCTCATCTCCTCTTTGCTGATGATACTTTGGTGTTTTGCGGCGCCAATTCTAGTCAAATTCGTCACTTGGGGGCTCTTCTTGTATGCTTCGAAGCAGTTGCTGGTCTGAAGGTCAACTTAGCCAAATCGATCTTGGTTCCGGTTGGTCATGTGGAGAATGTGGGGCAGCTTGCTGGTTTGTTGGGTTGTGGGTTTGGTGAAGTGCCTTTGAAGTATTTGGGGCTTCCGTTGGGGGCTTCTTTTAAGCTTAAATCCATGTGGGCGGGTTTGGAGGATATGATGTCGAGAAGATTGGCTCCATGGAAAAGATTGTATCTCTCTAAAGGAGGTAGGGTTACTTTGATTAAAAGTACCCTATCCAATATGCCTACTTATATGTTATCTTTGTTTCCTATCCCTGTTGATGTGGCAAAGCGTCTTGAGAAGATTCAAAGAGACTTTCTTTGGGGAGGGATGAATGATGATTTCAAGTTTCATCTAGTAGAGTGGGAGAAGGTGTGCACTCCTATTGATGAGGGTGGCTTAGGGATTAGGAGTATTCGTAGGTTCAATCAAGCTCTTTTGGGTAAATGGTTGTGGCGGTTTGCGCATGAGGAAGGAGCTTGGTGGAGATCGGTGTTGGTGGCCAAATATGGGTCGGATTGGGGAGGTTGGCGTTCGGGAGTCATTTCCGGTTCGCATGGGGTGGGCTTGTGGAAATTTATTTGTATGGGATGGCAGAATTTTAGGAAGTTTTTTAAGTATGATGTTGGTGAGGGCTCAAAAATTCGTTTCTGGGACGATATTTGGTGTGGTGAGAGGGCTCTTAAGGAGGAGTATCCCGGCCTGTACAGTATTGCTAGTTTCAAGGAAGCTTCAATTGCGGATAATATGGAGCGTTCTAGCAACTCCATTCAGTGGAATATCCAATTCTCCCGGCTGGTTCACGATTGGGAGGTGGGGGAGTTGGCCTCTTTCTATAAAAGCTTGTATGATTGTAAGCTGCGAGGTGAGGGAAAAGACAAGTTATGGTGGGTGCCTTCTCGCAAGGGTATTTTTGAGGTGAAGACCTTCTACCGAGCGCTTCTACCTTGTGGGCAGTTTTCTTTTCCTTGGAAGAGTGTTTGGAAGTCCAAAGCTCCTCCTAGAGTGGCCTTCTTTGTTTGGACGGCGGTTCATAGCAAGATCCTTACTCTTGACAATCTTGGGAGGAGGGGTTTGGTGGTGGTAAACCGATGCTGGTTATGTGAAATGGAAGGAGAGTCGGTTGATCATCTCCTTCTCCATTGTGCAGCAGCGAGGGACTTATGGAATGCCTTCTTTGCTCGGTTTGGGCTTTGTTGGGTTATGCCTCGCTCCGTCAAGGAGGTTCTAGCGAGTTGGTGGACGGCGGGTCGTACAAGGAGTGCTGTTGTTTGGAAGATGGTCCCACACTGCATTTTGTGGTGCATTTGGAGGGAGCGGAATAATAGATGTTTTGAAGACTCGTCGAGGTCTCGAGAGGAGCTCCTACATTCTTTCCTTGTTACTCTCTTTTCTTGGACTACAGGCTGGCTTGCTCCGCTGGCTATTAGCTTTGTAGATTTTCTTTCCTTCTTTTCCCTCTCTCCCTAGTCCCTCTTGTATACTCCTAGTGTACTAAGGGTTGCGCCCCTCTGCGCTTTTTGATATAATATTTTGACTTATCAAAAAAAAAAAAATGGTGGAGGAGGGGAAAGTGGTAGAGTGGTTTCGTGGTGCTTGAGGTAATGTGGCAGAGGTGGTTGACACTGGTGAAATATATGACGAGGGATTTGTAAAAGTTCACAAACAAAATTTAAAGTAAGAACAATTTTTAAAATTGCAAAATCTGATAAATCAAGATTGCCAAAATCCCTTCTTTTGTTAATGCATAAGGAAATAAACATTCAGAAATGACATATTATATCATATGAAATCAATATAGAAAAACACTGGAAATTCACTTAAATTGAAACTTGTTTCAAGAGATGTCAAAGCAGTGTAAAATTTGTAACATGAATTCAAACATTAATTTCGAAGATATATTAATGATTAATGTTGGAGGGTCTGAGTTGCAATAGGCTTTCATTTCCAACCAAGTTTTACAATTGATATTGCTTCAAAGAACTTTGATGATTAAGATATTGATTTGAAATTATATTTATATTTTCAATGAAGTTCGTAGTTGTGAGCAGATTGCCTATTAAACTCTAAACAAATTCCATTAATTCCTTGGTGAACGATTAGCTACTCCTGACACCAAATACTTCCATCTACAACAACTAACTATCCATCAAGACCAGATAGGAATCTTGAACTAAGAAATAGATTCTAGAATTAAAGAACTCATCTACATGATATCAGCACAACAAGTCCTGGTATAGATTTAAGATATTACACTTACTAGAAACAGAAGTTAACAGAAAGCCAGTAATAAAACCGAGGGAGCAAACCATGTAATGAAGGACTGCAAATGGTCAATGCAATCTAGTAATAATAATAAGAAAAGCAATTGACTACATACCAGAAGATTGGGACCCCTCAGAAGCAGTGGAGTTACGGGTAGATTGGAACAACTCAGAACCGGTAGGGTTAGTGGTAGTTTGGGAC
This sequence comes from Carpinus fangiana, assembly GCA_006937295.1. Taxonomy (NCBI): domain Eukaryota; kingdom Viridiplantae; phylum Streptophyta; class Magnoliopsida; order Fagales; family Betulaceae; genus Carpinus; species Carpinus fangiana. Next base: position 19,390,811 of record CM017322.1, read on the forward strand.
CATTCAGAACCACCTATGCGCTCAGAAGCAGCTCCATTTTGAGAAACCTTCAAAAATGCTCAAATAGTTAAACCTTCAGACATTAACTTAAAGACCACAGCTCGTTCAAAAGCTCAACAACAAATACTTACCACCTGAGCATCCTTGAACGAACTTGTTCCACTGGCATCTTTAAAACTTTCATAAGGGCTCTTTTGCTCAGCTTCTTCCGGAGAAACATCTACGAAAGCTGTTAGTGCAAGTTGGGTTAGAGTTCTAACAAGAAAGCTTCTTCCAGGATCTTTTTCTATTTAAAGTCGAACTCTTTTTCATTTTATTGGTAAGTGACAAAAACCTACTTGAACTCAATTTCGGTAGAGCTTAAGGTATGGAGAAGAACTTTGAAAATTTTACTACCCAAATTGTTTGATATTGCAGTAGACAAAGCAGCTTTGAATCTGTTGAAAATTCTTTGATATTTTCAGGTATATGCATCAAATTAATTGTATATTTATTGCTAGACTTACTTGAATCTATTGAAAATTTTGATTTACTTGATGTGGTGCAAGTTACTGGGATGGGAAGAAATTTTACATAAGATCTTATTATCGGGCATTGGAAGGAGGTCTAGGGGTTGATTTTTCTTGGAGACCATTTGGAAGGAAAAGTTCTAGCAAAAGTGGCATTCTTTTTTTGTTGAACAGCAATTCAGAGCATCATTTTTATTCATTGCACTACTCATAGGGAGTTATTTGTTCAGGACTTTTTAAGTCGTATCTAGGTCAGTGTTGGAGAAACTAGTTTAATAGACATCAGAGTAGTATCACTTGGAATAGCATAAAAGTCCCAACACTTGGATTGAAAACAAGTCTTCGAGATCATTTTTCAACTCGATGAAGGATTTCTTCTCTGCTTTTAGACATCTTGGATCTAATTTAAATCTTAGTTCTTTACACACACACATAAGCATAGATACATAATAAGAAGAGCTACAAGCCTAATTTTTCAACTGGATGAGGGCAAGTGGAAGAATTTATTCTCTGCTTTTAGATGTCTTATATCCAATTATAGATCTTCAAAGTACATATTTTCAACCACTTCACTAGATGAAACTTAAAAGAATCATCAATACCCCACAAAGAAAGTCCCTCTAAAGTTTTTCTAGTCAATTAGCCGCTCCGACTGTAATTGGGAAAAGGGCAATATAATATGATGGTAAACTAGAAACAGTACTTTTTATCAAAGTTAATCGGTCACCCAGTGATTAACAAAGCCTTTTTCAACCCGCCAATCTATGTTACATCTTCACAATAATGCCATTCCAATTGGTTCCTTATAAGGAGCTCCTAACAGAAGACCCAAATACTTTATCGGTAATGAACCCACTCTACACCTAAGAATGCTAGCCAAACCCTCAACATCCCACCTCACTCGCCTATGGGAACAATCTCAAACTTAGACAAGTTTATCTTCATCCCTGACACTGCTTCATAACATAAGAAAAAGGTATCTCAAGTTACAAAGTTCTTCACCATTAGGCTCACAAAATATGAACTTAATCATCATCTGCAAACAACAAATGGGACACTATCATATCCTCAGGATTCCTTGATCCCACCAAAATCCAGATATAAGCCCACTATCTATTGTAACAAACATTATCTTGCTTAATACCTCCATAATAACCACAAACAATAATGGAGACAGTGGATCCCCTTATTTTAATCCACGCGAACCATTAAAAAAGCCAGAATGAGACCCATTACTGAGAATAGAAAAACCGCACCAGAGATATGTAGTAATCTATCCAACCTTGCCATCTCTCCTGAAAGCCACATCTCTTCAACAAATAGAATAGAAACACGCAATTGAAATGGTCATAGGCCTTCTCCAAATCTAATTTACATTATATTCCCAGCTCCCCAGATCGAATCCGACTATCCAAACATTCATTAGCCACCAAGATTGAGTCCAAAATTTGTCTACCCCTGATAAATGCATTTTGAGAACTTGAGACAATCTTCTACAATACGAACTTCAACCTATTTTCCAATACTTTAGAAATAATTTTGTACACGCCTCCCACTAAGCTGATAGGACAAAAATCCTTAATTTACACCGTCCCAACTTTCTTCAGAATGAGAGATAGAAAAGTAACATTGAAGCTCTTTTTGAACTTCCGTCGACTATAGAACTCCTTGAACACCACGATAATGTCCCCTTTTAACACCTCCTTGGAAAAAGCCATAGAAAATCCCTTGGTCTTGGTGCCTTATCCCTATTGAAATTATTCATCACCTCCAACATTACACTCCTCAAATTCTCTTTCCAACCAATTTTTCTCCCTCTCATCAATCAAAAGGAATGAGAGGCCATCCGCCTATGGTCTCCACATACATTGTTCAAAAAACAACTGTTCATCAAAGTTCACAATATGTTCCTTTATTACTACTAAATCAGCCATCATATTCCCAATAACCAGAAGAGACTCCACCAAATTATTTCTTCTATGTGAATTGCCAAAGGAAGGAAAAATTTAGTATTATTGTCCCCATTTCAACTAAAGGGCCCTTGATACTTGTCTCCGACTCACTTCTTCAAGAAAGATACTCCTCCCTAGTCCTCTAGAAAAAGGCTATTTTTACAATTTTTCATCTTCATTTTTTTTTTTTGATAAGTAATGTTATATATATATCAAAAGTGCAAAGAGGCGCAACCCTATTACACGGGGAGTATAAATAGAGAGCGCCTACGAGCACCCACGAAAAAGAACCCTATGCTCACAAGGAGCACCCACGAAAGAAACCCAGGCAGACCCACCCAAAGGAACCCTGGCACCTACAAGCCTAAAGAAACTCTGACACCTACAACCCAGAAACACCCCTCACGATGAGCTCCCACAAAAAGACCCCCAAAGTACAGAGGTAAACCTATAAAACAATATTGCCACAACGCAATATTCTTGCCCTTCCTTCCCCGATAAGGCCCGCTAGCTAAGCCATAGTTAATGGAACTTTCTAAATTTAGAAGCTCTCTCTTGCCCTTAGTTCGAGTTTGCTTAACCTTTAAATCCCGCATCACCTCCTGCATCAATGCCGACCCCTCAACGGCACTTGGGGGGATTGCAACCTTATTTGTCCGACGAGTCTTCTCTTCCATGTCCTTCAAAAATGCCAACTGCGTGTCTCATTGTGCTTTACTTTTTCTCTCATCCAGTCAAATAGCAACTTCTGCGGTTTGGTCAAACCATTTTCCATAGCTATGTCGTCAGCGTTGCAGACCCTCAAAGATAGCCCATATGCTCTATTAGACCTGAGACCAACCAAATTAGGCCCCTGCGAACAAGGAGACAAGTAGAAACTATCACAAGGATTCCTATCAACCAATCCACATCCCCGGGACCCAAAAAGACAGACCCTAAAAATCCTCTTCTCCTTTCCTCCACATAGAATTTCGGTTTGCCTTCCTCGACCGAAAAAAGAGAAACTTTGGCCTCCACGAAGAAGCGAGACTCCATCGTGGAGGCAGCCGGAAAACCTTTCTTTATCCAAGAGGACTTCGATACTGAGCCAAAAACACCCTAGAAAACACAGAAATGCAACGCTTGAACACGCCGGTGCCGGGCTTAAGCCAAGGACCCAAAAACAAAACCCTTAACCAAGAGAACTCTGGGTTAAGGGTCATTCCTCCACAATCAAATCCAGTTCACAAAGACCCCCCCCCCCCCCCACCATCTCTCATTCTTGCACGTACCTATGTTACCAAAGAACTCTTCATTCCATTTCTTCAAATCAGATTTCAATGCTTCCAATTTTTGTGCCAACACATAACTAGGAACGCCCTCATAATTATAGGATCCCCACGATTTTTCCATCTACTCTATAAACCCTCTAAATGTAGCCACATATTATCAAACTTGAAATGCCTACTCCCCACACCACAATCCAACATCAATAGAAAGTGATCAAACAATAATCTAGGAAGGGATCTCTGAGAAACATTCAACAATAATCCCTCCCACTTCGGAGATATCAAGAATATATCAATTTTCGATCATGCTTCAACATCTCGATTATTAGACCAAGTGAAAATCCCCCTACCAACGAAATATCCATGAGCCCCTGAACAAAAATGAATTCTGAAAATTCAACAATCCCTTGTGTTTGCTCTGACTCGCCTCATCTTTCACACGGATATCGGACTACATTGAACCTCCCCCCCCCCCCCAATACACCACGGCATCTCCCACCAACTTATTAATCCAACTAGCTCATCCTAGACATCTTTCCACATCATCATTTGGCCCATAAACACCTGCATATGCCCATTCGAAATTCATAGTAATACATCTAAAAGAACACGCTGCGAAAAACCAACCCACACATATCTCAATCTTCTCCATCACTCATCTATCCCACATTAACAAAATACCTCATGACGCTCCTCTGGACCCTCGTGACGCTCCTCTTGACCCCAATACAGCCAATCCACATGAAGAAAACACCGTAAACTATGAACCATCTCTCTAGTACTAACCTTCATTTTTGTCTCCTGCAAACACACTATCATCTTTCCACTCCCTTAGAAGCACTCTAATCCCCATTCTTTTCTTGTTATCATTCAGGCCTCTCACATTCCATGATATAATCTCAGGTTTCATAAAGAACGTTTGCTACCCCTCCCCTTTCTGGTCACTCTATGAGATTGACCACCCTTAACATCATAATTCACTGAACATACCAATCTCTTTAACTCACGATTTCCTCTATTACTAGCTTTCCTACACAAATCTGGGACACTACTCATCCCACTATGAGGTTCATTAGCTTCAATCGCAGTGAATAAAGCCATAAGTTGATCCTCAAAACTTTCGCATGACAATCCTATTAAGCGACAAAATTCTTTTACCTCTCAACCACCCAATTTGAGGACACCAAATAAGTCCCTCCTTTTTCCCCACATAAAGCAAGCAGATGAATTTCCAGCATCGCAGTTCCCCTACTCTCCTCTTATGTACAGTTCACCATGGCCAAATTTGGGTCAAAACACCTCCCCAGAATAATCTACCCTTACCACCCTCGATGCCATCTTCTCCCTCCCCATTTTCCACAAGTGCCATGAATTCCCAAAAATTTGTTGCCCCCAACAACCTGAAACTTACCCATCTCAGATACACACCTAATCAGTCTTTTTTGAGCAACACCCGCTTTCTCCGGCCATTGTTATGTTGCACTCTGAGCTTTCTCTGGTACCCCAATAACCTCTTTCTCTGATCCTTGACCACTCACCTCTACTTTTTGGTCAGCTACCGGAGCACTGCCAGTTGCACTCATCTTGCTAGACCCCTCTTCTTTTCCTTCCTTCACTATTGAAATTGCTGCTGGTTGACTGTCCCACATAAAGGATCAACCTCTTCTGATAGCAGCTAAAATTCCTCTTCTGAACTTATTGTTAACTTAACCTTAGTGGAGTGGGCTTAATGTGTTTCACCCTTCCTCCTTTATGAGCTTATAAATCGAACCCAACCTCCTTCCGGCCCAAATATTTAAAGCCCACCGCTTTATTCCCCAATGCCTTTTCGTCTCCTTTAGCCTTGCCCACTAAGTCATCAGAACCAGCCCTAAATCCATGACCCAATTCTAATATCACTAAGTAACTACAGATTTACTTCTTGAAGGAAAGAAAACTTAACAACCCGAATCAGACTAGTATCCTCCCCATCCACAAAAGAAAACTCAAGTTGTCTCTACCATTATTCCTACCAAGATTCTTGTGTAACGGCTGCATAATCTTCCTCTTGAAATCTTTTATTCCACTTTCCATTATTCCTCAAGTTGTCTCTACCATTATTCCTACCAAGTTGCTTTCCTTCCAGCCCAAATCTTTAAAGCCCACCCCTTTATTCCCCAATGCCTTTTCGTCTCTTTTAGCCTTGCCCACTAGGTCATCAGAACCAGCCCTAAATCCATGACCCAATTCTAATGTTACTTAATAACTACCGATTTCCTTCTTGAAGGAAAGCAAACTTAACAACCCAAATCGGACTAGTATCCTCCCCATCCACAAAAGAAAACTCAAGTTGTCTCTACCATTATTCCTACCAAGATTCTTGCATAACGACTGCATAATCTTCCTCTTGAAATCTTTCATTCCTTTTTCGTTGTGGGTACCCAGAATACCAATCATACCCTTGCTCGCTAGTACTTGCTCCTGGGCTTTACCCTTCCTTACCAGGAACTCCGCAAAGGACCATTTTCCTTGCTCCTCCATTCTCGGTAACACCAGCTCTTCCTCAAGATTCTTACAAAGCTTGCTACTGGTAACATCTACCTTCTCAAAATAGATAGACAGCTTCCTCAATTGATCACCACAACCCAACCACCCATTCTATTCTTGACCTTCAGGAATAATGATGAAACTCCTCCCTCCTGCACGTACTCCATTACCTCCAGGAATCTCCCATGGCTATTCACTCTTTGATGTGCAACGTGCATTGAATTACTCATTCTAAAAGTCCAGCAGAAATCCCAGATTTCATATCCTCTAATCATTTTCTCCACCATTTTCGTCAGCCACCGCATCAACAACTTACCAAAACGCACTGCTTGGTGTACTCCTTTGTTCTGCTACGCCAGTCGAATGGCATTATTCCCAATCTCAGACTGAACTTTGAATGATTTGGCTTCAACATAAAAGTATCCCAAATAACCCATACTGAATTAACAAACAAACACTACGCAGTCCTCGAACGAGATATGCCAGAACATAACATCACGCACCCACAAACAATATCTGATGTCCACTCATTTCGATTGAGCCAATAAATGACTTAATAACAGAATGATAGCATGGGTAAGGAGCTTTGACCAAAACACAGGGTGAAGAATGGGAAGGACCAAAGAATACTCATTGGTAAAGGGTGTACTACTTGGAGTAGCTAAGAAAAATATAATTGAGCCTAAAAAAGGAGAATGAAAGGATATGAATTGCTACATCCAAAAATGTGCTCTTAGAGGAGAAAAAACTATAGAAGAAAAAAGAAAAGAGTAGAAACCTGTGCCAGTGGCAAAGGATATATAAATTTGAAGGAGTGGAAGATTCTTTCTGAATTAAAAAGTCAAACTATTAAAACACTCACTACCCAAGGACTTTTTTTAGAGTATTCCCAATGGATAAGCCAAATGACACTTTTATCTAAAATGGCTCCTTAAATTTGTAAAATAGTTTGACCGCTCAACAAGCATGGAAAACATACCAGAGGTAGCAAAAGTATAACTCAAAAGATAAGTTCTACAATTGTATTATAAATCTTCGCTCGTTTATACCGAGCTGAGAATTTCTCAGTACAAATCCAGGCAGTTTTTAGAAACTTTCTGTGCATCAACACAAAACAACAGGTGTATTTATTTCCTCCCCTAACGCCTCAAATAGTCACACAGAATGATTCATGGCCCAGATAAGTTTCTCATTTTCCACAAGAATAGATAATAGTCGTGAAATTTCTACCTCTGTTCACAACAATTTTTCAAACTTTGAATTTAGAATGGACATCAGTTATTTAAAAGGTAGTCTGCATTTCATCAATATGTGAAGTTCAATAAGTTCAAGCATCAAAATTAGATTTAGAAGATTTTTAATTTTAACCTAACAATAAGACACTTATTTTTTAAATCTGAAAGAAACTCTATATTAGGGATGTAGAAAGTCACTAAAAGTACGACAACTATAAGCATAAAGGAAGAAGGTAATAAATAAGATATATATCTGAACTGGAGCAACATCTTCAAAGTGCTCGCACATATTGCATTTAAACTATAACAGGCACATACGGCGTGTTATGAAGATGCTAAGAAGTTAATTATTACCAAGTCTCTTCGATTCCTTTTTTACTTCTGATTCATCTTTGACAACAGTTGTAGGTGCTTCCACATTTGTTGCAGGCACATCTACTGTAACAGCAGATTGAGAAGTGACCGGAGGAGGTGTGGTTGAAGGAGCTGGCATTGAAGGCATAGAAAATGGAAAAGGTGACCCCGAAGAAAAAGCCGCATCATTGAACTGGTTATTTTGAGAATTCATCTGTCCCATCATTGTCTTGAAAGCTTGTTGCATTGCATACTTCTGAAAGATAAACAGTAAATTTTGTACAGATTAGAATACATGTGGAAAAAGTGCAAGGTTGAATTCTGCTATCGCCATAAAGGATCCAAAGCTATGTCTTATAGAAGAAGAGATGATACACAAATCTTACAACAAACTGATATAGGCAAAACAAAATGCGATACCAAATATATATTTACTCTGACATAAAATAAATACTGGTGCATGCGTGCATGTATACATTTTGTGTGCATGGATTTGTTATGATTATGTCTTGAAATCAAATTCCAACTCTAAGATTGAAGTCCATAATCCAAGTGTAATGATGCTAGGGTTTGTGAGACTTCGTAATAATACAGAATCAAGGGAATGAGAGTTTGTTTTTTGATATGTATTGCAAATTCATTCCAAGTGTAGAGCGACACAATCCTAGTATATAGGAAGTATACATAGATAACCCCTAAAGTGTAGGAAAAGAAGAACAGAACACCAAAAACACAGAACAATTAGAAATATGCAAACTATTTCATGCTAGTCTTCCAAGTATAAAAGGATTGGAACATCATCTTCTTCATCTATAACGTCACAATCTCTAACACAGGTATAAAAGTATAAAAGTAATGTTGTATATATCAAAAAAACGCAATGAGCCTCTAGGTACACAAAGAGTATACATAGGAAAACCCGTGATACCCATAAAAAACCAAAGTAAAAAAAGAACCCTAGACCCCAAAAGAAACCTAAAAAACCGTAAAACCCAACACCCATAACAGCCATGATCTCCCAAGGCAAGCCTAAACCACCTCGCCTTTGACCCTATTAGATCTATTAGCCTCAAAATTAACGGAGCATTCCAAATTTTTGAGCTGCCTCTTTCCCTTAGAATTTGAAACAGAAACACCCTCTACACGGTAACGATCCTCTTCAATGACTGAAAAAAGATTCAAAAGTCTTTTCTCGTCACCCCCAAAAGTCAATCCCAAAGTAGGAGCACATCCCATCGCGTCGAGCACGCCCTCAGAATATCCCTCCAACCCCACCACTAGAGGGTCCGCTACAACCTCGGCCAACATCTTTTTATTCTTATTCAGCTGCTTACTTATATTCTTCTTCACTCTCCAAGAATACCCTAACCGAGACTTAGAAATAGAAAAATAAATAGGTGTTCCACTCTCCGTCATACCAGGGTGGGAGAGGCGAAATCTCATACCCAGCTCAGCCGCCCCTGAGGAAGAACCACCAGAAAGCTCTGGGAGAGCTGCCATCGAGACATTGGCTAGTGACTTTACTATTGGAGAACCCATGACCTGAGAAGTAGTTGAAGAGTCTTCCTCAACAGCCAGAGTCGACGAGGGAGAAGGAGAGGCAGTTCTCGACCCAAGAAACCCCCGTTGGAGCAAACCTTTCGCCGGAGAAGATTTCCAATCAGTCTTAAAGGGGGGGTTCCTCTACCTTCAGAGAAACAAAGGCCACCGCAACCTCCATCTGCCCTGGGTCCACACTTTGAGTACTTGCCAGAGAAGATTTCTAATTATCTTCCTTCATTGCTGGAGAAACAAAGGCCACCGCATGGGCGAATCCTTCTTTGGTTACATCGGAGATGCCATCGGACGGCAGCTCCAGCGCCTCAGCAACAGCTTCCTCACCCTACACCGCCTACGCCTCATCGACAGCTTCCTCACCCTCCATTTGCCTTGGGTCCACACTCACCATGCTCTGAGGACTCGCCAATACACCATCACAAGGGTGAAACCTTCTCTAGCTACATCGGAGATGCCATCGGTTGTCAACTCCGACACCTCTGCAATAGCTTCTTCACCCTGCATCGCCATAGCCGCCATCTCTGTTAATGTATCCCCAAGACCCGCTACAAACCCGGTTCCAACACCTCACCCACGGGAGACTCTGAATCCACACCCAAATGAAAAGGCCTAACCTTCTTCCACTTAAACCCAGCCCTCATCTTTAAACCACAATAAGATTTGGGCTTTAAGCCCAGCCCAGTAGACAGGACCCGATCCACATCAGCCCTAATATTTTCGAGAACCCTCTTCAACTTTCGCAAAGCCCTCATCGTCTTCCTCCCTGAAACGCTGCCTCCCTGAGCAGGTCTCCTAACCAGCCCAACCTTCCCCTTCTTAGGCGACGCACCATTCTTAAGCTCGACGCTATTTACTGGTGATCTCATCTCCTCTCCACCTTTCACCAACTCATAATAACCTGCTCTCGGAACCAGGTCAACCTGATTCACTAAAATCAGATTCACTCCACCAAGAGTCTCGGATAGCACTACTGCATAGGTCCGAGAAGACAAAATACCACCACCGCCGGCAATAACTCCAGCTACCACCGGCCGGTCCTTTGCAACAATGAGCCCTAGCGGGTGCCGTAGTTCACCTACAAAACAACGCCAACCCCATCCTCCACGGCCCTTAGGTAACAAAATAATCCCTTTCCGGCCACCCTCAACAAAAACAGCCGCCTCTAAAAACCAACCAGCCATGTTGCTACCCTTATGGACTGTCAAAACCTCCACCTCCTCTTGGAAAGATTTAGCAAAATCCTCTTACCCCTGAGACAACAAAGCCTCCTCCACCGTGTCCGCCAACCAGTCCGAGCACTGAATTCCTAGCAAAATAGATCCACCAAAACCTTTTCGCCTCTTTGACTTACCTGGTTTCGCCGAGAACGAGAAGGATTTAGCTTCCACCATAAAACGACACTCCATTTCTGCCTAACTGATCGCATCTCACAAAACCAGAAAACGATCTATAGCGGGACACGCTTACACATGCCACCGCTAGAGTAGAAAAGGAGAGAGCAAGAGCGGCAGTTAAATTACCAAACAAGGGAAACTACTTCGGATAACTATGGATCCTAAACCCTAATAGACTCTTACATCACTTTTGATGTAAGAGTCTATTAGGTAAGAGTCTATTAGGGTCTATTAGGGGAAAGTGATAAGAGTCCATGGGGTATCTGGGTTTCTTTTATGTGGAGAAGAAGTCCTTCGAGTTCAGGTCAGACGTGCAAGGAGGTATCAGATTGAAGGAATGGAGCAAAGGTGTTCATAGATGGGTGATTATGGCGTGGCCGACGATATCTTGGCTCTCTGAGGCGTGTAGTACGTTATCCGCCTCAGGAGCTGTCGAAGGTAAGTTTGATACATTCAGATTTGGGGATAGAAGATATGTGCTCATGAGACGCAGTAACAGTTTCGGGAGTTTTCTGGAACTGTCCGAATTTNTACCTCATATTTAAACACAAAGTAGTCAATTTCCACATTTTCAAAATAGTATGGTGTTCCAATTTTCCCCTCCAACTCTTCAACAACTTGCTCACCCTACAAGGCATGACCCATGCAACACCAAACTACTGAAAAAGTGCACTCCACAGTTCTATTTCCTCCTCACATCGAAGAAGAAGAAGGTGATCAATAGACTCCCAATTTTTCTTACACATACAACACTAATTCACAACCATAACATTCCTCCTAAGTAAATTATCCAAAGTTAAGATTTTTTCTCAAGCCACCGTTAACACAAAGAACACCATTCTCAAGGGAGCCTTAGCTTTCTAAATAGTCTTTCACGAAAAATGGAAGCTTACTAAAGTAGATAACACCAGATAGTAAGACTTTAACTTTAAATGATATCTTTAATCCAACAAATTTTATCCTCACTACCTTGCCTTACTCTTTGAGAATACAACTAAAAGAAAAAATAGAGACCACTTCCACCTCTCACTCATGCACTGATCTCGTAATAATAATATTCCAATGAATATTTCCATTCCGGAATTGCATATGACCCACCACCCACACATCCTTATCATGAGCAATAGTGAATAATTTCATAAATGAGAAATTTAAAGGCTCTTCCGCACGCCAAACATCATGCCAAAACAGCAATTTAGTTCAATCTCTTTCCTCATACCTCACAAATTTAGCAAAACCTTCCCACCCCTCCTTATACATTTCCACACTCCCACACCAAGGAGCCCCCCAAATTCCTTAGAACACCTGCCACCTCTCAAACTATCATACTTAAAGCCCACCACCAATATCCCAATATCCACAGGGTCTCCCTCTCTGTAACATACTCGATGAAACTTAAACTCATCACACCCCCCACAAAAAAAAAAAAAAAAAAAAAAAAAGTCCAACTAAAGTTTTTCTAGTCGTTTGGCCACTCGTACCAAAATAGGAAACAATGACAAGCAATGCGTCAGTAAATTAGAAAGAGTATTTTCCTTATCAAATTTAACCTACCTCCCTTTGATAAATAAAGTCTCTTCCAACTCACCAACCTATGTTGCATCTTCTCAATAATGCCATTTCAAATGGTAAAAAGCCTTGTAAGGAGCTCCCAAAGGAGGACGCAAATACTTCATAGGCAATGAAGCCACTCTACACCCAAAAAATGGTAGCCAAGCCTTCGCCTACGGGAACAATCTTTGACTTAGACAGGTTCATCTTCAATCCCAACATTGCTTCAAAATGTAAGAAAAGACATCTCAAGTTCCGGAGTTGTTCACAACTAGGCTCACAAAAGATCAACGTATCATATGCAAGCAACAAATGCAACACAATCATCTCCTCATGATTCCTCAATCCCACCAAAAATCGAGATAAAAGCCCACTATCCATTGTTGCAGATATCATCCTAGTTAATACCTCCATAAAAACAAACAATAATGGAGACAATGGATCCCTGCTGAAGTAAGCTACATGAAATATTGAAGCCAGAATGAGACCCATAATAAGAATGGAAAACTGCACCATAGAAATACAATAATCTATCCAAACTCTCAATCTCTCCCCAAAACCACATCACTTCAACAAAAATAGCAGAAATTCCCAGATTGACATGGTCATAAGACTTCTCCAATTCCAATTTACAAAATATTCCCAGCTTCTTAGATCGAATCCAACTATCCAAACATTCATTCACCACCAATATAGAGTCCAAAATTTGTCTACTGCTAATAAACGCATTCTGAGAACATCAAACAATCTTCCCCAATACCAACTTCAACCTATTTGCCAATGCTTTAGATACAATTTTTTACACACCCCTCCCACTAAGTTGATAGGACAAAAATCCTTAATTTCCACCACCCCAGCTTTCTTTGGAATAAGAGATACAAAAGTAGCATTGAAACTCTTCTCAAACTTCCCTTGGTTGGTTGTGGAACTCCCTGAACACCGCCATAATATCCTCTTTTAATACCTCCCAACATTTTTGGAAAAAAGCCATAGAAAACTCGCCACGTCTTGGTGCCTTATCTCCATTGAAATTGTTCACCACCTCCCACACTTCACTCTCCTCAAAATCTTTTTCCATCCAATTTTGTCTCCCATTCCACAGCCTAACCGATTCGGTACCTTGCTGGCCCTCATCAATAGAAAGGAATGAGAAGCCATTAACATTTGGTCTCCACATATATTGTTCAAAATACAAATGTTCATAAAATTTCACAATATGTTCCTTTATAACTCTTGAATCAGCCATCATATTCCCATTAATCACTAGGGACTCCACTGAATTATTCATTCTATGCGAATTTGCCAAACGATGGAAAATTTTAGTATTGTTGTCTCCCTCTCGCAGACTTTTTGCCTTGAATTGTCTCCAACAGACTTTTTCAAGAAGAATACTCCTCTCCAACTCTATAAAAAACTTTTTCCTTCAATTTTTCTTCTTCAGATAATGATCCTTCCTCTGCAATCAAATCAAGCTCACGGAAACCCTCCATCTCCTTCTTCTGCTTTGCTACATTACCAAAGACCTTCTCACTCAATTTCCTCGAATTAGATTTCAATGCTTCAATTTTTGTGCCAACGCATAACTAGGAAGATGCTGATAATTATAGGATCCTTACCAAGTATTGACCTACTCTACAAAACCCTTTGATTGCATCACATATTCTCAAACTTAAAATAGTTGCTACCCCAGCTCCCCACACCACAATACAACATCAACGAAAAGTGATCAAATAGTAATATAGTAAGATGTCTATGAGAAATATATGAAAAATATTCCTCCCATTTTGGAGATAGCAAGAATCTATCAATTCTAGACCATGCCTTAACATCTCTATTATTTTTTTTGATAAGTCAAAGTATTATATCAAAAGCGCAAATGGGCGCAACCCTTAGTACACTGGGAGTATACAAAAGGGACTAGGAAGAGAAAGAAAAAAAAGCAAGAAAATCTACAAAGCTAATAGCCTACGGGGCAAGCCAGCCTGTAGTCCAAGAAAAGAGAGTAACAAGGAAAAAATGGAGGAGCTCCTCTCGAGTCCTCGGCGAGTCCTCGAAACATCTATTATTTCGCTCCCTCCAAATGCACCACAAAATACAATGAGGGACCATCTTCCAAACAACAACGCTCCTCGTACGACCCGCCGTCCACCAACTCGCTAATAACTCCTTGACGGAGCGAGGCATAACCCAACAAAGCCCAAACCGAGCAAAGAAAGCATTCCACAAGTCCCTCGCTGCCTCACAATGAAGAAGAAGATGATCAACCGACTCCCCTTCCATTTCACATAATCAACATCTGTTCACCACCACCAATCCCCTCCTCCCCAGATTGTCTAGAGTAAGGATCTTACTATGAACCGCTGTCCAAACAAAGAAAGCCACTCTAGGAGGAGCTTTGGACTTCCAAACACTCTTCCAAGGAAAAGAGCCCGACCCGCGAGGCGACAACGCTCGATAGAAGGACTTAACCTCAAAAAGACCCTTGCGAGAAGGCACCCACCATAACTTGTCTTTCCCCTCACCTCGCAGCTTACAATCATATAAACATTTATAAAATGATGCCAACTCCCCCACCTCCCAATCATGTATCAGCCGGGTGAACTGGATATTCCACTGAATGGAGTTGCTAGAACGCCCCATATTATCCGCTATAGACGCTTCCTTGAGTCTAGCTGAACAAGCCGGGATATTCAACATCTCTATTATTAAACCACTTGAAATTCCCCCTACCAATGGAATCCACAAGTCCCTGCCCAAAAATGAATCGTGGAAATTTCACCATTGCTTGTGCCTGCCTTGATTCATTTGAACTTTTACACAAAAACCAGCCGACATTAAAATCCCCCCAATACACCACGTCATGTCCCACCAACTTATTAATCCAACCAATTCATCCCAAAGACATCTCTCCCCATATCATTTGGCCTATAAACACACGCAAATGCCCATTCAAAGTTCTAAGTAACACGTCTAAAAGAACATGCAAACACACACCTACCCACACATTTTTCAACCTCCTCCACCACCTTTCTATACCACATTAAGAGAATACCTCTTGACGCCCCTCTCGACCCCAAATACAACCAGTATACATGATGACAACCACATCAACTACGAACCACTTCCCTAGTAATAATCTCCATTTTTGTCTCTTGCAAACACAAAATATTAGCTTTCCACTCCCTTAGAAACCCAATAATCCTAGTCCTTTTCTCATAATCATTCAAGCCTCTCACATTCCATGATATAATTTTAGGTTTCATAACGAACATTTTCCACCCCTTTGCCTATCACTCTAAGAGATTGACCACCCTTAACATCATAATTCCCCAAACATATCAATCTCTTTAATTCACAATGACCTCAATTCCCCGATTTTCCATTCAAATCTATAACACTATTTACACTAAACGGGTTTGGGTTATAAACAGGTTGATGTTATTTTTTTTTTGGCAGGTCAACCCGCTTGACCAATGGGTGACCCACCTCACCCGTTTAAAAAGAAAAAAAAAAAAAAAGAAAAAAAAATGAGAAAACCCTAAACCTATAGCCGTCACTCTGCCTTTCTCCCTCTCTTCTTCATCACTCTCTATCCCTTTGCCTTTCTCCCTCTCTTCTTCATAAACGGCGCTACACCTCTCTCTCTCCGCCTCTCTCCCTCTCTCTCTCTCTCTCTCTCTCCCCCTCAGTCTCCCCTCAGTCTCCCCTCGCCCCAACAATGTTGCTGAAGGATGAACTTGACATTATGATCCCCACCATCAAGAACCTAGATTTCCTTGAGATGTGGAGGCCATTCTTTCAGCCTTACCTCATCATTGTCCAAGATGGTTAGGGAAATATTTTCTGGCACATCTTCAAAAGGAAGACTCATGATGTCCAAAGGAAGAGAGGGAGCATTGAGTTTATGGCAGCCAAAATGTTGAAGCCCAAAAGCCCTTTGTTCATGGCCATCTTGTGCCCTTCAAAGACCATCAAGGCCCCTGAAGGCTTCAACTCGTTTTCCCTCTTTTTTTTTCCCTTTGATTTTTATGATGCTTGGTCTCTGGTTGGTTGCAGAGAAAATGAAGGACAAGGAAAGAAAATTCAGAACCTTTTTTTTTTTTTTTTATTTGTTTGTTGAATTTGAAGTTAAAAAAGTCAAACGGGTCATGTTGAGTTACCTGGTAATTTGTAGTAATGTGTTCGGGTTTTGAATTTTCACCCATTTATCTAAACAGGTCATGTCCAGGTTAAGGCTAATCGAGTGGCAGGTCCACCGGGTTGTATTCTTTGCCACCCCTAGTTTTGCCTTGGGTTGTTTCTCTTCATCAGGAAGGTTTGCTTTTGAAGTTGAATTGATTGAGCTTCTCATTGTTGAATTTTTCAAACTTCAATATCTATCTTCTTATGCCAAATGGTTATAACATACGTGTTAAAGTGTTATCTTGTGAGAATATGATCATTGTGTAGATGAACAAATTTTTTTTTTTTTTTTGTCACAAGGAATTTTAAAAAAGTGTAGGCGCCCCAAAAGTACATAGGATATATACAAGAGGAACACCTAACTAGAAAAAGAAAAGCGGGAAAGAAAGTCCGCATAACTAAGAGACAAGGGGGAAATGTAGGCCGCAGTCCACAAGTACAAGGAATACAACAAAGATGCTAGGATCTCTTCCAAAGAGCTTTCCAAGTCCTCAAAACACCTATTGTTTCTCTCCCTCCAAATGGTCCCATAGATACAAATAGACACCATTTTCCAAACCACAGCACTCCTAGTCATACCAGAGGAACACCAGCAAGCACACAACTCCAAAACACTACTAGGCATGACCCAAGAAAGACCAAGCTGGCTAAAAATATTGCACCACAAAGCATAGGCCACCTCGCAATGAAGGAGTAAATGATTGACCGACTCTCCATCTTTCTTGCACATATAGCATCTATTAATGACAACCACATGTCTCTTCCTTAGATTATCAAAAGTGAGAATTTTCCCAAGCGCTGCCGACCACACAAAAAACGCAGCCCTAGGGGGAGACTTGGTCCTCCACACACTCTTCCAAGGGAAACCACTTCCTTCCGCAATAGACAAGGCTCCGAAGTAATCTTTGACCTTAAAAATTCCTTTTTTGGAGGGAATCCACCACGATTTATCTTGGCTCCCCATTCGAATTGAGACAGACTGTAATTTCTTAAAAAAAAGTAGTAACGACATCCACCTCCCAATCATGAACTTCCCTACTAAAGATAACATTCCACTGAGAAGCTCCACCTAGAACCTTCACATTGGCTGCCACTGAAGCATCCTTCTCTCTAGCAAATTCATTAGCATCAATAATCTCTCAATTTTGTATTTTCATCTATCCTTTTGTTTTCCTATGCATGAGGTTAGTAATAAGTTGCACCAATGCATTACGGTTGTGCGACTTTTGCCATATGATCTTTAAAGAGGACTTGTTTTGGGGGTTGAATTTGGTGGGCTTTTGGGAGAATGTCATTTAAAAAGCCATGAAAAGAGACTCAAAGAAAGCTCAAAACACTAAATTAGGCCCAAAAGGTCCATTACCTGGCAGGCGGTTAGCGGTGCGGTTTTGCCTTCAATAACCGCATTAACTGCATGGATAGCAATTAGTAACCACCCAGTTGGGTGGGTGGATGCAATTACCTAAAAGTGATAACCGCATAACAAGGTTGTGGATGCAATTATGGGCAATAACCACATCCGCATCCGCATGTATAACCCTACAAAAGAACGAGCCACATCCATTTTCATGTGAGCCAACGTCTCTCTGAAGGTGCGAAGATCAAAATTCTCACCCAAAAGTCATATGTCCGCCCCGAGTAGACTTCACCAGCAAAGGTTCAGGGATCTTCGTCAGCCCTAGACGTAAAAAGCCCAATCACAATTTGTCCCTTCAATGCAGATGCATCAGAATTTCCAAGAATATCCTTTGTCAATGAGCAAACTACTACAATTATCCTTGAAAGCTTTGAAAGTCAACTTAAAAACATGTAATAAATCGGAGTTTGGTAAAGTGGAGAAAAAAAGGTTCTTGATGATTTAAAAGGACTGGATGTGGTTGACGAACAAAGACCTCTTACTGGAGAGGAGAAATTAAGGAAGGATGTGGTTACAATTGAATTGGAGAAGACTATTTTTTTGGAGGGGTGTCGGAGGTAAAAAGTCAAGGGTGCTATGATTTAGGGAGGGTGATAAAAATGCCAAGTTCTTCCACCAAGTTGCTAACTCTAATAGAATATGTAACATAATAAAGAAGTTGGTTATCAATGGCGATATCTCCTTTAATCTATCTAGCAAATATTAAGGATCATATAATTCATTTTTTTATCTCAGCTCTATACTGAGAATGAGAATTGGTGTATGGATTTGAATGGTATGTCTTCCTTTTCACTCTATTAGTGAGGAGGAGGTAGAATGGGTGGAGTGAGCTTTCAAGTGAATGGAGGTTTTCGAGATGGTGAAAGACATGAATGGGGAGAAGACTTCGGGTCTAGATGGTTTTTCTATGACATTGTTATAATCTTGTACGGATGTTATCAGAATAGATGTCATGAAAGTCTTTCTTGAGTTCCATTAGCGGGGTAAGTTTGAGAAAAAAGATTGAATGCTACTTTCATCACTCTAATTCTTAAGAAAGTGGGGGCAGTTGAGTTCAAAGACTTTTGTTCTATCAATCTGGTGAGTGGTATCTACAAAATTATTGCAAGAGTTTTGGTGAATAGATTAAAACTATGTTGGAGAATATCATTTCAAAGACTCAAAATGCTTTTATGGGAGGTCGTCAGATCTTAAATCTGTTCTTGTCGCAAAGAGCAATAGCAGTAGCTTCCCTTTGATTTTTCCTAAGTTTAGGGAACAAAGCTACTTTTTGCCTCCCTATCGAAATATATTTCACAATAGCTTCCATTACATTTCCCCATACCATTAAAATATTATTTCTTTACAAAATACAGGTTCCTTACCTATCCTCACATTTTTCACAAAATTCCAACACAATCCCTAATGAAAGACAAAAAGATAAAAGAAGAAAGAGAAATGAGAAATGTTTATATTAAAATAATGTATAGGGGACCACTTTTGGTTCCCTACACATTGGCAAATACTGTGGCTACCCAAGGGTGTTGGTTAAATTTAGGGAAACTGATGTGGGTGAATTTTTGTTATTTTTTTTGAAATTTTCCTTAAACATAAGGAAGGGAATGGGCTATAAGGTACTTGCTGTTAGTGCTCTAATGAATGTCTAGATAGCCGTCTTAAATCAGGTGAGCCAGGAGTTTTGGTAAAATTGAACTTAGAGAAGGCTTATGACCACATTGGCTAGGACATTTTATTATACATGTGGCTTTGGGGAGAAATGGAGGAGGTGGGTTGCGCACTACATATTCACAGTTCGGTTCTATATTCTAGTTAATGGTCACCCAGTTTTTTGTAAATAGTTCTCATGGTCTAAGACGACAACACTCTCACCCCCCCNCCCCCCCCCCCCCCCCTCCTTTTTTTATGATTGTTATGGAAACTTCAAATGATGTCAATTGCTGAGAGTGAGAACTTTATCTCTAATTTTTCAATGGGGGCTAGAAATGATGATTCTTTATCTGTCTCTCATCTTTTTTGTTGATGATACCCTCATTTTCTGTGAGAGAACTTCATATTATTTTCGTTATTTGTGATGTGTTCTTTGTTTTGAAGTTGCTTTATTGTGGAAGATTAATCTAGCTAAATTCGAATTGGTTCATGTGGGTAGGCTATAGGATCTCATCTTTGCCTATGAAGTATATGGGCCTCTTGTTGGATGCTTCATTCAAGGCTAAATTTATATGGGATACAATCATCAAGAAAATGGAGAAAAGATTTAGCTAGGTGGAAAAGACTCTACTTATCTAAGGGTAGTCAAGTAACGTTGATTAAGAGCACGCTTTCCAACCTTCCTACCTATTTCCTTTCCCTCTTTCCTATCTAGGTTGGTGTTGTTAACTGGTTAAAAAAATTGCAAAGAGATTTTTTGTGGGGTGATTTGAATAATAAGTCTAAATTCCATCTTGTTAATTGGAAGAAGGTGCGTACTTCTCTTGAGCTTGGAGGGTTGTGGATGAATAGTTTTCTTACTTTCTATCAAGCTCTATTAGAAAAGTGATTATGGAGGTTTGATGCAGAGAGACATGCATTCCGATGTCAAGTAATGGATAAAACTATGAAGTTTGGCTGATGGTTAGTGGACTAAATTTTTCATTGGGCCTTATGGGGTGAGTCTTTGGAAACATATTGGGAGGGGTTGGCATGCCTTCTCTATTTTTGTTAGTGTTGAGCTGGGTGACGGCTCTCATACCAAGGTTTGGCATGACGTTTGGTGTGGGGATCATTCTTTCAAGGAATCTTTTCCAAAGTTATTTTTCCTTGCAAGGAATAGGGATGCTTTGGTGGTTGACATTAGGATTACTCACAATGATGTGGTACATTAGAACATTATTTTTTTCAAATTTGTGCATGATTAGGAGATGGGCTTCGTTTCCACACTTTTCAATGTTTTGTATTCTGCTAGGATGGGCCAGGGAGGTGATGATAAGTTAGGTTGGAGTCCCTCGAAAATAAGATCTTTTAAGGTCAAATACTTTTACAAAGTTCTCCTTCCAACCTTGAAGGAAATGAATCAAAAGCATTAACAAATAACTAAAAACACAAAACATTTACAAACTACTTTCACCTTTATATCACATCAAAACTAAAAAGCAAAAAGCACCTGCTAAAAAGTTTTGTTAAACGAACAGACAAGTTTATACTGAACAACTACCATTTCCTAAAGTGGCCCTTTTGGTAATAGATCTTCACCTTCGCATGTCATGCTGATCACGGTGAAGGTATTTAATTGCTAATGCACAAGACCTACCAGAAAAATTAAAACCAAAAAAAAAAAAAAAAAAGCACATCCATACCTTATAGGAGAGAAACACTCACCTTCAAATTTGCAGCAACCTGTCATTTAGTTCAAATGGTTAAAAAGTGCAGCAGAACAAAACCACATTGATAAATGTCTGCAATACTGAATTAAGAACAGGCAAAAGGCTTCTTGTTCTCACCCATGAAAACAGCGCTGAGAGCCCAACGCCAACTCCAATCCAAAAGAGTGGTGACCCTCTAGAAACACAGTCATGAGATAAAAAAGATATGAACATTTTTTTTATAAGGAAAAAGATATGAACATTATAAGCACGAAACAAACACAAACAAGTTAAAAAGTTGATAAAAACACTGGCACAGTTGTGATATGCAGATAACTATATCTCAAGTCCTTTTTACTCAAAGAAATGATTGAAGGAAACAAAATAATTTTTTTAAAAACAGTAGCGCTATTTAATAGACTGATATACGGCTAATATACGAGATGACGGGGATGACACGGCAGTAAAACAGCAAGGACTTGTAAAAAAAAAAAAAAAAATCAATGCCTGATTTTTAGGGTCATGTTATCTCGGCCGTATGATAGTCTCAGGGTATGTTTGGTAACCTTTTCGTCGTATGTTTTTTTGTTTGAATAGTAAAAGAAGATTTATGTGATATAAAAGTTGACGTTTGTTAAAGAAAAGTCATTAAAAAAAAAAAAAAAAAAAAAAAGGAATGAAAATAAGGAGAGGGGAAGGGGTTTGCCAAACCCACTTACAATCTACTAAAATAGTATTTCTTAGGAAAAAATACATGACCAAGTAAAAAAAAAAAAAAAACCTAGTTAATGAAGTGCATAGTATAATTACACATATGACGGAGGAGGTGGAACTGATGGCTGTGGATTAACAGCAACTGAAGATGTTTCCTGATTGCTTGAACGAGAAATGCTAGCAAAAGGCCTCACGTCTACCTTCTCTGGCATTGTATCCCGACCATAAGCACACATCAATACAGCTACATTTAAAACCTCACTAAGAAAGACAATATGTAGCATATACGACAAACAGAAAGCGAAACGAAAGTGTGTCGTACCGTCAGTTGCACGGGCTCGCAACGTGAACCCAGGGTAGCAGTGGAGACACTTCACCCCGAAGGGGAGACGGCTATGGGTGCGAAAGCCAGTGCCGACGCGGCGCTGGGGTTTAGGATGCGGCGGCGGCGCAGTTGAAGCCTTCAGAAACGGAGTGGTTATCATCGTCAACCAACCTCGATGAATTCAAAGGTTTGAGCGCAGTCCGGTGGAAGTAAATTAAGGGGTTTAAATTTCGAATTGGATTTTAAAGGGACTGTGACTCTGAGAGGGAGGGTGACGGTATCAGACTATCAGTGTGTATGATATGACCGTATGGATTTCTTTCCAACTTCGTTTGCTCTCTAGTCTTTTGGGGGCTCTCCACCTTTTTAGGCTTTTTTTTATTTTTTTGTTTTTTCTGAGCTTCTTTTTAAGCTGAATGTTGGGTTCTAATGTTCAACCCAATGGCCTTTCTAAAAAGAGGTCGGCCCATTATACTAACTTTAGTCATAAGAAGGCTGGACCCATTTATGTGTTCGACATTTGGGATTTGATCTCTTGTGGAAATGTCTATAGATCATAACATAACATGATGTGAATGGTCCCAAAGAGGTAACTCAATCGGCTGTGAACTACGTCTTATGAAGCGGAGGTCACAAGTTCGAACCCCCCTCTCCCTACAAGGGTGTGGACATGTCAAAAAAAAAAACATGAATGGGAATGACAGAAATTTCCTTCAACTTAATTTGGATGAAATTTCTTCAACCTACTATAACAAGTGATAGTGTCATCTTTAACATTTTTTTTTTTAAATATTTTTAAGAGTTATTAATTGCCATTCTACTAACATAGGAATCTAAACATTAATTTTGTAAAAACCCAAAGATGTTGAATGATACTTGTCACTCATTGAAATAGGTTGGAAAAAAATTTTGTCCTTGTGGGAATTAGACATTTTTTATTTCGTTTACAAATTTTAAATGCTAATTTATATAAATTTTTCTTTAAATATAAAAAATCAAATACAAGTACGGTAAGGTCGTAACCCTGCTGGCCACACTTGCCAAATCAGGCTTAAGACATGGAGTAATGATATGGGCGGTGTGCTTGAATAGTAGAGTGGTTCCAAGGTTACAAAAGGTCCTCTTAACACTTCCTAACTCAAAGCAACGTCATCATGCAACATGAACAAGTCTAATGGAAGGAAAATGCTTATAATAAAGTTAAAACCTATACTTCTAGATTTCCAACAACTAAGAACAAGTAAAACACAAAGCTAGCATAACATCTTAAGAAAAACACTAGAGGGAGTTGATTACCTTCCCACATCAAGAGTGCTCAAGTGGTTCCTTCTTCCTCTCCAAGAATACAAAGGAAATCTCTCAAAAGTTCATAACAACACTCAAGTAGGGTTTCTCTATTGCTTAAAGGGCAAAATAGGTTGGTAAGGGTGTGGGAATGGGGTATTTATAGGGTAGAAAAGTTGTGAGCACTGCAGGAGCAGGCCTGCAGTGCTGCGAGCATTCTGTACTATAGTGCTTAGCGTTCGCGTATTGTTTGCCAAGCAATTTTAGGGTTTTAGTCGTACGCTCAGGCAATATTCAGTGGTCAACCAAAAGTCAACGTACACTCGGGCTAGTCTCTATACTAGCATTTTTGTACTATTGCAAGCGTACATTTGTGTGGTCCCCACACGAGCTTTCAGTCTGAAAGTCTTAAACTCTCAGAATGACCCTCGAGTTGCTCATAGTGATGCAAAAGTCAAATTAACCCTCTAATTAAGCTATCATAGCCTAGTTAATTATTTGAGTGACTACATTTTTCCATTTTTATAAAAGTTTCATCTTTGAAATTTTAGGATAAAATACCAAAAAAACAACACTTAAAAAGGGGTGAAATTTTTACCTTTTGTAACGGCTGGTAATTTTGACACGACCCATAAACCCAATGCGAACACGACATCGAGTTAACAAGTTTTGGGTTTAATCTAAACGGGTTTGGGTCATAATCGGGTCATCTATTTATGACATGGTTATTTTTCGTGTCTGGCGGGTTAACCCACGACCCGTTAAAAAAAAAAAAAAAAAACCCTAAACTAAAGAGTAAAGCCTAACCTAATGATGATTTATTTTTGTTTCTTTTTTCATTATTATTTTGTTTTTTGCTAGCTTTTTTTATTAGCTTTTTCTTAAGGGGTTTCCTAGGGTTTCTCCTCATAGTGTTCTCCTGACGTTCTCCCAATCTTACGTAGAACATGATTTAAGAAAAAATAAAATTGTAGTATTGTATTTTTGCCAACAAATTAATTTTTATGAGTTAATATTTAGGTTCTAATGTTTTAAAATTTGTTTTTGGATTCGAAACTAAAACCTAAGGGTGAAAGGTTAACTCTTTAGGGATGGTATCACCCAAAATGAATTTGATCATCCTAAATTTAGTGCTAATGCCTCAATTTTGATGCTAATGTCTCAAATTTTGTTCTAATGCCTAAAAAAACCGGTGGTGGAGGCTATTGCAATTTTATTTTTTCTTAAATCATGTTTTACGTAAGATTGAGAGAACGCTAGGAGAACACTATAGGGAGAACCCCTAGCATTTTCCTTTTCTTAATATGATTTTACCTTACTTGGTAAGCAATTTGTTGTTTTATAGGTTTAATTCCAAGAGATTGAGTTGTTATTTTAATAGACAATTAAACCTATTAAAAGCAATTCTCAAATCATTTACCATGTAAATTTTATACTTTCAAATTTGCTATTTGCTATGATGGACCATGGAGTTGAAAATTGCTAATCATTGTGAATATTTTTAAAAAAATGACAATTTGTTAACAATTAAACCTATTATGTTTTTATCATATTGTAATTTGTGAATTCTTTTGAATCTCAATGGCATTGGTATTATTATTACATTATTTTTCTTATTTTTCATTCAAACATGTCGTGTTGGGTGAGTGTCAAATATTGCATATTTGAGCTCCTTAATTTACATCTATTAATCCTTTAGTTGTATCTTAATCTAGTGGTTTGTGTTACTTCTGTGTTTTTAGTGTTTTGTAGGTTGTTAAAGGAAAACTGCAGCTTAAAGGTAAGAAATGCAAAGTTTAGAAGAAAGCACACTTTGAGAAGACTTAGATGATGTGGTTAAGTTTAACCAAATCAAGGAAATGATAAATTCGGAATTTCTTTAAATTGGAATCAAAATCGGATTGGATTCAAATTTGGATTCTGCACATGTCTCAGTATTTTGATCATAACTTTCCGCTCAAGTATCGGATTGAGATGAAACTAGCGACATTGGAAAACTACTCAAAATGCTACAAATTATTGTGAAATAGGATTTTCCTAATTCGGATGTTTACTATTCCAAAATCATGCCGCAATAAAAGAATGCAAATCTAGATAATCCTATTCCGATTTGTACTAGGATTGTTGTTGTGACAAATACTACTTAAATTAATAGATAATATTTGCTACGTTTTAACTCGCAAGTGCACAAGATCAAAACAGTAATATAGGGTGCAAGTACGAGATCATTCCCACGAGGATTGCCGTAAATTATGTTTAAAATTAATTTTGTAATTAAAACAAAACAAAGATTGATTTTTGATTAATGAAGATAAAAGGTAGAGCTTTAATATCCACCACTAATCATACTCAAATAATATCGCAATATGTCAATGCTTCAATCATATTATGAATACTTAATGCTTGCCAACCTAAGGGTATGAATGTCTACTCCTTATATTATTGATTTCCCTAAGAAACAAATTAGGCATGAGTGTCTATTCTAATTCTTTTCTTTCTTAAAGGATTTAGCATGAGTGTTTACTAAGTTGTTATTTAAGAAAGCATAAATCTATGAAAATCGACAAATACATAAAGCCTAGGTGATGTGGTAATTTTCGAAACAAAAATTATCAATAATAAAATACAACTCGCAATAGAACGAATCCCGTAGGATAATGCTATATTGAGGGTGTCGAACCTCAAGGACTGTGAGGGTTTCGTTATTAAATTCGAAAAAACGAAATTTAACCTAATTAAGCAAAAGAGATTTGGTTGTTTGTAAATTTAAAGTGCATGAAAGTAACGCAAAATTAAAAGTGAATTATATGAGAGGGAGAGAGTAAGGTACCGATTTCACCACACTCCGCACAACAATGGTAACCATATTCAATTCTAGAAACTCATGATATGTATGTTATAAAAGAACAAGAAAATACATATTAAAGGATAAGAATAATTTATCTTCGATTGGCACGGATCGTCCACCTAACCACTAAGATGCTGCACGACCCGTCTTTCCTAGGTATAAACTATAAAATCCCTTAATAAGTTTTATATAATTAACGGAAAAGTATAACCCATCTTTGGTTAGCACGGATCGTCTACCTAAATTATTCTAGACTAGGGTGTAGTACCACCCGTCTTCCCTAAGCATGGTCTACCTAATCCTATTAATCATATGCATATTAAAACCCATTGCATAACCATCAATCTTATGATCATAGAAAATAAGATTGATTTGAATTCAATATAGGCAAAATAATTTCTAAGACAAGAAGAGAATTTCAAAAATATTGATTTTGGAATTGAATAACAATTGCATTAATATTAAGAACATAATTCAAAGGTTACAATCCTCACAGTTATGCAGTCAACATATATAAAACGAATTAACTAGAATCAATTACAATCACCATTGTGTTTGGAGAGGGTTACATCGATACCCCACAAGGGGGGTTTAGCCGCTCATGATGATGAATAAACTCCAAGGAATTTTGCTGCAATTTTCGCTCTAGGGAAACAGACCCTTTTTACAATGTATAAAAGCCTATTTATAGGGACTAAGAAAACCCTAAAAACCCTAGGAACCCGTAGGTCAGTTTCCCACTTCAATTAGTAGACTTGAAATTGCTTTTAAGCTGACAAAGGCGCCTGCCGCATTATTTGTAGACCTTGAGTGCGATCGATGACTAGGGTGTGCGATCGATCGCACATGCAATCGATCCTAGGTGTGCAGCGATCGATCCCTAGCACAGAATGGCTCCAACTTGTGCCTTTTAGTCCAATTTTCAACGAGACTCTTGCATTTGACCTGAAACACAAAAACAAAACAAAATCAAGCCAATAACAATGCTAAGGAATCAACATATGCGAGTTAAGGGGCTTGAATGTGCAACATTCGGCGCTTATCACACCCCCAAACTTACATATTGCTAGTCCCTTAGCAATACAAAACAAAAAATAGACTGCAGAACATAAAGATAAATCCAGCTTTCGTGGAATGTACGGTTGCATTTAGCTTATGCAACAAGCCTTTTAAACCCCTAGGAATTCCCTAGAGGACAAGTGGAGTCTCGTGAGGGTTTTCCAGAAATGATACCCACAAACATTATGCACAGTTCATATTATTTAAAAAATTAAAGCATCACTCAAAACCATGATTTTCATTCATTAGCAAGCTTAAAAAGTTAAACTCCATCTTCACAATGAATTGGAATTTAAAGTCTAATTACTTATAACAGGCAAGCTAAGGCATCACAAGCTTGAAACAGTGTAAAGTGAACTAGCACAAGACTATGAAGCTTCCAAATAATTTCAATGTGCAATGTCTAAATATCTCAAAATTCACTGAAAGTCCTATCAGAATGAACAACAAGGGCATACTTTTCTTATTCTTTCTTTTATTATTAGGCTCTGCAGTGTTTAGTTCCCTTAAGCTTTCTAATTGATCACTGTAGCGAGTGTTGAGCCAATGACTCCCAAACCAGATGGTTTTAGGGTATTAGGTGTAAAGACACCCCTAAGGACTTACTAACTCAAGTAAAAAAGGCTACGAAACTAAACTAGCCATAATGTTAATCACATCAAAACTCCTCACCTTTTGACATGAACACTCAATGCTTAATGAGGCAAGAGGCCCAGTTACTCAGTGAAAAGTTTATCAATGATTATCATAATTTTTTTTATAAAGCTAACCAAATCAAATCTCTTCAACTTTTGACGTGAATACTCAATGCTTTTTAAGGCAAGAGGTCCAGTTACTCAGTGAAAATCTTATCAATGATCAATTTTTTATTTTCTTTTAGTATATTATTATGCCAATGTATCCAACCAATAAGTCATCCAGTGTCACCCAAAACCTAGAGACATACACATTAAGATTACATGTCATCCCCGCAAATCATGTGCTAATGTGCTTGTGTTAGAGCAGATCAAACATGTGAATTCTCAACTGTCTAAAGTAAGTAATCAACACTCAAAAATTCTATCATCAGATCATGTGTTCAAAATTTTAAGCTCATTGATGAAATCAAATCACAAATTTTTAAGTCAACCAAAATTTTACGACAACACGAACATGCAATTTTTTTTTTTTTTTTTTTTTACAAAAAAAGAGAGACAAAGTGTGTGCAATTGTGTCTCCCAGACCCCCAAACTTAATTTACACATTGTCCCCAATGTGTACATATCATGGAAAAAGCTGACCTGGGGATGGGGAAATGGAGAACTTGTTTGAAGTGGCGTGACTTGTAGCACACCCCCAAACTTGAACTGAAGTACCCTTTTGTCCCTAAAAATAAAATACTAAAGTAATTCTGGAAAACAAAAAGACAATACATAAAAATAAAAGTCAAACAAAAACAACAAGAAATAAAAAGGATATACTGTGGGGTGCCTCCCTAAAACCCTAAACCCTAAACCCTAAAATCCTAATATAATGCATTAGCCTTTTTCTGCATTAAAACACTTAGGTGCTTATCACCAGTCTTACACCATAAGCTTTGAAAACCCTAAAACTATTAAATGGTGCATTAGCGGAGGGTAATGCCCTCTTTTTGGTTATTACTAAAATTGCACGTTTACTTTTATTAATTGGGCTTATATCATACCTAAGTGTGGGGTTTACTTACTAAGTCGTTAGACTTATGCGGTTATTATTCTTTAGGTAACCTGATTCATTGCTATGGGAGTGGCAAGGGTTGCTACTGCCTGACTGGTTATGCTTTATCTATAGTTATATGTTTGTCTCTATTGTTTAGTAGCTCCACGTTCTTACTTGATGGATTATAGTAATACTCAGATTTATTCACCTTCCTTTGCATTTACTCTGACAGTTTTATAAGGTTGATTACCCGTTGGATCACAAGTTGGCTCAACTGGGTAAATTGCCAGTGACTCCATCGGATTAGTCGAGGCTGATTTTGGGGGCGTTACAAACGCAGGGAACTCAGGCTGATGTGGATGTGCGCTCAATCACGCCTTTTGGGCTTGAGCGCAAACGCACTCGATCTTGATGCTTTAGGCTTGATTGCAAGTGTGCTCGATCATAGCCCTTGTGCGATCAAGTGCACTAACAGGGATTAAATGTGCACTTTGCTTATTTCTACCCTTTAAACCGCATTTTGATGCCAATGACCTACAGCACAATAAAATACTAAAACTAACAAAAACATTAGAAAACAACTAAACTAAGAGCTTAACAAACATAAATTAAGGGGCTCAAATGTATAACATTTTGCACTCATCACATGTGGTTAATTTAATTTCGCATTATTTGTGATATACACCTATCTAGGTGTACTTTGGAGTCTAGATTGTTATTCTTAAGGTTTTATATGAAGATGTTTCATTGATTTTGGGCTTAAAGCATGACACCATTTTAAGATGCCATAGAAGTGAGCTCAAGCGCACTCGTGCTGACTTGTTGGACAGAAGTGTGGAATTAATATGGAAACGAGCCTAGGTTCCCTAATTCAACTAGGGATGGAAATCCAGTGTTTCTAGGGTTCCTAGGGTTTACTCTAAACCCTATAAATAGGCCACAAACTTCAAGTGAAAGGTGTGATTGGTTTTAGAGAGAGAGTTCGATTTCAGACATATTCAAGCCAATAATATTTTTCCCTTTAGGTCCCTCACCAAGCTGATGTAATTTAACCATAAGGCTTTCTTATTTATTGGGCTAAGTGTTTTGTTTATTTAAAACATGGGATAAAGAGATTAGATGTAACTGGGCTTGGGATAAAACCTAGAGGTCCAATGAGCATATGTGGAAAAACATAAAGCCAAAGTTTATTCATTGGCCCTATGCATTAGAGACAAGGAGAAAGGGATGGGGTAAGACCATGGCCATTCCCAGGCCATGAGAACATATGGCCAAAGGAGATTATCTCGCTAGGCCATACGGCCATGTGGTGTAGTGGAGGCTAGGGAGATTATATCCCTAGGCCATACGTCCAAGTTCGAAATTACCAAAATGCCCCTCACACCCAAAGGATAGGATATTCGCCCTAATTTGATCCCATAAAGTGGAAATTCAAACCTACCTAAAATTTTGGAGCATGAATCTTTTCTCAAGGACTCAATTTGTTAAACCGGTCCTTGGAGACCCGGTCCAAGTCTCACAATTTCCTAAAGTACCCTTCTTTTCCTAGAAGGGGCATTCTCGTCTTTTACCACTTAACCTAATCAAATGGGTCCTAATTGATCACTATGGGGTCTAATACCACCTAGTTAATCGTAATCCTCAATATTTTCGATTAACCTCAAATTACCAAAATACCCTTCTTTCCCTAAAAGGGGCAATTTTGACTTTTAAGGCCTGCCTTATTTTAACTTGCCCTAAATTATTGCTAGCTACTTCATATCTATCTAGCTAACCAAAATCTTGGATATTTTGATATTCCTAAAATGCCCTATTTTTCCGACATCATTAAAGCCACCTAAGTTTGGATTCACTAACACAACTTTGTTTTCTTCTTCCTATACCGCATATGGACATGTAGGACTAGGACTGTTTGCATAGAGTTGTGAGCATAGTGTTGATAAGGGTTTTCGTGCAGGAGGATGGTACGTACACACGCTAGTGAGGCCGTTTCTTCCTCGGCTGCACGCTAGCGACCGCGCTGAGCACCATTACAAGAGGCTTACGACCCCAAGTCTGAGCTAGAGGTTGTGATGGAGGTCATGGAGAATGATGACGCTGCCAGAGATAGGCCAGGCCCTGGTGAGCCTATCAGAAAGGACAGTACCACCATGGATGAGGAGGATGCTGAGCTTATATACGACCACACCCACTTTCAGAGGGATAAGGTCAGGCGCCATTACTTTCGCTATTACTATGGGCGTAGGATCATTGTCAAGAGGGGAGCTATAATAGAGGAGTTTGACGAGCGCGCACCGAGGGTACGAGCAGTACTGGATGCCTAAGGGTGGACGGATATGGTAGAGGATCACTGCCCTACGGTAGAGGAGATAGTCTGGGAGTTCTACACGAACCTCCACCAAAGATGCGGTGACTCTTTTCGCACTTGGCTTAGGGGGACGATGATAGAGGTGACCCCCACACTCATCAGCATGATCACCGGAGTATCCCATGTACATGACCTAACTTACCCATATCCAGTCGACCATCTCCCCGCTCGTGCCGATACAGTAGCATGTTTCGCTGAGGAGCGCCCTCACCAGATGGAGCTAGACGGAAATGGTAGCTTCCAGATGAGTGATTTCAGCAATGATGTTCGATGCATCTACCACATTCTGGAGAGCCGGCTACTCCCAGTCATTAGCCATACACTGATCACCATAGAGAGGGCACGTTGTCTTTATGCCCTATTGACCGAGGCTTCCATCGACTACGGTTCCTTAGTTACTTCCACGATGATGTCAGTCCGACTCTTGGACAAGGGATTCACGTTGTCATACGGGGCCTTGATCACTCGGATCGCGGAGCACTTCAAAGGTGGATATGACAGGGCTGAGGGAGATTCAGCTAGAGAAGGGCTCTATAGGTGTACGCTTCCTTAACGCAAGTTAAGCTCACTTGTGGGAGGCGAAGCAGGAGTAAAGGGCATAGAGATCGCGAAGGGCAGCCTGAGCTCGTGGGGTACCTACTAGGATAGAGGAGCACTTGGACTGCTTCAAGGCTTCACTCTGAGAGACGTGGGAGGCTCTACAGTCCCCCACAACAGACCCTTCAAGTGATACAGGAGGCTAAAGCTGATGATCGTTCTATTTTGGACTAGCTACGAGAACACCTCATGGGGCCTTTGGACGTCAGAGACTACGGCATCCACAGCTCCAGCTTTAGTTGAGGTCGAGGGAGCCCTAGGGCGAGGGGGAGTCCTAGTGCCCGTGGGAGCCCAGGCACGAGAAGGAGCCCGAGTGCGAGAGGGACACTAGTGCGAGCATCTGCAGGGCCAACTCCGAGGAGACGACCCTGCTCGTAGTTACCATAGTTATTGTATGATGTTTATCTTGTCAGGTTGTTGTTTTTCTTTCCGGTTAAGTCCACTGCGGTGGTGACAATTTTGGGATGTATTTTGCTACAGCTTAAGTCCACCATTTTTGGGGTGGCAATTTTGTCTTGTATATCTATGACTGCTTTTGCATGTTGGTATGTTGGTATGCTATTTTTACTTTCCTTAAGCTTTGAATTGCGAAACTTTTAACATGTTTTATTCTCTTTTTCCAAACTTCGAATTGCAAAACCTTTTTCAAAAACGGATGTTTTATCCTTGGTTTTGAAAGCTCTAAATTTCGAGGATGAAATTTCTATAAGGAGGGGAGAGTGTAATACCCCGATAAAAACCAACCTTTTTATTAAACAAAATCTTTTCCATAAGAGCAATCAACAAAGGCTTTCAATAATGGTGTTTTAACGAGACCCAAAAACCTTAGCGTTAACCTAATCACGCTTTGAACCCTTAGAAAATAGAAGCCAAACACTAACCCTCAGGAGGTGGACGTACGCTAGGTCTGGCGGACATATGCTGCTGTCTGTAGTACGGACATACGGGGGGACCACCGGACATAAGCTACTTTTTGAATACCTTCTGGGTAATACTTGGACGTACGAGACACCCTTTGGATCATTGTGCAAAGACCACCGGATGTACACTAGGGTTGCCGGACGTTCGCTGCTCTGTCAGAGAGTTGGTTATGAACTTTCCCTATAAATAGGCCATCCCACCTCTCATTTCTCATGCCCATTCCCATCCCATGGTATGCCCCTAGGCTGCCAAAATCATTCCCTTGAGTTTTGAGTGAGGAATTTGTGAGAGTGAGCTTCAAGGAGGAGTTTTCGAGGAGATGAGACCATGTCTATGATTAGCTTCGGGGTAAGCTCTGTTCTCTTTGTGTTTAGCATTGTTTTATCTTATATTTCTGCCTTGATAAGGTTTTCCAAGTGTTCATCAAGCATTCTTTAAAGATAATGATTTTTTCAAATGATTTTTTCAAAGTGTCATTGTGTTGTGATTTCTTGCGCTGCATTTGCTGTTTTGCTAGCTTAGAAGAGGTTTAGAGGTCTATAAATGCCATTAGAAACATGTACTGTTCGAATATTAAAATGGTGTGCTTAACACACTGAACAGACGTACACCATCGATGCCGGACGTAAGGTCAACAGGCAGAGTACCAATTTTTGAGTTTCACACATGTATGCTTAAGCTTAGCCATATTTCTAGGTTTTGTAAGGCTTAGAATAACGGTGTCTTATATCCGTTATAATAGGATTTAGCTTGGTCGGAGGATTCGCTCGAGTGCTTGAGGTAAGTAGACACTTATAACCCTTTTTACTTAAAACGTGGGATATGTCAGTTGACTGACCATGAGTATGATATGAGCATGCCTACTTTCTGTAATTACTTGGTAACTGTGCTATTAATTAACTGCTAAGATGCATTGTAAGACATGGTATGCCGGTACATACGGTATGAACGGTCATGGGCTTACTATATAGACTACATATTATGGTCAAATGTGTGTGTTATATGAGGGCTTTGGATCCATTGGTTTCGTGACCACAGTGCAACCATTTCTAATGGTTCGGTCACTATAGGACGGACGCTATTAGTTGGTGTGGGCCACTTAAGGTTGGACTCGATCGTGCCACTAATGTTACGTACGGCCTGTTGTGCAATGGCTGGGGCACTAGCATTGTACTATAGGTCCCTCAAGACAACGTCAGCCCTGCTGAGAATGGGTAATATCTCGGGTAGACTATGTATGAGAGTTATGACATATAATGCATTAGCCTTTTTCTGCATTAAAACAATTAGGTAATTATCACTGGGTTTACACCATAAGCTTTGAAAACCCTAAAACCTATTAAATGGTGTATTAACGGAGGTAATACCCTCTTTTTGGTTATTACTCAAATTGCACGTTTACTTTCATTAATTAGGCTCATGTCATACCTAAGTTGTAAGATTTACTTACTAAGTCGTTAGACTTATGCGGTTATTATTCTCTAGGTAACTTGGTTTATTGGTATGGAAGTAGATAGAGATGCTATTACCTGATTGGTTAGGCTTTACTTATAATTACAGGTTTGTCTTTACTGTTTAGTAGCTCCATGTTCTTACTTGATGAATTATAGTAACTTAGATTTATTCATCTTCCTTTGCATTTACTCTGACGTTTTCAGAATGGTGATTTTCTGTTTGGTCATAAGTTGGCTTAAATGGGTAAATTGCTAGTGACTCCACCAGATTAGTCGAGTCTAATTTTGGGGGTATTACCAAAATGACAGAAATTTCATGAACACATGGGATACCAGTTACATCCCATTTCCTGCAGCCACAAGTACCAGCTTCTATATCCATAACAATTTTCTCCCAAGGCACTCAACCTCAAACATACCATGTTCGGCATATGTACACCAACAATTACTGGCTTCATCCTCTTCCTTTTCTAGCTTCTTCCTAATCTTTTGCTCTAAGGCCTCCTCCACAGAACTTATCAAATCCTTCTTCCTCACATACCTTCTCATCAACTTACATCTAATCCCTTCCAACATGCTCGAGATTGTCTAGCCACGAAATTTTTTGATCCATGAATTGAAAGCCTCACAAGCATTGTTGTGTAAAAGGCTGAACTTACAATGTGTATTGAACCATCCCCTACACCAAATGTTAGGATCAATCTTCTTTAGGTAGGCATGTGCATCCTTACTAACTTTCTTTATATCATCCATTACTCCATAGAATTCCGTCTTTATGTAGGATGCGGTAGTTCGCCAAAGAAGATCCTTCAATAGCACATCCCGATGACCATGGTTTCTGAAATTTGCGTACATGTGCCTAACACATGTACGATGCTCGGACTACAGACGTACTTGTTCTAGGCTTGGAATGAGGCCCTGCACAACAGTTGAAAATTAGTTGCATTACAATAAACACTCAATTTATGCAAAATTAAACAAAAAACTACAACTAATTTACCTTTTGTCAATCCGAAATAAGAGTTAACCCATGTCGAGTAGGGCCAAGATCGTGTCTCTAGAAACCATGTCAAACTATCTTTCGTCTCAACCTCTACAACAACCATTGCAATAGGGTACATGTTGTTGTTTGCATCCCTGCCCATAGCAGACATGAACTACCCCTTATACATTCCCTTAAGGAAACAAGCATCAAGACCTAGAATAGGCCTACACCATTACAGAAAACCATTCTTCATGGCTGCCAACGAAATGTAAAGCCTTTGAAATCTGCATGGCACCTGAGGCATTGGTAGCAACCATCAATATCAAACAACTGCCTACATTAGTCCTCCTCACCATAGAGCAATAATCCCACAACCGATGGTATTGCTCATCTTCCTTGCCATAGATCGTTTCTCTTGCTTTTTTCCTTGCCCTATAAAGAGAACTCACATGGACATCCACATTATACTTGGCTTTCACCTTTTTCTGCAAAACATCTATTGGCATGTTTGGTTGCTCCCTAAAGACTCCATGCACCAATCAGCAATCCAGCTTAAAGTTATCATATGATTTTGGTACTTCCTAGTGCAGCTGTGTTTGGGCCTTAGGGATATTAAAAGGAATGTCATCTCATCCTTCAACTGCATCCCATATATCCTATATTTGCACATTGCATCCTTGCAAACAATCACAATCATCTTCTTTTCATTTTTCTTGAATTTCAAATCCTTCCCTCTAATAATATTGTATTGTCTCACAGCTTTTGTAAATTCAGCTGCATCATGAAATGCATTCCCTACAACCAATGTTGGATTATCCATATTCGTAGAATCAAAAGGGACTTTTGGTTACATCCCTATAGGTTGAAAACAATTCCCTATCATCACCACTACCATGTAGTGATTCTAGCTGATCACTATCATACTCCTTTAGACTACCATCACTTTCATCCCCACCCTCCCCATCATCACCCTCTACAACAACACCCTTCCTACCATCACCCTCACCAGCATGACCCTCACCACCATCACCATCAGCACCAACATCCCCTTCCACATCTTCATCTTCATCTTCATCTTCAACAACTCCTCCAGTGTTTCCAACCCCCTCATCAATAGGCATAGTAGTAGTATCCTCATCAAAATCCATACAATCTGTATCATCACTAAGCACTGAATCCCAAAATGCATACTTCCTATACACAACTGCCCTCTCATACTCTGAATCCTTCTCTTCATCCTCATCAACTACATCATCAGCTACACCATAAGTTACTATATACAACACTAGAAGATCATGACCTAAATGTTTTGCCACCATTTCATTTACATTGAAGTCATCTGACACAAGTTTTAAGCCTTGTTCTAAAGACAATCCTGGTAAATTGTAATAAAGAAGGTCCCTAGACCTATACCCATATGTACTACACACTTCCTCTATATCCAAAAATTTCAACTTGTTCCCATCATATAGGTCAAGGTAATTACTCATATTGCCCCCAACATAATTAATCCTACATTGCCTATTCAAAGTACCCCCATGGTGCACCTCAAACATTATACAATGTGATCCCATCGCGTATCTTGCCACATCCATTACAGTCAAAGGTTTTTTAGTACAATACCTCAAACAAACAATTCCAACCACAAAAAATGAATACAATTTCAGCAGAGTAAAAATTCTAACAAACCTAAAACAACCCAACTAACAAATTCAGCAAAGTAAACAAATTACATAATCATAACTGGTGGCCAACAACTGCACCCCAATCAAAACATATATTGTATCCTAATTCATTTAATAACGATGACAAAGTTATAGATATACCAAAAAGCACACAATTGAATTAAAATATTATTTTATGTCTTCATCAATCATTAATGTAAAAAGAATAAACCCTAAACAAATTTCAGCAACACTAAAACAACACAACCAACTATTTTAGCATAGTGAAAAAATAACCCAACTTTTATTCACAAACACAAGTTTTTAGAAAATTACGCCTTTTCGAAAGTTCTCCATCTTACCCTTGTACTCATAGCAGCCACGAACAAAGCACAAGGTGTAAGTGGTAATTTGAAAACCAAATCTAAATAATGCTATTATGCAGTGTGGTCCCAAAAATTTCATACACCCAAAGCACTACATTACCCTTACACAATAAACAACAACTTCACAACTTCAAAAAGAAGTTAACCTCTCTGCCAATACACTAAGCATAGTTGTCCCTTTTAAGCTCAGCAAGCAAACATGAAATGCACAATAACAGGTCAGCAAGCAAACATGAAGGGACCACTTGACCACTTTATTCAATGTATAAAAATCATAGTACTAATCACGTGTCCAACACAAGTCGAAGATAGGGACCACAGTTAGATCGGACAAAAGAATAACATCTTTCAAAAAAACCAAAGACCCTAAACCATAAACATTTGACAACTTTTCACGCATTGTTTGACAAACCCTAAACCCTTTCAAAAATGACAAAAATATGACCCAATCCAAATAAATAATACCCTAAACCCTAAACTCCATAAAATCCCTAATCCAGAGGCGTTACGTGCAAAACCCCAAAACATCCAATACAGATTGTTTATCAAACACAAATTTCTAATACAAACCCTGAATGTATATTTTAGGGATAACGAAACTTACTTGATTATCGTGGATCCCAACTATTTTAGATGGGATTTTGACTAAAATGTAGCAAATCGACACCCACACTTCAGCTACAATGGTTCGTCGCCGATAGAGCAACTCGTGGTTCCCATGAGTAGTCCTTTCTAGAAGCGTTTGGGTCCTTTAGGTTCAAAAATTTTGAACACTTACCTTAAATTGGGCCCTTATCGAATGATGGTAGTTTATGTATTTCATTAGTGGTCTTTGAGGGCAAAATGGGCAAGTTAGAGCTAAAAAACCATGCGAAAGTCACGTGAAGGGCCTTCTGTTTGCATTTGACAACTGAGATAGACAGAAGGGTCTTTATTGAGAGGAAACGAAAGATCAAGGGGTAAATGAGAGTTTTTTTAGTTCAGGGGTGTTTTTTGTAAAAGGTTGAAAGTTTAGGGGGCTTTCTAAAGTTTCCCCTTAAAATTTTCACAAGAAATTTTTGGCACCTTTGCCGGTAATTGATTTATTTTTTAAAACAATTTATTTCTAAATTGGTTTTATCTTTCTACTAGTTATAGCTAGGATTTTAAAGTTTGCAATTAGTTTATTATTATTATTATTAGGGGAAACTACCTTTACCCCCCATGACTACCAGGTGTCGGCCATTTGCCCCCATGAACTACCAAGTGTAATACTCGACCACATCAAACTACCTAACCGTAGCCAACAGGCCCCTTCCGTCAGTCAGCCCCGTTTAAACTCACAGTCAATGCCACATGTGCCCATCACGTGCCACTTTAGGGTTTTTGCTTCCTATTTTGCCCTCCATCTGACAACGAGAATGACGATTATGCCCTTCATCATATTAATCAAACTCATGAAAAAATCTTCATGTGTAAAATGACAAAAATGCCATTCCTATTTGAATTAAAACAAAAAATGCCCCTAATTATAAACCCTGTTGGACGAAAACACCCTTAAAAGAAAACCCAATCTCGCCCATGCCCCCAAGTAATTCCATCAAAAATTACAGCCCCACCGACAAGTTCCACCGAGAAGTTACAGACCCATCTTGCCCGTCATCTTCACGCTGTGTCCCTGCCATTGAAACCCTAGAGAAGCGGAGGCATCGACCGACCAACCCACGCACGTCGCCGTCGCCACCTTTGTAAGTTGAGTGTTTGTGAACCCTAAACCATAAAAAAATAGTATTGATTTTTTCCTTTTATGAGTGTTATGGTGTTTTTTGCATCTATTTATTCTGAAGGCAACAGTTGATACGATTTGTTTTATAGGTGGTTTGTGTGCATGGATAGTGAGAATAGGTCTTTTTTGTGATGAAAAGAGCTTTTAATATATCCTTTTTCTGATAAAGTATCGTACTTTACTATATTTCTAACAATAGGCCATGTGAGGTGTTCGTGTTCAGTGTTCGTATAATTTACTATATTTATTAAAGTGGTCGAATGACTGATAGTGCATGTTTTTTTTTTTTTTGAAGTGGTGTTTGTTTTTTTTCTGAAGTGGTCCCCAATCGAAGTATAGTTCATTTGATTTAGAGACAAAAATAATTAGGATGTCTTACTTTCGGGTGGGACAATGACTTTAAAGGGTTTTTAGACAGAGACATTTTATGGTAGAGAATATTATTATAAGCATAAACACATTGTCCCACTTTGGGGACACATTTCTTGGAAACTTGGCTGGCTTTTTGTTTAGTGCTTTTTTTTCCATTTAATAAATGCATGTTTCCATTTATGCTAATTTTGTCCATTTAATCATAAACTCTTCATGAACTAATTTTTTCCAT
This sequence comes from Carpinus fangiana, assembly GCA_006937295.1. Classification (NCBI taxonomy): domain Eukaryota; kingdom Viridiplantae; phylum Streptophyta; class Magnoliopsida; order Fagales; family Betulaceae; genus Carpinus; species Carpinus fangiana. Next base: position 19,430,745 of record CM017322.1, read on the forward strand.
TTAATCATGAACTGAATTAGTAGATAGTTTTATTATTTAAATTTCGTATCAATAAATTTTTAAAAGCTAATTTATAAATGTATTTTTTGTTATAACCATATAATTTACTCTTAAGTATCATATCTTTGTTTTTATGTTGTGTAGGGCCCGGCATTTCATTTTCATAATGGCAGGTGAAGAGGTCATTTTTACGGTTCATTATGGGGGTAGGTTTAATAGGAAGCATGCATGCACATATGCTGGTGGGAAAATAGGGGCATATGATGACACATATGATCTACACTGTCTTTCATTTATTGAAATAGAAACTATAGTTAAAAAATTTGGATACCAACCAGGTGATTTAATTTATTATCTTCAGCTTGGTAAATCATTGGATGATGGGTTGGTGCTTCTAACATGTGATGTTGATGTACTTAGAATGACTAAGGTCATATCAGGAAGTCCAATTGTGGTGCTATACATTGTGGCATTTGGGCATGGTGATGATGATGAGGAGGAGGAGGATGAAGTTCATGATGTTTATGAGAGAAGAATGAATAAAATTATAAATGACCTATTTTGTTGATGAGCAATGACAATGATGCATGGGATGACGGGGCTAAACCAGGGGTCGGTACATCCACTCGTGGGAATGTACATGGTGATGATGAGGGGGATGGTAAGGATGAGGGGGATGGTGAGGATGATGAGGGGGATGATGACGGGGATGATGAAGGGAATGGTGAGGATGAGTGTGTTAATGATGATGATGAGGGAAATGGTGAGGATGATTGTGATGATGATGATGATTATAATGAGGAAAATGGGGATGGAGATGAGGACATGGATGAATCTGACCAGCCTGAAATAGGTAATGTTGGGGGGTCAGCACATACGGCACATAGGGTATATAGGGTTGGGGACGGTGCTCAACTGTTAGAGGATGAGGAAGAGGATGATGTGTCCTCTAAGATGGCAAGAAGTGATGTCCTACTAAGTCTCCCTGCCAGTGATGATGAGAATAGGCTCATAGTAGGCATAGATGTGTTCCTAAAGTATCAGAGTTTGTTGAGACCGACATGGATGACCCTAAATTGAAGGTTGGGCAGAGATTTATTCATGCGAAGTAGTTCAGAGAAGTAGTGAGGACGTTCAATTTGTTGAAAGGAAAGGATGTTCAATTCACTAAAAATGATGGGGATAGGGTGATTGGAGTTTGTAGGAGTCGGAGTGATGGCTGTCCATGGAGAGTTTATGGTGCATTGGTAGCAGGTGAGATGACATTCATGATGAAGTCATTCAACCCTACTCACCGGTGTACAAGGAAATACAAGTCTTCAATTGTAACATCTAGGTGGATTGCAGATAGGATGATCCATAAGTTTAGGGTGCAATCAAACTATCCATTGAAAGCACTCTATGATGATGTTAAAGAGAAGTGAAATGTTGATGTTAGTCAAACACAGTTGTATAAGGCTAGGCATAAGGCAAGGCAACAAATAGAGGGCAAGCGAAGAGAACAATATAAAAGACTTTGGGATTATTGTGAGACGGTGAGGAAAACAAACAGCGGGAGTTGCATACTTATGAAGGTTGAGAGGCCAACATTAGATATACCACCAAGGTTTTTAAAGTTGTACATGTGTTTGGCAGCATGTAAGGATGGTTTTAGGGTAGCTTGTAGGCCTGTCATAGGAGTTGATGGCTGCTTTCTAAAGGGACATTACAAAGGGCAACTTTTGACTGCTATTGGAAGAGATCCGAATGACAATATTTATCCCATTGATATTGCTGTAGTTGAGAGTGAATGCAGGGACAGTTGGTCCTGGTTTCTAGAGACCTTTGTTGCTGACCTTGGACCTGCTCCAGATGGCTTGCGTGGGTGGACATTCATATCTGATAGACAGAAGGTATGTTGTTTATGCATGGTCACACTAACTTATGTAATTACAATTTATTGTATAATTTTAATGTTAATGTGTTAACATATTAATTAATTTGTTTTGTACATAGGGGTTGATGCCTAGCCTTAAAGCTATTGTACCAAATTCTGATCACCACATATGTATGCGACATTTGTACGCAAACTTCCAAAATGAGGGGCACAAAGGTTTGTTATTGAGGGACAAGTTGTGGAAGGCAGCGGCTGCCTATACCGTGCATGAATTCGAAAGGGAAATGGCGGAGTTGAAAAATATGAGCGAGCCTGCGTATGCTTACTTGGAGAAGGTGGATCCCCATGGATGGGCTAGGGCTTTCTTCTACACCGCCACCAAGTGTGACTTGCTCATGAACAATATTAGTGAGTGCTTTAACTCATACATTATCCTAGCCCGTGACAAGCCTATTATTGTCATGTTGGAAATGATTAGGAAAAAATTAATGAAGCGGTATCAAAAGAAAAGGGAGGGAATAAGAGGATATGTTGGGAAATGGTGATCGAAGATATTGGAGAAGTTGGAAGAGTGTGGACAAAAGGTTGGGGATTGTGTTGTGACATACGTAGGAGAAGGATTGTTCGAGGTTGTTTGCAAAAATAAACAATTTGTTGTTGATTTGGTGCACAAAACTTGTGGATGTAGGGAATGGGACATGACTGGCATTTCATGTCCACATGCGATATCTGCCATATTATTCAACTCATCAAACCCTGAAGACTATTTGTATGACTACTTCAGCATTGAAATGTACAAGAGCTTATGCCCCCATGATTTTCCCAATACCAAGTGAAGAACAATGGGTAAGGACAAACCACGACCCAATTGACCCACCTTTCATCAAAGACCAACTAGGTAGACCTAAGAAATTGAGGATTAGGGGTCCTGATGAGCCAAGAAATGCATACAGAATTAGGAAGGGGGGGTAATCATGAGATGTTCACATTGTAGACAGATGGGCCATAATGCTAGGACTTGTCATAGGAGGGAGAGAGTGTCTACAAGTAGTTCGGGTAGGAGACAATCAAGAAGTGCTGCAACTCAACTGAACTTTAGTGCTGTAAGTCTATATATACTAAGCTCCATTCCATGATTACATGCCATATGTGATGTACTGCATCTCATTAATTTGGTGTTGGAAATGTTGCAGATGCTCTCCCAACCAACTGGATCACAATCCACACAATCAGAAATACCTACACAAGAGGTAAAAAAAAGAGGAATGAAATGAAATATAATTGTTTGTTTAACAATATCATTAGTTAGTATTGACTTCAATTTTTATTTCATTTGATTCCTATCATTTGTAGCACATGCACACTGCATAAGAGAATGCAGAAATGAATCTTTCAAGAGACAACAAGAGACAAACAGTTGCCATACATCATGAAGTATGTTTAATTTGTTGATATACAATGTTGATAGTTGAATTTTTTATTTATTTTTATATGTTTAATGAGAAGTTTGCATATGAAGACAACTTCTAAAAAAAAAAGGGAAGACATCAGTACTCCAAATGCCGAGAGAATCCAGCTCTTGTACGTATCTATATATAATTATATATTTTTTACTTCATTCCTATTTATTTGAAGTTCTTTCATATTTACTGTCTACGTTTCTGAACTTTAAAAAATGATTATTGCGTAGCATAGTAAATCAACACTTCCATTTGAATCTGCTGCTACAAGATCAAAGACTTTGGGACTTAAACGTGGAAATGTAACAAATGCAGGTGCATCTAGTGGTTTGGACAGTAGAGCAGGAAGTGTTGTTGTACACATAGTGGAGAAGGGAATCCGGCATATGGAAACCAAGAAGAAATTGAAGAAAAGGCATGCTTGGCAAAATTGATAAACAATTTATAAACAATTGTTCACTTTTTGAAATGTGTATGTTATGCCCCAACGATGGGTTTAGATGGTGGTTTTAACTTGTTGGGATGTTAAACAATGTTAATGGTTGCACAATGTAGATATACTTTTTGGAATGTATATGTTAGGCCCCATCATGTTAGATGGTTAAACCTTATCTTTGTACATTTTTTGGATGTGTATAATAAGCTCCATTATGTTAGATGGTTAACCTTTAACTTTGTACATGTTTGGAATTTTTTTTTTGCTAACCACAATTTCTAAGATGTTTTGTATACACAATCTTAGGTGGATTGCAGAAAAAACATGATGATAATTACAAAACACACAAAATTACAAAACACAGCTGTAATGTTCACGTCTCCATAGTACAACGCTCGATCGTAGATGGCTTGCGATCGAGCGCTCGATCGTAAATTCCTTCGTGTGATTGATCGCACATTCCTTCTTGCGATCGCACATTATTGTTCATAGTACTATTCATGTTACTGTTCACACAGTCAAAAAATGGCCACTCGGTGTATGCGATCGATCACACTTCTTTGCTAGATAAGCCGGAAGTTTCTAATGAAGCGATTGATCACTGCGATCGATTGTAGATCGATCGCACTTCTCTGCTGGATAAGCTAAAACTTACTGATGGAACTACCGATCGCTGTGATTGATCGCAGTGGCTGATAACAGAATATAACTAAGGCTTCTTGTTGCACAATGTAGATGCTAATAATTTACTTGCCCATATTGAGTTGGTTTTGTTGGAGAACATACCACAACCTACATCATGGAGGTTTGTTTTATTGTTTTAATTCCTTTTGTGTTATTAGTCATTATTGTTTAAGTGTTATTTCCTTTTTTATGGGTTTAATGGTTTGATGGATTATACCTCTTGTTCATGTAAGTTTGGTTATAAGTATGAGTGATATTGTTGTGTTTGAATCAACTTATCTTGAATTAGCAACCAATAAAAAACCGATAAGTTTTAGCAATTCTTTCTCTGCGGACAAGCTTCTCAACCTGCGAATCGAGTGTTCGTTCGATCAAGAGATGAATATTCACTTTAGAAATTAAACATTCTTACTACACTAAACCTTACAAATTAAACATTCGTACTACATCAAAAGCTTGTAAATTAAACATTTGTAATACACCAAAAGATGGTCCCTACACATTTTCATGGTAACAGTTTGTACACACTTCCTCCATTAGATACACCACAATAGTTGCCCCAAGATACAGCTACAAAGACAATGTAAAAAAAATCCAAGAAAAGGCTAGAAGTTGATTGTGTGTCTTCAAGACTTTTGATTGCATCTCATACCGAGTTGTTTCAATCACCAACTTAGCATTCAAATCTTTCACCTCATTACTGAGCTTCTCATCCGTATAGTGCAAATGTTCTAACACTTGTCTAGCATGGTCACACAATTCATCATCATAATCTTTCCATTGGAAGAATCCACATGGCTGACCAAGCTATTCAAAATAGGGAAAACCGGAAGTCAACAACTGCTAGCTACAACTAGAATAAACAAACAAATAAATAAATACTCCACAACATTAATACATATGAAATCTACCAAATGAAGCCAATGATTAAATCTAACATTAGTTGTACCATATGTTACAATTAGTGCATTGTAACTAATATGTTACAACTAATGTTACAACCAATTTTCTTTAACGAATATTGGCTTCTTTTTTGTGCAATTTCTATATCATCCATGAGAGTGGGCCAATTCATTTACTACTTTTTCTCTATCGATCTAGAAATCAAATTGGTTTCATGCAACATGTTAAATGTTACACAAGGGGGTTTTCTAATTTTTCTAAACAGGATAAGTGTTGAAATTTTATTTCATTCGTTTTCTGTTTTTCCACACAAAAACATTAACAAACAACCAAATAATACAAAACACTCAAATCTGTTTTCACTTTTATGTTACACCTATTAAATTGAATCCAACTGCAGCAAAAGTTACACCATACCAAGTCAAATCTACAAACACCATACCACGTCAAATCACCATATTGCGTTTAAGTGTTATGTATTAAATCCAAAAGAACAAGAACAAGCAAGAACAATAATTAAATAAAATAATCCACATTTTATCAAGTTATTTAACATAGAAAATACACCCACTATTCTGAATGTATAACCCATTAAAAAAATTTATGGGTTACCGATCTACAATTTATGAGGCAATCTAATAAAATAAATATTACCAACAATAAGGGAGAAGCAAATAAATTTCAAAATCTTACATCATAATTTCTGCACCCATAAAACCTCAGTCCGTAATTTTCCTTCCTACTGCAAGTCTTCAAACATGCAGGTACTCCACAATGGCACATGACCTCCCTAGATGTTGCTTCACTACATGACATTGCTACTTGACAGGAGAATACACACAAATACGGCTTCAAGGAAGAGGGCGATATAGAAGGGAAGAAAGAATGGATGTATGCTGGTCTTCACACAAATACGGCTACTGCAACTCTTCAAACATGCTTTTCTTTTGTTTTTATCAAATTTTTTTAGCCTACACGTGGTTGGATGTGGTACATGCTGTCTGATGGAGGGTAAAATGGGAAGCAAAATCCCTAAAGTGGCACGTGATGGGCACATGTGGCGTTGACAATGAGTTTAAATGGGGCTGACTAACGGAAGGGGCCTGATGGCTATGGTTAAGTAGTTTGATGGGGTCGGGTATTACATTTGGTAGTTCATGGGGGCAAATGGCCGACACCTGGTAGTTCATGGGGGGTAAAGGTAGTTTCCCCTTATTATTATTTTTTAGGGCAAAATTCACTTTACCCCCCTGATGTTTCAGGGGTTTTTCAATTTAAACCCCAAAGTTTAAAAAGTGGCAGTTCACCCCCCCAAAGTTTCAAAAACTTGCAAAACAGACCTTCTGTTAACCTTTCCCGTCAACTTGGATGGAATCTCTCACACGTGCGCCTCACGTGCGTGTTTAACCTAAATTTTTCCAATTTTGTCCTCACCCACACCCTCTCTTCTCCTCCCTAGAGCACCGTTGTCAAGCACCCGCCCAAGAATCAGACACATGTTTTGCAAAGCCACCTCTCTAGGTGACATCTCCGATTCCGTTGAGCCCCCATGTGCAGGTGTCGGACCTGCCGTGAATGCTGAACTAACATCGGCGAGAAAACGTACGGCCCAAGGATAGTGTTCGCTGGCAAGGAAAGCAATCCGACCTTGCGGGACGGGCTGTTGGAGATGGAGGAGTTTTACGAGGACAGTGTGGCAACGCTGTTGTCCCGGTCTAGGATTTCCCCATCAGAAATCGACACCCTCGTCATCAACGTCTCCATGCTCTACACCGTCCCTTCCTTAGCCGCCAGATTAATCAACCGTTACAAATTGAGGGAGGATGTTAAAGCCTTTAATCTCACTGGAATGGGGTGCAGCGCCAGCCTCATCTCCGTCAATCTCGTCAGAAATCTGTTCAAGTCGTACAAGAACATGTACGCTCTCGTCGTGACCTCCGAGTCCCTGAGCCTGAATTGGTATATCGACCAGAGTGCCATTGATATGAGAGGCCATGACTCTATCCATTGCCCCAACAAGCTTCCCACCAATGAAGACGACGGGGACAGCGGAAAAGGTGCCTAAGAGCCTCATGAGAGCCTTCTCCATGTCTTTGCCTTTGGGATCCTCGTCCAGCTCGTACACAGTTGGGTTGACGCCCATCCCACAGAAGAGCCGCTTTATGGCATGGCACATGCAGCACATGATCATGCTGAATATCACCACTACGTTCTCCGATGCTAGCCTCTCTATGCGCTCCAACGGGTCGCCCATGCCCATGGTGGTGCTCCTTGTGGGCATATATGAAGACAACCTGACTCAAACTTCACCGGCTACGGCGCTGGCGCCACAGTCAAATTCAGCGAGTTCACCAACTATGACAAGCTCGTCAACGTCCCCAACCTTCGGTTCACCTCCTACAACTCCGATGCTAACAACCACAAACTCTCTTTCTCAACCTATAGCGATGAAACCAACTCCGGCGCTCAAGCGTTCGTGAGCTACGGCAAGAACGGAAATGGCGGCCCCAGCGAGTTCAACAACTACGCCGAAAACTCTAACACTATTCACGATTACAGTTGGAAAGAACAAAACCAAAAACCAACCATGCTCTGCCGACACATGCATGCAACAATTATCAAATTAGAAGAACAAGAGCAAAAGTTAAATGGAATAACAAAGAAGCAAAACCAGAAACCAAAAACTCGGAAGTGAACATGAATCAATGCTCAAAGCCGAAAGAAGCAATGCTCTGTTATACCCTGCTTTTGCAGAGTGAAACAGAGGAGAATATCGGGCCATCCATTGAAGAGCTCGAAGTAGCTGGGACCGCTGGTACGTGGCAACAACACTCATCAGACGACCATGCCGTTCAGGACTATTCACATCGGAAGGCTAGAGGAGCTGACCCACCCGGATAACCTGAAGGCTGCGTTGGCGGAGTTCATATTGACGCTCATATTTGTGTTTGTCGGGGAGGGCTCCGGCATGGCCTTCAACAAGCTCACTGACAACGCCTCCACTACACTGGCCGGGCTCATGGCAGCTGCCCTAGCCCACGCTTTCAGCCTTTTCGTCGCAGTATCCGTCAGCACCAACATCTCCGACGGCCACGTCAACCCAGCTGTCACCTTCGGCTTCTTTCTAGATGGGTTGCCACGTTATATGTAATTGAGGGCAAAATTGGAAAAAAATGTGTTAATAGGTCACATGAGGCGCACGTGGGTTGAGTTCCGTTCATTTAGACGGAAAAACTTAACGGGGGGTTAAATTGCTAGTTTTTGTAACTTTAGGGGGGTAAATTGCCATTTTTTAAACTTTGGGGTTTAAATTGAAAAACCCCTGAAAGTTCAGGGGGGTAAAGTGAATTTTGCCCTATTTTTTAATTCCTGTCACTATTAAAAAAAAGATTTTTTTTTTGCCTATTTTGTAGTTTTTGACTGACCTTCTTCTGCACACTGACTTGAGTGCAATCGAGCGCACTCGCATAGTAGATAGCACTAACAAAGGATCCCGCGCAACTATGCTCGATCCCTCCCATCCTGCTCTCGAGCGCACCTCCGCAGACTGTACCAAGACAGATTAGTAGTTGAATTTTTGGTCCATTTTGTAAGTTTTTAAGTTTCTGAGCTTTTGTATAATGGTTAATGGTTTATGTGGGATATTTGCATGCTAAAGAGTTAGAGTAAAGCAAAGATTTTTTGTTTGATAATTTTAATAATTTTTCTATACAACATGCGTCTCCTAGTTGTAGGACACCCGCTCCTACCAACTACTCTCACATTTTCAACCCACATGAACCATGCTCATATTGTTTCAATCCTTAACATCATGTTAGCGATTGTCCAGAATTTAGACAATTTTTTAATTTTTTTGTGAACAAATGAACACCAATTTCTCCAACCTGAGGTTTGAATCAAATTTCAATCTTTATAACTCGGAATGGAGAACCATTCTGATTTCTTGTGACAAGCTCAGGCTATGAGAAATTTCATGATCTGCATTATCCTAAATATCCTTAGTTCGATAACCAATCTTCCCATCTTTCATCCTGCAACTATCCTCCACAAGAATTATCCTTGGAAGACACGTTTAACATTCACACAAGAGATGAACAAAACCAACATGCTCAACTGCCAAACCTTGCAAGAGCTTAAGAATTCCACCATAGTCAATAACCAAGCCATTCAAGAGATCAAAGATGCAACCATGGCCAACACTCTAGCACTTACAAAGTTGGAAGGATAGATCGGTCATCTAATTGTTGAATTCAGCATAATAGAGGAAGAAGAGTTTCAAAGTCAGCTGATTGTTGAAGAACAATACATGATTGATTAGGATGATGCTAGCAATTCTTGTCATGAGCATGTCCAAGCCATCACCACACTTGGGAGTGAAGAAATTGTAGATAACAATGAGGAAGAAAAAAAGGAGCAAGTTGAGCACCCAGAGCAAAGTGAGTCCCCTGCAGATCCAAATCTGTCCAATGACAAGGAAGTAAGTATTGAAGCTCTTACCTGCATCACTTTCTCTCTTGAGACACATTAAGAACCCAAAGCTTCATCTCTTAAATGTCTCAAAGAGCCATCTTATACCAAGATCCTTAAGGATTTATGTACACAAGCATGCAAATCTGGGAATCATCTTCCTTAGAAGATCTATCGAAGCAAACAAGTTGGCTACCTAAGATGGCAAAACATCCTTCCAGAATGCTATGAAGTTTTAAAGAAAAAAAGGTGGAAGAGATTGGTTAGACATCCGAATGATTGGGGAAAGCATTGTAAATTTTCTTTTCCATTTTATTTTCCGCACTTCAATTCATGATTTCTTTCTGTCCTTTTTCATTTTATTTCCTTTCTTGTCATTTTATTTTTGTTTATAACAACAATTAATCTTATGATGCCTATTTCTGTGAGACAATTTTGCTGTAAGATTTTGACAAGTGTTTTGGTGTTTAAGTTTGGGGAACACCCTAGCCTTTTGCACATTCAGATGTTTCCTTACTTCTGGTAATGTATTTCTATACTATACATTGATGACAATGTGTAATTCAAGTTTGGGGGGATGGAAAGACACACTGTCTGTTGTTTATTTAATTTGTCTTTGGTTTTTATATGTCTGTTTTCTTGCCTAAAAAAAAAAATATTGGTGTGCTTTGTTTTTGTTAAGTATAAGCTAAGCTGTAACTATGGTTTGCATTTCATTGGCTTACTTAAACATTTGAACACATCTTCATTGGGAATTTGAGTCTTTCAACTTATTTTAGGGCAAAAAAGACTTCACTTATTTTAAGTTGAATTATCATGAGCATATTAGCATATAGTCTATTAGGTATGAATTTGAGTTCAATCATGTCTGTCTTGAGATTTGTTAGATGACATATTGATGAATAACCCTGACATTGCAAGAAAAAAAAGAAAAAAAAAAGATCATTTTGAGTTTTTCTTTGAGTAATTGGACCTCTTGCCTCATTAAGCATCGAGTGTTTACGTAAAAAGGTGTGAAGTTTAGTTTGGATGATGGTATGACTAGCTTGGCTTCGTAGCCTTTTTGACTTGAGTTAATAAGCCCTTAGGGATGTTCTACATATAGTGCCCTAAAACCATTTGGTTTGAGAGTCATTGGTTTAACATTCGATACATGGGTCAATTAGAAAGTTTAAGGGCGCTAAACATTGCACAACCTACAAAGAAAAAAAAAAGAGAGAAAGAAAAAGAAAAAGAAAATTCATATCTTGCCTTGGTTGGTTCATCTGATAGGGATTCCTATGGATTTTGAGGTACTTGTCTTGAGTTTAAATTAAGCCTCATGATTGTATGCTAATTTCACTTTGCACCTACTAGAACTTATAATGTCTCAATTGGCCATTTGTGATTGAATTGACTGGCTTTGGTTGTCCTAAAGATTTTAAAGATGGAGTTTATCCTTTTAAGCTTGCTCATAAATAAGAACCATTGTTCGTGTGAAACTTCATTCTTTTTAATAACATAGTGTTGAAAATGTTTGTGGATTTCATTTCTATTGAACTCTCACGAGATTTCACTTGTCCACTATGGATGCCTAGGGGTTTCAAAGGCTTGTTACATATGCCAAATGCAATCTTACCTCCTACGATAGAGGATTTATGTTTCGTGTTTTCATTTTATTTTTAGTTCTGTGTTGCTAAGAAACTAGCAATATGTAAGTTTGTGGATGTTTGATGAGTACCAAATATTACATATTTGAGGCCCTAAATTTGCATATGTTAATTCCTTAATATTGTTATTTGTTTGATGTTGTTTTGTTTTAAGTGTTTTCAGGTTCCGAAGGAAAAATGCAATAAATTACATTGATTTTGAGCTTAAAGCACACTTTGAAAAGACCTAGATGATGTGGTTAAATTTAACCAAATCAAAGAAAAAATTAAATTAGAATTTCTCTAATTGAAGTCAAAATTAAATTAAATTTTAGATTATGTACATATCTCAGTATATTGACCATAACTTTTCATTCAAGTATCAGATTAAGGTGAAACAAGTGGCATTGTAAAGCTAACTCAAAATATTACAAATTATAATTTTCCTAATTCAGACGTTTACTATATAAAAATCATCCTACAGTAAAAAAATGCAAATCTAGACGAATACTATTCCAATTTGTATAAGGATTGCTTCCTAATTTGACTAGAAGATTGAAGTACAATTTTTCTGGGATTTCTAGGGCTACTAGGATTTGTTTTACACACTATAAATAGACTACTAAGTTTCAAGAAAGGGAGGAGGCCACAAAAGCTGCAAAGTACGAAATTTCAAGAGTACTTCTCCCTTTAGATTAGTTTTTCCTTTATTTTTTCATAGTTATGTGTAACTAAATTCCCAACTAAGGTTGAGGATAAAGCCTCACCAATGAAGAGCAACATTGTTTTCATGTAATTTAATATTATTCAATTTTATTGAGTTTTAATATTTCAATTGTTTTACTTCAAATCAATTATTGAGATGATTCTAGGATATCTTTTGTGATTCAATGATACATTTGATGATTTAAGATAATTTCACATAATTGTTTGCTTAGGTTCTTATAATTTTTTTAAAAAAATAAAAAAATGGATTTCTTTAGTGATTTACAGATACACTTGATGATTTGATTTAAATTGAATTTCTTTTGTGATTTGTGTAAAGAATGGATACATGAGATGATTTTGATTAACTCTTTGAAGCAAAAATAAAACATACCTAAGATTTTATTGTGAGAACTTTGGATAATATTGATGAACATGGAATATGTTGATATGATTTGGTGAGTGTGGATTCCACAACCTTAGTATTTTATATTTTTGACTTTTTGACTTTCTCTAATTTATGTTATCTTTTAGATAAAAAAATCAAATATTTTTCGGAACTAGGTTAAGATTCAATTAATTTAGATATAATTGCTTTTCAAAAACACAATTTCCTGTGGGATCAACCTCGCACTTGCAACCCTTTATTGCAAACGATTTGTGCACTTACGAGTAATTAAAATTTTCACAACAGTAGACAGATAGACAAGATATTTTTGGTGATGAAGTGGAAACCTTTGAAGAAATATTCAAAAGGAAAAACCATTCCAAGGAAGCCAAACCCAAGAAATCATGCACTATAGAAGAAGGAAAAATTACAAGTTGTTCACACTTACAAAACCTTTGTAGTTGATACTAAATTGTCTATACAAGTGATCCTTCTTGCCTTCTACTGCCGTAGTTCTCCCAGAACCTTTATAAACTTATTCTACTGATTCCCCATGCCATAACCTCTGATACGCTACTTGATTGTCATTGAAGAATAGCTTCTCAAATATCAACAACAATCTAAGAGAAATTTAACACACACGCTTTGAATCTCTAAAAATTCTCTCTCAGTGTTATATAGCATTTGCCCCCTTAGTTGCTTTGAAAAATCTTGCTAAGAAATGTCATATATATAGGCAACTAAGAATTAGGTTACTTTGATGAAAAAGTGAACCCTAATATGGAAAAATCGAGGTGGCATTCAGACGACTAAAGGACCCATTAAAATGGATATAGGGTTATACAGAAATCAAAACTGAACTTGGAAAACTCTAAAATGGTAATTGACAGCTTTCATTTAGATGGACTAGAAACCCGCTCAGAGGCGACTAGGTTAAACATCTTCTCTGACACATCTCATCTGAACCCTTAGCGAACAGCCTTGCAAACAGAGCTTTCTAGATTCACTAGGTGCAACTCTTGTTTGGACGGCCATGCTAACGCTCGGTGAACGAAGCTCTTGGGTTTTACTAAGGACTATATCCGTTCTGACGGTCTATCTAACACCCAGCAAATGAAGCATTTTGCCTGCTCTTGTATCATCAACCTTTTGAACGCTAGCAAATGTACTAGCGAACCTGGCCTTTAGAAAAATAAGTAGAGGCTTGCTATATTAACTTCACCGAATGCTCTTGCACACTGAAGTTCCAAGTAATGAAAACTAACAAAGTTAAAAGCACCAAATTTGAGAAAGTAAAAACTAACACATGAGTATCTTTTGTACTATGTGAGATTCCATCTCCCTATGTGCACAAGAATTTTCAGTAAATCCCACTAAAAAGCTCAGTCTTGAACTTTAGAACAATCATTCCCAATAAATCTACATCAAGGGGAGAATTTCTTTCACTTTGTTCTATACAAATGACTTGGATTCCTTCTTTAAAAGGGTGTTCCCACAATGCTACATGCGATTACCCAATGCACCGAGATGTTGACCATTGGAAGGTCCCACTCATTGATACATCAAAGTCACCTACACTTTACATATGAGTGCACGATCTTCTTATCATTTAGAGTAATTGCTATAAGTCTTCACCCATGTACATGATACTTTATGACTATGTTTAAAAGAATGATGACTCATATGGTCCATTTTGTGCATGGCATCTCCTTGCTTCTATACCAACATATCAAACTGAAGCCCACTTGCTTCAATCGATCAAGACAAGTCATTAAGTTTGACATGCATATATGATAGGACAATATACAATTATAGAAATATACATGTAAAACATCATATATATATGTGTGTGTGTATGTGTGACCAATGTTCAATAATAAAATTAGGGAATAAACAATATTACTCAATTATAACCAAAGTATCATCCAATCAATTGGAGTTTTGGACACTAGTCCCAACACGCCCTATGTTTTCTTCACCTTTTGGTGAAAGAGTGGCAGATGCTATCCATGAAAGCTAGCCTTAAGAAGGTTGTTCGTACAATTTTTTTTTTTGTTTTTTGTCTTTTTATGTTAGCCGAAATTGCTGAATCTCCAAGATCTAAGTATGCATAACAAAAAATTTAACATAGTCCCAATCAATCCACATATAGTCTAATAACATAAACAAATCCAAAATAACACTCTTAGGGTCAAAAACTATTATTCAAACATAAAATTAAGTAAAATGATCTCCACATCAAAATTCTTAAAACTTAAGAGAGACGTAGATAAAACGAGCAATACAACTAGGCGTCGTTATCCATATAATCCAACTATTCAGGAACCTGCTCACCAACCTACAGTTTCATATTAGTCACCTGAAATCACCAATAAAAATTTAAGAAGTGAGACAATATGGTGTATATAAATTAGATAACATGTGGAATGTGCAACAAGTCGTAAAGTTATGAGAATAAAAATAAAAATGAAGAATTACAATTGATGCTCTCAAGTTGACATCTCTTTTGCAAAGAGGTATCCAAACTTCTATTTTCACATTGCCCATTCAAAACTATCATTTCTTGCTATTTGCACTCTCATTTAGATTGTAGCATTAAAGTTGATGTAAATTTCAACACAAGATGGACACTCATAAAATTTTAACCTAAAATCCTCAAATTATCCTTATGTCAAGAAAAGCTAATAAAGTAAAAGTGGTAGAAGAGTAATTTAGGTATTTTAAGTTGAATTATACGTGGGACGTTTTATCCACTTTAATACAAAAATCTGACAAAGTATATAAATCACAACAAAATGATTTACTTAAATAATAAGTATCATAAATGATAATTTGGTCTTTTAAAAAAACAAAGGGGTTAGTTTGAGGAGTTTAAATATAATTTTTTAAAGAAAAAAAAATTGGGAATGAACCTTCTATTGCTATATTGAAAATTTATTAAAATGTGAAAAGGGTTCTTTTACAATATAAGAGAAAATTTATTCACAAATAGTGTGGAATGATATTTTCTTCATAAGCATGTGTATTAATATTCGTGAAAAAAGACCTAAAGAAGTAGTTGGAAACTTTTTACCAAACCTAGAGCTCATCGATTCTAGATATAGATATTCAGTTCTTCTTTAGATAATCTTTATACCAAAATGATACACAAGATGCATACTTCGAGCCGACATAACCATTTTCCACGTGACAATGATTAAAGCTCTTTATTATGAAATCTTCAAGGCTGATGGGATAATCTTTAGGATGCATTGGGTCATTAAAAAGGCATTGAGCAAGCTTTTTAGTAAGAATAAGCTCCATACCATTTGTTTCTAGACACTTTGAAATTGTCCTAAGTTTAAGGCAAATATGGACATGATGCATCTCCTCATTATCAAGTTGGAAGGGATGAAGGCTGGTTGGTAGTGGACTAGAAATAGGAGAGAGAGGGGTAGGGTCATTAGCATACACTTCCCATATTATGAGGATAATCAACTTCACTATCACCAACGTAGCTTTTATCATACAATTTTTAGTCGTCATATTTCACCCACTCTAGAAATCTTATAATTTGAATATCAAATACAAAAGCTATTTAATAAGGATTGAGTTTTTTTTTTTTTTTTTTCAAGGAGTTGTAGCTTTTGAAAATATGAAAATATTCTAGTAAAATAACTCTTGGTTTAGTAATGTCTTTCGCTAGGAGCATAAGGTTTTACATGAGTTTTTTATGCAATAATATGTGACCTTTGGCAAAAGTTAGATATATTAAAAAACTTACATAAATGAACCAGTAAAAATGTATCATCATCCAAGTGCAGAGAAATTAAATAATATAAAAAGAAGAAGTATCATCCAATATTCATAACAAAATAGATAAAATACTATTTAATTAGTAAATACTATTTTTTTTAACTGTCTTTTTTTCTTCTTCTTTTTTCCTTTACATCTACTAAAGGTTGCTTCACTATTTAAAAAATTAATGAAAAAAAATTAAAAATACAATGTTCGAAATTGTATATATATAAAGAAAAATACACTTTTTATGAAGAAAACTACCATAAAAAAATAAGAGGCAAATTAGGCCAAAGTTGTGCCAAAAAGTTGTGCTTTTATCATTTCTCAAAAGCATTTATAGCAAAGAAAATTTATTGACAAAGAAATGTTGTAGGACAAAGTACACGCAAGTGCTGAAAGGATTTTGACGAATGGCATAAAAAATAACAGGAAAATTTGGTGCTAGTTATGGATAGCCAGAATAACATTGGCAAACAAAATTATCTAATTAGAGACCACAAAAATACTATAGTAAAATAACTTTTGGTTCAAGTAATGTTTTTTGCTAGGAACATAAGGTTTTAAATGATTTTCTAGCATCATGCATATCCATTTTTTTGAATGACTCTTCATAACTATAATGATTTTTTTATTTTTTTGTTCATTTCATAGTTCTATTTCATTATAGATGGGACATTTTGACAAGTCACTTGCATTTTTTAGCATCACAATTTATAATACCTTTGTATAAATTAATAGTATGATGACTTACCCTTTAGGCATTTCAATACTAAATATTTACTTTTTTTTTAGATCATTATTTTCTTTTAAAATATTGTTGAAATTGTATTTATCAAATTTGTTATCAATATTGGATGATACCTCTTCTGTTATATTTTACTTAATTTCCGGGTGCTTGGATGATGATACCTAGTCACTTGTTATTTTATATATAGCCTACTTTTGCCAAGAATCACATATTAATTGCATAAAAATACTAACATCAAAATGACAATATGTAAAGACAAAAGTTAGGAGTAATTAGAAAGTTAGTTTGGCAAAATACAATTGATTACTTTTACATATATTGTGAAAAATATCTTAACAACCTCTATTCATTTGAAATTTCAATGATCACTATATATAATTCATAATCTTTTATAAAATTAAAGTGGAAACCTTCTTTTTTTAACTGTTTTTTTTTTCCCTTTACATCTACTAAAGGTTGCTTCACTATTTAAAAAATTAAATATCATTAATGAAAAATATTAAAATACAATGTGCTCGGTTTAATATTTTGGCTTTATTCGGTGTGCATTCGTTTGAGTTGTTTCTAATTGTGTTCTCTGAAAACTCTAGGAGTTGTTTTTTGGTGTTTTTTTTTTCTTTGAAATTTTGTCATGAAACGATCATGACAAACCCCTAACGAAATTAGTTCAAAGCTCTTGATGGTGTTGCGCCACGTAAACTATCATAACGAGTTTTTGACGGTTTTGGTTAGAGATGTTGGACACTCTATTTAGTTTCTTCATGGTAATGTCAGTTGTAGCGCCCCAACTTTACCAAGCAAGCCATAAGTGAAATTATCTGAATTCTCATGTGACACTATTACTTTTTCCTTACTAAATAACACAACGGAAAACTAGTAATAAAATTTTCTTTTCTTTTTATAACCAACACTCACTAATAAATATATACCAAAGCTTTTACTATACATCATTATGATATCACAAATTTTATCCATAATACAATGAGTCACATGTGTCATAAATACAATTAAACTAATCATACTAACTTATGGAAAGATAGCTCTTCAAAAGTAGAAGCCTTCTGCAAGCCTCAAAGGTAAAAGTCTAATAAGGCGTACGGACCCTCAGTGACAGTCTTTGCAGTAACATTTGTAGAATAATTATGGTTTTACAGGTAAAAGTGTGTGTCTATGGCTCAATAAGTTCGAGCAAACTAACCAATTTATAATGTTAGCCCATCTTTATTTGAAAATCAATCCTATCACCAGTGTTTTTTAAATAGCCATGTGTCCAGGGTTTTCACAAATGAGTTTTAATAAATGTATGGCTAAATTTAAACTAGGTGACTGATAAGCACTGAATGTTGCACATTCAAGCCCCTTAACTCGCATATGTTAATTCCTTAGCGTTGTTATTTGCTTGATTTTATTTTATTTTTGTGTTTCAGGTCAAATGCAAGAGCTCCATTGAAAATTGGACAAAAAGGGACAAGTTGGAGGCATTCTGTGCCGGGGATCGATCGTTGCTGCACCTGGGATTGAGCATCGTGTGATCGAGCATACAACCCTATGATCGAGCGCACTGCAGTGCAATCGTTCGCACACCCTTGCGATCGAGCGCATTCAGGGTTCACATAATGTGGCAGGCGCCTTTGACAGCTTAAAAATCCCTTTCAAGTCTCCTAATTGAACAGGGAAACTGACCTATGGGCTTCCTTGGGTTTCTAGGGTTTTTAGGGTTTTCTTAGTCCCTATAAATAGGCTTTTATACATTGTAAAGAGGGTCCATTTTTTCCTAGAGCGAAAATTGCAGCAAAGTTTTCTTGGAGTTTAATCATCATCATGAGCGGCTAAACCCCCTTTGTGGGGTATCAATGTAACCCTCTCCAAGCACAATGGTGATTGTATTTGATTCTAGTTAATTCCTTTTATGTATGTTGATTGCATAACTGTGAGGATTGCAACCTTTGAATTATGTTCGTAATATTAATGCAATTGTTATTCATTTACAAAATTAATATTTGCGAAATTCTCTTATTGTCTTAGAAATTATTTTGCCTGTATTGAACTCAAATCAATCTTATTTTCTGTGATCATAAGATTGATGGTTATGCAATGGGTTTTAATAGACATATGATTAATAGGATTAGATAGACCATGCTTAGGGAAAACGGGTCGTGCTACCCCCTAGTTTAGAGTAATTTAGGTAGACGATCCGTGCCAACCAAAGATGGGTTATGCTATTCCGTTAATCATATAAAACTTATTAAAGGATTTTATAGTTTATACCTAGGGAAGATGGGTCGTGCCGCATCTTAGTGGTTAGGTGGACGATCCGTGCTAACCAAAGATAAATTATTCTTATCCTTTAATATTGTATTTTCTTGTTCTTTTATAACATACATATCATGAGTTTCTAGAATTGAATACGGTTACCATTGTTGTGTGGAGTATGGTGAAATCGGTACCTTACTCTCTCTCTCTCTTATATATTCACTTTAATTTTGCGTTTACTTTCATGCACTTCAAATTTACAAACAACAAAATCTCTTTTGCTTAATTAGGTTAAATTTCGTTCTTCGAATTTAATAACGAAATCCCCACGTTCCTTGAGGTTCGACACTCTCAATATAACCCTATCCTACGGGATTCGTTCTATTGCGAGTAAAATTTTATTATTGATAATATTTGTCACAAAAATACCACATTAGTGATAGACAATTTGAGACATGGTAATAAATCAGAATAATATTTTCTTGCATTTTCTTATTGCATAATTAACTCCACATTTCTTAATGTGAAGCGGTAAAACAGTTCATAACATAATAAGTAAAATATCTTATAAAATCAACATAATTTAAGTATATAGCATTGCATAACTACATATCATAACATAACATCTTATAACATACATAATATCATAAGTGAATTTATCCACTTATCTCTAGGAGCTTGCTAAGTGTTAGCCCACTTAGCTGCAAGGTTGCTAATAATTTATCTATTTCACAGTTTTGAGGTATTGAGTGTGTACCCCACTCAACCGCTATAATAAACTTTGTTCCCCCTTCCTAACATCCGGGTGTGAGGCGCATAATTTTTACTTGACCGTTAGGCTTTACATGCATTCATACATAACATCATATTTTTCATAACATTATCTTTCAAAAACTCAACTTTTTTTCATAAATCATTTCCTTTGGAAACACATTTTCATTTAGCACATATGTAAAATATTTCAAAATATATTCATACGTGTAATTAAAATAATTGGGCTCAACAAAATATAAATAGCATGCTTTTGTAAAATAATGCAGGGTCAATAAGTTTGAGCTTAGTTCCTTAAATGTAGTCTCTTTTGTTTGTACACTTTCTGCATTAATATTTTATTTTTCACATTAGCATGTATTTATTTTATTTTATCTATAAGCCTCATTTTAAATCCTAGGATCCTTAAAATAGCTGGAGAAACGTTATTTTCATGCTTTGCCTTAATCCTAAAAATTTGGGCAGCATAACGACATATCTAAAACATCTTAATACCATTTGGGCATCATAATGACATATCGAAATATGTTGATATTATTTGGGCATCATACCACATATCTAAATATCTTAACACTATTTGGACATTATAACGACATATCTAAATATCTTGATATTATTTGGGCATTACAACTGTGTTAACATCCATGCATAATTCGCTACTTAGGGAAATCTATAGCTTAAGGAGTATACACCCATGCCCGCAAGTTGGTAAACTTTAAGTGTTCATAATATGATTAGAGCATTTGCATATTGTTTTATTAATTAAGCATGATTAGTGGTGGATATCAAAGCCCTACCTTTTATCTTTATTAAATAAAAAATCAATCATTGTCTTGTTTTAATTATAGAATTAATTTTAAACAAAATTTACCAATCCTTGTGAGAATGATCTCGTACTTGCACACTATACTATTGTTTTGATCTTGTGCACTTGTGAGTTAAAACGTACATTTATTCGCCTATTAATTTAGGTGGTTATTTGCACAACACTTAGAGTCAAGGATGTTTGATCATCCTTAGTGATAAAACAATTGAGTCAACCGAGTTCCGGTGAAGGGAGATCACGTAGAAGTAGCAGTCCATAGGTTTTGGGAGAACTACTATGATAACGGATAAGTGGGTCACTTGTCTAGTATACATAATGCATAATAAATATGATAAACTTGGAAATAAGCATGTAAAAGACACTTTATATGCTATATGATCAAATCATTTAATCAATGAATACAATATATATTCATTACAAACATTTGAATCTTAACATAGATATAAAATCATTGGGATTTAGGGCAAATTCCCAACAAACTCTCAATTGCCCGTAATTCCAATTAGGCACACATTTGACTCCCATTCCTCCCAAATGAGATTTAAAATATCCTATGGCAAGGTCTTAGTGAACAGGTCAGCCTAAACCTCTTCCAGTGGAATCTTAACTATAATTGTATCTCCTTGAGATAATATCTTTCTGATCGGAAGATATTCTTGCTCTTTTGTGATTACCATTCCTATGGTTTCTTAGTTCATTGGATTCTGCAACTACTTCATTGTTGTCGTGAAACAACAAAATAAGAGTTTGCTTTATCCTAATGACATTAGGATCCATTAGGAACTACCTGAGCTCGATTGCTTCCTTTGCAGTCTCATAAGTTGCGACAACAGCTTCCGTATTGAAGTCAGCAATATGAGATTGCTTGACTATTCTCCCACTAAACGGGTCATCTACCTAGGGTATAGATATACTCTACAGTAGACTTTTGGAATCACAATTTGACTAATATCTGCTAACCATGCTTAACTATATATCATACATCTTGTCTAGCTCATAGTATACATGAGGCTTCCTATAGCCGAATCATAAGGAACTACCCTTATTTACTCTTCCCATTGAGGTGTTCTAAGGCACTACTCCTTGGTAAGAGGAAATTCATGCCAAAAAGCAAATATGCCTTTCTTGGAATCCAGTATACTATGTCTTACTATGACCTTATGTATATATATAGTATGGGATAAGCCTATCATCCTATTTTTGCGATCTCGCAAAAACTTGATTCTAGGATATAGTTTGCTTCTCCCAAGTCTTTCAAAACTAATTTAGACAATTAGATTTACAATGTTGATAATGTCCCCACATTGTTTTTAATGAGCAGGATGACATCAACATTTAGCACCAAGAATGCTACTACATCACCATATTTATTTTACACACATGGTTCATCAAGGTTTTGTTAAAACTCATACTTGTTTGGTTGTTACATTAGACTTGATGTTCCATGATCAAGATGCTTGCTTAGCTACATAAATGGACATTTGCAACAAACACACCATATCACCTTCGTTTAAGCTATAAAGTTGTCTGGTTGCATCACTGAGATGCCCATGTCAAGTTACTCTTTCACAAAGGCAGTCATGAGTACCATTTGCCCAAACTCAGATAAAATGAGTGGCAATGGTCGAGAGAATCTAAATGGACTTAAGCATGGCTATCGACAAAACTATTTTGCCACCATCTCACCTTGAAGGTTTCAACCTTTCCATCCATTCCTCTCCTTCTCTTGTAAATCCTATTTACAACCAATAGGTTAAATGCCATTATGCATCTTTACAAGAGTCCAGACATTGTTGGCAATACAAAAATTCCAATACACTTTCCATAGCTTAGACCTAATGGTTTGCATCTACATCATTAATGCTTCCTCATGGGTTCTATGATCGTTTTCAAGTTCAATAGGTATAGCCCCTTAGGATTCTCCTAACAATATGAATCTGTTAGGTATCCTAACGATCCTCCCACTGAGAAGTAGTATGTGTCTTACTAGTAGTAACCTGTGGTGTATTTGATACAACCACCTCATCTTCAAGGATTTTGAAGATGATTCATATCCAACTTCTAGCATTACTTCTAGAACCACCTCATTCTTTGGTTTAAATTTGTTTACGTAGTCCTTCTCTAAGTACTGAGCCTTTGTAGAAACAAACACTTACTTAACCTTAGGACTATATAACTCATTTGTCCTTTTTGGATATATAACCAACAATCATATTTTTGTTTTGGATTCGGTCTTATCAATCTTTCCATTTAACACAAAATGTGGATGCATCTTATGATAGGATTCACCCCAACCACAATCCAACGGGTATCTTGGAGTAGACTTTTAATTGATCCATATTAAGCAAGTATATTGTTGTTTATATCCCAAAATGACATAGGCAAAGTAGTTTACCTCATCATTGCTCTTACCATTTTAAGAGTATTCAATTCCTTCTATTAACACACCTTTCTACTAGGGAGTACCCGGTGCTATCAACTGGGATACAATCTCTACTTCTCACTAATGGTCTTTGAGATCCCTGAGGAAGTATACCTTGAATAATCATCATCCACATGATGAATTACTCATAACTTCCTCTTACTAGGATACTCATGGGACCACGTACATGAGTATGTACTAACTCTTAGCAACTCTTTTGGCTCTATGCCCCTTTGCTAAAAAAGGTTCTCTTGGCCATTTTAACCTCAACACTTTATTCACATATTGGATAATTTCATGGACTCGAAAGCCCGTCATTAACCAGTCTTTGAATACTCTTTGAGTTAATATGTCCAAGATATAGTTGCCAAAAGTATGCTTCATTAGTTTAAGGAATCTTTCTTTTAATGGTAAAGTATTATGAGTAGGTTCTAGAATAGAATCGTTAACAGATTATAAATCAAGAGTCATTATTTACCAACCATCTATATAGATAGTTTAATGAAATCTTGCATTATAAGGTTTAACAACTTTACTGAAGTGTATTGGTACCTTCATCGAACTCCTAGTGCCTACGTACATCTCTCATTTTACTTAGTTTCTAGTTAACTAAAACCTTTGCACCAGTTTACAGTTATGATTAGTGGATCCTAAATCCACACACCAGGAATTTATGGGATTCTCCACTAAACATATTGAACTAAGTAGGAAGATTACCTTCACTATTGCATGCTAGAAACTTGGTGTAGTTTCTTTTCTAGTGCTATGTATCACCACAATGTGAGCACTTTCCACTTGGTTTAGCCTTTGATTTCTTCCAATTTTACTCACTTGATATTTAACCTTACCAACATGCTTTTGTAGGATTTGAAAGTTTACTTAGGATTGTGCTCTACCTCTAACAACCAAAAATTCGAAAGTAAGCAACTAAGCCATTTCATCAAACACATAAAATGCATAGCGGAATAAAAGAAGAAAACACAACCAAAACACAAGGTTTGTTTACAAAGTGGAAAACCCTTGAGCACCTTAAGGTAAAAACCACTCCGAGGCAGCCAAACCTGGGAAATCACTAAATGAAGATCCACAGTTACAAACTAGACGATGCTCACAACCATGAGGACCTCTTGACTTAGTAAGAACAACAAGCTTCCAAGCTTGTCTCCATCGTAACCATCTTCAAGAAGCGCATCTCCTAACCGACCCTTCGATAGACTTCTTTCTTCAAGCATCCATAGCAGCGAACTTTATTGTAGTTGAACGAGCAAGGCAACATGCCAAAAGAACAACCACTCTAGAGTCACAACACTCGTAGAGAGAAACACCTTAAGACCTTTTGTGAACAATGCTAAAAAAATTATGCCAAAAAGCCTACAGTGAACAATGACAGGAAAACTATTTATAGGAGACTCATTTTCTTTGTCACGTCCTAATGGGATACTTTCTCATTATGATGGGAAGAACAAATTTGTAGATCTAAGAATTCCATGTCCTAACGAGAAAGCTTTTCTGTTATGACAGGAAGAACAAATGTCTCATCTTCGTCACATGTTCCGTCTTAACAAACCAACTGACTGGAAACTAGGGAGTCTAGTCACGTTACATGTCCCGTCCTAATAGGTTTCCTGATGAGAAAACAAAAGCTTCAATTTTTCTCTCGTTACTTGTCCAGTTTTGACGAGCTTCCTGACGAGAAACGAGGAGTTCAACTTTGCTCCTGTTACTCATCCCATTCTGACGAGGTTCCTGACGAAAAACCAGGGAATCAAACTTTTTCTCTTGTCACATCATCGTCTTGACACAATTTCAGACGAGAAACCAGGGAGTCCATTTTTGCTCCCGTTGCATGTCCCGTTCTGATGGCACTCTTGACGAGAAACTAGCAACTCTTCATTACTTGTCTCGTTCTAATGGAACTTCTGACATGAAAATAGAGAACACTTCCAAGAACCCTTAAGAACCTAAGAACAAGATCACAAAGTTTTAAACAACAAAAACATACAAGAAATATCATTCAATACGGCCAACCTAAAACCTAACAGGATTTTTCTTCTTCCTGCAACCTTTCGGCTTAGAAGTAGAAGTATGAGCAACATTAATTATGACTACGGACTTTAGGATGCTTTCCGCTACATTCACCTCATTCATCAATTCTAGTAAAGTGTGTTCATCAACACATTTTAACCCTAACTGATTGAAAGACTTTTGCAGGGAGCGTAGAATTAAATCTACATGAGATTCCCATCAATCTTTGCACCCAACACCTTCAGTGTAATGTTCATTTACAGGAGTTCCATCAGCCATCTTTGTTTTTCAACAAAGTTCTCATCATCAACAACTTCAATTTTCTTGCGACTAAATGCAACTTGAAGTTTTACCAAACATCTCTTTCAGACATCTCATAGATTTTGAAACAAGTGAGATCTCTTGCATCTATTGTAGGGGTACATTTGACATATAAGTCAACATGTAACATTGAGTCATCTCTGTTTGACTTTAGCCAACGAGTATATTGTTGTAGAAAGTACCCACCTAAATTAATAGGTGAATAATTGTACGTTTTACTCGAAGTGTACAAGATCAAAATGATAGTATAGTAAGCAAATATGAGATCATTCCCATGAGGATTTTGTAAATTATGCTCACAAGTAGTTTCCTAATTAATTAACTA
This sequence comes from Carpinus fangiana, assembly GCA_006937295.1. Taxonomy (NCBI): domain Eukaryota; kingdom Viridiplantae; phylum Streptophyta; class Magnoliopsida; order Fagales; family Betulaceae; genus Carpinus; species Carpinus fangiana. The sequence goes on from CM017322.1 coordinate 19,456,763, forward strand.
AACTAAAGAAGATATTGTAACGCCCCGAGAATTAATTAACTAGTAATTAATTCAATGGTTCGTCTCCCAGCCTTGTTCCACTCCAAACAAGACCTTCGGGACCTCTACTCCTCAAAAACAGAGGATACTAAGCAGCGGAAGCAAATAAGTACTATAAACATTAATCAATATAACCAAAGCATCTAACCAAAGATTATTAAAGCAGCGGAAATCATACTATATACATCAGTACAAGGGATCTATGCTAAACCTTAACATATAAGCATGCAACAAACTCTAAGTCTACAACATAACGCAAAAGTACTAATTACCATGAGTATCCGCTTAAGCTTGCAATAAGTCCTCAAGCATCTCTTGGATCGAATCCTTCACAAAAACCGGATGCTTCATGGTATCCACTATCTATAATAGCATAATCGTACATATGGAGAAAAAAGGAAAATAACACAAGGGTAAGTCCGACGACTTAGTGAGTAGAAATCCACATGATGTACCCATCATTAATTTGTGGATTCTTTTATTTATAAAACACATGCAACATTATGATATGACAGTTATTGTGCAGGTGGTATGTATATAATATAATATATGCTTATAATCATGAGTAACAGTAATAGTTCAACAATATGGTCTACCTGAGATATTACCCATTCTTAGCAGGATTGATGCTGTCCCGAGGGACCTGTAGTACAATGTCGGTGCCCCAGCCATTGCACGAAACATACCGTACGTAATATTAGCAGCATGATCGGGTCCGACCCCGAGTGGCCCACACCGCTAATGACTTTCGTCCTATAGTGACCATCCATTGGGAAGGGCTGCATCATTGGTCACGAGTCATTGGATCCAAAGCCCCCACACACGCACACATTGACCATAAAGCTAACATGTATAGTAAGCCCATAGCCATTACTACCGCACGTACCGGTGTACCATGTCATACGATGCAATTATCTTGTCTGTATTTTACATGCACAGTTTTACAAGTCTCATTATTATCTTGTTAACAGACACACATTTTCACAAAAGAGAGTTCATGAGAGTTGCAAAATATGCATGTTTGACATCTATATAAAATACGTGCAATACAAGAAAAGTAACAACAAAGCATCCATGTGAGTTTGTACTCACCTGGGCTGTAAAGCTCCTTCATGTCATTCCCTTGAGGCTCCATAACCTCGAATACTGAGAAAAGGCCTATTATCAGTTCTATTTCTACTAAAACACAGCTTTATAACAAGGAAACAGGAGCTATGGGATGGTTGGTGAAAATAGGGTTTCCTTGTCACACACTGACCGTACATCCGGACTTGGGTCCGTATGTCCATTGTTGTCCATTGTGACACGAAGGGCCGTACGTCCAGTCACGAGACTGTACGTTCGCTTCGACGCCTTTCAGGGAGAACCTCATTTTCTCTCGACTGTCCGCCTATTCTCTGACTCTTAAGGCCAACAAAGGCTTCCTAGGGCTTCCTAACACAGATCGAAACCTCCATGCAAAGACAATAACGCTAAGATATCAAAATGCTAGCCTAAGCAAGATTAAAGTATAACTAAGCTACTAACTACAACTAGCAACATAGAACTACAATCGAGCAGCATAACGACGTATTAAAAAGCTAAGGAAACTGAGCGTTACCTCCTTGAAGCAAAACTTCAAGAGCTCCTTCTCCGACAGCACCGAAACACTCACAAAACCTCAGAAACACTCATGAAACGGCCTACTGGCAGCCTAGGGGCAAAGAGAGGGGTTTAGGGGCGGAATAGGTGTGAAATGGGGGAGGGGGTATTTATAGGGCTGAAAAGTAATGGACGTCCGGTCCTAAGGGCGTAAGTCCGGTACTATTCCACAGTGGTCCAAAGGCTATCTCGTACGTCTAAGTATTACTCGAAGGGTATTCCAAAAAGTAGCGTACATCCAGTACTTTTGGTGTACGCCCGCTGTACTATTCATAGAGTACGATTGTACTATTTGAAGAGCGTACGTCCTATGGGGGACCATCGTACGTCCATGCTAAAGGATAGCAGTGTATGTCTGGCGTTTCAACGTACGTTCGCACTAAAAGACAGGAGCGTACGTCCGCCAACCCTAACGTACATCCGGTCTAGAAGTCCAATTTCCAAAAATGCCCTTCTAGCAGATCCTAGTGACCCAAAGTCCAAATTAACCCTTTAACTAAGCTACTTATGCTTAGTTAAATATTTGGGTCACTACAGATATCAAAGGTTGAATTGTATAATAAAGATAAAAAATATGCCAAAGCTAACAATTATATCGATATACTTAATGTTTGCCAATCTAAGGGCATGGTATCTACTCTAATTCTTTTTTCTCTCAAAGGATTTAGCATGGCACTAAGTTGTTTTTCAAGAAAGCATAAATGTATGAAAATCGACAAATACATGAAGTCTAGGGCATGATATCTACTCTTGGTTCTCCATGTTGATTAATCCAAGAACCCATGAGGAGGTTCTTTTGTCACTCTATTATACCCAGAACTCGGTCATTGGTCGTACCAAAAATAGTACTCGCCAATTGCACGAATCGTTTACAGTGAAGTGGTTGTACAAGTGCGAGTGTCAAATCCCACAGAGAACCGTGATTGTTCACAAATTAATTTTACGTCTAGGTTAGTATTACTTTAACCTAGCTCCAAGTTTGTGTTTTTGTGACAAAGGAATCATGAACTAAGTTAATGCAGTAAAATAAACAACTAAACAACTAAGGTTAAGGAATTCACCTCACCAAATCAAGAATGCTAATTAAAAACACTAAGCCACATTAATCAACCTATCGATTTGAAACAACACTCAATCTTTTGCGCCTATCGAAGGATTCAAAGAATCCGTCCCTTTGACAAAAGACAAACCATAAACGATTTAGGTCCAAAGGATCCAAAGTGAATGTGATTTAACACAAACTACAATGGATAAATGAACGTAAACCGAAGGATTGAATGTATCCATCGGACGAAAAACTAAGAATAAACGACTTCGACACAATCATACTTGATTTTGTCACTAAACCAAATAGAAACGATAAAGCTATATTAAGGACGGAATTTAAATAAGCTTAATGTAAAAAACAAGCATAAGATCAATGGTGAGGCTACATCTTCAACCTTAGTTGAGGATTTAGCCTCCCATGTATAAAGGAAGCAAGCAAAACTTAAAGTAAAGCATTAACTTAAAATAAATAATGAAGTTCTACAATAAAATGGGCAGAGCAGAGCCTAAATGGAGGCAAAAGCTCTTAAAAAGGGGCCCAAAAAGAAAGACTCTCGGAAAATTACACAAGTGCCTTATTTATAGAAAACTAGTGTGTTGCCAGGTTAGAGGGCTGCGCTCGATCGCAGGCTATGCGTTCGATCGCAGGGATGTATGCGATCGATCGTGATCTTCGTGATCGAACGCACGTAACTGCCACGGTGCAAGGTTGAAAGCGATGAAAGCTAGGGCCGGCTAGGGCAACTGCGTGAGACACGAGCTGACATGGCTTGCAATTAATCTCGCCCATTGCGTTTGACCGTAGTGCGCTCGATCGCACTGTCCTGTGTTTGATCGCACAGGCAAGAGCTCCATACTCCTCTTTAAGTCCAATTTGCCCTTTGTAGCCGTGTATTGAATGCAATGGCCTGCAACATCAACAAGACACTAAAACAACACAAATGTTAGATATTAACAACGCTAAAGGCTTTAACAAACATAAATTAAGGGGACCGAAATAGCACTAAATGGCGCTCATCAAATACCCCCGAACTTATATTTTGCTAGTCCTTTAGCAAAACAAAATTAAAAACACTATAAAAACATAGGTTCGCTTTCGTGGGAGAACGGCTGCATTTAGCTTATGCAACAAGCCTTTTAAACCTCTAGGAGTTCCCTAGAGGACGAGTGAAGTCTCGTGAGGGTTTTATAGGAATGACACCCACAAACATTGTACAATCATTTTGTTCTTAATAATGCAACAATATAACATTCATGGTTCTTATTCATGAGCAAGCTTAACCAAACAAACATCATCTTCACAATTTTTTTTAGGGAATTTTCAATCAAGCTACAAACATGGCATTATGAGACATCACACTAATCAATTCTAGTGAAAGTGAATTTAGTTATGGGATTTCAAAACTAATCTTAATCATGCATGCTTCGACACTCAAAATTCATTAGATTACCCATCGGACATAATAACCAAGGTTGTTGTGTTTTTTTTTTTTTTTTTTTTAAATTTTATTGCTTAGCTCCCTTAAGCTATCTAGTTGACCCATGTATCAAGCGTTAAGTCAATGACTCCCAAACCAAAAGGTTTTAGGGCGTTAGGTGTAAAAACACCCCTAAGGACCTACTAACTCGAGTAAAAAAGGCTACGAAGCTTCGCTAACCAAGTCTAACTTCTCATTTGTTTACGCGAACGCTCAATACTTAATGAGGCAAGAAATCTGATTACTAGGTGAAAAGCTCAAAATGATCATCATTTTTTTTTATAACAAAAATAAAGGTTATTTTTCCAATGGGTTACCCAACTACATGCAAGCTTACAAAACTAACATGACTAACTCAGAATTCATACCCCACAATTTACGTGCCAATGTGCTCGTGAAAATCAAATTGAACTGTAATATCTCATGTTGCCAAAGAAAGTAACACAATTTAAATTCCCTTAATCAAAGTGATCATATGTTCATTGAATTAAGCTCACAAAAGAAAATAAAACCATAATTAAAATAAATTGCATAGTTAAAAACAAAATGTGCACAAATAATACCCCCAAACTCAAAATTCGCACTGTCCACAGTGTACGGATATAGAAAATACAAAAGTAATGCAAGGGGTGAAAATACTCGGCACGTCATGGAGGAGGTGATGAAGAAGCTCTTGAAGTTGGTGGCAGCCTGTCTAAAATGGTCGGCAGCATGTCCTGGCTATCCTGGTGTGCATCTCTTTGTATATCCGATATCTGAAATCGGATGTCCTCCAGGGTGTCCTACAAGGCATAAAAATCTACAGCTCTAAGGGTGATCGTCTCCTCATAATCCTCATAATCTTCTTCTTCTTGCCAATCTTCTTGCTCTGGTGCTACTGGCTCTACTGATGGTTCTGCTGGCTCTGGCGCTGCTAGCTCATCCATGTCCATTATCTCTTGCTCAGGCTCAGGTGTGACATGGGGCATGTGGGAGCAGCTCTAATTCCACTGGATTCGCCCGAACCGTGGATGCTCAATGATCGGCCCGTTTGTCGCATTGCCTTTAATCCCTTTCTTTCGAAGCATATAAGTGATGAGAAAGGGGAAAGGCAAGCCCCACGTTTTCGTGTGCTCGGCTACTCGATGGTGCACTCTTTCCCAAAATTTGTAAATCTACCTCTATATGATCTCGGGAATGGAGCACCAAAAGCCCTTGTGGAACGAATATAGGGCACTCAGAAATAAGTCCCGTCTTTGTGTCTTGTGTCCCAATGGACACACGTTCCTCAGTAGCACAACATCAATGAACCAAAGCTTGGGAGGAACCTTCGCCTTGCTGGCGGCATTTTTGTGTCTGTCTACATAATGCCCCTCACACATGTTGGTGACAATGTCCTTGATAGTGAGCATCAAGGGGCAAACAATCCACGACTCATCCACTTCAGGAGGCTCATCATTGTACTTCAAAATAGCCGCTATGTTGGCGATGGTCACCTCCACGTCTCTCTCGTCGATGGAAGAGACAAGAACGTCTGGTCGGTTGTAGTTGTACTTTAGATTCTCGTAAAAGGTTTGGACCAGACGTTCATATGCAGTGGAGGCGATGGGCTTGAATAGCCTCTTCAAACCCCGCAGCTTCAATTCTTGGACCGCCCACTTTGTAGCCTCATTTTTGGAGAAGTCTTCTTTGATAGCGAACGTGGTCTCCAAAATGAGCTTTCGACTCTCAATAGGGGGCCTGGCCACCATGGCTTGGGTCCGAGAAGAAGAAGCTTGCCCTCTAGGCATGCTGGAACTCGTTGGGGACTTTAATCGAGCACTTGGTGGGCACCTCTAAAACTAAGGGTTTGAAAACCCCTTTACAACCTAACCCAACCCCCTGCAAAAACAAATACTCCATACAACAACAAAAGGGGCACAATCCGTGGGTGGATTTGTGCCCGTGAAAGATCAAAAAGTGGCTGGGTATTGATGTTAAAAATATTGAGTTCCACTGTCATATTCCCAAATGAGATCTTCATCACTCTCGTCCTACAGTTGATTAGGGCGATAGTCGTAGCTAAGAAAGGTCGCCCTAAAATCACTAGAATTTGATTCATCGCATCATGTACCGGCTCCGTGTCTATCACTATGAAGTCCACATGGAAATAAAATTTATCAACCTCTATCAACACATCCTCAATTATTCCCCCGTGGTCTCTTCATTGACCCGTCAGCCAATTGGAGTGTTACTGTGGTAGGCTTCAATTCTCCCAGTCCCAACTGTAAATACACTGAATAGGGAAGGAGATTCACACTTGCTCCCAGGTCCAACAATGCCTTATTGATCTAACTCACTCCTATCATGCAAGCAATGGTCAGACACCCAGGGTCCTTATACTTGATTGGCAACTTGCACTGGAGGATGGAGCTTACTTGCTCGGTTAGATAAGCTTTCTTCGGGACATTTGTTTTTCTCTTGATTGTGACCAAAACCTTCAAAATTTTTGCATATGATGGCACTTGCTGAATTGCATCCAAGAACGGGATGTTTATCTGAACTTGCTTAAACACCTCTAAAATTTCAGCAAATTGTGCATTCTTCTTTGGCGCTTTCAGTCTCTCAGAATAGGGAGCTTTTGGGATAAATGACCTCTAAAGGTCCTTCTCAATGGGAGTGACTGTAGATAGCTCGGCATCTCTCTCCTCTTTGTTGTCACTCTCTTTCACCTCTTGCCTGGCAAGTTTTGTTGTTGGCACTGCTTCTTGATCTGCTTCTGGTTTAGCCACATGATTGTCCACTCGTCTCCCTGACCTCAGTGTGACAATTGCATGTGCATGCTCTTGAGTTGAAGAATTTCTGATAGTGCATGCCTTAGGATTGTTCACTGGTTGGCTGGGAGCTTTCCCTTATCTCTCTCACCTAGGTGATTTGCCAACTGTCCCACTTGTATCTCCAACTTGGAGATTGCTTGGGTGTTCACCATGGTAAAATTTCTTACGTCACTGATTGATTGACCAGTAATTTTCATGAATTCCCTCATTGTCTCTTCAATGACTGTGTCGATGACGCATGGGCTTGAGTGGGGGCTTGATAAGATGATGACGTTGGCTGAGCCGAGCGTCCATGGTTTTGATATGTAGGAGGAAATCCGGAAGGATAATGATTTTGAGCATGTGGATCTACTCCTTGAGTTGTGGGCTGGTTCTGCTTCCAGGAGAAATTAGGATGGTTCCTTTGCCCTGGATTGTAAGACTCGGAATATGGTCCACTTGACTGCTTTTGAAAATTGTTGAAAGTGTTCACTTGTTCCATCTCAGAAAATATTGTCATCGATGGACAGTTCTGTGCTTGGTGGATGGGACTAGCACAGACCAAACAACTCTCAACTAGAAATGTGTTTGCAGCATTGATGGGTTTTCCTAAACTTAGAGCATCGAATCTCTTTACAATCGCATCCATCCTTAAATTCAACTTTGCTTCACCTTTTAATTCATGGATGCCTCCTTTCTTGGGGTTTTGGGCTGATTTGTCACGACAACTCGTAAAATCCCACTGTTGTGAGTCGTCGGCCAATTTATCCAAAGCTTTATAAGCTAAATCACCCGTTAAGTTTAAAAATGCCCCTCCATTCATTGACTCTATCATACTACGGTTGGGCTAAGACAGCCCTTGGTAGAAGAATTGCACGAGTCGCCACTTTTCATAACCATGAGGAGGGCATTTGATTAGCGAATCCTTGAACCGCCCCAAACACTCAAAGAATTTTTCGTCCTCATCCTGAGTAAAGGAACTGATCTCCTTTCTTGCCTCATTTACTTTGGACATTGGGAAAATTTTTTTGTAGAATTGTTTCAACAATTCTTCCCAGGATGTAATAGACCTAGGAGCGTTGGAATCTAACCACTTAGTGGCTCTATCATGAAGGGAGAACGGAAAAAGTCTAAGGTGGATAGCTTCCTTAGAGAAATTTTGGAATTTGGTGGTGGCATAGATATTTTTGAATTTCTTCACATGGGAATATGGATTTTCATGATCTAAGCCGTAAAAAGATGGTAACATTTGGATGACATGTGGCTTTAGATCATAATGGGTTGCATTAGTCAGCGGTAACATATGAGTGCCTAAAAGTGCTTATTTGGACCCTTTAATTTATATTTGTTAGGCTCTTAGCTTTATTAATATCTAATATTTTGTGTTGTTTTAGTGTTTTAGTGTGTTGTAGGTCCTTGGTGCAAATTGTGGTTCAAAGGGGCGGAATTAAGCAAAGATGGAACTTCAGCCTCTGCAAGTGCGATCGAACGCACGTAGTGCGTTCGAACGCACTACGGTCGAACGCAGAAGCCACGTTCGATCGCAAGCCTCGTCAGCCTGCGTTTCCCACGTCGCCCTAGCCGGCCCTATTATTCATCACTTCAACCTTGCGCCGTGGGCAGTTAAGTGCGTTCGACCGCACTATGTGCGATCGAACGCAATGCTGTCCAACGCAACGCCTACACCCGAATGCACACGGCACTGCGATGCAACTGCGACCGAACGTACAGCACACGATCGAACGCATGCAGGGTTGCGATCGAACGCACTCCTGACCTGGCAGCACACTAAATTTTGTCTATAAATAAGACCTCGTTGTATATTTTTCATTGGACATTTGGGAGGCGCCTCTAAGCCCTCAAACCCTCTGTTTTCCACTGTAAAGCCATCCTAAATTGTCATTTATTTATTTAACGTTTTATGTTGCTTTTATTTAGTCTTTTATTCCCTTAACCATGTTTTTGTCTACATATTTTTATGCTTAGTTTAATACTCCATTCGTCGTTTACTGTTTTGCTTGTTCGTTTCAATTCAATTTCGTGACAAAATTGCGTTGATTGTTGTTTATGAATCGTTTAACGTCAACAGTCATTGCAACCGGAGATACATCGGATGATTCGTCTTCGGACCAATATCCGTTGTAACCTCTTAAAACAGTGTTTGCATCGATTAGTTCGACAAGATTTTGTAATCACAATAGGACATGCATTAGTGCTTAATCAATAGACGGATGTATGAACTAATCAATAGCAAATAGAATATGCCTAGTAGCGTAATCGTTTTTGATGTATGACTGAGCATGACATTATGTATTTAATATGGTTAGGTGGATTCTAGACATTAGCATTTTTATTTATTTATTTTATTGCATTTTAATTTACTTTTAATTCTCTGCACACCAACTGTTTGCTTTTGGGACTAGGTTAAGATAGGATTAGTTTAGGCGATTACAACCACTTTATTACAAACGACTCGTACAATTAGCGAGTACTATTTTTGGTACGATCAAATTTTGGCGCGGTTGCCGGGGAATCGTTATTTTGTTTAAATTGATTTTTTTTGCTTAGATTAATTTTATTTTTCTACTAGTTATTTTATTAGTGCAATTATTTTTATTTGTTTCATGCTTTTGTATAGAAAAAAATCCAAAAAAATTAGTGTTTGGCTAATTTTCTTAGTTTTTTTTGTAGTTTCTGGAAAATCAGCCTGTAATAGTGCGTTCGATCGTACCTCTTTGCGTTCGAACGCACTTGAGTCTATTCCAGGTCAGTTGCATACCTGCGCTCGCCTAGTACGCTGCTGCGTGCGAGCGCGCGCCTTTGACAGAACCGCAGCGCGCCATTGCGAACGATCGTACCTCAGTTGCGATCGAACGCACGTGCACAATCTGCTACATTTCTGCGTATCTGCGTGTTTGCGGTCGATCAAAGTGTCCTGCGTTTGAACGCACCTCAGCTGGCTGCACCAACAGACCCGAGGCAGTGTATGTGTCTTGTTTTCAATTTTTTTTATTTAATTTAATTATTGTTTTGTCTGTTATTATTTAATTATTTGGCCTGTTTTTATTTATTTACTTGTTGTTAGTTTTGTTTAGTTTAATTTTATTTTTAATTATTTAATTAGTTTATTATTTTTGTTAGTTTATTGATTAGTTGTTTTGTTTAGTTTATTTTTTGTTAGTTTTTGTTTATTTTATTTTATTTTTGTTGTTATTGTTTCATGTGGGATATTTTGAACTGTTTGGGTGAAGCATGAGTCTTCCGTTCGATTATTTTGTTGTTTCCCCTAGTGGTAGGACACCAAATCCTACCAATTTTCACCCACATGAACCATGTTCACATTGCTCGAGCCCTTACCATAGTTTAGGTGATTGCCCACATTGGGGACAATTTTCTAATTTTTCACATGAGCAGTTGAACACCAGTTTCTCCAGTCCTGGGTTTGAATCAGATTCAAATTTTTATAACCCAGACTGGAGCAACCATTCTGATTTTTCGTGGCATGCTCATGCTACCGAAAATTTTGCTCCCCAATCTTATGGACTGCACTATCCTGATTATCCGCAGTCCAAAAATCCATTTTCTATTCCTTCATCATTTGACTATCCTCCTGAGAAATCTTCTTTGGAAGAAACTTTTAAGGAATTCATTGAACTAGTCGGCCAACCCACCATTCCTATGTTGCAAGAACAATCATTAGAAGACACACTCGAGGCGTTTAGGAAAACAATCAACCAACCTTGTCAAGAAATCATAGATGCCACTGTGACAAACACTGAAGCAGTTGCAAGGTTGGAAGGACGGTTTGGTCATCTAGTTGCTAAATTCAACAGAATTGAGGAAGAAGAATTTCAAAGTCTGGAGATGGCAAGAGGGTAGTACATGATTGATGAGGATTGCCCCAGCGATCCTCATCATGAGCATGTCCAAGCCACCACCACATTCGAGAGTGAGGAAGTTGTAGAGGAAATTTTCTGTGAGCCAAGCCTTGAGGATCCTTTGGAAGAAAGCTTTGCTCAAGATGAGTTTCATTTGGACTTTGACATGGTACATGAGCAAGCTAAGGCTTTATTGGATCCCACTCCTAAGATGCGAACTGAGAATGGAGAAGAAGAAAAGGAGGAGCAAATTGAGCCCCCGCCAATTTCAAATTGGTCCAACGACAAGGAAGTGAGTACTGAAGCTCATTCCTTTGTCACAATCCCTCTCGAGACATATCATTCACCACAAGTTTCTCCTTTTCAATGTCTCGAGGAGCCATCTTATGTAGAAATCTTTAAGGATTCACGCACACAAGATCAAAAATCTAGAAATCGTCGTCCTAAGAGAATTTTTCAAAACAAGCTTTTAGGCTACATAAGATGGCGGAACATCCTTCCAGAGGGATATCAAATTCTTAAGAAGAAAGGATGGAAGGGATTGGTTGGACACTCATATGAGCGGGGAAGGTGCGGTATGTTTTCTTTTTATTTTCCGCACTTTGATTTTTGTCATTTTCTTTTTGTTATTTTATTTTATTTTAGTTCTAATAACAATTAACCTTTTGATGTTTGGTCTTTGAGAAAAAAAAAATTGCTGTTAGTTTTTGACAAGTGTTTTGATGTTTAAGTTCGGGGGACGCTTTGGACTTTGCACATCTCGGTTCCTCATCCCACTGTAATGTATTTCTTGCCACATTGGGGTCAATGTGTCATTTAAGTTTGGGGTTGTGGACAAACACTATGTCGGTTTGTTTTGTTTTATTTTTGCCTGTATATATTTGTTTTTGTCTGTATATAATTTTTTTTTCTTTTTGTTTGTTGCTATGTTGTTGATTGGACATCAATTTACATCATAACTGTGGATTGCATGTCATTGGTGTGTTTAACTTTTTTGAACATTGCATATCATTAGAAATCTCAGTTTTTGATTCATGTGTTGGATTAGAGAGACTCCACTTGTTTGATCGATATTTCACATGCACACTAGCATTAGGGTCTGTGAGGTATGAGATTTGACTTTAAAGTGTGTGTCTTGAGATTTCTAGGGTTGCGATGTGATGATGAAAACCTTGGCTTTTAATTAAAAAAAAAAAAAATTAGAATAAGTCGAGCTTTTCATTGAGTAACCGAACCTCTTGCCTGGCCAAGCAATGAGTGTTCGCATCAAAAGATGAGAAATTCGAGCTAAAAAATTGTATGGCTAGTTTAGGCTCCGTAGCTCTTTTGACTTGAGTAATTAAGCCCTAGGGATGTCTCTACATCTAGTGCCCTAAAGCCGTCTGGTTTGGGAGTCACTGGCCCAACTCTCGTTACATAGGTCATTTAGAAGCTTAAGGGAGTCAAGTATTGCACAGTCTACACAAAATATTGCATCTTTCAATTCAAACTTTGGTTGTAGTTATCACATTGTTTTCCTTTGAACTTTGGGATACACGTCTTTTGAGAATAATTGAAACCTCGTTATCTTGTTGTTAGTTCACTTTGCACTTTTCGGAGCATGTGTTGTCTCAATTTTCCAACCTTGAGTGAAATGATGTTTGGATGCCTAGATGATGTGGTTTGTATGTTTAACATGTTAAATTTGCTAATGATGTATGAACCATGTGTTTGTTTGAAGGGCTTTGTCCATTAATAACATAGTTCCAATAATTGTTTGTGGGTGTCACTCTTGAAAAACCCTCACGAGATTTCACTCGTCCACTAGGGATGCCTAGTGGTTTAAAAGGCTTGTTGCATACGCTAAATGCAATCGTTCTCCCACGAAAGCGGATTTATGTTTCGTGTTTTTAATTGTGTTTGCTAAAAGACTAGCAAAATGTAAGTTTGAGGGTATTTGATGAGTGCCTAAAAGTGCTTATTTGGACCCCTTAATTTATATTTGTTAGGCTATTAGCTTTATTAATATCTAATATTTTGTGTTGTTTTAGTGTGTTGTAGGTCCTTGGTGCGAATTGTGGTTCAAAGGGGTGGAATTAAGCAAAGATGGAACTTCAACCTCTGCAAGTGCGATCGAACGCACGTAGTGCGTTCAAACGCACTACGGTCGAATGCAGAAGCCATGTTTGATCGCAAGCCTCGTCAGCCCGCGTTTCCCGCATCGCCCTAGCCAGCCCTACCATTCATTGCTTCAACCTTGTGCCGTGGGCAATTAAGTGCGTTCGACCGCACTATGTGCGATCTAATGCAACGCCTACACTCGAATGCAAGTGGCATTGCGATGCAACTGCGACCGAATGTACAGCACACGATCGAACGCATGCAGGGTTGCGATTGAACGCACCCCATGCGTTCGAACGCACCCCTGACCTGACAGCACACTAAATTTTGTCTATAAATAAGACCTCGTTGTATATTTTTCATTGGATATTTGTGAGGCGCCTCTAGGGCCTCAAACCCTTTGTTTTCCACTGTAAAACCCTCATAAATTGTCATTTATTTATTTAATGTTTTATGTTGCTTTTATTTAGTCTTTCATTCCATTAACCATGTTTTTATCTACATATTTTTATGCTTAGTTTAATACTCCATTCGTCGTTTACTGTTTTGCTTGTTCGTTTCAATTCAATTTCGTGACAAAATTGCGTTGATTGTTGTTTATGAATCGTTTAACGTCAATAGTCGTTGCAACCGGAGATACATCGGATGATTCGTCTTCAGACCAATATCCGTTGTAACCTCTTAAAATAGTGTTTGCATGGATTAGTTCGACAAGATTTTGTAATGACAATAGGACATGCATTAGTGCTTAATCGATAGACGGCTGTATGAACTAATTAATAGCAAATAGAATACGCCTAATAGCGTAATCGTTTTTGATGTATGACTGAGCATGACATTATGTATTTAATATGGTTAGGTGGATTCTAGACATTAGCATTTTTATTTATTTATTTTATTGTATTTTAATTTAGTTTTAATTTTCTGTACACCAACTGTTTGCTTTTGGGACTAGGTTAAGATAGGATTAGTTTAGGCGATTTAAAATTAGTTTTTAACAAACGCGATTCTCTGTGGGTTCGACACTCGCACTTGCACAACCACTTTATTACAAACGACTCGTGCAATTGGCGAGTACTATTTTTAGTACGATTAGTAACACTATGCACGAATGGGAACTAGTCGCAACTGGTGCGAAAAGTTCCCGTAGTGATGTAGTGAAATCCATGTCATAAGCTTGTCTATGCTCCATGTTCCCAGCTCTTGCATCTTGGAATTCCTCTTGTTCCTCATTCCTTTGATTCTCCTCCATCTCAACGTGAGCTCTACGCGCTCTCCTAATGTTTCTCACTAAGTCGGGATCTAAAGGTGTTAACTCTAAGTTCAAAGATCCCTGACCATGCATAAACTAACAAGAATTTAATTTAAACAACTAAGAAAAATGGCAAGCTAAGTAAACATGTATTAACAAAAACAATAAAAACAAGGACACAAAACAGCAAATAAAAAAAATCAACAACAATAAACTAATGAAGCTAAAACACTTAATTAAGATTAAACTACAAAAACAGCAACCTATAAGCAATTAATAAATTGAAACTAAACAATTTTTTAAACAAAACTATTAAGAAGTGCAGATTAAAGCAAAAACAGAAAATATAACAACAACCTAGCTAAGATAGTTAAACAGAAACAAAATATAACAATTCAAACACTAACTATTTAACTAACCAAACTACTAACCAAAGCACATGCAAAAAAATATAAACAATTAAAAACAAAAATAAACTAAACACAACTAATCACAACAGAGAACAAACTCAAAATAGGTAGTTTAAACAATTAAAACTAATCTAACAATTAATTAAAGCAAAAAGAAACTGAAATGAACATACTGCCTTGGGTATGTTGATGCGGTCAGTAGAGGTACGCCCGAGCGCAGGCAGTAAGATCGATCGCATACAAGCAAATGTGTAGCAGGCTCTGCAAGTGCGCTTGATCGCAACAGAGGTGCAATCGAGCTTAGCACTGCACTGCTGTCTGTTCAGTGATGTGCGCTCACACGTAGCTGCGCAGCAAGCGATCGCAAGTACGCGATAGTTAAGGAAAGGCTCAAGTGTGCTCGATCGCAAAAGGTACGATCGATCACACTATCAGTGCCTGATTTTCCAGAAACTGAAATTAAACTAAAAACTAGCCAAACACTATTCTAAAAATTAACAAAAATTAACTAAAACGTAAAAATAAACTATGAACAGAATTGAAATTGCAGAAAATAAAAACAAGTAGAAAAATAACACTAATCTAAAAGTAAAATTAATCTCAACAACTCAAAACGGTTCCCCAGCAACGGAGCCAAAATTTTGGTCGTACCAAAAATAGTACTCGCCAATTGCACGAATTATTTGCAGTGAAGTGGTTGTGCAAGTGCGAGTGTCGAATCCCACAGAGAACCATGATTGTTCACAAATTAATTTTACGTCTAGGTTAGTATTACTTTAACCTAGCTCCAAGTGTGTGTTTTTGTGCCAAAGGAATCATAAACTAAGTTAATGCAGTAAAATAAACAACTAAACAGCTAAGGTTAAGGACTTCACCTCACCAAATCAAGAATGCTAATTAAAAACACTAAGCCACATTAATCCACCTATCGATTTGAAACAACACTCAATCTCTTGCGCCTATCGAAGGATTCAAAGAATCCATCCCTTTGGCAAAAGACAAACCATAAACAATTTAGGTCCAAAGGATCCAAAGTGAATGTGATTTAACACAAACTACAATGGATAAATGAACGTAAACCGAAGGATGAAATGTATCCATCGGACAAAAAACTAAGAATAAACGACTTCGACACAATCATACTTAATTTTGTCACTAAACCAAATAGAAACGATAAAGCTATATTAAGGACGGAATTTAAATAAGCTTAATGTAAATAACAAGCATAAGATCAATGGTGAGGCGACATCTTCAACCTTAGTTGAGGATTTAGCCTCCCATGTATAAAGGAAGCAAGCAAAACTTAAAGTAAAGCATTAACTTAAAATAAATAATGAAGTTCTACAATAAAATGGGCAAGCAGAGCCTAAACAGAGGCAAAAGCTCTTAAAAACAGGCCCAAAAAGAAAGACTCTCGGAAAATTACACAAGTGCCTTACTTATAGAAAACTAGTGTGCTGCAAGGTCAGAAGACTGCGCTCGATCGCAGGCTATGCGTTCGATCGTAGGGATGTATGCGATCGATTGTGATCTTCGCGATCGAACGCAAGGCTGGAAATGATGGAAAGCTAGGGCAGGCTAGGGCAACTGCGCGAGACACAGGCTGACATGGCTTGCGATCGATCTCGCGCATTGCGTTCGACTGCAGTGTGCTCGATCGCACTATCTTGCGTTCGATCGCACAGGCAGGAGCTCCATACTTCTCTTTAAGTCCAATTTGCCCTTTGTAGCCGTGTATTGAATGCAATGACCTGCAACATCAACAAGACACTAAAACAACACAAATGTTAGATATTAACAACGCTAAAGGCTTTAACAAACATAAATTAAGGGGACCAAAATAGCACTAAATGGCGCTCATTAGTCATCTAAATTGACATAAATAACATATCCAAACACACGCATATGTTGATCACTGATGAGTGCCAAATATTGTATATTTGAGCCCCTTAACTTATATTTGTTAGGCTTTTAGCCGTGTCCTTTTCTGATGATGTTGTTAGTTTTGGTGTCTCAAGTGTGTTGCAGGTCACTGACATAAGAATGCGGTTAAAGGGTGGAAATTAAGCACAAGAAAATACAAAAGCTACACTAGCTATGCGTTCGATCACAAGTTGTTGCATTCGAACGCACCTGCATTCAAGCGCACAGCTAAAGCCCCGCATGCGTTCGATTGTACTTACTGCGATCGAACGCAGTGTGTTCGAACGCACTTACTGCGGTCGAACGCACTTGTGATGACCTGTCAGCACGCGAGAAAACCTAGTTGTTTAGTATAAATTAGCATTTTTCTTTTGTAAACCCTACGTTGGGAGGCGCCGTAGAGAGCAAAAAACACGACTTTTTGTCGTGCTTAGGCCTGTGTGCTTGAATACACACCTTCAACTAAGGTTGAAGATGAAGCCTCGTCAATGATAAACAATTGTACTCTCGTGATTTTATATATACAATCTGATATTTTGTTTGTTCAAAATTAATTTCCTAGCTTTATTACTTTATGTGATTGAGCATCTTTTGTGATTACATGCATTGTTCAATATTTGTTGTGTTCTATCTGGGGATACACCGAGTGATTGAAATTGAGACTAATATCCATCGTGATCTACGGATACGGTGGATGATTTGATCTCAATTAAATACTCGTTGTGATTCTTTAACGGATGGATTCATCGAATGGTTTTACATGCCTGTTTACGATTTTTTGAACTATGATAAAATGTGTCTGATTGTCAATTGTATATGTGAAACGCGAGAGTATGTTGTTTGATTTGCCGAGGTGGATTCGAAAACCTTAGTACTTTACTTTGATTTTCATTATCGCTCATTTTAGTTTTGTCACAATTGCACGACCAATTGCGGAACTAGGTTAAAATAGAATTTATTTAAATAGAAAATCGATTTCATCACAAAACACAATTCCCTGTGGATCGACCTCGCATTTTTACGCGCACTTTACTGCACATGACTCGTACACTTGCGAGTACTTTATTTTTGGTACACCAAATTTTGGCGCCGTTGCCGGGGAATTGTTTGTTTTTTTGTAAAAATTGATTTTTTAGTTGAGTTGATTTTATTTTTCTACTAGTTAGTTATGTTTCTTGTTTTTATTGATTGAGTTTGTTTGTTTATTTATTTTTTTTTATTTCAGTTCCTAGTTTGATCTTAAAAAAAAAAAAAAAAAAAAGAAGTGTTTTTGGTGTTTTCTGCAGAATTTCGGAACTCAGCTTCTGCCGAGCACGATCGATCACAACCCCTTGCGATCGAACGCACTCGAGACCAACTTGCGCGCCCGCGTTCGACAACTGCTAAACAGACGCACGTTTGCACAGCCGACTGATGCTCGAACGCATACACCAGGCGTTCGAACGCAGTCACGATCGATCGCATCCTTCGACGATCGAACGCAGTCACGATCGATCGCATAATACCAGCGATAGATCGCAGGGCTGCAGTCAGCAGCTAAGCCACACTTTGTTTTATTAGTTTTTATTTTTGTTATTTTTCTTTAATTATTTTTGTGCCTATTTTTCTTTCATATTTCATTTGAGTTCTTTATTTTTGCTTAATTAGTTTATTTTGTTGATTTATTTTTATTTATTTATTTATTTTTGCTTAAAAAAAAAAAAAAAACTTTTTGTTTGGTGCATGTTAGGTCGGAGATCCCTGAACCTAGAGTTGATACCCTTAGATCCCGACTTAGAAAGAACCATTAGGAGAGCACGTCAAGCTCAAGTGGAGATGGGGGATAATCCAAGAAATCCGAGAGTGGAGGAGCACGAGGAGCACCAAGATGCAAGAGAAGGGAACTGGGAGCATAGAAGAGCTTATGACGTGGATTTCACGACGTCACTCCGGGAATTGTTCGCACCTACTGCGGTCAGTTCCCATTCGTGCATTGTGTTACCACCGACTAATGCAACCCACTATGATCTTAAGCCACATGTAATCCAAATGTTACCCTCCTTTTACGGCTTAGATCACCAAAACCCTTACTCTCATGTTAAAAAATTCAAAAACATCTGTGCTACCACCAAATTTCAGAATTTTTCTGAGGAATCTATCCACTTCAGACTCTTTCCTTTCTCACTTCATGATAGAGCCACGGAGTGGTTGGACTGCAACGCACCTGGCTCCATCACATCCTGGGAAGAACTGTTGAAGCAGTTTTACAACAAGTTTTTCCCAATGTCCAGAGTAAACGAGGCAAGAAAGGGAATCAGTTCCTTTACTCAGGATGAGGATGAGAAATTCTCAGAATGTTGGGCACGGTTCAAAGACCTGCTGATGAAATGTCCCCTTCATGGATATGAAAAATGGCGTCTGGTGCAATTCTTCTACCAAGGGCTGTCTCAGCCCAACCGTAGTATGATTGAGCTGATGAATGGGGGAGCATTTCTCAACTTGACGGGAGATTTAGCCTACAAGGCTCTGGAGAAAATTGCCGACAACTCCCAACACTGGGATTTCACGAGTTGTCGAGATAAATCAGCCCGAACCCCTAAAAAAGGGGGCATCCTGGAATCAAAAGGAGAAACAGAGTTGGCACAAAGGATGGATGCCATCGTTAAGAGATTGGATGCTCTGAGTGTAGGGAAGTCCGTCAATGCGGCAAACACTTTTCCTGTTGAGAGTTGTTCTGTCTGTGCTAGTCCCATGCACCAAGCACAGAATTGTCCATCGATGACAGTTTTTACTGAGATGGAACAAGTGAATGCCTTCAACAACTTCCAAAAGCCGTCCAGTGGGCCATATTCTGAGACATACAATCCGGGGTGGAGGAACCACCCTAATTTCTCTTGGAAACAGAATCAACCCACCACAAATCAAGGAGGAGCTCCTCATGCTCAAAATCACTATCCTCCAGGATTTTTTGCTCCTTATCAGAATCATGGACGCTCGGTTCCACCAGCGTCATCATCATCTTATCAAGCCCCCACCCAAGCCCCGGCCTCATCAACCCAGTCACTGGAAGAGACCATGAGAGAATTTATGAAAATGACTGGTCAATCAATCAGTGACGTGAGGCAGTCTACCATGGTGAACACCCAGGCGATCACGAAGTTAGAGATGCAGATGGGACAATTAGCGAATCACCTGGGTGAGAGGGACAAGGGAAAGCTCCCTAGCCAAGCAGTGAACAACCCTAAAGCATGCAACAGTGGAAATTCTTCAAATCAGGAGCATGTGCAGGCGATTGTCACTCTGAGGTCAGGGAAGAGAGTGGACAATAAGGTGGTGAACCCAGAAGAAGATCATGCTGAGGAAGAAGAGCAGAAAGAAGAAGAGGGTGACAATCAAAAGGAAGCAGATGCTGAGCCATCTACTGTCACCCCAGTTATAAAGGAACCTCCTAGGGCGCTTGTACCAAAAGCACCATACCCTGAAAGATTACAAGCGCCTATGAATGGAGGGAAGTTAGAAGACATTCTGGAGGTGTTCAAACAAGTCCAAATAAACATTCCTTTTTTGGACGCCATCCAGCAAATCCCTTCCTATGCCAAGTTCTTGAAGGACTTGGTCACGGTGAAGAGGAAGACGAATGTCCCTAAAAAGGCATTCTTGACCGAGCAGGTGAGTTCAATCCTGCAATGCAAGTTGCCCATCAAGTACAAGGACCCTGGATGTCCTACCATTACTTGCATGATCGGAGTCAGCCAGATTGAGAGGGCACTGTTGGATTTGGGAGCAAGTGTTAATTTGATACCCTACTCAGTCTATTTGTAGTTAGGGCCTGGAGAGTTGAAGCCTACTACCATGACACTGTAGTTAGCTGACAGGTCAGTGAAGGTTCCATGGGGAGTTGTGGAAGATGTGCTAATTAAGGTCGATAAATTTTACTTCCCCGTGGATTTTATTGTGCTTGACACAGAGCCGGTTCATATCCTAGGGAGTCAAATACCGGTGATCTTAGGGTGACCATTCTTAGCTACGGCTAATGCCCTAATTAATTGTAGGACGGGGGTCATGAAGATTTTCTTAGGGAATATGACAGTGGAGTTGAATATTTTCCATATCAGGAAACAACCACTGGAATATGACGAAGTGCAGCAAGTGTGCTTGATAGAGGATGTCATGGAAGAGGCTGTTGAGGAATCAAGCATAGAGGACCCCCTGGAGGCATGCTTTGCTCAGTTTGGAGAAGATCTGGACTTGGACAAGTTGCTTGAGCAAGCAGATGCTATGTTGGAGACTACTCCTTTGGTGAGTAGTGAAAAGGAGGAGACCATTGTTCCTAATCCTCCCAAGAAGGAACTAAAGCCGTTACCTGAAAATCTCAAGTATAAGTTCCTAGGTCCAGCAGAGTCTTTACCGGTGATCATAGCTTCTGATTTAGTCGATGCTCAAGAGGAGAAGCTATTAGACGTTTTGAGAGAACATAAAGAGGCTATAGGCTGGACCATGGAGGATATTAAGGGAATCAGCCCCTCGGTGGTGATGCACAAGATTCATCTGGAGGAGAATGCCAAGCCATCGAGGGAGCCACAGAGAAGGCTTAACCTAGCCATGCAAGAAGTTGTCAGAGCTGAAGTGATTAAGCTGTTAGATGCTGGGATCATATATCCGATCTCTGACAGCAAATGGGTGAGCCCAATTCATGTCGTGCCTAAGCGGGCTGGATTGACGGTAGTCAAGAATAAAGATGACGAGTTGGTGCCTACTCGGGTTCAATCAGGATGGAGAGTTTGCATTGACTACCGCAAGTTGAATGCTGCCACCAGGAAGGATCACTTCCCACTTCCGTTTATTGATTAGATGGTGGAGCGGTTGGCTGGGCACGAGTACTATTGTTTTCTGGATGGTTATTCTGGGTATAACCAGGTCCCTGTGGACCCCAAAGATCAGGAGAAGACTACTTTCACCTGTCCTTTTGGGACGTTCGCCTACCGTCGCATGCCCTTTGGGTTATACAATGCACCTGCTACTTTTCAGCGGTGCATGATCAGTATTTTTTCTAACATGGTAGAACGTTTCCTTGAGATTTTCATGGATGACTTCTCGGTCTTCGGTTCATCTTTCGATGAGTGTCTGCACCGTCTCACGCTGGTCTTGGTGAGATGCAAAGAAAAGAACCTCGTGCTCAATTGGGAGAAGTGCCATTTCATGGTAAAGCAAGGCATAGTACTAGGGCACGTTATATCTCATCGGGGGATTGAGGTTGACAAAGCAAAGGTGGATCTGATTTCCAACCTTCCACCCCCACGTACGGTGAAAGATGTTCGTTCTTTTCTGGGACATGCAGGATTTTACAGGCGATTCATAAAGGACTTAGCAAGATCGCCAGGCCCATGTGCAAGTTATTGGTGAAGGAGACCCCATATATGTTTGATGAGGAGTGTAAGCAAGCATTTGGGGCTCTAAAAAAGATTCTGACGTCCACACCAATTATTCAGCCACCCAAGTGGGGTGCACCTTTTGAGATCATGTGTGACGCGTCAGATTACGCTGTGGGAGCTGTTTTGGGGGAGCGTATTGACAAACTCCCCCATGTCATTTACTACGCAAGCCGAACTCTGAACGACACGCAACTCAATTATTCCACCACTGAGAAGGAGTTGTTGGCGGTCGTATTTGCGCTAGACAAGTTCAGATCCTATCTGCTTGGATCTAAAGTCATCATCTACTCGGATCATGCTGCATTGAAGTATATTTTTTCTAAAAAAGATGCTAAATCTCGTCTCATCCGGTGGATTTTGGTTCTTCAAGAGTTCGACATTGAAATTCGGGATAAAAAAGGTTCTGAAAATGTGGTGGTAGATCATTTGTCGAGATTGACTATGGGCTATACCAAGGACGCCACCCCCATTTCTGAGACCTTCCCTGATGAGCAATTGATGCATATTGCTCATAATCCCGTACCCTGGTTCGCTGATATAGTGAACTATCTTGCCACCGGCCAAATGCCTTTGCATTGGGGGCGACAAGATAAATTTAAATTTTTAGCCATGGTGAAATACTTTTTCTGGGATGATCCTTACTTGTTTAAGTATTGTCCCGATCAAATCATTAGGAGATGCATACCTGAGCAGGACCAATCCAATGTCATCTCCTTCTGTCATGATCATGCTTGTGGTGGCCATTTCAGTGCTAAAAAGACAGCTGCAAAAATTTTGCAGTGTGGATTTTATTGGCCCACCTTGTTTAGAGACGCTCATACTTATTGCACATCTTGTGAGCGTTGTCAGAAGCTAGGGAGTATCTCTAGAAGAAATATGATGCCCTTCAACCCGATTTTGATTGTTGAGATTTTTGATGTGTGGGGCATTGATTTCATGGGACCATTTCCAAACTCCTATGGCAATCTGTACATCTTGGTTGCTGTGGACTATGTGTCCAAGTGGGTGGAGGCTGTTGCTTGCAAGACTAATGACCACAGAGTTGTGGTCCAATTTTTGAGAGACACTATCTTTGCTCGGTTTGGTACGCCTCAAGCAATCATAAGTGATGGAGGCAAGCATTTCTGCAACCGGATTTTCAAGCAGTTGATGAAGAAGTATTTCATCACCCATAAGGTTGCTACCCCTTATCACCCACAGACAAGTGGACAAGTTCAAGTGTCCAATCGTGAGATCAAGCACATTTTGGAAAAGACCGTGAATCCTAATAGAAAAGATTGGTCTCTACGATTAAGTGACGCACTGTGGGCATACAGAACAACATTCAAGACTCCGATTGGGATGTCACCCTATTGGCTTGTGTACGGGAAGGCATGTCATCTTCCCGTCGAGTTGGAGCATAGGGCATATTGGGCCATCAAGCAGTTAAACTTCAATCTTTCGAAGGCTGGCTCACAGAGAAAGCTCCAACTCAATGAATTGGAGGAGATAAGGAATGATGCATATGATTGTGCAAGGATGTACAAGGAACAGATGAAGAAGGCTCATGACCAGAGCATTTTAAGGCGATCTTTCGAGCCTGGTCAGAAGGTCCTTCTTTACAATTCAAGATTGCATCTATTTCCAGGCAAGCTGAAATCTCGATGGACCGACCCTTTCATCATTCGGTCAGTGTTTCCTCATGGGGCCATCGAGATTGAGGATCCCAAGAATGGTAACACTTTTAAGGTCAATGGACAAAGATTAAAACCATTCTTGGAGTTGAGAAGTAGAAAGGTGGAGACGACTCTGTTGGAAGATCC